>JAAWXA010000013.1:8507173-8865078 GCA_038090715.1 Florisuga fusca
CCGCCCTCCCTGAGGGTTTCTTCAAATGTACTTTAGTTTCCTTTGGCAGTGTAACACTTGTTCTCCCAAAAGGGATAGTTTTTTGCAGTTAAATACTTCTGGAGAGATAAATCTGTATGTGACCATGAATGCTAACTAAATAGTTAATTTTTACCAGTTTAGGTTAAAAATGCAGCCATAGGGAAAAGATAATAGAGAACTGCAGAGCTTATTTCCTTGTTCTTTCTTTGGTAGTGCAAGGGTGAGGTGTCTTTAATTTATCAGTCTTCACTCTATCACATAGAGT
The DNA here is from genome assembly GCA_038090715.1 of Florisuga fusca. NCBI lineage: Eukaryota > Metazoa > Chordata > Aves > Apodiformes > Trochilidae > Florisuga > Florisuga fusca. The sequence goes on from JAAWXA010000013.1 coordinate 8,507,460, forward strand.
GCTTGTCTTCCTTAGATATACAGATCTCATCAACACGCCACCACACCAGGCTGGGGGAGAATAAATACTAATTTAACTAAATTTAAACCCTTCTGGTTAATTAATTAGTGATTCTTTAATGGATCTAATCTGTCTCTCCCTGTGGCCTAAGCTCAGTGGAGACCCAAAAGTTGGTTTCTGTGATTTCTCTGGGGTGATTTGTCTTTGCAGTCTGGTGCAATGAAACCAGCTCCCTCTTCTTGTTAGAAACTGGGAATTGGAGGACAAATAGAGGGCTGTAACTCACTGCTACTGACTCCCTTTGAGTGCATGGAAAAGCAGCAGAGCTAACCACATGCTCACATACTGGGTTTTCACAGTCCTCAGGGCATGGGATAGGGCGTGCAGAATTAGTGCTTCTGGTACCTGATCATTGAACTTCATGTAAATTGAAGAATGGGTTTTTTTTCTTGAGCATGTGTACATAGGCATACCCAGATATGCATACACAGATACTTTATAAATAAAAATTATTGATAGGATCTAAGAAAGCTCAGAGCAGACAAGCTTGGTATTGCTGCTGCTGATTGGTAAGAGTTCCTTTGGGCCTCTTATGGAAACAGAGCCTGATATTTTACTGACATTTTACTGATTTTCTGCATTATTTCTTACAGAGTTTCAGATGTTTCCTCTGCATTTCGTGTCTATAGGAGGTGCTAGGATTGGGGTGGCTGGTGGGAAGCTTTTTCAGGCACTGAAAGCTTTAGTATCCCCTTCTCTGGATACTGCAGGAGGGTGTCAGCAGCTCCTGGGGGATTTTTGAGGCTTGATTGACAGTGCTTTGATTCAGCTGATTGACAGAGTTTTGATCCTTACCAATTGGGTTTTTGCCATCTTTTTTTTGATATTGTCAGTGTTGAAAATATGCCAAATGACTACACTGAGACCCCAAACTTGTGGGTAGATTTCTGGTCAGTCAGAAGAGATTGGTAATGTGTGATCAGATTGACCCTGGTCAGACCCAAACTGCTGATCCCAACGTGAGATTATCCAAATCCTGTTGCTGAAATGCTGAATCCTCCAGCTCTTCTCTGATGTATTTAACATGTTTTAAAAACAAATAAATGCAATCCCTGGTAAGTGTTTTTGAGCTTGGGAAATGTCTGAGCTATTTACCAACTGCTGTTCTTGAATGGCTTTGGAATCCTGATCTTCAGTCTGGACAGAGATTAGCTTTGTGTGTACTGGTGGGGTTTTTTGGGGTTTGGGTGGGTTTTTGGTTGGTTGGTTGGTTGGTTTGGTTTGCTTTATCTTCCACTCAGGGAATGTTGCTTCAGCCTGTAGTTGCTTCCCTGCAGGGGGAAGATTCAGTGGGAGGTGTTGTGCATCCCAGGCTGGGCAGGGAGGACCAGGCTCACTCCAGGAAAAGGGAAGTTGGATAAAACCACCTGGAAATAGAATGGGATTACTCTCTGAGTCCCAAGTATGAAAAAGAGGAAGTAGGGTTGATGTCATCAGCACCAAAATTTGTTAGAAGTCACATTAAGGATTTTTGTTGGGATAGTATTTTCATTCTAATGAATTTTAATTATTGGTGTGATTATTTAATGACCTCCATAAATGACATTCCAAAGTGACAACTTTTCAGTCACAGTAGATGCACAGCAATGCATCTTGGTTACCAGGCTCCTGCACCTTGTCAGGAAAAAAAACCCCAAAGCATTATATTCCCCAGTGCATGGTATACAAGGACTGAGTTTCTGAAAATGATTTTAGAGATTATTTCTCTTAATGAGGAGTTCTGTGTTCTTGACAATTAGGTAAAAATGTTTTCAAGCCACACTTGTTGGCAGTCGTTCCACCCTCTCACTGTCTGACTTCTTGTTTTATTCTGGTTTGTATTTTTAAATTTTAGAGATTGGTTTTATTTTCCCTTATCTGTATCACATTAATCCATACTGTAGAAAGAAAATCCCCAAGGGCATTTTTTTCAGAAATTTCTCTAATGCACAGCACAATGATATTTCAAATATTCTAATGTATATGTATCTCCAGGGTTTTTGTGCAGGAATATTTATTGTTCCTTGAAATAGTGTTTTCCTCAAACAAATATTTAATCAAAAAGTTGAATTTTTGCAGGGATACATAAATGTTACAACAGTGAATACTGATCCTTTCCCTCATCTCTTTTCAGCTACAGAATGCCTTCAGAACACTTCAGAATCTTTCTGACTTGTAAAACATACAATATCTGACAATACTAAACATTATGTAGTAATGGGAAGGGTCATCAGGAGGTTTTTCACTGCCAAAGTCATCTTTGCCAATGAACAGGACATTTAGAAAGGCCTCTGGAAGGTTACACAGTTTGTTTGGAGGCTCCTTCTTTTGGAGGCCCTGCTGAAGTCGGAGTGGTCAGCACATCACTTTGGAGGGAGGAAGGTATGTCTCCCCTTAGGCTTGTTTTCAGTGAAAAAAATACAAAGGGAAAAGCTTCATCCATACACAGGAAGGTTGTTTGTTTGTTTGTTTGTTTTTTGTTACAAGGTTTGGCAACCTTAGTGTCTATTCCAGCCCTAATTAGCACTAGATTTATGCTGTGGAGTGGAGGATTTTATACCTTTCAGCACCCAGGAGCCTATCAAAAGCATGAAATTACTGTTTTAAAATAGCATTTAAACCCCCCCTTTCCATCTTGATAGTTCCTTTGAAACATTAGGCTTTTAAAGCTCCTTTTTAAGGCACGGATAATCTGAGTTTTAACACTAAAACTTCCCCATCCTGTTCTATTGAAGGCAAAATAATGTTGGATAAAAAGAAGCAGCAGTCCTCTGGTGCATGAAGTTTTAACACTGGCAGGTGCTGGCAGGTATTAGGGTGTTAGGTGTCCTAGAATAAATGTGAAGGAGATGCTAATAGGTGGAGGAAGAGCTTGCAGGTAGATGTCAAGGCAATGGTGGCACCCAAAGTGGTTGGACCCTCACCTTTCCAGCTGCTTGGGCATTGCTTCCTCCTGCCTGCCATGTCTAAGGATGTGTGGTGTGTCTATGTGCCTAGGAAATAAACTGCTTTAGAGAAGAATGATCTAATGATAGAGTAACAAATGGAAGGCAATTCTCATTACTATGGGATAACTTCTGTATTTTTCTGTGATATTAGCAGATAAATCTGTCATCTGGAACATCTTTAGAAATAATGAAACATATTTCTTCAATTTCCTTCCTTGTCATTTATACTGGAAGGTTATTTGCACAAAATTTGTCAGGTCACTAAACTCTGAGCAATTCTCCTGTGTTTAATCCCTGTACAGATCTTCATTTCCGTGGTATCATCCCTATAGCAATTGCATTTACTCTTAATAGGAATTTCTTTGTTATTCATTTAAATTCGGAAGCCTGTTCAGGTCAGCTCACAAAAATGTGCCTGAATCTCTTAAAATCTCATTGTCCTTAATCACACTGAATCTCTTCCCCTCCCCCAGCCCTTTTTCTTCCTTCTCTGAAGAAACACTATTAGACACTATGCTATACTGGGTGTATCATGTTTCCACTTTTCCCATAGTTGTAGCAGCTGTCTTTTCAATTTATCACACTGCAGGATTTTAACTTGTTAACCCACGTGGTTGAAGAAATTAAAAGAGAGGCTCCCCAAGGAATAACTTCCAATACACCCTCTTTATTTTTTCTTTAAGCAGGTGAGAATTTTTTATTTCAACAGATTTTCTTGTCTATTCAATACATATCTGTAGGATTTTGAGTAGGTACGAGACAGAAGATTAATAATTCATAGCATTTTATTTTATAAACAGATTTAAAATCTCTCTCTGTTCGAAAATCATTATTTTTCCAATGAATGTTGAACTCACTTAAATTAAATATCCCATGGGCAAGCTGTAGGCTGAAACAAATGTTATTTTCTTGTGACTCCTACTAAGAATTAGTCCACCCTTAATCTGTGTTTTTAAAATATGTGTCATCCAGTCAAAGAACAGAAGCAATGTAGCATGACCTACAGGAACTATGCAATAGGAACTGAACAGAGGAACTTCCATGTAAACATGAGAAGAGATTCCTTTACCTTTAGGCTCTGCTTGGAGAGGTGGTGGAGTCTGTCTCTGCAGACATTCAAAAGCCCCCTGGATGCCATCCTCTGCTCTGGCAAGAGGGCTTGGATTTCAGAGCTCCTTTCCAACCTCTAAAATTCTGTGATTTAATTATAAAAACGAGTTCAAAGTAGTTATTTTCTGTGATTCTGTTTCTCAACAATAAGCACTGCATACTCTTTCTAATGAAATCTGCTCCTTGGTGCTTGTAATAAGTGAAGTGTTCAAATGATCAGCAAGGCTTTTGGATTTCATAATTGTGAATATCTCATTTGTTGTCAGAAATAGTAAACATTCCTGTGTTTTCATTTTGACACAGACAATTGAGGGGGCCTGGACACACACTCTCTCTGCAAAGTTTGTGAGCACTCCCTGCACCACAAAAATCATCTCATCTCCATTTCCAAGAGTTGCTAATTACATGCAGCATATTAAATCAAGTCCACTTGGGGGAAGACTTCCTTAATTAATTAATTTAATTAGCAATAAGGCTAAGGAGGGAGATATGGTTATCAGGAGATAATCATACCTTTGGGATACTCTATTGAGGAGACAAGGTTTGCTTCATCTTTTTTATGATTGAGGTTTGCCACTTTCATGTAGTTTTTATAACTAGCCAATAGATTATTTTGAATGGTGTCACCTAGCTCCTAAAATTTCCTTTAGAACAAAGCCATTATATTAAAAAATGAAACAATAGGCTGGTAGTCTGCCCAAGTGTTATCACTGGGGGAAATGGTGCAGTGTAATGGCACCTCCTATAAGCTGTGCTCTTGGGTAATGGTCCCAAGAAAAATGAATGGATGCCAGAAAAAAAAAAAAAGAAAATACCCTTCTGTTTTGGCATTTTTCCTATAACACATTTCCTTTACTGGCAATTTGTGAAACAAATGACTTGCAATTAGTTACTTCACAGAAAAAAAAAAAAAGGGAAATCTTTGCTCAGTAGTGCTCAGTAGTGTTATTTGGTTTTGTGTTTGGGGTTTGTTTTTTTTTTTTTTTTTTCCCTAGATACAGTCTGTGACCTGATTCCCACACCTTGGTACCCTGTAACTTTTCCAGAATCTGAGTGGGCTGGTGCCAAGCCAGGATGGTGATTTTCCTCTGCATCACCTGCAAAACTCCCAGGGCTGCATCAGTTCACTTTGCAGCATGGTACATCCATCTGCTGAACCAGACATGGCCATACAGTGCCTTCATAACTGCCTGGTATTATTTCCCCCAGGAAGGTTAGTGTTTTTGATTAGGTGCTCAAGAATTACCAAAGCTAAGGAAGTCTTGCCGTGGAAAAGCATATCTGTCATGAAAACCTGGAGATAACTGGGCATTTAACGTGCACAAAGGAGGTAAAGTGTCTGGCTGTAGTCTAAGTCTGTCAGTTTTGACTTACTTTGGTTTTTTGTAGTTGATAGTTACTTGCATTATAGGTTGAATAATCTATATGAGCTCAAGTCAAGTCCTTCATTAATCATATAAATGTTTTATATTCACTGAAATTAAGCTCGACTGCATAAAAAAAAGTCTTACACAATACAGGAATTTTCTTGCCCACCTCATTTAGTGCTCACCCCAAACTGAAACTGTCTATAGTCTCTTTCTATAGTTTCTAATGTAACAGAACATCCACAGGTTTTGCCCTTCGGGGAGGTGATGGTGCTCTATCTCACAGCCACTGCAGCACAGACAGCTGAACTCTCCTGCCTCCAAACATCCAAAAAGTTATTTGCTTCCTCCCTGCCTGGCTTGCTTACTTTCTTCTCCCTCTGCTTTTTGCACTGGCAAAGTGCCTTCTCTCTCCCATCACAGCAGCCTCATTGTTATAACAATAATGGAGATGATATCTACTAGAGAAGAGGTACATGACCTCCTCTGCCTACATTCCCAGCAATTTCCATCCGAGCTGTTTCCTGTCCTGTGTGAGCAGGACTCAGCTCCAGCTCATCTCTTGTGCCTCTTATCCTTGCTGTTCCTCTCTCCTCCTCCAGCTTTCTTTGTGTTTGTAAGTCTTTCAGGCTCTGTGATTTTTAAAACCCAATGCTAACACCTGATCTCTTTGTTACCCTTCTGGAGAAATTCAACTTCTTCAAGCCCTAGCTGCTCTCTGAGAGGTTAGAGAAAAGGGATTTCATCTCAGACTTGCCTCCATCCTTTTGTTCTCACAAAGTGAATGTGTAGGGAAGTGCTGAGAGCCTTTATCAATCCATTTTTTCAGGGATAGAAATGTTGGTCTAGTCCCTTGTCTCTTTAGCAGAAGAAACAGGAGACAAATGAAGTGAACCACAGCCATAAAGCAGAGCACAGGAAAAATAAGCAAGCAAACTGGAACTCTTTAAGAGATCACCTAAATCAACAAGATGCTAGCAGAGTAATTCTTCCCTGTGTGCTTTTAATTAAAGAGAATGATTCTCAGAAGTGACATCAGCTTCTCAAAAGTGAGACTTACTGCTGGGCATTTAATACTTCAGCTCTCATATTGTCAGTTAAAGGATTTAGGAGTCCTTCACATCGTGCCTTTGGATGTGATGAATTGGATTGGCTCTGCTCTGTCCTATTTGCCAAACAGGAGGGAAGCAAGGGGAGGGAGATCAACTCACAATGTCAACACAAACTTTTTTCCTGAAGCACAATGTTATCTTATTATTGAGTCTCAAATGAGACACAATCCTGCACATCCCACTGGATCTCCTGATCTGGCTTCTCCTGCAGATTTCTGACTTTGGCAGAAGCGATACTAAAAGATTCCTGTAATTTTGAAAACTGGCAGGATTTCTTGCTCTGAGTAAAACATTCATGTACCTCTCCCTTTTACTTTTCTTTCAAGTGCCCTAGATGATAGCTGAATGCGTGCCTACAAAACTGCAAAGAGGCAGAAGGTTCTGAAAATGACATCCAGGCACCATGAAATTACAGTCTTCAGAGCGTATCAGTAAGAAGCTAATTCTGTATAATTTCTCACTCTAGTTATAGTTTTGGTCATGACAAAGAGGTGTCAGAATTTTAATGCCTATTATATTTTGTGATTTATGCTATTTTGCTATTAGTGCTTTGACCTTTTAAATATGCTGTATTTTGGTTGGATGTTCATTCCACCCTTCTCGCGGAGAGCAAATTTTCAAGGAATGCAGCTGACAAGGACGAGGTTGCACTGGAATATTTGCCAATAAGTAACTTTTATGTGGGAATGTGGAGTGGGGAGGAGGATGAAGGTAAAGATTCAGCGGAACAGGGATGAAACTTGGAAAAAATAACAGCTGCTTTAAAGCCAAGGATTGAATCTGAAAAAGAAATTCAGATTAATTTGTCATACCGGACACTACTTTTCAGCATTAAATTACTCGAGCAGTAGATTAAAATGGAAAAAAATAAATTCAGAAGTGGATTTTCAGTTATGTCATATTAAGACCTGATTTGTAATCACCCTATTAACCCTGCTATATTAGGATCAGTTGTATTGGTCCCATCACACTTGGGTATTTCCTCTTAAGTGATATGCTTAGCTACACACTTCTGAGGTCCTGCTGCTCTACCCTTGTATGGGAGCTGTTTTCTGCTCTTGGCCAGATGCCCTGTTGCACTCCTGGGTGGGATAATGCAATGTCTGGCACAGAAGTGATGCAGTCGAGGAAGGAAGTAGGATTAAACTCTTAATTTATGTCTCTTAGACTCTGAACAGAGCCAGTTCTTGACACCGGCCTGTTCTCTAATGACAGAGATGTTCTGGCAGAACATTTCTTTTAGGATTCCTGGAAAAAAAGTGTTTCTTTGCATACTGTTTCCACAAAACTGTCATCTTCCTTGTCTGTGCTCAGCAGCCAGCAAGTCTACCTGGAGCTGTGGCTAGAGAAGCACAGTGGGATTTTGGCAGATGCATGAGGAAGGTAGGCAATAAATCCAAACATTTCAAGATGGTACTTGTTAGGGAAAAATGCATTTCATCCAGCTTACTTGCCAGGATTTTCCTGCCTCTCAAACACATTGGTTCAGCTCTCCAGCTGGTGTGTTCAAGCACAGCTCAGCTGAGTTTAGCTGGAGATGTGCCCACTGGGAACTGGGTTCTTCATCCCAGGCCCACCAGGCATCCAGCTCAAGTCTCACAAATACACACCTGGTTGTGTGGATGGCTACAGGGCTCCCCAAAAATGTGTTTTGGGGCTCTGGGAGTCTTTGCAGTGCATGCCACATACCTGTCCTCTCTGCTGGCAAAAGGAGGAGGCAGGATGTGAGTAACAGTGCACGGTACTGATTGTTCTGCATTTATTAGCTGGCAAATGTTGGCAAGCTGCTCCAAACTGCTGTTGTGACATTCTGGAGCTCTGTGCCTTCCTTCAACTGCATTTTCCTCTGCCTAAATTGGATGGGGCTCTGAGCATGTCTCTGCTCACTGCAGGGGGGTTGGGACCTTCCAAGGGCCCTTCCAAACCAAACCCTTCTATGATTCTGCAAATCAGATCCAGTCCACGTTGCTCTTGTGAAAGTGCTTGAAAGCACAGAGACAAGGGTTGTGATGGGGGGGACTGGGTCAGCACAATTTTGATCTGTGTTATGTTTATGAGAGTTTAAGTACTTATTTAGTGCCCTTGTCTCAGGTGGAAAATGTTTCTGTTTAGTTGGGACTTGCATTTGCCTCGTGACTATAAACTGAAATGCCAGTAGCAGACTGAGAGCTGTATAATGCAGTACAAGCTGTCCAACAGAGCAGGTAGAGCTTGTTTACTGAGTTTTGTGATACTGTGAATATGCAGAGTAAGTCAGTATTAAATTTTTTAAAGGAAAGGGAAATATGCCATAGATGCTTCACATTTTTTAAAAAAGTGATAGAACTTTTTTTTGGACTGTTTTTTTCCACTCCTGCTTCTCGTTCTGGTTCCAGTTACCTTGCAACTAATTTCTTAGGTGTGGTATTCAGAAATTAAATGTACTAATAGTTTCCATGGACTCTTTCTTCATGAAGGGAGGTTCAGACCTTCACTGTTGAGTATTTGGTGCTGGTCTTCTTCCCTAACAAGACAATCTATTTGAATATTAATTCATGTTGTAAAATTAAGGCATTAATGGTCTCCATCAATCTTATTGATAAGCTAGCAAAAGTGAAATATAACATTCATATTATCCCAGTTTATAGAGAAAAATGTCTTCCAAGAAGAAGCATATTACATTTTTATATAAACAAAAGTCCAGACTTAAATGAATTACCAAGGTATTTGAGAGACTGACTATCAGAAAATTTCAAGTACTTAATGAATTCCTTATAGCATAATACCCCAAATGCCTTCCATTACAGTTATCTGAGAACATTTCATAACTTTTCAACTTGTAGGAAATTGATTATCCACCTGTGATTTAATTCTAATTTGAAAAGGAAGAAAGCAGCAAGAAAAATATTTTAGTAATTTCCCTTATCAAAATTAATTTTGCCTGAAAATTATTTTAAGAACTTTTATCTCGAGTGAAACCTTTAGCCAAGCTTTTTTGAACTTGCTGCAAAATGGAATTTAAGTCAGTTTCTTCATTTGGTTTATTAAATGGTATTCCTACAATTTGGTAATTTAATTTTGTGTTTTCTGGGTCCAGAATAAGTTACTAGATGAAGGCTGTGGAGCTGTGTATAATTTGGATTTTGGGTCATTGTAGCAGTATGTAATGTTTGCATATGGCATAGACAAGAGGACACAAGAAGCTGTGGATTTTTTGCTTGCCTGTTTTGAATTTATTTTTGAGTTTCTTTTTGCCCCTGCACTTAGTGCATCCTCTGGCATCTGATGTGTGTGACAGGCTGACACCAAGTGGGAGCTGGGTAGGAGGACCTGGGAGTCTCAGCAATGCACTTGACCCTATTTTTCAGTCCATCTTAAGGATGGTGTGATTGAAGTTTACCTAAAGCTGGAATGGACATAAAAAGATCAGTGTCTCAGGTCTAAATGGATGTTTTAGATGTACCACTTATAAAGCCTTGTTTAAAGAAGAGTGTTGCTTTTTTTTCTGGTTGATTTCATCCTTTGCATGGCTGAGGATGATGCAGATGTAAACCTGGAGTCCCAGAGGATGGTGTTGCCATTTCAGGCTATGAACCAGCCAGCTGGGGTGTTTGCTTAAGCATAAAAGGGGGAGAAATTAAAAATTCAGGGTTTGCATGTTGAATCCAGGACTGGTTTGTAGGTAAGATAGTGTTGTTGGGCTCTCCTTTGACATAGCTCTTCCTTTCTAGTGATTCCTCCACTCAAAAAGTTGCTTTCTCTGGATGCTGTTCTGTTTTCTAAATCTTGCCTGCAGCTGTGGACAACCAAATATGTAATTCAAGACTCTGATTCTGCTTTGGGAGAACAGATTCCTCTTTTATTAGTTCCACAAAACTCAGCCTTACATTGTGCAAGCACCTTTGTTGAACTAACTCCAGGGTTTCTTACACCCCAAAGTAAGATGATCTTCAGAGGATATTTATTTATTGTGACACTTGAAAGGCACTGAACCTTTTTGAAGAGCTTCATGAGATCAACACGTTGTAAAGTTCAGATATTTAGTTTTCCAGTTTTTGGATGTCTTTCACTTATCTCTAGCTCTGACAGTAGATGGATTTATTATGTAGCAGTCTTTTGTGGGAAGTGTGATCCTGAACAACATCCGTGTGTTACTGAAGAGAAGCTCCATACTTGGGGCTAAACATAACTCCTTTCTCTGCATAAAAAATGTCCTGAAGGATGTAAATATAGCATCCATATAGCAACATATAATATATATATTATTACATATTACAGTATAATTTTTTTTTAATGTATATATAATCTCCAAAGGAAATTCTGCAGCACCAAACAGTTGCCAGCCTGTCTGACTTGTGCTGCCTTTCTTTGAACTTTTCTGTGTCTTTCTAAAAGTTGACTGCAAAACAGCCCTTTTGCTGGAAGAAACTGGAGAATAATATCAAGTTGCAGACAAAATGTTAAACATTTTCTAGCTTTAGGGATTGCACACCAAAATGGTCCACGACTGAGCAGCTTTCAGCTGTGGAGAAAGTGCAGTAAAGGAACAAAGCAGCTGTGTTTACTCCACACTAAAAATGAAGCTTCCTTTGTTCTAAGAAGATTTGTGATGAAGTTTGAATGGATATTTTGAAACTAGCTTTCCTGAGTCTCACAGCTTTTGAAAATTTTTATTGCCATCCTGGAAGTCGTTACGTTTAAAACTTTAAGAAAATTGGTTCAGAAAATGATTTGAGAGTACTCTGATGAATATATTTTCTGAACATCCAAGTTCAAAAGCGTCAGAGTTGTCTTATGTTTTCTTCAGGAGCATTTAATAACTCTTGCTTTGGTTTACTGAGTTCTTGCATAAGCCTCCATCCTTTTGGGAAAGACTTGATTAGTTAAATTGCTGAATACTTTGAGCAAAGACAGGACACCTGCTAGAGATGTCTAGATGTGGGATTTCTGTGTCTCAGTTTTCAGGAAGTTGTAACCAACTCAAAACTGTGAGTTAAAATGAAAACATGTAATTTTTATTGTGAATTAAATTCCTGATTCAGTGCAAAATAAGACATTCAATCTGCCTCCAGATGCCAGTGTCAGCAGAATTAGGACATAAACCTCACGAATGTGTCTGTGAAGAAGTCAAAATCACTTACTTTCTACTCAAAATGAATTCAGATTTTAAACTTCAACGCTGTTTTAACTTTATTCCTTTTTTCCCCTTTTGGAAATAGTTCTGTGCCCATATGTGAAAGATGAGGGAAGATTTGCTGCTGTTCTAGGTGTTTTGCACCACCTGTCGTTAACAAACAGACTAGCAGCCTACAAGCACTTTCAGCCTTCACATTGTAGAAGGTAAGAGATACTGCTTAATTTAATTTTTTTTTTAAATATGGATTTATCTGTAATTTGCTTTATTTTATGCTAATAAGAGTGGCTGTCATTATTTACCATTTTAATCACTATAGGTATTCCTAGTAATTGCATGTTTTCAATGCTGTCATATTCTCTTAGAGGAAAAATACTAATTCATAAATATTCAGTTTCCTGAATTAATTTCCATCGTAAAAGCATCAGTGCTTAAGTTATTTACAGTGAGGGTAATATAATTACAGATGCTACTCATAAAACACAAATGCCAGAAATATTTATTATGAGCAGTGTGCTTATGCCTTCTTAGTCAAATTTAGGATCTGGAAGTAAAAACTGAGTAAAAAAAAAAAAAAAAAAAGATGTGGAGAATGGAGAAGGTTAAAATAGTAGCTTCAGGTTCTCCTAGAAATATACACAGATTGGGTAAAACATCCTAAATCTCTAGAAATACCATCCCTTTGAAGATTTCATCTGGCAAACTGTGGCCTCATGATCTGAAGATGATTGCAAAAGTTGTACCCTCTCTACATGATAAAATCTGCCTCAAGGGGCTCTCAGCAGCATCTAACCTCTCCTTTTTCATTGTGAAAGAAAGATCAAGTGCATCATAGATATACTAGATATTTCCTACCAGCTCAGCAAACTACTTGAGGCTGCTTGAGAACCTTAAAAAGGTCTTTCTGTCCAACAAATTGCATCAGTATCCTTCAACCAACAGTTGTGGTCTAATGCTCAAGCACTCAGGCATTTTCATTCTTAGAAAAATCACATCTGCAGACCTTGAATATGGTTGAATTTTAGCAGCATCAGGGAAAAGTACTAGAGGTCAGGAATGGCAGAACTGAAATGGGGACCCAAGTGAGCTCCCTGTGGCAAATTTGTGGTCTTGTACCACAAACAGGACTCCATTAGTTCAGTTCTTCACTAATAATCAGAGACAGTAGTAACAGATAAAATACATGAATTCTTGACCATAAGAAATCGTGACCTGTGTAGAAAAAGCTCTTCCCAAGGGGCAGAGGGGCATCACCCCAGGCACTCTTCCCTGGAAAAGAGGTCTTGGTCCCTTCCCCACAAGCCCTGTCACTAAAAGAGGACCTTCCATGCTGCTGAGCCATCCAAGATGCCAAGAAAAATATGCAATCTTGCCAGGACCATACCCAGCAGAGGAGTGAGGCTTGTCATCTTCCTCTTTTTTTCTGAGCATGGATCCAAGCGTCCGTGAAGGTTCTGATTTCCAGTGCCACCCCCTTTTTGCTTCTCATTCCTACGTACAGTTGTGTGGACATGCATGCAGACACCTGGGCCTGCAGAGCTGAGCAGCACCAAAGGGATGTTAGGTGCTCAAGGAAATCACTGCCCGCTCCAAAGTTTCCTCCAAGATTTAATCGTAACACAAAGGGCGCTTGTAACCCGCTAACCAGGGATGTCATCTAAAAGAACAGAGTTCACAACTCAAGCTTTTCAAGTCACAAGGGAATGACTCTGCTCTGAGGGAAAGGAACTAATGATTAAACATGGATAGTGCCTTCCCCTCACTAGCAGGATATCTGATGGCTCAGATCGCTGCTTAACACCCAGTGACGAGGGGAACGGTTTCCACACGTCTGCTGGTTTCTTCCAAAACTGTGTCTTGAAACAAAGCTGGGAATTCTCCAGCAAGTCAGGAGGCAGCAGGTGATAGAGAACAGCTTTGGCATGAGATCCCCTGTCTTGGAAGGGAGCTGGCAGGACAAGGGGGAGTCTTGGGTAGAAGAGAGGTGGAAGGGAAGGAGGTAGCTGCAGCCGGTGTTTTCCAAGGCTCTCCATTCCCTTCCGATGCTTGTGTTGCCACCAATCTAAATCTGGTGTTTCATTCCCTTCTAACCAAGTGAATTGAATGCTGGCTTACGGATAGGAAGTTAGTAATAGTGCTAAGATTTTAGTGATGAGTAATTGAGATGAACATGAATACATAGAATCTTCACAGTTTTGCCTTTTTTCCCCCTGTCAACTACTTTTTCTGCATCTGAAACAAAGATGGTTTTTGTGCTTAACCTTCTGCAGTCATAAGGGCTGTTTTCCTCTTTAAATGATTGCTTTGGACTAACACAAAGATTCTTTGAAGAAGTATTTGTATCTGTTTCAAACAGAGCAGCACAGACAAATGCTGAAGATAGAAAAAATATATCGGGTAAATACAGTTTGTTCTTTGTTGTTATTCTGTGAAGGAAAAGTATAGATATCATTGAAAAATCAAAGGGGGGAAGCAAGTTGATAATGGTGAAACCTCCATTTTTTTTGGTGATGTTACTCTTCCCTGTACAGGCATGGAAGTCTGGATGTGGCTGCTCAGCTTGCAAACTGATGTGTAAGACTGATAGAGTACTTGTGCTTGACTCTGTACACTGATGCTATCAATGAAAAAAATCAATAGAATCCTCTGGATGAACAAATAGGTGTTGGATTTAAATTCTGAAGGGGAGTTATGCAGCGAAAAGATGGAGATAGGAGCTGAGAATGAAAAAATAAGTAAGATTTGCAAAGCCCATCATGAGACTTCTCATCCTTCCTGTCTGCTCTATAAATTTCGGAAATGTGTTGCAAATTTATGAGAAAAGTGAACATTTTGTCCTAGTTGGTCATCTCCCCATGGAGCCAGAATATGTAGCTTATCATGCCTTATGTCAAGACTCCTGACTACAGCTGTATGTATATTAATTAGTTCCTTAGAAAAAATGCAAATGTCTAATTTGTCAGAATCAATAAATATATAAATAAATGGTTTGCTGCAGTTCACTATGAAGTATAGTCTAAATGAAACTTTAAGAAGCAAAATGCTCTCTATTATTGTAGGTAGCAGCTTGTCTGAACTGTCCAGAATGACTAATGAATGAGATAAGAGAAATGCCTATCAGTCCTTCATTGTATTTAGCATAAAAGGTTTTTTTTTTTTTTTCCCCCTGAAGCCCCACAATAGCACCATATTTGATTTGAATATTAATGTTTCACTCTGAAACTATTAAATGTAACTTTTCTTCATTTGATATTGTAAGGGACTTCAGAGGAAAAAAGGATGGAATGTGAAACATAATGAGCAGCATCAGCCTAATAAATTATGTAGTAAGACATCAGAAAAAGTAAGTATGTTTATTCTTCATTTCATTTTTATCCCACGTTTACCCATGTGAGACTGAAAATAGCAATGTTACAAGCTGGTTTTCTTTTTCTGGAGGTTATGAAATTATAGATAAGCTACTTCATACTTATACCTCTTGTTTTGATGCAACAGAACAATTCTGTCCATGCATCTGTTGTAATTTGTTTATATCTGTGCATGAAGCATCCACAACAAGTCATAGGGAGAAGGTTTCATGAAAGGTGTCAGGATACCATGAAATGCTAATGGGAGAAATTCTGGTAAAAAGGATGCTGAGAGGCTGACATCCATTTTTTTTGTGTACATCCATTTTTGGAGTGTTTTTGACAATCTGGAGGTGACTTCTTTAAGCAGTAGTACATTGTAGTGGCTTCCACATGGTGGTTTATTTTTGTAACCTCATAGTGGATGTATTAATCATGTTTCAAGTGTGCTCATTTTCTGCTTTGAAATCTCTATCACAAACTCTTTTTTTCCCCTTTTTACATTTAGCTCTTCAGATTTTCTTAAAGCCACAAAAAACACAAGTAGATAAGTTTTGTGCTGTGGTTTATGAAGAAGTAATGTGTTTTCATTTCAGGAGATTGATGCAAAGGAACAATTCAGATCAACTGAAAAACAAACCTTCTTCAGAGTGCCTTGAATAATTATCCAGCAGCCATCAGGATCCTGGAAACATTAGCAAAAAATGAATAGGGAACCCACACTTTGGCTTTTTTCTTGGAGGTAATTGATATGTGATGATTGATTCAAAATTCTAAAAATTCCTAAGCATGCATGTTAGCAAGATCTGTTGAGATCTGTCAGATGTAACACTCATGAGTGCAAACCACAGTTTATGGGATGGCTGATGACTAGAAGATTAGTGTGAGAAAACCTGAGTAAAGTGCTTCCTGTAAAGTGGTGAGGGGCATGGTAATTCTTTTTCATTAAAAAATTGATTCTGCACCTAAGATAGATGACAGCTGTCATTTCTCAGTCCTACTTACCCCTCTTAACCTTTTTGTTGAATTTGAAGGATAACAGTAAGTGCCTATCAGACCAAAATTGATTAATCAGTACAAGTGTAGATGTAACGTGGGCTGCACATGAAAAGGCACCCTTTGGTCATTACTATACACAGAAGTTCATATTGTATTTATTTAAATATATGTTACATTTAATAATATAGTATGAAGGCTTTATTGTGTATAAATACATATTTTTTTCAGGCTGTTCTATGGGTTTAAGTGCTTAATCCTAAATCTTGGAGGTATGCAGGACATTCTGGACTCCTCTTGCTGATTGAGAGCTTGGGACTGTTTTACATGAGATGCTGCTTCAGTAATATTTCTAGGTTCAAAAATTCCAAATATTTTTGGTGTCACTGACTGTGTTCATAGATCACATGTAAAAATAAAGTCCAAAAATTTCGTTCATTAATTATGTGTATAAATAGGAGATTTTATCTTGGTTTATTCTGTGTAGAAATACAAGGTCTACTCATGTTTTTATTAAAGAAAATTATATTCCATATTATCTAGAGCAGACCAGACCAAAGAGAATTGTCCTTGTCCTCATGGGCACTGGCAAAGAGGCTGGAGCACTCCTGCTCCCCGTTCTCTCCATTTCTGGCCCTTGGGGAAAAAAAGCAGCAAAGGGAAACCAAGTGTCTTTTATCCATCCTCCACCCCTCTGTGAAGAAATACCACACATGAATAGATCACACAGTTTTTAAGTACCTTGCCAGTCCAGCATATTAAAAGTCTGTGTCTTGAGACACAAGTGCTGGTAGATGCAGCCACATCTAAATGCAGTGTCTGAAAATCCCCAGAGGGGAGGGTGCAATCAAGGCCTCTTTTTCTCTAGCATAATTGAATTTTTCCTTTTCTTTTGACAGTGAATATAAATTTTTATTCTTGGCAATTCCTGGCTTTATGACTTAGTGCACAATTATAATTCATGCATATGTATTTACAGGAATGAATGACTGACTGGTTTCCTGGGATTTTTACCAACTTTGGGGTCTGAGCATCAGTGAATATAAAAAGCAAACAAAAACACAGTTAATAATAATAATTTCCATAAGACTGCTGAAAAATAGTAAGCCATGTATTAACATGCTGAAAAATGATTTAGGACAGACCATGAATGCCTTTACTTTAACTGTTTTGCAAAAATAACTTTGCAAAATGAACAAATTTATCTAAGTTGATGGATAATATTTCATAAAATCAGCAGTTCTCCTTGCCAGAGGATACAAGCCAAATCTTTTTAACTGAAATATAGTGCAATAATAAAACTGTAGAAAGAAATTAGTGCTATGTTAGTGTATGTGGGTTAAAGTTAAAATAAAAGAAATGTTTAGGGACGTGCTAGGAATAAGCAGCCAGACTGAGGAAACAGCCAGAAGCTTTTAGCATGATGGAGTTAAAGCAACACCAGACAAACAAATGTTCTGAGGATTATGGGCCCTGATATTCCCAAAGTCAATAACAACACTGTCTTACTCCTGCTTATGCCAGGTGAAAGAGAGTGGAAAAGGGATGTAGGCAGGACAACATGCAAGGGGAGGGATAACCAGAGCTTTTGAAGTCACTGCTACTAGAAAAGCAGATGCAAGACCCTTGGTGGAAAAAACAGAAAATTGCATTTACAATCCAGACCATCAGTGTCTGGTCAAGGGGTCAGTATCTGCTTAGTTATTATGTGGAAAGAGGTCGGGGTTTCTCAGCTTAAAACAAATTAGCTAACAATGCTTCTGAAGGCTTGTTTTTTGAAGGCTGTTACAGAATAACAGATTTTCAGATGGTTTAATATATGTAGAATTAATTTAATGTGATTTTTTTTTTTTTTTTTCAACTCTAGGTCACAGCTGAAATGGGTAATTCAGCTTAAGCATACCCTGTGCATTCAGATTGTGGTAACTACTGAGCTCGGATGCTTATTTATTAATATCAATCTAGTTTCAAACGTAGTCCAACCCACCCTTTTCTTTTGGCATAGTAATTTCTGCTGCATTCCAGTTTTCTTCCATTTAATAACAAAAGTACTTTAGTTGTTGGATATATTGAATCCTAAACTATATCCTAGAGCTTAAAAACACATTTTTAATTATTATTGTGCTGCTTTGTATTGCATATTGATAGCAACTTGACTAGATTGTTTTAATTTTCTTGCATTTATTTCTCTCGGTAAACATGCCAGCCAGTCATTATATAGCTGCAATAATAATAAAACAATTTTCCCCCTCTGCCCATTTATTTCTAAAAATTTCTATTTTCTCTCTCTTCCTTGGTCATAATTACAGTGCTATGATTTTATCAGGCAGCTTCATTCCAAGATGGAACTTGATCCTATGAGTGTTTCCACTCTTCTGGAAAAAGTGTCTTTGATGTCTGTCACGTTCACTGCTTGGGAAAGTTTAATGCTGGAGGTATGAGGAGATGCTCAGTGTTTATGGAGAATCTCTCCAAAAATTTTTTTGGGAAAACCGATCTTGGTCTACATTCATTATTTTATTAAGAATTTTCTTTTTTTTTTTTTTTCATGACTTCCTGCATTACAGCACACTTAGATGTAATCTTCAGTAATTCTATGCTTTGTCTGCTTTAGAGCAGAGCTATTTTCCCCTCTCAACATTTAACCACCAACCTTAGAGTTTAACAAGACCTTAGTTTAGTAGAATGGAACAATGAAAGTAATTGCACTAGGAAAATGATTTACCCTTACATAAAGAAAATTTAATAGATGGGCAAAAATTAAACTCCCAGTTGGAAGGATCAAGAAGAACTTACTTTAGTGTAAGTTTGTGATATTATTCCTTTCACCTTCCAAGCCATTTGGATTTTTGAAAGTACTTACTGTTGGTATAACTTTTAAAAATCAAAATTCTTTGTGTGCCAGAGCCACCAGCTTGCCAAGGGTTTCTGAATCAAGTCCAAGAGTTAATCCTAACTTTAGTATTTCTAATTAATTAATTTTGGCTGTAACAGTTGTAACTTGCAAAGGATGAGATTGCTGTGAAGCAATCTGCATCTAAATAAATCCATTTTTACATCAGAAAATCCTTAAAACTGCTGTCTTAAAAGTTACCAATGCTTTAAATTGTGTCTAAACAGAAATCACTGAAAAAGAACCATTTGATTCTGTAAGTAAATTTATACCCTAACCCACGTTTAAGAGGAAGAAATACCTTGGAACACTTACCATGTTACAAAAGCTACTTTTTGGGGCATTAAGCTTAAAACTTGGAGTCAAAACAAAGTGTCTGCTGGATACAAGGTGCAGCTGAGCTCTATTAACTCCCAAACTCTCTGTTCACCTTTCTGGGCTAGAGCAAAGCCAAGCAGGTGATGAACTGGCAAGGTTAATCCACAGAAAGAGAAGTTGTTTTTCTATAGGCACCTAATGCAAAAGAGCCAGAGAGCACTGAGCAGAACCACCTCTCCTGGCTTCAGAAGCCTGAAGGATCCTGAGCTCTTATTTGGTTTCTGTGGATCTGTCACAAGGAGACCTGGGACACAGTCAGGGCTAAAAATGGGCAGAGTCTGGGGTCCAGCAGTGAGTATGACAGATAGGAGGATGTAATTTTACTGAGTGATTTTCCCCATTCAATGCAGTGTAAATTCACCTAAGTTCTGCTGCACAGATCAAATTAGATTCCAGCTTTTCCTAGTGGGAATGCTACTATGGCAATGGATCACCCAAATTCTGAAGCAACATCTTGCTATAAATTTCTGAATGTTTTTCTTGAGTCCAATTTTTAAAACGCATCGATTTCTCTTCAAGAGGAAGTTCGTGGATGTTTATTTGGATTGGAAGCCAAAGCAAATTTTAGAATATCAAGGGCCATCTTTTCAAATGGCCATCATTTAAAATGTCAAAGGAGTTTGCAGGGTTTCACTGTAAGGACAAGAAAAGAGAGGCAGGCATCCTTTAGAGCACTGAGGAGAGCAGAGTTAAAGAGTCTGCCAAAAGCATGAGTGGTCACACTAAAATAAAGAGTTAAAACAACTTATTTATTTTAAAAACAAATAAACTGGAAGTGATCCTCATCAGTTACATGTGAACGCTGGAGGAATCGTGTTATAGGGGTGCTCTAAACATAATTTACTATTGAATCTGGTTTTTGACTCTTGTGGATATTGGATAGAGCTTTTTCTCAATGAAGCAGCAGAAATTTGTTATGACTGGTAAGAGCCAAAATAGCAAATCATTATAATAAAACTGTTAAAAAGAACAAAAATAAGTCATTGCTGATTTATTCAGATTCCTTATGAGTAACTAAAAATTTTTTCAGTCACTATCTGATGAATGTATAAAACCATTAAGCTAATAAAAATTCCACATAATAAAATGCAGAATAATAATCATAGCCAGATGCATTAAATTAATTAAATCTCTTCTGAATCAATTTATGTTATAATGACTGTAGTCATGTGATTAGTGTCTCCTAAAACAATCTTTTATCAAACTATCTGCAGTAGAGCCAGGCAAGTGTTTCATCTTTAATTTTATTCTGAAAAGTTAGGAAGAAGAGGAATTCTTCCCACGGTTGTTTTGTGTTTTAAGTCTTCTTCTGTTCATGTTTTACCACCACACTTTCTGGAGTACTGTCTGTCCTGGAGTGCTTGCATACAGAAGCAGTGGAGATGTGAGATAACTGGATAATTGTGTGTCATGTCACCACGGGCATGACAGAAAATCTTTAAAATCCTTTACAGGGCTTTCTGGCCCTAAAGAAGTTACTGGCAAATCTCCCCTGGATTCCAACAGGGACAAAAACCAACTTAGCAATTTTTCCTGCAAGGTAGGAGTCTTCCACATCACCTGTGACTGATGGCAGAGGCACTTAGTTTTGTCAGAGTTTGTCAGTCCCATGTTTGTATTATTGAAGTAACACTTTACTCTTATTTTTTGGAAATTAATTATTTAATTACTTACTATCTTCTTTGATTTTTTGCATTGAAATAATTGTAGGAGAGGTAACTAGATTAGGTGTACAGGAGAGAAATTCTTTAGAAGTATGATGCAGGTAAACATTCTTTGTCTGGGACTTTTTGATTCAGTGCTGTTTATTAGAAACTTTACTTTTGTCAGGTAGAGCCTTGATTTTACTCTTGTGCTTGTTGAGGAGTGTTAAGTTCTCCCATAAATGCTGCCTGTGTACATTGTATAGTGTACCCATGCACATGCATAAATTAATATGTCAGGTTATAGAAGAAAAGGATCTTCTTTTAGCTGGGTTAAAGAAGGCAAAGTATGTAATTCAGGAGATCAGGTTCTTCTAGAAGCATATAACCTAAGCTAATGTTTCATTATCAGCTCATCCTCAGACCATCTGTAAGGGAGTACA
This sequence comes from Florisuga fusca, assembly GCA_038090715.1. Classification (NCBI taxonomy): domain Eukaryota; kingdom Metazoa; phylum Chordata; class Aves; order Apodiformes; family Trochilidae; genus Florisuga; species Florisuga fusca. The sequence goes on from JAAWXA010000013.1 coordinate 8,528,849, forward strand.
CCAGAAATCATTTGAATCATGGTAATACCAATTGTTTGCTGCAGCAAATATCTCCTTTTTTCTAGTTTAGAGGAGCAGAGGAGTGCTGGATGATCTCAGGCATCCACAAGCAAGTCCTTCTCCTATTATTTCATTCTTGTGTCATGACATATCTCATACAAAAGTCTTATTTTGTTTAGGGACCATATGCTAAAAGAGACCAATCTGTGCTCCTGGCATGTCCAGCCCAGCAGAAGTGCCTCCTTGTCTCCCCTTCTGTAAGAGAAGGCCTCCCTGCATGCCACTTGTATGCTGCCAGCTCCATGTAGTCCCTTTTGAGCAACTGACAGTGTTTTTCATGAAGATGTCACTTTATTGTTCTATTTGATCACTATTTGTTCAAGGAATCCACCTTATTCCTGCATCTGCTGGGAGATATTTTGCAGCATCCAATCCGAGTTTTCAGTTCTGTGTTAAATGTCTCAAGCCCTTTCCAATCAGGAAATCTTCAGTGATTCTTCAGGCTGTAAAATCCAGGCAAATTTCTAAGGAAGGCCTTTTAAAAAATCCTACGTATAGGTGTAGCAATATGCACTTAGAATCTCTCAGTGGAGAGAATGGCCCTCTGTGGACTTTTTGCAGCCTCCCTGCAAAAGTGAGTTTTAGTTAGCAAAAGCTGTAGAAATGCTTAACCAAGCCCTGCTTGCCAAGCTGTTTTATCCACTCAAGTGGAGTAATTGAGCACAAATAGAATTTCCAAGGCTCTGACAAGAGAAAGGACAGGGGAGGCAGTAAGAGATTCTGTGTGGAGAGCTGACATGCTATTCTTTAATATACACAGGAACAATGCAGGACTATTTTGAGAGACCTTTCTGTAAATCCCTGCTTGTTTGTCATGAGGGAATAAGAAATGCCAAATAATGTCCACAGCAGGTAGGAGCAAGCCTGATAATGAGAAATGCCAATATAAAAATTGCATGGCTTTTGCTGAATTTCTACTGCTCATAATGTTAAAAGTAATTTACTCACATTTTTCATTACATAATGATAATGATTTTATCCGTAGACCATAATTAATACATGATGGGGAGGATTCCTGTGGTTAAAATACATTATAAGCTATCAGAGATGGAAACAAACAGTGTGAGTTTCACTGTTTTGCATTTTTTTTCCCCCTTGTTTTTTCGAAGTCCAAGCAGAGATTCTGCTTGTTTTGCTACATTTTCTCAGTGTTTCAGAATTGCCATAGCTGGTAATATTGCAGTGAGAAGAAGCATTTTTCACAAACACAAAACATGCAACCTCAATGGGAAAGCAACCTTTGCACTTACAGAGTCCCTTTAAACAAGCAGCTGCAAACAGAGGAATATATATGCAGGAGCCAGAGGATGCTTTATTTTTATCACTTTATAAAAGTGCCATTAGAATCAAATGCCATTATTCTGGCACTAGCAGATACCCTGTGTTGAGTAAGTTATCTTCCACTGACACTTCATGCAGCAGTTTCACGTGTAGTTTAAAGGCTCCTAAGGTAGTTTTTGCTACTAGCATTTGATTTATTTGACATATTTGATCATGTGGTTATTTCGTAGTAACATTTTAATTTAGTGTCCTTTGCTCATTGTGTGGTAAAAACACCTGGACTGTCTGTCCCTTTATAACTGAGCCAGGCAGGTTAGAACCTTTTGCTCCTCTTCATTTCTTAGTGCTGCACATGGATTACTGTCAGTATGTTTGCTTCTCACTTCACCAACTGTCAGAAATAATCAGCTCACTGTCTCACATTTGTTCAGGTGCAAACAGAAGCTGCACTTTGCCATATGAATACCAAGGGATGAAGCTCCAGAGTCTTAGACCTCTTAAATAAAGTAGTATAAACAGAGCATGATGCATACAGATGCTTAAGCAAATGTTGTCTTCAATCAAAAGCTGAATAAATTCTGGTTCACTAATTCACAGTTTTGGTAGATGTTTCTATAAGTGTTCAGAAGAAAATCCCACAGACAATTGGTTTTGTTATCAAGTGAGTGAAAAGTATGCAAATACAAAAGGCAATTATTAAGCCTTTAGTAACTCGTATACAGTATTGTAAAATTTTTTCTAAACAGATACCAAAAATAAGTCCTCACCTTCATATGTGATTTTAAATAATGGATATACACTGTATGAATAGTGACACTGAAATGTTGGTAGATTTTTTTATCATTGCTTAACACAAAAGGCAAACTGCAGTTGCTAATTTCTGACTAATATGTTGAATTTACCCTTTTGCAGCTGTTTTACTTTTCCTCAGAAAAGATCTAAGAGAATAAAATACATGACTGTGAATATTTGCCTTCATGCCAGGCTACTTAAAATCTCAAGGTAGGTGTTTAACAAGGCTTTGCTTATGAATGTCTAATTTTTTGAGCATTCCTGTATTACATGAGATGCTTTCAGAGCTGAGTGACTTTCAGGAAGCATGTTGTTATATTGACCATTAACATTGCAATAGTAGTGCAGGAGGAAACTTTTGAAGCTGCAGAAGTAAAACATCGGCACAAAATCCAAGTGAGTTGTTACTTTTTAAAAAAATGAATTTTTTTCCTAAGAGTCCCTGTTGTGCTTTTACCAAAGTGACTTTGCATTTCTCTGTTTGACCACATTCTTATTCAAAGTTATCCCAGCCTCAGAGCTGCTTAAGTTTACAAGAGTAAAGTAAGACTAGGAGGGTGGAGGGAAGGCCACAGAATGAACTAAGTTCTGAAGTTCTGAGCATCTGTAGTTTTGATAAAATGGAGAAAAAAATCTTAATAAAAATCGTGGCCTGATGTTGTAGTTAAGCAGGTGTAAACACAGTTTCTCCTTGGCCTTCTCCTTTTTTCAGGCTTCTATCTTGAAGTCCCTTCCATCATTTGCTGGAGGGAATCTCCTCTAACCAAATCTAGCACTGCAGGGGCCGTTTGAAAAGGAATATTGTAAAAGTTCAGCAGTTGAATAACGATGCAGAGACACATTCAGAACAATATTCTGGCTCTGTGGATCAGTACTAATTAGCAGTTGTTTCACAGCTAAGGGTGTTAAATAATAGATTTGGGGAAGGGAAAGGTTCTTGTATCTAGTTTATCATAAAAATTAAGAAAAGATTGAGCAAAGAACACACTGAGATTGTGGCCATCATTCAGCTGGATGTGATCTGGAGGATTATATGAAAACCTCAAAATGTAAATGGTACCTACTCATTTACATAAGTCCTTTCAACTGTCTCTTATTTTTAGTTTTTTCTTCTCCTTAGAATTGTGTGTGCAGCTGAGAGGATGAAAATTATCACTTGCACCACCCAAACTTTCCTATCTGCCCCTCGCAGGGTATAAAGAAGACTTTGACCAAGGTCAAACAGTCTGTGGTGAGACACTGGCACAGGTTGCTCAGTGGAGTTGTGGAAGTGTTGAAGGTTGGATCAAGCTTTGAGCAACCTGGTCTGGTGGGAGGTGTCCCTGCCCAGGCAGAGGGGTTGGAACCAGATGATCTGTAAGGTCCCTTCCAACCCAACCCATTCTATGATTCTGTGCTTAATGCCTGCAGACCTCCTGAAGCTGAAGCCTGAGTGTGACTCCATTATTCACACTTGCCCCACCACAGGATAATTGGGACCTCATTAATGCTCCGTAGGAATCCGACTTCCAAACTGGAACCACTCCAACCCCCAGGATACCTCATTAATAACAGTCTGCAACAGCTGTCTCGTATCAGTGCACTAAGTCAGGTTCTGAGATTGAAGTAAAGTATCTGACTCTTCCTTTTTCCAGCCTAAACCCACAGAGACATTTGTGGAGCAGATCACACGTAAGTGCGATACATTTTTGGCCTAAATGGAAATGTGATATACTTAGAAGTCCCTTCTAATGACTTGCATGTAAACATGGTTGATTATATAAGTTTAGATTTATGCTGCTGTCCAATTAATATTAAAAATCCATAGTAATAACAGAGTTTAATAATGCTTTAACTTTGCAGCCTTTATTTAAGCAGAATGAGAACAAATGGCAGGTAGGCATTGCCCCACGACATCCTTGTTTTACTCAAATCAATTAGCTCAGTCAAAAAGTTTAGGAGCCCATTGATTTTAGGATGTGGTGATGCCTACATCTCCTGCTCTGCTAAGGGAGGGTTTAGGAGCAGTTTTGCTTTCTACCAGCAGGCAGAGCAAACCACAGAGAATGTGCAGGTCGGACACCACATCAGATGGGCTCTGCTCTAGCAGTATGTGGAAAAGCAGAGTCCCAGGGCTGTCCTCCAATCCCATGTTGCTCCCATCCCAACGGGGGGTTGATGTTGGTAATTTGTTTCTCCTCTGCCACTAACGAAGCAAAATCATTCTGCTCTCATTTGAAATTTTATTTATTCTGGCAGCTCTCTGTAAAACAAGAGGGCATGGGCTTAAGTTGTGCCAGGGGAAGTTTAGGTCAGATATTGGGAAGAAATTCTTTCCAGAGAGGGTGATCAGGCATTGGAATGGGCTGCCCAGGGAGGTGGTAGATTCTCTGTCCCTGGAGGTTTTTGAGACTGGATATGGCACTCAGTGTCTATGGTTAAAGGTTTGAATGATATTGAAGTCCCAAACAAAACAGAGATCTCAGTCCTTCTGATTCACAAAATACTATTGATGATAACTTTTTCCTACCTTTAACTGCTCATAATGTAGACTGTTTGGGACAAAACTTTCTTGGTGTGTTCTTGGGCAGTCTTGGGGATTCATTAGAGTAACAGCCTGGAGGGACAATTATGATGTAAATAACATTATTCAAAGGAAATACTGACACATGGAAATCCCTCATTTCATGATCACTGGCAGCATGGTGGTAGCATAAAATAAATTGTGATGAGCGCTTTGACAAGAAAAATCTAAGTTAGTAACAGACATGATAACAGAGAACATAGTCTAGGAGAGTTGAGGTGTTTCAGAGGGTCACACAGAGCCACATTTTATTTGTTTATGCAAGAGTTATCACTATATACAATGCTAATTAAGAATCTCTTGAAGTAACAGGATTAAAACCTGACAAAAATCACACCAAATGAATTTTAAGCCGTGTTAGTGGTGGCATTTTGCCCCCTTCCTCCCTCAAATTTCTCTCTAATGAGGCAGAAGAGTAGCATGGATCTGTAATTGCTTGCATGCATTTGTAATTATGTTTGCAGTCCTGGAGAGGAGGAGACAGTGTAGAGCAAGTCATTCCAAAAAGGGGAAAATGGGAATTAAAGGGGAGCAGCAGATATTAGCAGTGCCTGTTGACTTTGTCATTAAATGTTGTTACTGACTTCTTGGGGAATGAGAAGCTATCATCAAACCATGATCTATGAAATCTCTCAGGCATAGGTGTAACTTCAATGAGCAATACCTTCAACTTTTAAGGCATATGTGTCCACTGGAAACATCTGTCAATCCAATTGTCTGCAGTCTGCTTCACTAAAACTTGAAATTAACATGTAAAAAGTAAAATACAACTGAACACATGATTTATTTTTTTAAAAAAATTACATTAAGGGTTGAGACAAGGTATTTGTTTGAAAGAGTTGTGTTTGAGGAGATATGACAAAGTGAAAGTTAACTGTTTATCAATGTTAACTTATTTTCAAGTTTCTGCAAGTGAAAATAAACAATGAAGGAATATAGATAAGAGCATTTTTATTAAAATCAGGCTTGAAATAGATTAGAGAGTTTAGAAAGAAGATAAAGAGGAAGACAAAACAATTTTCCACCTAGATCCTTCTCTGTATTATTGTACAGGAAATCTCTGCTTTCAAATCTTATAACTATTTTTCTACAGATTTCAAGTTTTTTATTCCTCCACCAACATTTAACAGAACCTACAGAGACAAAACTGAAAACCAATGGGGCTAGAAGTAGTAAATGTATTTCTGGTAATTCTTTATTTCAGTCTGGCTTGGATGTGTATCTGACTGAAGTTTTAAATTCCTGGCTGCCATTTCTACTGCTGGTCCATTGCTACAAGGTCATGGCCACTGCTGGGTCAGGACAATGAGGCAGAGAAGCAGCATCTCAAAAATGGGGCTGGAACAAGAAACTGACCAGTCTTGGCTTTCAGAGAATATTGAAAAAAAATGCCCGTGTCCACCAAATTGTACCTTTAAATTTTTGTGGGTTTTTATAAAAAAAACCTGTGTTTGGGAAAATACTTAGTTTGAGTATTTGGGTGAGGAGATGGGATAGCTGTGCTGTGAATTTCAGGTTCCTTTCTCCACTTTTTGTAGTGGTTGAGAGATTCAGCTGTCAAAATTCAGTGTCAAAATTGCACTGAATGTTTTTTTAATAGTAACACAAGAATGAGAAGAGGTAAAAATGGAAAACATGAAACATACATTATTTGATGTTTTGGGGAGAAAAAAATTTACAACTTTTTCCCCACTTATGAGACAAAATTTTGTCCAAAGTCCTAGAATTCCCTTTATGATGTGTCTGACTTTGATTGCTGCCATTTATAGAAGAACTGAGTTTGACAGATACAGCTGAGAATACATGAGAGAAATTGGAAATGGAAACTTAAATCTAATTGTTCTACATGGAGAAATGACTGAAGAAGATTTCCAGCAGAAGCACTAAACATGTTTATATGATGTGGTGGGTGAGGAATATGTTTCAAACAAGATGGGAACTGCATATGCTTAGCCAATGAATATCAAAATCACTATTCAAACACTGATTGCTATGAAAGCCACGATCATATTTGGAGGATAAAGCATTAGGACATCTTGAATGTGCCTTTCTATTACTGCCCATAGTAGTCTGCTTTTCACCCACATTTATTTTGACATTTTATCCTGAACATTTCATTAAAAAAGCATTTATCTTCTTTGGAGCAAAATAAAAATGGATCACAAGTTCCTGTGGGGATTTTGTCACCATTTTACTCCTAATTTTTGTGACATGTTATCTTTCCAATATAACCTTATTTTTAAAGGCATGATTTGGCATAGGGCTTTTATGAAATCACAAGTTAGTGAATCTCCTTGTGGAATCAGAGGCACGTAGGGCAAATAAATGGGGTCCTGTGTAATGTTATGAAATGCAATTTTTGTAAAGCTGTTGCCATATTTATGAAGAAAGAGTGATGGCTTTTATTTATACTCTATGAGTATCCACATAATATTTAGTGCTTCTGGTAAAAGTGTTTAAAAACTTGAAAATCTAGGGACATGTCAGCCCTTCTTTCATTTAATATTTACAAGTTGTTTCCTCTGTTAGGTAAAGGAACCTTTTCTTTTAGTTGAGAAAACAGGAGTAATCTACCTTCACTGAGACATTATAGGGAAAGATGGCTTGTTAAGTCTTAATTTATGTGAACATTTTGCAGAGCTTTAGGAGATACGACCAGGATTCATCAAAAGAGGAGAATATTTGGTGGTTGTGTTGCCCTTGTCTTGTCCTTGTGTTCTTTCCTAGGTAGCCACAAGTAAAAGCTGTTAATGACAAGACACCAACTGGATTAAATTTATCAGACAAAATGCTTTTCCTCCTACTTTCTTAGGAATAGTAAATTCTTAGCTTATAATAGCATTAAAATAGTATCTCTGCTAAAATTAACAAAAAGGAATGTGCTGTGGTTGTAAATAAGCTACAAGTTTTATTCATGCTTTAGAGGAGTGAATTAAACTGTTGATGAGTGAGTAAATAACCAAATGTTGAACATTATTCTCTCAAATCACTCATAGGATAACTAGGTTATGGACTACATGGAAAATTATTTAGCACTTAAAATTCAGTATGCATTTTATGTTGCTCCTTTCAATTGATGACAGAAGCCAATGGTATCTTGTTTTTTTTTTTTTTTTTTTTTACATATCCCTCCTGCATTGATGCCCCCAAGAACATCAGTAGCAAATAGACATGGGAATTAAAAATTTCATTTCTCAGAAAGTGAACTTTTGAAATTCACTTGCTATGAAAATTAATGTTAATGAATATTTCTGCTAATGCAAAGAGCCTGTTTAAGAATGAGTCTTTCCCATTCAGCAATTAATTCAGCAGTTAATGAAAGCAGGAAGTTCCTACAATTATATGGTAAGTCATCAAACACTTATTCTACTAAATTAAGCTGACCTGTTAAATTGAAGAATCTGTTAGAAATCCATTTTAATCCAGTGATAACACTGTGTGAACACTGATGACTATTTGATAATGTGCCATGGGGTTACCAATACTTTGGAAGCCTTGCAAAAAGTGTAAAGTACATTTTTTTTCATTTTTGTAAGGAGAAAACTCACAGGAAAAGTCTCAGTTGAAGATGCCATTTTTGCTATTGAAGGCAAAGGCATTCTTCAGTCCCTTATTCTGGAGATGATGTGACTTATGAGCCCCACAAAAATACTGATTTTTTTCTTCTTCTTCTTCTTTCTGCTCCCACAAATATGAAGTCTATAGATTGTTATCCCTACATGGGAATCCAGCCACAGCTGTTTAGCCTTATTAAAAGAATCAGGAGAATGAAAGTCAGAAGCATGAATTCATCACAGTCTGAAAGCTTAATTTAATATAGACATAATAACAAACCCATTCCTCATTGGTGCAGCTCGATCACAGGGTCCCAAAGACCTTTCATTTGAAAGAAATAGCTTTTCTCTGCCCTGGTACTCAGCTTGTCTTCCACACACACATGCCCAGCAATATTTTGGGGCAGATAAGGCTGAACAAACCCAGGAATGAGAAGGCAGGGACCCAGGATGACACAGAGCACCCACCTGGCAATGTCCTCAGGATGGTGGCACTTTGGTGGCACCCACCCTGCTGGAGGGCTGATGCTGGCAGCCCTGGGGCCAGGAAGGCAACTGGAGGTGAGCCTGGCCCCAGGCAAAAGTGAGTGGATCTGTGAGTAGATTTTCTCACATCATGATTTCAATTACCTCCTTAATGAGGCTTTTCTTTCTAATTAGGACTGTTTGCTGTGTTAAACACAAATTCATTTGGTGTGTCCCCTCTTGAACAGGATGGGAGATGGAACCTAAGAAGTCCAGTGCAAGGTACCCAGTAGTGATTCTCTTTCACAAGTGGGAAAACAGGAAAATTATGTTCAAAGTTATGCAAGAGTTTGTGTTAAATCTAGAATTAGACATTGCTATTTGTGACTTCACTCTACCTCACTTCTTTGTATTTCTTTATAAATTGAATTCAAATATAGAGCCATAAAATATAGGATGAAGTAAAACCAGTACTTTTAAATAGTGAAAGACAACATGTTTTCCTTCATCCTTATGTTTTTTTAACATAAAATTAAAGCAGTCCATATTTTTACGGGACATTGTAAAGCTGAAATCAAATTTAAAATGGTTCTTTTTTATCAGTGCTGTTAAACAGATTTGAAGGACATGGATGAGAAAACAAGACTAACAAATACAAAGGTCCAAACTACCCCTGCATGACTGGAAAAAGCATACTCTGCTTGTGTGGAACTTGTCATTCCACACTGATGAGACCGATACCAAGCAGAGCACTAAATATGAGTTTAACAGTACAGAGAATTTCTGTTCTCAATGTTTACTCAAGACACTTTTTCTTGTTTAATGCAAACTGATCAGCACGTACTAAGATGTCTTTACACACAGAGGAGGGGAGGAAGCAGACAGGTACTCTATCCAGGAATAAATTAAAAAAAAAAAAAAAAAATCATCACAGCATAAGAATCGCTCACTCTCTGGAGAGGAGCCACAGAAAATGACTCCAGTTCTGTCACTCAGCTCCCAGGGCTGTCCCCCACACTGACCTTCAGTGGGATCTCAGTGTACAGAGCAGATGGCCACTACCAGCATGTGCTGGGCAGCTCTGACACTTTACAATAAGCACAGGTGCTGAGTGCCAACCCTCTGTGCTAGTTCTGGGCACATTGGGCCTTTTGGGAATGATCCTGATTTTCTCCAGTCAGAAGAGTCAGCACCAGTAGTTTCAGCTGAGTTATCACCAGAGACTTGGTGTGAAACCAAGCTCCTTCTTTGTTCATTAGGGCAGTTTCAGCTGTGCATTGAAGTGTCATCATTCCCCAAAAGTCAACCGAGCTCTTTATTCTTTTTGACTTCAAAGCTCTTGGATGTGGTTGTCCAAAAGGCTTAGCTGCATTTTGCCTGAAATCAGATCTTACTGTTTCCCACAAATGTTCTAGCAGAACTGGTGCTAATTGGAAGGATCAATTCCACATTTTAACTCTGCAGTGCATGTAGGATAATCAGAAGCTGCTTCTGCAACCCACATTTACCAATATTTTTCACAGCATCAAGGATAATCATGTCAGAATTAAGAATGAAATTATCAGTGATGCTCTCAGAACTAGAAGAAGGAAATACAGCTTTTTGGTTCTGTACCTTTCTCTTTTATCATAGTGGCCTTTTTTCCCCCCATTGATTTCAAATTTTGATTCTTATCTTGAAAAACTTGTAACTTACAAGCATTTTGGTTGCATGAATTACTCTCTCTAGAACTCCTGAAACAAAAACTTACTGATAGTTCTGAATTCCTTTTGAAATCTGCTAAGATCCAAATGAACTGTAATTTCAGTATGCTTAATTATACATGTAATTACTATCAGGAAAGGTAAAAGTCACTAACTGCTATGATACGTCTTGATAACAGATTTTTGTTAAAATATTATGAAAAATCCTGTTTTTCCCTTCAAGCTGCCAAACAGTTAACAGTCCCCAGTACTCTCTCCATCCCAAATTGTATTTTAAATACATTCATACATTTTAGCCAGCTCTAGTCCCAGTCCAATGGTGTGTACTACTTACATGCATAAATGTTTGCAGAATTAGGACCTTACTATGAATTATGCATGCAAAATATATTTGATTTCTATTTTTTCCTCCCAGAAATATATTTATCTATAGTTTGAGTGTGTGAAGAAAATGAATGGTAACAGTTTGGCACAGCCTTTGAAATAAATTAGTTGTTCATGCTATTTAAACTATAAAGAACAGGTTAATTCCACAGCTTCCTGCCTTTTCTCCTGCTTCCCAGGAATCTCTGTTTACCAGCCTGTTCTATCACTAATTAAAAGGCAATGAAGTCTGAACCTCCTGATTGTGTTCTGATTACTGAGCCCTTACTCCCCAGCTCCTGGATGGCCTTCAAATACCTGTTTTGCTACATGTTATGAATTGAAGCTTTGGTGCCTTTTGGCATAAGCAAATAGATTTACCAACTCGAAAGCAGCTTGAAAGAAAACATCTCCAAATACTTTTCTGAAAGTGTTATTTAGTCATTAAACCATGTTTGAAGAATCACTGAGGACACAATTTCTGTGGAAGATGCAGAAAGCCCATGACATGGCAACTGACCTGATAATAATTAATAATTTGTATTTCTCGTTCACACTAATTAATTAGAATCACAGCTTACCACACTTTTGTGTGTCCTGCCCTTCTTGTAACTGACTCCTTTTTCTCCATCATGCATGCTGTAATGTCACTTAATCTTGTCTCTAATGACCTGCTTGTGCATGTGCCACCAGGAGCAGTATTTCCAGCCCTAGGGATGTGCCTGAAGTCATTTGCCTGGCTGGTTCATTCTTGGACAGTCTGTAACACTGAGGGCAAAATCATGCCACACTTCCTGAGGTCTTTGACCAAGATCTGAGAATTAAAAGCAAGTTTCAGTTTTTTGTGGTGGCTGGATTAACAGTATTTACCTTAGAAAAACAGAATATAAAGGATATGTAGCTGGCTAACCATTCAGCTGTCTCTCACACTGGTTTGTCCCTAAATCCCAACGCATTTACCTTGTACCCTGCCTTGCAGAAAAAATCAGAAGCTTGCCAGCTAATGGAAACAAAGTGCTGCTTGCTTCAGATAATTCTCAAATAAAACTCATCCAGGGAGTCTCCCTTGGATTCAGCAGTGCACAGCTGCGTCCTGTGAATGTCAGGGATCCAGTGCTGCAAGATGATTCAAACCCAGTTCTGTTTCACCCATGCTAAATGTAGGGGCTGCTCTGGCTCTCTGGCCAGTGTGTTTGATGCAGTGGCCACCACAGTGAAGAGGAGACCTGCTGTCACACTCCATGATTTGCCAGACCTGAACAAAAGGGAATATACTGTCTAACGTGCACCTTGGCAGAGGTAAGCCAGAGTTTTCTTCTCCTCTTGTTTTGGTTGAACTTTTCTGGCCTGCCAGTGGTGTTCACACTGTTTCTGAAATAGAAAATAATCAGCTGCTCTACAGATGATTAATAGGGGTAGCCTTAAATTTAAAAACAAACAAACAAACAAACAGACCAGCTTGCCTGTCCTTTAACTTCCAGTACTTTCATATTAGTATTTCAGAAAACTTCAATTTATGTCTGTAAAGGGTGGGAGAATTCTTGCAGATGCCAACATAATTAATTTTTATGGTTTGCTGTGCTCTCGTGGTCGCTGTGTTGACTCTCTCCATCATAAGTAAATATTTGATTCTTGCCTTTGTTCTGGTCACACTTCCCTACTGTTTATTTTTCCTTTTCCACTAACACATGGCCCTGGTTTCCTTGGTCATTCCTCATTTTAGGTAGTAGCTTGCCAAGACTTCTTAGAGGCTGGAGTTATGGTGTATGACAGCTTCAAGAGTCTGGAGCTGAATAACTGGATTTTCCTCTAGTTATTCTAACAGTTAAAATTCCTCTTTTGTGCACAGGCAGTTCTTCCTTCTGTTACTAAATTAGAAATTCACTTTACATAAAATTTCACATCTTTTAAATCTTTTATCAGCTTCTAAAGAACAGGTTTTAAATCTTTTTTTTTCTTTTTTTCTTATTTCCTTCAAGAGGAAAAGGACCAATTGCACCAACAGGTAAATCTTTGCAATGTTATCTTTTCAAGGAACTTTTTGTGGGTTCTGGTGTTCTACTGAACTCCTCCCACCTTCTCTAACATGTCTATTGCCCATTGCCATGGATCACATAGGCCACAAATTAAGGTTTTAAAGAGAATACTAGAAAGTAGTAAATGAAAGGAATTTGATTTCTGACCTTATATGAAGGAGGGAAATCTCTACTTAGAGGATGCTTTCTCTCAGTGGATACTTACAAAATAATCTGTCTTGGCATGGATTCACCTCATATTAAATTATATATTTAACTGTATATTGGAACAGGATTTAGTTCTTTACTAAAACAATAACTGTGTCTACAGTATATGAAGTATCTTTAAGAAAGACACAAGAATGGTAATATTTTTATCCCCAGCAATAAAATGGTAATGTCCAGTGGGAGATGTTCTTGTCAAGAGTGTTAAAAGTCCATGCCAGATGCTTTATTCCTTTAACATTTGCAGAGGTTTTTTCCTGTTCTCATGAGTCTTGCTGTTTTGTTTAAGGCTGGAAAGGGTAAATGTTGGTGCAAAACCATTTGCATCAAAAGTACCCAGCTGATAGCAAAGTAATGTAAGAACAAATACCTCAGATTCCAGAACACATACTTAGGCATATTCTGTCATTCAAATAACAACCAAACCCAATCAGTTCTATCTAAGGCCATTTCCTAGTAGTTCAAAGGTTACAGAGTTTTGCTAAGGAGTTAGGGAATTTTTTTTTTTTTAATTTTTAATTTTTTTGTAATTCATTGTCAACTGAATTGGAAGGTAATTCTCACCATCAACCTATGATTTTGCTTAATTGAAATGAAAGTGAATGGGAACTAGACCATTGTTCCAAATAACCTTTAGCATGACATAAATGAGTCTGAGTCAAGTAGTATTCCTTAATGATGTTAAATTTACAACTACTTCAGTAAAACTAGTAAGCTTACAAAAGAAATACTTGGTTCTGAAGGAATATAACTGGTTTACAGACCATAACATGCTGAGCAAACTCATAGGGGTATCTAGAGATGGATGGGCTGCCAGGTGAAGGAGGAGAGAAGCAGCAGACATCTCTGGCCAGTCATGATCCCATTTCTATAATGTAGCTGTTCTGACAGAGTGTTAAATAACTTGCTTGAGAGTAAAATAAAAATGGATTGTTTCTCTCTCCAAAATAATAATCTTCTCCTGAGGCAAGGTATTCCACTGTAAGAACACAAATGTACACCTTGAGAGTTCCTCTTGTTTATTTTTCTTCCCAATTGCCTCAACCACAGAACCATTCAACCTTCCTCTTTCTTGACTGTTATGTTCACAGGCTGGGGTTGTATGGAGAGTTTCAGTCTGGATTTAAACTGTGCTGTGCTCAGAAGAGCTTTTTTATTCTCTCTATCTGGGGAGACCAGAAGGTTTGAACTCCTCAAGGAAAAGAGAGGAAAAGTTTGCTTCATGCAAGGGTTCCTGGGCAAGAGGAGCTTTAAAGGAAGTAGAATAACATATAATAGAAACAACAGATTATTGCACTTACTGATTTCAGAACAGCCTTTGAAAGCAGATTGATACATGGAATAATAATAAAAAAAAAAGGCAAGACAGAGTAAAAGTCTTTCCCTCTCTCTGCCTTTACTGAGCCCCAACTCATCTCCATGACTTGGAAAAAACTCCATGTGGCTTTCTAGGAGAGGAAGGATGTTACTTCAGTCCCAGTTAAAACCCCTAACAGTAAGTTGCCCTTCATCACAATTGCAGGGTAAGTCTAAATTAGTGGATATAGTATATTTCTTTTTAATATATAGCCTAAAAATGTGACGAGATTTTCTGAGCACCCAAAGTGCACAAGGAGCTTTATTAAACATTGTAAATCCAAAGGTTGTTAGTTAAGAGTATCCTCTGTAGGGATTTAAGTATCTCATTTCCCATTTCATACATTTGTTAGCATTTTGACAACAAATTGAATTTCAACAAATGAATTAAAATAATTTCCTTAGAATGTTTTAATTCATTTGTTAAAACAAATGTGTTATGTCTCTGGTGCTAGTGTATTCTTAAAAATGTATCATTTTAAGTCCTTATTTTACTTTGGCTTACTAAATGGGTTGGCCAGCACTGGTGATGAAATGAAATTGGGGTGGAACAAGGTTGACAGTCATTTGAAAGGTGTGACTCTGGATCAAGGTTCATCTATTAAATCCTTTCCTCTGAATGATCAACTGACACGCAGGATTTCAGCATCATGCTTTGTCCTCAGAAAGTAATGTACAGACTTGACCCAGGAATATTTCAAAGAACCTTTAGATTTCCTGGCTTGCTACTGAAACTCATAAAGGAGATATTATTCTTGTTACTAAGGTTTTGCTGGCAGAAACATGTCTTATTGTGCTTCCATTTTTAAAGACTGAGAGTTCAGACTTTCCAATATGCTTCTAAATTGAAATTTAATTTGCTACTTTGTTCTATAGATGTTCATTAAGACCTTTTGGGGCATATTCTGCTACATGAATCTTTGATGCTGGAATGCCTTCCTTTACAATGTCAGACTTCTGCAAGAATCTGTTGATTTACTCAGTTTGCTGCATTGAAGCCTTAGAAGCCTATCTTTGTGTGTCCTGAACAAGTCCAGTTAACTGTGGAGGTTTGCAGTGTTACTTTTAGAGTTATCACAGTATGTTAGCATGGCCTGGCACATGGGTAACTCAGAGGAAAAGAGTGGCCCTTTGAAATCTGACTTCATGTTGCACATTTACACCCAGAGATCATGAGGACTGCACATTTACACCCAGAGCAGGAGTAACTTTTTTTCTCTCACCATCTGTGTGTCCTTAAGCAATGGAGTTGCTTTAAAGTAATTAACAGTGAATCACAGAACAGTTGAAGTTGGAAGGGACATCTGGAGGGCATTTGGTTTGATTTCCCTGCTCAAGCAGGGCCACCTACAGCAGGTTTCTCAAGGCTCCAATAATCTCTGAGGATGGAAACTCCACAAGCTTGCTGGGTCAGTCACCCTCCCAGCAAAAAGTGTTTCCTGATGTTCAGAGGGAGCTTCCTGTGTTTCAGTTTGTGCCTGTTGCCTCTGGTGCTGCTACTGGGCAGCACTGGAAAGACCCTGGATCTGTCTGGTACCACCTCCATTCAGACACTTATACACAGTGATGGGATCTTCCCCTGAATAGGCAGCAAATTTAAAGAACTTTTGAGCAAAGGTGTGAGGTTGCTAGGATAATTCCTGAATAAAAAACTTAAAAGAAAAAAAAAAAGAATGAACACCACCTTGTAATAAAAGCCCTTCAATTAAAGCTTAGACCATCTTTCATTTATTATAGCTGCTCAGGAACTATTAATTACATTTTTACCCTGTGAAAACAGTCATGGTACTATTACCTTTGCCAAGTAGGATGACTCTCAAATCCACAACAGACTTTAAAGATTGATTAGCTTTTATAGCTAGTGTTTGTTTATATGGGTATTCACATGATGTGATTCCTTTCTGTCAAGTTAATCACAAAACAAATTTTGCTAACATGATTTCTCACAGGAAGTAAATAGTTTAGAAATTCTATTGAAGTGGATGCATTGCTTTTATTTAAATGAATATTTATAAACACATTTTAATAATATTTGCTGTCTTGCAATTCTTGAAACTGTAAAATGAACTTTTTAATCTCAGTAGCTATTGCATGAACGTGAATGATTGAAATGCCACCATGACTTGCAGCCATGATATTAGTAACACAGCTAATCATTACTCAAAGTAAAACTTGATTTTCTGAAATGTTAGTTATTTGTCTGAAGCCTAGCTGGAGTTTACAGGCAATAATTTTCTTCCTGAGTAATTTGTTTGTGCTCAGTATGAACAGCTCATTAGGAGCCTCTGTCAGCATCCACGATGAGTTAAACCACAAACCTGGAATCAGGTGATGGGATGCCAGATTGATAACCTACAGGTTTGTATTCATATTCTTAGATGTCTCAGGGTGCAGTGACATCTCCTTATTGGCAAGGCTGTGATAGATCCTCCTGCACAGAATTCATAGAGGAGATAAATCTATGCTTTGAGTCTTCTCTGGAGTTTGCCCTGATTGCATGCTTGGGTGTAAATGGTTGTTTAGGCTGAACTTGGGTGGATGTTCAGACTCAAGGATGTGCCCTGGACTCAAAGGGTAGAAATAACACTCTGCATCCATGTCCATTTCCCGTCTTCATGTGAGGATCTGAAGTATTTCATTAAGCTAAAAGCCACAATGTGCACCTTGCTTAAAACTAAGAAAACACTGTTCTTAATGTTTCATTCCTGCTCTTAGTGTCATCGTTTTTTTCTCAAAATCACAGCTGCTGTCCTGATGTTGGTATTCTGTCTAAAAGTGCTCACCACTTGTCAGGAAGAGGGCAGATCATCCAATTTTGACTGTGTAGAGGGATATCTGGCACCTCTCCCAGAATGCAAGGTGAGGGAAAAGAGGACCAAGAAAATACATTAATGAAAACAAGGAAAATGGATGTTGTACTGCCTGAGTGGCTCACTCAGCCCCCAAAAGATGCTTAAAATGTGGGTGTAAGGCTTGCTGAAATTCAAGACAGAGAGCTTAAAAAAGCTGTGGCATTTTGTTTCCATTTGAAGAGCAGTCACTCTCTTGGCTGGACACAAAAAATATAATAATAGCAGACAATGCTCCTCATCAACATTTTTTTTTTAAATGGAGTTTCGTACTTGGCCAGCTGATATAATACCAGTAACATTCTGAAATAATGCAATATTTTCTTATCCAAAGCTCCACAGGATTGCCTCAGTACTATTAAATATATTTATAAAATTAAACTGAAGGGCATTGTGGCCTCTCAATATCATTGCTTCTGACATAGTATCAAGACATTATACTAAAATCTCATTTTACTTAGCAAAAACTATTAGCTAATGCCAGGACTAGACAGCTTCTTCTTCACAGTATTTGTGCAAAGTTATTTAAGTTAGTTGGCTTCAGAAAGAGGACAGCCTACTCTAGAAATGTCTGATTCGTATTTTCTGCTTGTTTTAAATAGGAAGATTAAAAATATATTAAATGTAGCAAGGAAGAGGATGTAAAAACATAAATTATATTGGTCTGGTGACCAAGGACATTTTAAAAGTGTTAAAGAGAAACTTATGCATATTTATTGAGCTTTACTTCCTCAGAATTTCATGGTATTATGCTCATCATAGTATAACATGTTCACCTTGCAGATTTTCTACATAATTTCCTTGTTTAGTAGGTGATTATATTTCAGGAAAAATAATGTAGAGAGAAAAATAGTGTGTTCTAATGGTAAGCAAATGCTGGACCAAACAACTTCCCCTCCTTTTAATAGTTTTATTTTCTCCTCTTTCTCTTCCAATTTCTTGCACATCCTCTGAATGTGCACCTCTGGCTGCTCAGGCCAGTCCTGTTTCAGAATAATGAATCAGCAGGAAACAAGTTGCTGCTTGTTATTATTTTGTTGGGGCAGTAGATATTTGGTATGTATTAGGGCATATATAGGATATATAGTATATATTACTATTCTGGGGCAGCTTTCTGCTAAGCACTGGCACCAAAACAAGCCAGCACAAAGCAGGAGATGTGCCAGATGCAGGGGAAGGAGCTCATGTCATCCAGGAGAGGTTTTGGCACCAAGGTGGGGTTGGTTCTGCCCCGTGGTAGATGACTTAGGGGGTTTTCAGAACACCTCTCTGGAGACTTCTTAACCAGGGCTAATATGGCACGGAGCTTGTGCTGGAGAAAATACAGCTTCTGGAATGATTTTGAGCTTTGTTTGCCTGCTGCTATTCCTGTTGAATGTTTCTTCCTGCGAGGGGAATATTTCTCTCCAGCTGGATTGTTAGCTTGCAGGAGCATTGCTTCACACAAGTGGTCCTGTTTAAATAAACTGTGTTTGACAGTGAAGGCCACGGTGTGCTCCTGTGTTTCCTGAGACTGCATGAAGATAGATCTGTCTGGGCTATTTCCAGTTCTTCCTGTCAGATTAATTTCAAGGAGTCAGGAGCATTAACAACTCCTTTGCTTGAAGAGCCCTGGCAAGGATTTCTGTCTCTCTCCCTCTTCCGTTCCTTTAATCATATCCTAGGCCCTGGGAGAAGCCTGGAGAGCACTAATGCTGCACTAATATACCAAACTGGTTGTATCCCTGAATTACCTGTGCCACAGGGAGGAGGGAACAAGGATGACAGAGCCTTCAGCTGTGCTGACATCTCCAGTACCATGTGGAAGAGAAGGACATTTTCATCAAAGGTAAGATCTTCATGGAGGTACCAAGAGAAGGGCAAAGAAAGGAGGGAGCAAAGCTCAGAGTCAGATTGCAAAGAGCTTGCAGAACAAGGCACGAAGCTCTTAAACATAAGAATTAATCTAACAGATTTACCCCGTGTATCAGTGTGTTTGCCCCTTCTGGAGATCAGAGCTCTGCCAGAGACTCACCCAAGGAATGTATCCTTTCCCCCATGGTTTTGAACTCTCTCAACTTACGTGCACCCTGGTACGTAGACTGCCCAGGAAGGTCAGCCTTAAGCTGTGTATTCTGCAGGAACATTTGTTGTGCTGTCAAAACAGTAAGCTGTAGGGTGAGAGATTCTTTATTTGAATTAGGTCCATACATGTTAACTAAATCTGGAGCATTCTTTTTGTATACATTTAACAGCCAAAAAATCTCCTTTATGTCAGATGCTGTATAAATTACCAAGTATGTTGAAAGAACTGTCTTGTTTTCTGCAAAGCTATTTTGCTGACTCCCTTCTATCCAAGGTGTTCCTATGCTGATAGCATCTTGTTCTCTTAACTGAATTCCTTGTAAAAAGGTTATGTCAGCTCTTTCTGTTGCAACAATTTTTTGTGGTTATATCTTCAAGCCGTTTATGTTCCCCATTACAAATTCAATTATTTGATTTGCCATCATTCACCTCTCTAATATTTGACCATTTCATATACAGTGTCATTGCTAAGATTTAACATAACTATAAAAAGACTAGCATATTCTAGAGCTATTTGTTTGGAGATGTTGGTTTTCATAGAAGTTAATATATCAACATAACCCTGAGGAACCTGGTTGAACACTTTGCATATTTAGATGCTTTTGCCCAGTTTCTTGTTATAGAATCATAGAATCATAGAATTGTCTGGGTTGGAAGGGACCTCAGAGATTGTCAGTCCAACCCTTGATCCACTACCGCTGCGGTTCCCAGCCCATGGCACTGAGTGCCACATCCAGTCTCTTTTTAAATATCTCCAGGGACAGAGAATCCACCACTTCCCTGGGCAGCCCATTCCAATGTCTGATCACCCTCTCCATAAAGAACTTCTTTCTAATATCCAACCTAAACCTCCCCTGGCACAACTTAAGCCCATGCCCTCTTGTCTTGTTGATAGTAGCTATTTCTGATACAGGCCAGGATGCCATTGGCCTTCTTGGCCACCTGGGCACACTGCTGGCTCATGTTCAGCTTCTTGTCAATCCAAACCCCCAGGTCCCTCTCTTTCTGGCTGCTCTCAGCCATTCTGTGCCCAGCCTGGGTTGTTGTGGCCAAAGTGCAGGACCCGGCACTTGGCCGTGTTGAACCTCATCCCATTGGAATCAGCCCAACTCTCCAGTCTGTCCAGGTCCCTCTGCAGAGCCCTCCTGCCTTCCAGCTGATCCACACTCCCCCCAGCTTAGTGTCATCTGCAAATTTGCTGATGATGGACTCAATCCCCTCATCTAAATCATCAATGAAGATATTAAACAGAACTGGGCCCAACACTGATCCCTGGGGGACACCACTAGTGACCGGCCGCCATTTTGATGCAGCCCCGTTCAGCACCACTCTCTGGGCCCGGCCCTCCAGCCAGTTCCTAACCCAGCACAGGGTGCTCCTGTCCAAGCTGTGGGCTGACAGCTTTTTCAGGAGAATGCTGTGGGAGATGGTGTCAAAGGCTTTGCTGAAGTCCAGGCAGACCACATCCACAGCCTTCCCCTCATCCACCAGGCGGGTCACCCGATCATAAAAGGAGATCAGGTTGGTCAGGCAGGACCTGCCCTTCCTAACCCCGTGCTGGCTGGGTCTGATCCCTTGTCCCTCCTGCAGGTACTGTGTGATTGCACTGAGGATGATCTGCTCCATAACCCTGCCAGGCACTGAGGTCAGGCTAACAGGCCTGGAGTTTCCCGGGTCCTCCTTCCGGCCCTTTTTGTGGATTGGCGTGACATTCGCCAACTTCCAATCATCTGGGATGTCCCCAGTGAGCCAGGACTGTTGGTAGATGATAGAGAGAGGCTTGGCGAGCTCTTCTGCCAGCTCCCTCATCACCTTTGGGTGGATCCCATCTGGTCCCATAGACTTGTGGGGATCCAAGCCATTGACAGGCTCTGTTGGTTTATTGTATTGTTAATGAATTGCTTACCAATAAAAATAATAGAATCAAAGTATTTGCAACAGTAAGGAAAGAGGGAAAGTTGAAGTAATAGTGATAATCAACACAGTTGTGGATAAATTGGTAGCATAAGCAAGAAACACTGGCAGGCTGTGAATTTTCCTTCCCTTTCATGCTATGCAGGTGGAAACCGGTGGAAAAAAAAAAAAAAAAAGTGGGTGTTACTGGTCTTTTGGCCTTGAAAAATTCTGTTACTGACCAGTCATCATATCCAAATTTTCCTGGCTGATGGAATCTGACAAGACTGCAGCCTATGGGAATATGGCTGCAGTCCAGAATTTTTTTCTGTTCTTGTCAGGCATACTCAATAGGGTAAGACCATCTGCTTTCCAGCAATTAGATATTCCCCTTTCAATTGTAATATACTGTGAGTCAGATAATTTATTCATCCCAGGGTAAACATATACAGTGGAAATGAAGAGAACTAAGTGTGGCAGAGGAATAAATAGCTCAGTTGCTTGTTGTCCACCCCACACGTCCCACCCACACTGTCCTTCTGAATCAGCACATCTTCTTTTTTCTGCTTTGGCTTATAAAAGAAAGGCATCACTGGAGAAGAGAGGACTCTGAGAAGACCTTATAGTGGTGTTCCAGAACCTGTAAGGATCTGTAAGAAAGCTGAGGAAGGATTTTTTTAGAAGGGGGTGTGACAGGACAAGGAGTAATGGCTTTAAATCAGGTTAGATCTAGGTTAGACGTTAGGAAGAAATCCTTCACTATGAGGGTGGTGAGACACTGGCACAGGTTTCCCAGGAAAGTGATGGATACTCCTTCCCTGGAAATGTTCAAGGCCAGGTTGGATGGGGCTTGGAGCAACCTGGTCTAGTGGGAGGTGTCCCTGCCCATGGCAGGGCATTGGAACTTCATGACCTTTAAGGTTGCTTAGTGTTGCCACTGCTAGCAAAAAGCCACAGGGATTGCTTTAAACAAAGGCCAAGGGTTTGTCAGGGTGTGACTGGGACCTCTCCTGCAGGTGCTGGCTTCAGCAGTGCCACATATGTGGGGAGCCTGATCACACATATTCCTAGAAATCTGTGTTATCATTCACATGCATGTAGTAGAAGATATTGAAGAAGTGAGTTGGGTACTAAAAATATCACAGAGCATTGATCAGAATTTAGAAGATCAGTTCCAACAGAGTAGGTCCTAGAAATTAGATTGCTCCTGGGAGAAATTGGAAATACTTGGTCATCACAGAAGTCAATATGCTAGACCTTGTGCTTGTGTAGATTAGCATGGAAATCAATAAAGCTCTTACAGCTTGTCACAGATTTTGGTGGTGTTAAATTAGGGTAATATTTATGACAGTGCTTTCAAGCTTTCTGTCTCTCAGGAATGTGTAGATGGTCAGAAGGGGTTTGTCTGCTGTTGAAATGCATCCCAAAACGTCGGGTGTGAAATGAAGGAGAGTGATGGTGAAGAGGACGTGGCTGTAGCTGTACATACTCAATCTGGCAGCATTTCTGTAGCATATCATCCCATTAACTGACTGAACTTTTAACAGAGGAGACATTCTACGGAGCCTTATAGCAGCATTTTCCATCTGCTAAGAACTTAGATGTTGACATTAGTTCCATAGGCTCATGATTTAGCACTCTCTGACACCTGATGCTTTGTACTCACCCCCTGGCAACCATCAGTTGCAGTGGAGACTGGAATTTGTCTTGCTTTAGGTGAAACAAAGTGATATTTACTGAAATATTAAACAGGAGAACAGATTGCAAAACCCCGGGCTAGACATCAGGAGGAACTTCAGAGACATCTTCAGGGCAATTTTTTTTCTACTTCACTTCATAAGTAGGATAAGGTAAACACCTACCCTTTATGAGCAAACATTGCTTTATATAAACCCACAGGCAGAAGATATTTGCTTACTTACAAAAGGAAGTTAAAGCCTGATAGAAATGTGATGTATATTACCTCTAACTTCATGGAAATGTGAGGCTTCATTTTCATTTTATAGAATGAACCTGCTTCCCACTGATTCTTTGAAAACACATTCTTTACTTTAAAAAACTTTGGTCTAGCTGAATTGAGGTTACAACCCTAAAATGTTTCCTAACACTAATCTCACATATTACCAGGGTGATAATAACTTTCTTCAGCTGAGAGTGGTGTAAAGTGAACAGTGAATAGGATTGCTGATCTTTCACTTTTTGTTCTTTCAGTCACCTTTTCTGAACACATATACCATTAAACGTGTAGCTTAGGATGAAGACCAAAGATTTTTAACTCTAAGCAGTATTTCCCAAAGACCAAAACTGGAGGAAAAAGCAGTTTGGTTTTTTTTGTTTGTTTGTTTTGTTTTGTTTTCCTCTGTATGTGCCAATACTGAATTATTTTATCAAAAAGAGGAAAACCCAGAAGACTGAGTGATATTGCCATCCTTGTCTGTGTGCCCAGACTTCCTGGGGATGAGTGGGAATCTTCAGAGCCCTCAAATGAGATGTGTAACTCCAGCACATTGACTGGAAGGTGCCTAAGTCGAATTTCCAGAAGAGATATTTGCTTGAATTTGTTTCTCTCTGACTTACAGATTGAGCCTGAAACACACATCACTGGAAAATTTAGATTTTCAAGCTTGAGGTGGCTCTGCAAATGCCACCTTACTGAATTGCTCCGTTGGCCAAGTTGGGCAATCCCTGTTGCTCTTTTCCTCTTAATAAATACAGGGATTTGGGGTGATTCCCAGCAGGAATCCTGCTCTCTCTGTCAGAATCAGGCATGTTATCCGATTTTTTTAAAAATTCCTTTTCTGGAGCATTGTTTCTATAGTAAAATATTCCCCTCTATTATCAGGAGTGCCTAGAGGGCACCTCTTAGAGGTGCAAAGAAGAGATCCTTCCGTTAATTCATAGCACATTTCCTTGTCAATAAGGCTGTTTTTAACAGCATTGCATAGCAACACTCAGAAGTTTGTAAGACTTCTCTGGAAATTTTGTGGAATTTGTTTGTTTAGGACCTCCCTAATTGTTCTGCATTTTGCTCCAGATTGAGGATCACGAAGCCCTGTGTCTCAGAAATTAATCAGTACCTTATCTAAATTAAAATCTAAATTAAATCTATGTGCCTTTTTATTTGACCTGTTCTTTTCCGTGTCTTTTATTGTTGGGCTGAATTCACTCTTGTTTCAAAGAAGGCACAGAAACTCTAAAATCTCTGAAGGTATCAGTTAAAATGAAGCTGTCCCATTTGAAGGAAGAATGAGAAGAAATATAAAGAGCAGGCTGGGGTATCACATTAGCCTATTCACATCACTTTCCTTCCTTTTTACCAGAGACATGACATGGTAGGAGTGCTGGATACTACTACTGCTGTAGGTTTTAAGCTGGCTAAATAAAATAGGTAGATGCTGCCAATGTCTGACAAGCTATTTAGTCTCAACGTTTCTGTATAGTTTTCAGAGTCACCTGGGTAGCTGAAAATGACATTCCTTTTTATCTCATATCTGCCTTTCAACTGGATAAGTATGGTGCAGTCTGAGCATAAAGAATTTCTAAAAAAAAAAAAAACAAAAGAAAAGAAAAAAAAAAAAAAAAGTTGGTGAACACCATCTGTCTTCCAAATTATAAACTTAATCTAACAAATGAAATATAAAAGAAAAACATTGGCAGTATTTCTTGAGTAAAGATGATGGTAAAGATGATTATTTGCCTTTCTCTCTCTGTCCTTGCACAAAGGACATTGTGTATCTCCTTGGAAAAATATTATGAAAATCCATGCTGTTTTAGTGCCTAGCAGGGACCACATTTGTATTCAGTTTACAATCAGGAGTAGCTTATGGTAAAGATTATTTAATTCTACCAGAAGCATCATGCTATAGTATGTCTAATTAAAATCAAAGTGTACCAGCTTCAGCTGCTTCAAAAGCAGAAAGTATTTTAATATTCTCGGTGCCACACTATGTAATGCAAAAATATCCTATTGCTTCTAACTTTGTTTTGATCTAATGTTCTTTCTATTGAAAACAAATGGTCAGGAGCTCTGGATAGTTTGGTGTTTTGTTTTGTTTTTCTGTGGTGAGATGGGAGAAATCTAGTAATTTTTCTCTGGAGTGCAGCATAAAATGTATAGTCAGCAACTAAGCATTTGCTCGTAACTTTTTAAGAGCCTTTTTCATGCTGTGTTGATGTATAAATACAATCCATATCTCCAAATTTATAGTGAGCCTTGAAGGAAGGGGAAAAAAAAAAAAAAAAAGCCTTTACAGAACACATAGAGGTATTCAAAATAGAACATAAAGTAGGTGTAATAGTTTCAGGGCAAACAGAATGGCCAGTGCTGTGTGGGTCTGAGTGGAAGGAAGCAGCCCAAGTGCTGTGCTTTGGGTTTGGGTAAGATGGAACTGGTTACACATCAGTGTCTGGGCTGCTGCTGAATATTTCTTCTCTCATTCTGTCCCCTCCTGTGTGTCTGGTTTGGGGGTTTTTTTTGTTCCTTCTGTACAACTCTGTCAGTCAACAGCTTCATCTTTGTTTTGTAAATTATTTGTCGTCCTCTTTATTTTGTGAACAGTAAGGTGTAAAGATTTTTGCTGTGTCTTTTCCTGGCCAGATTTCTAGTGGAACTATCAGAAATATTTGGTAATGTTAAAAACCCCTTCAGATATTTTTGTGTCTCTGAGCAACGCCTGATGCAAAATCCAGTTTTGAAATTTAGCATGCTCTTTGAGGTCTTTTGAGTTATACCAGTGGGATCAGCCAGGTGCCCTCCAGCCACAACCACTTCCATTATGCACAATGGCACCAGCTAAGAAACATGTGGAGGGTCTTCTAAGTAAGAATGAAATATTTTCACATCATCTTGAGAGAAAATATTTCAAAGTATTCCCTCTGGAGCAACGCAGATCTGCACCGTTGTTCTTGCAGCTTTGTAGCTAAATATAAATAAGCTATAGATGTGTGTGTGGTTGTTAATTACTCCTAAATATCTATAATAATATAGGTAAACCATACCAAGCTCGAGTCAGTTTGAGAGGCATGTTTTAGGTACATCCCATATGGGATGAATATTCGACATTTTGGGTCGGGCCACGCGTTGCTCAGCAAACATCTCTGAGGGGTGGGCAATTTGGCTGGTCAAGAGACACCTCCACTAACTGGGGTGGTGTAATACAATGTGTGCTGCAGGGCACCACAAGTAGCACAATGCAATGCCCATGAAGGATGCTCAGCTCCATTTTTCAGTGTTGCCTCTCTGAAGTGTCCTCTCCTTCATTAACAGCTGTGTCGCACTTAAGAGCTGATGAGAAAAAGATTTCCTGGCAAGTGGCTTCTCCTGTTAAATGGGGAATGTGATGCGTTTGGCATCTGTAATTTAACTAATTTGTACAAGAATCACATTACTTAATCAACTGTAGATTGGGTTATTGCGTGATAAAGATGGCAACCATTAATCAATTTATAGACATAAATACATTATTGCTCAAGAAAAAAACCCAAGGATTTACACACCCTTGAATCAATAAGTATAATTAAAACAATGGTTTGTTACAGTTGTTTGTTTGATTGTCCTACAGCTGTCTGGTGCATGGTGAGCTTACTGAAGCGTGGAGCCAAACAGCCAACACTACATTTTGTTTCATTTATGGAAATAATAAATGGGTATTAATGATAAAGTACAAAAGTGTGTAATAGAAAGTAATGTACTGTGAAATAAAATTATGTTTGGAAATCAACAAGAATACAATGAAAGTTAAAGCCTTAAATATATTTGGGAACCACTTGGTATTGTTTTAACAGAGGAATGGTATGATATATAGGCTGTGAAAAATTACAGGCATGTGTAATAAACATATATATAAAAGGAAATCAGATTACTTTGTGAAATGAACAAATACACTCCTTAGTTTTTTCTTGCACTCTTAGAACTGTAAAAAAAGAGATGAAAATGACCACATGCTATATACTTACTCTCTCAGGTTTGCATTTTCATTTAATCAATTTCTGTACTTTAGGAAGCCCATGACAGTGATTGATTATTAAACTGTGGCCAGGGGACACACAGAGAAATATCTGTAATGGGTGTTCTTCCAGAAGGAGACTGTTCATGGACTACCATTTAAAAAAAAGTCCTGAGATGAATATACATATTGTGTGCTTCTAAATTATTTACAAACACTTATCACAAGTGACTGAAACATCCCTCTTTCAAATAAGAGAATTAAGAAGTTTCTTCAATCTTATTTTCTTAACAGGAATATAAATGTGATAATAGTAAATTAGTAGCTGCTAGAACAACCAGTGTTTTCTTAAAAACAGTCCAATAAAAAATATTTTTCTCCTACTATTTCACCTTTCAGCAAATAGTAGATTAATTAAAACTGCACTACTGAATATGATGTGTGTTCTAATAAACCATTGTCAGGTTTATATTTATGTTCCTTTTCAGAGTACAGAGGTGTCCTACCTAGTAAAATCCTGAAACAAGTGCCTAAACCCACTTGCTTTTATGAATCTCAAAATACTTGAGCACTGTGCGTTGCTAAAACATGAATATTTAGCTCTTTTGAAAATGAAATAAACACCTGCTAGAAAGCCTGAAGTATTTTTCAGAAATTCACAGTAACATTATTTGCTTGCAAAGATATAGACAACATTAAATAAAGGTCCATATTTTGAAAAAGCATACTTCTCTAGTATCAATCTCTTGATTTCATGCCCAAATCCAGGCTCTTCAGACTACTCTAAACTGCATTTTTCGAAACAGTTTCCTCAAATTCAGCCCAGTGATAGAATATGATCTGAAGAAATAAAAGCCTAAAACCATGAAACCTTTCCCACTTTCAGAGAGAGAACTCCAATAAAAAGTGTATTTGGCTCTATTTTCAGCACAGTTGTGGTACTGATGTCAGTAATTACAGCACACTCACTGGAATATGACAAAGCTCTTTAAAAAGTGACAAACATTTCATGTGTGGCAGTTGCCTGGAGACTGGACAGTAATGTCATCATTGCATTTTCCAGAGCTTATATTGTTCTTGTATTGTTTCAGTTTTGAATTCAGTGGAGTTTATAAGTGAGACAAATGGCGTCTGATTTGCTTAAAAAAAGCCCTAACAGATGTGCAGTGTGGAGAAGCATCATTTGCAGCTGCTACTTACAACTTCATGTTGAAGTTGCTTTATTTGAGGTAAGAAAAACCCCAAAGTGATGACATTGCCATCAAAAAGAAGAATAGGTTTTGGCATGGATCTTTGCAAAATGTTGAAGGCAAAGTTATGTTTATTTCTTTCTCAAAATATTTTTGCATTTCCTGCATTGAGAGCTCAGCACTACCTTGTGAATATTTTCTGCATAACATTGGAAATAATGCCTTTTTTTTTTTTTTTTTTCCAGATCATTTGCTATGAAATCCAACTGTCATGACAGACACGTTCTCTCAAGTCAAAAGAGTATGAAAAGATATAAACCATCTATTATTTAAGATGCCTGGGAACCTATGTGGTCAATAAGCTGTCATTGTTCATGGTGAGTCGTGCACTAATTTATATGACAATATCAATTTTTTTAGTAGGAGGAACAGCAATCAGGTCTTAAAAGTTTATTTAAGAAGCAAATTGAAAGAGGCCACAGCCACATTAGAACATTGTGAGTAAAACCAGAGGCAATACATTTTCTGTGCACAAGTCCTGGAAAGAGGTAGTGTAGGTGGAGAAAAAAATACGAAATGAACCCAGAAATATAAAACAATGGGTTCTGCATACTTTGATCTCACTGGGAAATTTAGCCATCAAAGGTTTCTATGCACCAAAGGAAGGTAAAATATTTACATCATCATCTCCTGAGGCTTTTTCCACTAAGAAAGCATACTGGGAATAAGGAACACATCTGTCTCTCTGTGTAGCTTCCACAAGGGCAGTAATTATGACCCTGTGTTGGAAGCAACCACTGTTGTGTGGCTCAGTGGGCAGCTGAAGGCTCCTCTGAGGAGTATGGGCTGCTTGCACTTTGAGAGTTATGTGTTTCTGAGTCTGCTGGTATCAGAGTTGGATATCTAAAAAGTCAAGAAGTTCTTTTAATAGAGGAAAAAAGTAAGGACAAAAAAACTTTCGCTCTTTGCATTTCCTTAGCTTTTGTTTTGTTCTGCTGGATTTGTTGGAGGAAACCCAAACATAGATGGTGTTCTCTGTTCTCTAAAGAAATTTTATTCCAAAATAATACCAGAAGCAGCAAATAACAGTACCCAGCAAACAAAGGGCAACAAAGGAAATGTGTAGGCTTTGAGAAGTTAAACATACTGTACGTTAGATGAGTATTATTGTGGTTCCTAACTACACTTAATATAGTTTCCCATAGTTTTATATCAATAAAGAAGACACATTAACAAAAATATATTAAGTGATACACATAAATGTGAGATGCTCAGCTGCTGCAGGGTAATGATTCAATAATTACTCAAAGAGAACAAAAGAACTGCTAGAAACATAAAGAAGAAGACTCCAGATTCCAGTCTGAACAGTTCAGTGGAGCTGTTTCCTATTTAGGTATCTGACATCTGTTTTCTCCCAGGTTTAGAGCTGTACCATGCTAGTCATTGATTTCCAATCTGAAGGCTTCTCAGTATTTACAGTAGAGCAGCTTCCCAAGCAAAGTCAAACTTTTCTGCTGTTGGGACTGTGATCTTTGCAGTCCTTTTTCAGCCCAGGCCACTGGAACTTCCTGACAGTCATAAATTGCACATTCCCATTGTCCATTTGCTAACTAAATGAATGATGTCTGAGGTAAAAGGCTGATGATATGAAATGACTGCATTTCATATGCATTTCATCATGTCTGGTTTTGCCCTTCTGACTTGAATGCTGATTTGGGCTGTACAATGTTCCTGATTTTTGACATGAATCTTCTGGCCTCTTTGAGGAAAGGGCATGAGAGGTTGAAGTCTAACTGAACTGAGTTATACTGAACTGAGTTCATGTTTTGATTGTGAAATGCAGACTGGGGAAATAGAAAATATTTCATGACTCTGAGCTATAGACCCACTTGCAGTCAGGGCCACGATTGACGACCCATCAGCAGGATAGCAGGGAGATTGTCTTTAGCAGCTTCTCAGGAAGTCCAGTTTAATTAAAAGTTTATCTCTTAATAAAACGCCAAGCAAAGAAGTGTTTCCCACCATGTGAGCTTTCACAGCATCACACTGAGCAAAATGGGGACTTCTTTCTGCAGCTCAGCAGAGGAAATTGCTGTTTTGCCTTTGCTTTCTGTGCGTCTGCAAGAGTCTGGGGTTTGAGAGGTTTGTTTGTTTTATTTCTTAAATGCTTTCCAAGATAACCAGACCATGAAAATCTGAGAAATAGCTCACATTGTGGCTTATTAAACTTGCATAAATATGCTTTTTATGGAGCCCGTGCCGTGACTTTCACTTATTGAAAGGAACAGTAAGGAGCTAATGTGAACTTGCAAGCAGATTAGCAGGCTCTTGCTGCAGCATGTTTTAGGATGTATGTCCAAAGAAGACTGGCACTCAAGTTGCTTAAGTGCTCTGATTGCATCTTTTGTTTTCAAGAAAGAGGAAAATAGCATGTAGAGCTCCTCAGAGCTTCAATAAGTGTCTAATTATTCACTAGAGGAGTAACTCGTTTCTTCTGGGGGAGGTTAGTAAAAGGAAAATCCAGACAGTACTGAAATTGTATGTGGAAGAAAGCTGAAACATCTTTCACATATATTTTAAAAAATTATTTACTTCTCTGAATTTATAAATTCTACCTTTAGGTGGATCTGTTTCCCACAAAGATCCTACACATGCCATGAGATTACTTTATTTATGTACATCATGGTATCTTTTACCTATTTTATTCACAGGAATGGGTTCACTGTATATGATGAACAAAACTTGAGTAACTGCTGTACTCAATGACCAAAAAGTCAACCTGTAGAAAGCTATTCCACTTACCAAAGACCTTGTTCCATCTAGATCCATCAGTCTTGCAGCATTGTTCCTACCATGCCCAGTAGGAAAGTCGTGTACAGTGAAGCCTTAGAGACCTTTGCAAGGTGCCAAATGGACCAAGTGTGAAGGGCTTATTCATACTATTCCCAGGCTTTCTAGGATAGGCACTGTGTATTGCTACAGACCAGAGATTCTCTTTTTTATTATTATTATTAGGATTGTGCATCTTCCTTTTGCTTAATGTGAACTTTTTTCATTTACCTGTGTAGCAAACACATGAATTCAGTAAGAAATTGCAGGAGAGACAACTACTATAGCTCTGCTGGTATTAAGACTCCACAAAATTATTAAAAAAAAAAACTTTTACCAAAGTGTGTATTTGTAAAAGGATGCATCTCTGTGCAGTAATTGTGCTTATGTTAAACACATGCCACTTCTGTGGTAAAAATACAGTAAAAAATAGTGTACAGTATGAGCCACGGTGTTGATTACCTTATACTGAAGAGCTAAGGAGAGTACAGAGAGGAATATGTAGCTCTGATGTCTCTGTAAACCCACTTGTTCATATGTGTGGAAATCATGCCAGTGACTGTAGCATCCAAATTGCCAGACACGTTGGAGGAAGGTAAGATATTCCACTTTTTCTGTAGGAGAGTTTTTATTCTTCCTGTCCTTGAATAGAACACTGTATTCTTATTATAACGAAATATGTAGTCATCAAAGGAGCCATAAAAACCCTTTTCCCTTGAAACTCCATTTGATAGCTTTGAAAGTACCACCCCACTGGTAGGTGAGAGCACCCAGGGAAACTGTCTTGGATTGACTTCCTCTAAAGGAATACTTTAAAAAATAATATTCAGTCTTTACAATGATTAGGAAAGCTAAGCGTTTCCCACAGCTGTCAAAGACTTGTTAAACATCCCTTGTACTTACTCAAAGGAAAGGCTGACCCAACTTTCCTTGTGAATTATTAACCAGTTCTCACAAGAGCTGTCAGATGTGAACCAGCAGATGACTGAGATAGCTCTCAGGCCAAAATTCCACTTGAGTGAATGAGCTGAAAATACACCATGGCAAATACCAAACATAAGAGACCAAAGTGTCATCTCAGGCTGGAGTAAATTAATTTCTTCCACAGGCTGACTTTGCAGTCTAGGGGTTTCTTTTGGCAACCCTTTGGTATCACTGCTGTGAGCTGGTGCTGCAGCTTTCTAGAAGGGACCTGAAGCAGAGGAGGAATGAGCAAGTTGGCCCCTGCAGATTTCTGTCTTTGCCCATGGCAGCAGAGGAGGGAGGCTTTCAGCATGGCTGCAGTGCCTTCCATGAAGGAATGCCTTTCAGGAATGTCCTCCATAGGATCAGCTTCCTGAAGTCCAGGGGACATGGTTGTTGTCAGGAGTCTGCAGAATTAAGGAGCCTCCTGCCTATCCTGGCACCTCCCTTACACGATGTACCTGCCCAGCCTGGGGATGTAGTGAAGAAAATATAATTTATGTTTTGTAACATGGACTTTCAGTTTCCTAGGGAAAGGGCAGATTTTCACAGTAATCTCTGAAGCTCAGGACATGGAAAACAATCACTTGAGCAGTACTCCCCAGAGGCTGGCTCTGCAGAGACATGTGTTGTCCTCTTTCTGTGATATGTGTGTATTTTTGAATTTCATCTTCTGATACTGTTATTATCACTTTTTTTTCCCAGAAATTACTAGTGTGGAAGCACACCTACTCTACAGAGAAATTAATGTTAAGAGCTTCTCAGTGGGAGTGCCCGTCCAGTCTGCAGAGTATTTCTTGTAGTCAGATTTTATTCTAGTGTGATACGTTTTTGAAATTGTCAAGTCTTTCCCCAGAGAAGAGGCTTACCCTTACTAAACTTACTAAATTTTCTTGAATTTTTTTTTTTTTAAATTCTCTGCTTCTGTCACTAATTCTTTGTTTGATTTTGATTGTCTCCCAGAAATTCTCTGGATCAGTATTGGGAGATATCCATGCATACATGGATATGTCCTCTTGGCATCAGAGGAAAGGAGAGGCCATAGACACCCACTCAGGACCACTCCCACCCTGTACAGCTTGGCAATCAGCTCTCCTGGCAGTCACTGGTGCAGCAGAACCAGCCAGCCAGCCAGGACCAGTAGCCCCAGTATTAGAGGGATTCTTCCGAGCTCTTTGCATCAATGTAGAGCAACTCAGCAGTGATTTTCTCAGCCTCTTGCTTTTATAGGCCCAGAGACACACTGTGTCCCCTTCACAAGGCCCAGCACCAGCAGAGATGGGACAATGCTTCTCCTGCATTTTGTTTTCTGTCCAGGGCAGTGGTGGAGTCCCCATCCCTGGAGGGATTTAAAAGGCATTTGGAGCTGGTCCTTAAGGACCTGGTTTAGTGGTTAGCTTATGGTGTTGGTCAAAGGTTCGACTGGATGAGCTGTAAGGCCTCTTCCAGCCTAAACATGCTGTGATTCTGTGATGATTCTGTGATGATTCTGTGATTCTGTGCTGTCAGGCAGAACACCCCGTCAGCTGTGTCGGTGTGCCACCAGAAATGCAGTCATCCATGAAAGAAGGCAGCTCAGATGTCTTTTCTCTGGATTCATTCCAGGATAAGACTGTTGTTTAGTTGGCAATGAGAAAATGGTTGGGATTACACTCAGAGAAAAAAACAGCTGTATTTGGGGGGCACTCAGCTGAGCAGTCCCATTGCAGGAGAGGAAATCATCCCTGTTTGGAGCTGCAGGACACGTCTGGGCACAGAGCTCACTCGGCAAGTTCAGGAGAAGAATCTTGAATTACCAATGCTAATCACAAATGGTAAGCCACAAAATTGCTCAGCAATTCACCTACACAGGTATTTGTGCATCACTTGAATTCTGAAAGTGGTTAATTACATTCAGCAAATTCGTTAGCCATCAACATTTTACATTCATCATTATTTTATTAAGTACTTTGATAGAAATACAGATGAAGAGTGTTTGGTTCTACTAGCAAACAAAATGCTGGCAAAATATCCAGTTCATTAGCGTGCTTATTCCCTGTACCTTGCAGACAAGTGGAGCTTCTGTTCCAGCCTGAGGAGTCTGACAAAATGACTTTCCAGTCCTCCAGTCTGTTTCATATTCATGGAGGTGGTTCACAAGAAACAAGGGGAAAATCTGCAGAGAGCTTTAGGAGCAGCTCAGATGCAAACTGTGTATAAAGAAACCTTCGAGATAGCCTGACATTGATCTTGAAACCTACAAATGCTGATGTGTTTGGGTCCTGGGATTTAATTTGGGCTATTCCAGAGAAAGGAGCCAGACATTAAAAGTTAATCTAGTCAGAGGCTGTTTTTCCCCCACTCCTGGCCCCAGGCCTAGGCTGACCTTATGTCAGTGCCATTTCTACTAAATATTATTAGGGCAAAGAAGAGGTTTTTCTTGGCAAATGAGAAGCAATCTTATAATTACAAAAATATTTGTGACAGGTCAAAGTACCTGCCACTTTTTATTACTTAAGCTTAGATTTGTCATGATCTGGGTAGCTGGGGAGGACATGGAAGTAGTCAGAAGTAACATGTCTGGGCAGGGGGTGGTGTTTCAGACTCACCAGGAAAGGAGGTCTGGTAAATGTGGGAGAAGACAAGTGCTCAAGAGGGATATCTAAAGGAGTAGCATAACTTCTCCATATGTTAAAGATATCTAAGTTCATGATACAAATGTGGTATTGTTGGCTGCAAAATCAGTGCCTTCTGCTTATCGTTTCCCATGATTCTCAACATGCTTTATCACTGCTTTCCAAAATAGTCACCCATCTAGTATGTATGTACTGCTGACATTTTTTAGTTTAATTAATTGATCCCAAAGACTGTCTGATCTATGTCTTTGCCTACCAGTGCTTACCAGTAGTAAGTCTGTCAAGCCTTATGTCATCTGCAGATCTTCTTCGGTAACCTTTCAATGTTGCCTTTTAAGTGACAAGTGAATATTTAGGATTTTCTTGGTGGGTGAATTACTCTGTGGGGGGCACAACAGAGGTCTGCCTGCCCGTGTATAAGTACAGCACCACTGTAGATGCCTTCATGGTTACTGGTGGCTGTACCAGTAGACCTGCTGGAGATCTGCACCCCTGTAGGATGGTAGTTTAAAGCTAGATGTTGGAATCCCTCCCAAAGCAACTTGAGAGGAGATCCACCACAGCACAGGAATCCTGAATGGTGCATTGTGAGACCTATTTCTCCTCACATGGTTCCTCTGCTATCTCATTCTGCAGCTCACATCAATCCAGGGAGACCTTCCAGTCCAGGAAGGGGGCCCAGAGGAATGCTGGGCTGGGGCTTTTCACCAGAGACAGGACAAGGGGTAATGGTTTTAAACTGAAAGAGGGTAGATTTAGGTTAGATATTAGGAATAAATTCTTCAGCAGGAGGCTAGTAAGATACTGGAATAGGTTGCTTAGGGAAGTTGTTCATGGCCCCTCCCTGGAGGTGTTCATGGCCAGGTTGGATGGGGCCACCTGGTCTGGTGGGAGGTGTCCCTGCCCATTCAGGGGGGTTGGGTCTTGGTGATATTTAAAGTCCATTCCAATCCAAACCATCCTATGATTCTAAGATGTTCCCTGTTTAATATATGAAGGTAGTTTGTTGTTTTGGTGGTGGGGGTTTTTTTTTTCTGTTTTGTTTTTTTTAAAAAAACCTGAATTTTTGTATTGTTTTTTCCAGTTCCGTATCTCTTACTGAACTCTCTTGCTAACCTTGTATTTCTAACTGACATTTACAATATTAAACATGGAAAATGTTATACACTGTGTGATACTACTGAATCTAATGATATGATTCAGGTGCAAATTGAGGCTCAAAATGAAGCACAGTGTTCCCAGCATGTTTAGGAAGTTCTATGTCATTATTCAGCCTTGCTGCACAGTCAAAAGTGTCTAAATGTGACTATAAGTGGAAAAGAGAATTACTTAAGAATATAAGAATATATTTAAAGGCTTGTCAAATGAGAAAGCAGATATTCTACAAACAAGGGAGCATTTGTGTGTGCATTTCTGTGTCTGTATCTGCATACCTGCACACAGCTGCTGTATATTATCACATTTTCTTGCTTATGGAACTTAAATGAAAACGTATTTTTGGCAGTGTATGTCATTTATTTATCCTCTTTTGTTGTTTGTGTGCTGTACCTTGCTTCAGTGGCTTGTTGGTTTTTGCACCCTGCCACAATAGTATGATGTAGCTGAGTACAGTTTGGATCATTACATCTATCCTCGTAAAGAAATGATGGTTTAGCTGAGGTTAAAAGTAAAATTTTAGAAACACTGCAATTTCTACTAATTCTCAAGATTTTACCTTGCTATTTGTAATTTAAAAACTAACCTAACTGCTAGGTGTGCTAATTTCTGCTGCTGAAATTCTTAACAAAATAGGGAAGAAGAAGTCCTTACTCAGAACATCTGACAATATTACCTATGTTTTTTGACTTCCAGTTTGAATAAATATTACTCCTTTTCATGAGAAATAATGAAGTGTGAACAAGACTACTTACTACTTAAATATGTGGAAATGGAACGTACAAAAAGAAATAACAGAGCTAGTAACTAAAGCAATTTTTTTTTGCCTTGTGGAAAAATCCTGGACCTTTGCTACAGTTGCTTATTGAACTGCTTGGTAGAATAAGAGCCTGCAGGCAGGAGTATAATAATTCAATTTACAATTTAAAAAACTGTGATTTATTCTGCTAATAAGTTACCATGCAAAATATATGATACTGGTGCACTATGTGAATACACTACTATAAGGGAGTTTAA
This sequence comes from Florisuga fusca, assembly GCA_038090715.1. NCBI lineage: Eukaryota > Metazoa > Chordata > Aves > Apodiformes > Trochilidae > Florisuga > Florisuga fusca. The sequence continues at coordinate 8,565,746 of JAAWXA010000013.1, forward strand.
AAAATCTTGTTCTAATAACTTTGATATGGAAATAGTTATCACATAATTACATTCAGAGGAGGAAATCAATCCTATCTCAGATTTTTAATTTTTTTTTTGTTTGTTTATTCACTCTATAATAAGAGTGGGAATTTTTGGTGCACTGTCAGTGTAGTGGGAGTAGGGAGATTTTTCTTTTTTCTTTTCCTTTGATTATAAAAACTGGTAGAAAGGAAGCAGAGATTCTGCGTGGCCTTTAACTTTACAGTTTGTTTGTTTGTTTGTTTTTCCCTTGCCTCCCACATGGGTACAGATCATAAAATCCTTGACCAGGAAGGTCACTATGTTTAAATATTATTCAAAGACATATCCAGGCCTACAGAAAATTACCTGGAGTCTGGGGTGCAAAATAATGTTCTTGTGTTGCTTTTCAGAGAGGCAAGTTCACAAATACATAAAGACATAAAGATATATTAGAAAACATTATACTTTCTCCATTGCATAAAGCAAAGAGAGGGTTAAAGAGCACATATTACATGGTGGCTTTCTTTGCTCCGTGCTCTTATGCTCTTTTATCAAAGCATGTTGTTGTGATCACAGTAGTAACAGCTAACACAAACTAAAAATGAATTTTCTTTCTTCTCCCCAGTTTTTATTGAGTTTCATCTTCTTGCTCACTGCCATGGGCTGTTATTCTGTACACCTGCACTCAGCCTGAAATATAATAAAAAAAGAATCAATCTCTGAAAAGAAAGTTATCACCAGCCAATAACATTGGGCCACTTTTGTGGATCCTGCAGTGTTCCATCCAATTGCTAAAATGCTTTCCCATTATAAACTCAAGCCCATCTCTTAGCAGCTGGTCCTGGTCTGTACAAAATCACTGTATGCTCTCTGGACTATTTAGAATATGATATTATTGCTGTGAAATTCATGAAGGTAAAATGAAAACAATGTTAATTTGTTTTTTCCAGAATAGGTAGTCTAAAAATTGATGGACAGGAACACGAGGAAACCCTTATTCCTGTGACAGTGAGTGAGTGCTTCAGTATTCTGTCTCTACTGTCTTTTTCATGTTTAAAGCTGCTCATGCTCATTTTGTGACTTTCTCCGTTTAAAATTCCAGTATTGCAGAAATTTCTTGATTAGCAGCACACTTGCAGACCATTCACTGAGAATATTTATGTTCTAGGTTTTTTGACCACATGCACAAGTATTCTGTTCATGACTGGATGAGCACTGCTGCTGGAACCATTTTCCTGGTGTTGACATTTATAACTATTTTAACTGATGATTCAGCAAGTAGCTCTCCACATTAAATTTCCTTATTTCAGCAAACATTTCTGCTATAAACTAATTCATCTGAATGCACATATATAGGTGGTATGAATATATCCAAAGCAATTATAATCTGGTTTTTGACTGTCTTGGGAAAGTATGTCTACCTTCTTGTGTAGCAGCAGTGTATAAGATGTAAGATCACTCCTAGAAGTGCATTGTTTCCAGGTTCACCTCACAGACCTGTAAATATTGAGTCATCAGTTCAAGAGTTCCCATTGCCATGTGTTTGTCATGCCCACAACAATGATGGACTCAGTCTCTAAATTAATCAAAACTGGACAGTAGTTTAGCATATGAAACAGCTCTGGCACAAAGCACTTGCTGTCAGGAGAGCAGAACTAATAGTTGCTCTGCAGGACTGTGAAATCAGAAATACTATTAAGTATTTATTAATTTCTTTTTTTTTTTTAAATTATTTTTTTCACTGTTAAAAGTCACAGTGGAGGAACATTTCAAGACTGATTGTAAAATGCTTTTGAAATCTTTTATTCGGTGAAGACCTTGTGCCAGAATGTAGTGAAAAGCAATTAAAACGTGTTGGAAATGTTATCTGAGGTAGAGTTCATTTCCACAGAGTCCAAGACAAATTTGTCAGTGTGAGACCCAAACATCCCACCCCAAATTCTTCCAGTTTATCCCAAATTCTTCCCGTTTATCTTCAGCTCCCCGCTTCAGACAACACAGTGGTGTGTCACCTTCCACAGGAGAAGTTTTTGGAGAATCTGCACATAATGCAGAGAAGCTCAAGTAAGAAAAGCATCCTGTGAAAAATGTACATTTTACTTTTGGCTAAGGGTGTATCACTCAGCTCTTGGGAAGGAGGAGCTCAGCAGGGTTAGTTATCAGGGCTTATTTGGACAGAGAGGAATCTACAAACCCAGATTAGGATTTAGACAGCTTGGAAGTCAGATGTAACAAGATTTTGCAGATATACCAAGACATTTAGAAAGGATTTTAATGTGCTTCCACAGGAATTGTATTCCATGGATTGACATGCAGTAGGTTACTCATTGAGATGCTGGCGTGCTGCATTGCTGGCCTAGCAAGTGTCAGTGTCTTAAATGATTTCATTTCCTCTCAATTAGTTATTCCACCTATTGTCTACTCCTATAACTGTTGGACTAGTCTGACTGTTCATAAATTCAGTTTGACTGGCTGTTTCTGAAACATCCCAGATGTCAAAGAAATACATTCAGGGATGAAACGAGGGAAACGAAAAGTCAGTTCATGGATGTGTTTAAAACCTTTGATTCATTCCATGACAGGAAGAAAGAATTTTTTTGGGGGGGTTACAGTTTGATTCTGGCTAAAGCCAAGACCACCTTTGCCTTGCTCTGTTTCTGAGGCTACAGACAGGCACAGATCTGATATGTAAATCCAGGCTGACACTGCCTCCCAGCCTACACTGAATCCTGGAATTCCTAGGCATGCACATGCCCTTGGCCAGTCCCAGGTGGGACAGCAGCTCAGGAGGATTTGGATGTATGGCTGAAGACACTTAGCTTTGCAGACTTCACCCTGAGCTGCAGTGCAGCTATGATTGCATTCACCACCATCTGAAGATGGATCCATCTTCCTAAAAACCTTCCTGCCAATCCTAGTTTCATTATGTCTGGTAGAGTTGGAAAGAGCCAACTCCTTGGGTCATCTTCTTTGCAGGTTTATTTAGACTGACATTGCTCCAACTGGAAAAATTATATCTGATCTTCATTAAGACATTTTTGAAGACAAACTTTAAAGACAAGACCTTGCCTATTAAGAGTGTTTTCTTTTAAAAATGTCATGTTTAAATGTGGTCAATTACCATCTTATTCAAATCTGCTGATTATAAAGCCAATTATAGGAAAGCCAAGAACACATAGTTCCATCTGGCTGCACTGGAAATAAGTCATGTTGAAGCCAAATTAACTTTTTAACTACACTCATGATCCCTGAGCAGGCTCTCAAAAATTAAATCCCATGCTCCCTTCTTTTTTAGCACTTTCCTCTGCAGCGTCCAGCCCAAGCTTCAACAGAGCTGGACCAGCCCTGCAATTGTTCTCTTCAACTCAGTCCAGAGGGTTCTAAATCAATACCCCCAATTTATTTCCAAATATTTGAAATGCAGGGTGGTGTTTCTCCCTCACTATAGTACACCACAGCTGTTTGCAGAACACAGAGTTAAGCCAAGATCTGGTTTAAATTATATCTGTAGTGCCAGCTCATGTGCTATCACCTGTGTAAATGTAAAAGCAGAGCACCTACCAAATGGTTCCTATATATTCCTTATATATTCCAATATACTCCTTATATATTTCCTGTGTTGCTGAAGAGCAGCTTTATCTAGAAGGGAGAAATTTACAAAGAGACACACATTACAACAAGTTTCAAAACTTTAAATCTGCTTTATGATTGTTGTTCACTCAAAGTAAGCTCATGTAGTATTTTTTGGTATGGTATTAGCAGATAAACACTCTTGGGTTTTTTGTTTGGTTTTGGTTTTGGTTTTTTTGTCCTTTTTCTCTCCCAGAAGGCTGTTTAAGAAGAGGGGAGAACAGGAGAAAGTAGATACATGCTGTGAACACTCAGTGTTTCATTTATTTGTCACTTCCAGCCTGTGTTCTCCACCCTCCTGAGGTTCCTAATCTGGGTCATTTTAGGATCACTCTTTTGTGTTTTTCAAAAATAAATAAAAAGGGAATATATTAATAGGGCAGTTTTAGGTGTTGCACATGAAATTGCTGATCTTTTGCTCACAATCCATCAAAATGCTGCCTGAGCATGCTGATTGGATGACTCAATTTTTGCACATGGATACATGCTTCCTGCAGCATGCTTAGTTAGCCAGTCTTCACTTTAAAGTTCTGGAAAAAAAATCTTCCCTTGTCATCATTGTAGCAGGACCTTGCTTGCCAAAGGATCAGCAGTAGGTAGGAAAACAGCATCCCAGGATTTCTTCTACTCTACATTTGAAAACATTGCCCAAGAGGGAGCAAATGGAATAGCTGCAGCAGTACCATGCTCCATTTAAGTAAGACAGTGGATGCTGCCTTGTTCATGTCCTTTTCACTGAGCTTATTTTCTTTTCTTTTTATTATTTATTTTTATTCTTTTATTATTTTTCTTGAGGCTACTTAGTAATTCCTTCGGCTTAATGAGCTACCACTTGGCAACCACTAAACAGCTTAGATTTAGTGATGTGACACTCTCAAACACAATCCCCAGTAAATGTGCCCAGAGCTGGTTGCTGGCTCTCTGGCATGACAGCAGGCACTGCCTTCAAATAGAAACACATACTTTGTTACTGACAAGAAACTCCATGTTGTTTCTGTGCTCATCACACTACATGTCAGCCTCTGTCAGTGTGGGACTGCTTGCTGTCGTCACATAAAATTAGGCTAATGAGTGCAGGCCAGAATTCAGAAAGGCAAAGCACAGGTTGAGTACTTGGAGCAGAGTAAGAAGGCTTGGTAAAATTTTGATGAAGAATCTAGAATTATCTCCATGATTATTTTCTTCGAGTAGTGTCTTTCCTAAGTCTCCTAATTGCCTTTGTGAAGTTTATGTCAATCACATGGCTGAACCAAATCGAGACTTAGGATCCTTAAATTTCTCATTATAAAGCAGTTAACAAAATTATCTTCCCTTTCTATTCTATTTTTTTTTCTGATTTAAAAAAAAGAAAAATTGCCAACAACTTAGAGAAGTTCTGTCCTTAACTTTGTGCAAATGATGGAGAGCTATCCTTATACAGTATGTATGAAAAGCTGTAAAAGAATTTCCTATCATTTATTTTTGTGTCTTTTTTTAAGCTTATGACTCATATTTCACTCTGTGCTCTTTAGCTTAATTTTCTGCATGCTTCCTTTCCTTATCTGCTCCTTCTTTCCACACTGCTCCTCTTCTCTTCACTGCTCTTCCCTCTCTATGCCTCTCCCATACATAATCACTCACTTTTTGCTTCAAGGTTGAACATCCTCAGAGCAATAACAACTGTATCTTTTAAAAATCCTTTTGAGGGGAATTCTTAAGATGGTAGAAGGGATAACACTGCTTCTCTTTTCACTCACCCACAATTTATCTTCCCTTGCAATTTTCCTCTGTTTAGAAAAATCTTGTGTAGTACACGTACTTGAACGTGTAAATTTATTCAGTTGTGGGGATTGATAGCAGAGGGAAATTTTTAATTCAGAATGTTTTCCTGAGCAGAAGGAAAAAATATATGGGAAACTCACTTGTGTTTTCAATCTAATTGAGTTTTCTAATCTTTTAAATATTGAAATCATACTTCTTGATGTTTGGAATTCAAGCTTCCCTTGATAAAACAGTTAAAGCAAATCTGAAGGCTTATCCTTGGGAGCAAAAAACATGTTGACTTCTAAATGCTACATTTATAATACTGAAGACTATTGTGTAACAGACCACAAAGAAGTCTTATTATTTGTTTCCAGAAAGTGACAGTTCTCAACATTATTTATCAATTTCCTTTGATAAAATTGCAATCAGGTTGTCCCTCTGACAAGCCTCACTCAGAAGTCCACACAGCTAAAGTTTGTGGAACAGAGAGAATGGAAACAATTGAAAAAACTGATAGGAAGAGTTAACCCCCTGTGCCATTATTAATTACCATTTTTCTCTCAGAAATCTGAGAGATCTACATATGCTTCTTAGGATTAGAGAACAAACCTTCCTACAATGGCAGATCAAAACCAGGTCTGCTTGAGATTATCATCTCTGCATTGAATTCAACGAACCCCAAAAGTTCTTTCTTTTCATTACTTCTGCAATTTTATAATATGTGGATTCAGAGCTTTGATGAGCTGGTGACCAAAATACATTTTGAAATATGCTGTAATCGGGACATATTTTTAATTTGTTATTGTAATTTGGGGAAAATTATAATTTAAGAGAAAAATAAGTTCTAGTATTCTTTCAGTCTATATTTTTTTCCTGGAGTTTTGGCTAAAGAGAAACTTCCTTTTAAAAGAAAAAACTTAAATAACATAAGCTTAGCCAAGGAGCACCTAATCTCCATGAAATTAATAGCAATGGCACTAGAAAGCTAAATAAATATATTTTTTTAAAATCCCCATCACCTAAGAAATTCCTATAGAATTTTCAGTGCCAGGCAAGAGCAAAACAATTGCACAGAACAGGTGTGCTCTGTTCTCTTGCTCAGAGATCTCTCTAGTGGAATTGATTAAAGTGTCCATGCACCAATGTTTTTGGCTATGCATAAAATTCTTGTATCTTGCTCACCCCAGATTAAATATTAAGTGTATATTTTTCCTAGCAGTAAAGCCTATTTATAACAGCAGAGAGCAGAAAAAAAAAAAATTTGCTCTTGTATTTACCTGCATAAGTACTTATATATGTTTGCTAACTGGAATAACTATAGACTGGTAGTATGATATTACTGAGATTTCTAGCATTTTATCTTTTCTGGACATTTTTTTCTATACCTGCAAAGAAATTTCTTTCTCTGGTTCCCCAGCCACACTCTTATCCACAACAGATATGGCTAAAGAGTGTGTTATAATTCTTCACCATTGTGGAAATATGAATAACATTTATATTAAATTTCTCATGCCTTGAAATTCTTTGCATTCCTGGAGATTTCACTAATCTGCTGAGATAAGGGGCATTAATTGGATTTGTTATCTCTTGTGTACTTTGAAAGCAATAATTTTTCCCAGTTTTTTATATTCTTTTTTATCATGGAATGTGGATAGGACATGTCAAAAAATATCAAAATATATACAGATTCATGTGTGTGTATTCTAAAACTTTCAGTAGTATTTCTTAAACTGTTAGCATTTCAAAAGCTTGAGTTAAAACTAAAAGAAATCATATATTCCTGGTGTTTTCAGTGGGCTTCAGAATGCCCTTTTTACTTCCTGAAGTCAACTAAGTGTGCTTTTTTTTTTTTTTTTTCAGTGAAGATACAGCTTTCAGAAGATCTGCAATAAGATGTACTTGCTGGGAATGAATAATAACTCTTAATTTGGAATACATGACTAAGAGTCATGTTACTTCAGTAAAAATTAAGGAAATATTTATATGGTCTGTTGAGCAATGAGAGAGTACCTCTCAGTCATCTGCTTACAGCCTTTTAATGATATCACATGGATCTCTTATATGAAAGGAAATGCTTTTTTCTCCTGTCTTTTGAAATCCACCTCACCAGATTTTAAATCTCTTCACTGTCATTGCTACTATGGCCTTTGACACTACTCCATGCCCTATCTTTCCAGAGTGGCATTCAGTTAAAAAGTTTGGTAAACATCCATGAGAGCCATCTGAACTGCAGGTAAAGTGGGACTGAGTGATTTTCAGATTTCCAGCAAATGTTCTTGCAAAAAATGCAAATTCCGTCATCCCTAAACATTTGTAAAAATAACCAGGATTTGCCAAATACTATTCATAGGCTGGAGGAGGGAACTAGAGGGGAAAGAAGAAGGAGAAAAAGAAAGGAAAAAGGTCAGGGAAATAAATGCTTTGCAGAAATGGCAGTTAGATTCCCTTTCCAGGCTCTGCTTTGTGAACGAGAACTTGAGTTTCATGCTGCTGGTACCTCTGGCCAGGCACAGGGGACCCAGCACATCCCCTGGGATGGCCCAGGGACCTGGGAATTCAACAGAGCATCGACCACCTCTGCTGCCAGTGAGGCACAGTTGCTTTCTGTGTGCTAAGAAGAAAACAAAAAAAAGCAGACAGCAACCCAACAAGGAGAAAGTGGACGTATTGCAGCTGACAACAAGGATTTCTATAAAAATGCACCCGGGAGATGTAAGTGTCTCACCTTCTGCCTTTTTATACTCTGTTGTGCCCCCACTGCAGTAACATGAAGTTACCTAGCATCTTGGCATATGAAATCTCTGCCCCCTGTTCTGTTCTATGATTAGATTGCTGGCTTGATGGGTAACATTTTGTGTCTGATTTCTTAGAGTATTTCTCTTTTGTTTTGCTATAACATTACATTTAATGCCTCTTTCATAACAAGGGCATTGTGATTCTGAAGCCCTCATCACCACTCCTAACGTGATACAATCTAATTACTTTATTTTGTTTGAGAGTTTGTTTGTTTAGATGGTTTTTTCCACCTCAGCTCATTTTTCCTGCTCCTCTGCCCCTGCCTAACAAAGATTCACTGTAATAGGAAGCAGGCTCGGTAATAACTGTTATGTTTTTGCTTAATGTACTGTGCAAAATATGACAAGGGTGAATGTTAGTAAATGTAACAACAGTCAGAATGTTGCTTTATTCCAGCTGTTGTATCATCTCTATGCAACTGTTAGAAAAGATGTTAAACAAACCAGGACACTTAAGTTGGAAATCTAACCATCAGAGAAGGCAACTCTGCTTTGCTTTCATTTTGTCCTGCTGAATAAGGAAAAGATGGCTGTGGAATGGTGTAGTATCTAAATGTGTTTTTCTAAAAAAAAAATAAAAATAATCCATCATTAAGGTCCAGAGTTTCCTGAATGCTCCTAACACAAGTAATTCTTTAAATGCACACTGCAGAGAACTCTCTCTTTGACTGTAACACTGAAAATTGATGATGGTTGCTGCTCCCTTCAACTAGATGTTCTTTAACCAAGAAACCTTGGTTTTAATTTATTTCAATTGAAAACGTTGCCAGCACCCGACTAACAAAAGTGTACTAAAAAAACATCCAAGTCTGACACACATTTTACAAATTGCAGTCACTGTGAAAACATGCTTTAATTTCTATAATTACTATACACTTACTTTAAATGCTAATCTGTCACAACAACACATGCAGTCCTTACATTTTCTCTTAGAATATGCTATATTTCCTATCTCCATATACCATCCATAAAACACTTGCTGTCACCCATACTCTCTCTGATTCTAGCTTTGAGTCTTCTCCTTGAGAGTTATCTGCATGCCAGTTTTTATTGCATTGCTAATCTGAATAAATTCACCCTCAGTGCATTCATTACCCTGGGCTATCTTTAGTATTCCAAGAAAAGATGGAGCATGGTGTATATTCATTGTTTCTGTTCTATAACTCTGTTTACTTGTAAATCAATATACTTCAAGCCTCAAATCAAGGCCTGAAATGTCAGCTGGAACCAAGCATTCCCTGGCTTCTGTTTTGACAGAAGCTCCAGGTTTTCTTGCAGCTCTTTGCATAAGATCTGCTCCAGAAAGAAAAGATAACTCTGTAGGTGAGAAACACAACTATATTAGAAAAAGGTGCCAAGTAGGCTGACTTAAAAATCAGTATCAAGTGTAAATTAAATATAGAGAAGGTAATACATTTGTTATATTTAAATCAGACTCTGAGAACCTGCTTCAGAAAGTATCAAGAGCTCAGGGCAGAACGATTGTGACCATGTGCATCTGTGGTAAGGGGTAGATATGCTTTTTTTGTAAATTTTGTACTTGTGTAATTGTTTTAACAACATAGGTCCTTTTATCTGCATATGAAAAGTTAATTACGATACATGTTTTTTTTCAGGAAGGAATCAGAAAAAAATTACTCCAGAGTTTTGTGCAATTATGTGGGCTTTTCATGGTTTTTGAAAAATCAGCTGTTGCTTTCACTGAAAGAAAATCCAAGGCTGTTCAAAAGGTAAGTTTAGAAATTGGTTTGTGTTTCTGGAGTCCTTCTGCCCTACATCTCCTATTAGGAGATATCAAGGAGCAGCCTCAGTCCAAAGAACACTTGCTCCTTGCTTTCAGTGGTGTCACTGTCACAGAGAGCTTATGGACAGCCTGGTGTCACACGGGTCCCATTGCTTTGCACCAGGCTCTATTTACTGCCTGGCTTTGACCCATCACTTAGCTTGAAAGCTCAGCTCACTGATCCAGCAAAGCTCCTGCCCCAGAGAAGGACTTTACACTGAGGAAACTTTGGTGTATTCACAGACTGATGAATTTAGCCCCACCCTTGGTAGTAGCCAAAATTTTCCTTTGCTTCACCTGCCAAAAAGATTGTGCCAAACATCTCAGCTGGACTGACTGAGCCTTGCTGTTTTCTGCATGGTGTTCTTTAATGGTTTATATTTCAACATTATAGAAGAGAAATATTTTCCACAGACAGCATTCTTCATATAGTTGTCTTTGGTATCTTTAAATTCCTTCAGTGAAGGGAGAAGAAACTTTTATTTTTCTAGCGGGACAATACAATAACCTACCCAAATGGAATATTTTAGATTATACAGCACAGCTCCTGTTTGCTGCTGAATTTTATCATTCATTTTAAAGGTTTTCTCCTGAGATGCATCAACAAGCTCTGCTCATCTCTTCAAGAAACTGAAAATGTAAGATATAAAATGTATTACCTCGTAGGAAAGTTTTCTGTGAATTACTTTACAGCCTACCTGACTCTGAGCCTCTAGTCTTGCTGTCTTAAGTTCTATTTAAAAGCTGTAGAACTATCTCTTGCCTTCTCTTCAATTTCCACACTTCCTTTTAGACATTCATAATTAACAGCAAATCTCAGATTTTATTTGATTTCTTCCTAATCCTTGCCAGGAGCTGTATAGTAGACACTCACTTAACAACCCTGCTAATCAGAGCTGGGTAAATGGGTACTTTGAGCAGGAAGACTTTTGATGATAATCTTTGAAAAGGCTTTTATTGGGGAAAAAAAAAAAAAAAAGACAGACTTTAGTCTGGGAACTTAAAAAAAGACAAGCCTGTCTGCTAATCTCTAATTCATTATGCTGCAAATGTTGAAATGTTTTCCCTCAAGTCTTCAGCAGCAGTTAGTATTTACAAGGCACTACATGAAATAACCTGAAAGCATGATGGAAGGGAAAAAAAGAAGATAGATGGATAATATAAATTTTAAGGGGGGAAAGCTTGCTTCTTTCCTCACAGAGAGAGAGAAGGGTACATGTAGTGTACATCAAACTGATCAATAACAATCAGACTGCTTTCAAAAGTCAGCTGTACACTGCATGCATCCAGTAAAAAAAAATAAAATAAAATCTTGATGGATGGCTGTTTCTTGACTATGAATTCTACAAAGCTGAGCCTGACTTGCTCTTCACCCAGTCACTAAAGGGGAGCAGCTCCTCCTCTCAGCACACGTGGCACTTCTTGACTCCCATTAGACATGCTCCCAGCTTTCCTCAGGCACCCATTAAGGACTTGCTTTGAAGATTCCAATTAAAAATTGGAAATGCTGTATTTTTCAGTGCTGGTTGAACAGGAAGGCTTATACAGAAGCTGAAAGATGGGAGAGCCTCCCCGTTGCTCAGTGTTGATGGAGTTAAATAAGCAGGGGAAATATTGGAGAACGGAATGTCTGGACTTCAGCACCCAAATCCTTCTTTGTCTTTGCCCTTAGGGTACCTAAATCTTTCAGCTAAATGATGAGAAGAGCTCTTCCCTTGATTGTGAGCACTTCATGGGGATAAACACGTTTAGAAAGAGCACGAACTGTCAGGGACCTGTGCTAGGAGAGGCCAGCTGGCTGCCTGCAGGGAAATGTTTTGGCTGTTACATCAATGGTTTATTTCAGAAGAGCTTTGTCTCTGGTTATTGCCAGCTTCCTCTCCTGGTAAAAATCAGCATTATGACCTATTAATAAACAGCTTTAAAATGAGCCAGAAAAGAAATGTATAACTTGCACATAATTAATTATGGTTTTGAATTTGGACAGCTTCCACCATCCCTTTTTCTTAAGCTTTGAAGCGTTTTACAAGGTGAAGCCTTGGTTTAAACAGACTTCATCATGTGTATTGACAGCTATTTTGAGAACAGAAAAGGTGGACTCATTGTAGGTAGTTTTTAAGTGTTCTTCTTTTGCTGCTGATGTTTTATTTATTTATTTTAAAACAAAACAAACTGACACAGTAGGAGAACAAACAAACAACAAAAAAAAGAAAAAAAATGTTACTTCTGTCTCTGAGCTTGTGTCTCTCATTTCCTTCCCCTTCAGCCTTGCTGCTGGGAAGTTACAGGCACAGCACAATGTATTATCAGCCTCTCTGAAGCTCAGCAAACTTTCAGCATCTTTATGTTGCTTAAAGCATTGCTTTCAGGTTGCAGCCTCATGGCAGTGCTGCAAAAAGGTGGTTTTATCTCTCCTGGTTAAACCCAACGTGTACGAGACAAAAGTCAGGAAAAGAAGCAGAGGAAAGAGGAAGAATTAGGAGAAAAATAGCATGACAGGGAAGCAAGAATAACTCGAATTAAAGGGTCAGAACTAGTCAGAGCTGGGGGAGGGAGATGCTGATAAATTTCTGCCTCTACAGCCAGTGTGCTGGGATGCCTTGTTCCATCAGGCTAACAAAGCACTGGGGTGGGGTGGTCTGTACAGTAGATCCAGTCATCACCATGGTGCAATTAATTTCTCTCTTTTGCCATGCAGTCTTTGACATGCCACCTCAAAAGGGCAGTGACAGGCCCGTCCCAAACCCCCAGCTTCTTTAGAGTGAGTTGCAGCTCTTTCAGCAGCCAGTATAAAGTCCCTCGTTTTACAGTCAATAGGACTGGGGTGAATTCAGATCAAACTTTTGGAGTTTGAATCAGCAAAGTCTTTTCTAGCTGTTCTTTCAGTGTATGGTCACTTTTGAGAGAAAATGCAGAACACAGGCTGAAATGGACTTGGCAGGGAAAACACATCTTGCCAGAGCGAGGGCTAGAGGTTGGTCATCACCCTCTTTGCCATCGTGTGACTAAATCAAACTTGATCTTTTGACATGGTTCAGTCTCCTTTCACCCTCTAATTATATCTGTTGTTCTCTCTTCAATCTGCAGCAATATGTAAATATCTTTTAGTAGCTGAGCCATTATGCCTAATTAAGGGATTGCAAGTAAATAGGGGTGGACAGTTCCAAACTTCCAGTAGCTGCAGATAAATAGAGAGGGACAGCTCTCAACATATGGCAATGAATGCTGCCATAAGGCCTAAAGTATGTATTTTAACTGCCAAATGTCGTGAGCAGCTTCCAACTGGCTTTCATTTGGCCTCCACTCTATGTCTGACAATCACTGGAAAGGGTTTTTATGCCTTTCTCTTTTAGTGCTCCATGGCTGGAACCTGTGCATGCAGCATTCATCTGCCCTCCAGACTGAGATGGGGCAGAGAAGAAATATTTTGTGAGGATGCATTTTCACTGTGGATATTCACTATTACTTTCCAGACTAATACAAAGGTAAGCACTATTAATGTCTGATGCCAGGTCTCAGTGCTCTCTCTCTTCATGTTTTTTTAGGATTCTTTACTAATCTGCTAAAAATTTTGACTATCCAGTATTTATCAAACGAAACTAAATAATTTGCAGTTTCATATCAAATATCCATGGTGGCATTTCAGCAGAGAGAGCCACCTTGAGGAGATCTGAATACATATGGCCTCTTTAATAAATTGAATTCCTTGTTAAAGTCTTACCTAAATGAAGGGCAAGAATTGCTTTTCTGAGGCCTATGTTGAATAAGGGAAGAGACAGAGCAGTGGTGAGCTGGCACCTTTGAGGCCTAGGTCTAGCAGCTAGAGTTATTCTGGAGACAGCACTTTTCTGAAGAGGCAGAGGAAATCTGAAATTTGGGTATTTTCCTCTGACTATTGCTAGGGAAGGGAGACTGGCAAAGGCCACAGGCTTGGACTGGTGTTGCCAATCTAGAAAGGATGCCCCAGCCATCCCTCCAGGCATGAGCATCTTCCCAGTGACAGCAGTGATGCTGAAGACCCTACAGTGAGTAAAAAAGGAATCCCCTGGAAAATATACTGTTTCTCCACCCAGCTGCCATCTCCCTTTGGACAGCCCATGTGGAAAGCCTGCCCCTTTTTTCACTTTCCTACCTAAAATAAGGACCAACTTTTCTTATGCCTTAAGCTAGACCTGATTGTTACTATCCCTGTATGCTTACACGGATAGTTAACTATTGAATTTGTGCTGATTTATGTAGATAAAAAAGAGAAGTAACACTATTTATTTACATTAAACACAGATTCAGAGTATCATCAGTTGCACAGAGCAACCACTTTATTTATTTTGAAGGTCAGCGACTTTTTAAAAACTAATTTTATACTTTTAAGACCCTTTTTGAGCAAGTACAGATGACTGAAACATGGTTTTAAAGCTCTTTAATCAGGGTACACTGTCCTGATATCACCCAATTGAGTCTGGGTGTTGAGTTGACCCTCCCAAATAAGTGTGCTCAAAGGGATGCCTGGGCCTCTTCACACCAGCCACATATAATCGTGGCAGCAGACCAAAACTTTCAAAGGGCCTTATTTTTACCTAAATTCTGGATTTTGTTGTTTTATGTTATCATTAACAATTCATGAGGCACTTATTGAAACTAATAAACTGATTGCAAGCTAGAAAAATGAGCTGATTAATATGAAATTTAAAATGGAATAGTGATGAGCTCATTTCCATGGTAAATAAAGGAAAATAAATCCAATAAGTGTCTGCTCTTTAGACTGCAAATGAAGGGAACTCACCTCCAAATTGCTCTGTTGTAGTTAGCCATAACTGCCTTGCAGAAGTTTTTAAGCCACAAAAAAGCCACATTTTGGATGTAAGTTGTGCTTTCCTGTGCACCAACCAACCACCTTTCTCAGATCATCATCACTCTCAGTATCATAATAATGCAGACAAGACAAACCAGGAAAATTAATAGGTTCTATTTCTGTTCAGTGACAACAGAGAAAATTAAGGGTAGAAGACAGATCTGTAGCCAGAGTTAAAAAGTTCTGGAAGACAGTTAACAAGAAAATAATTCCTTGTTGAAAATGTTGAGCTGCAGACTCACAGTGGTATGCATTTTGAGTGCTGGTGTGTGAAAGGCAAGAGGATGTAGAAAGGAACAAAATAATATTGATTTATCAGCTCTTATTCTGGAAGATAAGTGCTTCCTGTGCTGAAAGTTCCTGTGTTATACCAACCCCAGCAGTGTTGAAAATTAGCTACTGCATGAGTGCTGTGTAGAACCATTTACATGAAATTATTCTAATTGCATTAATCTTCTGTTTGACTAGATTTTCTTTTAGAATATATTCCAAATATTTACCCTGTTTATCAGTTTGTATTTGGTTTGATGTTTGGGCAGCAATTTGGGATTATTTTTCTTGCCTCATACTAAATTGATTGTACATAGTTCTTGACATAAAGTACCCCATCTAATATTATTTTTTATATTTTTTTTATTTTAGAACAGTTAATTCTCAGTTAATGGCTATTATCACTATCAACTTAATTAAAAATAAATGCTTAATTATAAAATAAATTTTAAAACTGATCGACAAACAAGCAATATCAGACCAAAAACCTGCAATTAAAATGTTTGCATATTCAAACAATTCAGTAAAATTCAGTCAGGGTTGATTCATAACCTGGCCATCCCTAAGGCACTTAGATTTCTGTGTCTCTTGATTACTCGTGTCACATACAAAATAGTTCCAAATCATTTACTTCATACTTCCAAACATGTTACTTCATATTGTCTTGGTCCTACATGGATTTAATCAACATTAATTACACTATAAGTCTGTCAGTGCTGACCTATTTAAAGAGAACAGGATGTGTTTTCAAGGCAGCAGGCCAAAATTACACTCCATCAAAAATTTCCCTTGACTCTTCTCTAAGATACAGATTTCTCCACAGAAGTGCCACTGACAAGTGGTGATTTGGGACCTCACTATACACACACCTCAACTGGTCAAAAACTCCAAACAAACCAGTGTCAGTTCATGTGGTTGGTAGATACCACACATTTTGTTGTTAAATGATATTAAATATTTAAATTTCTTTTTCAAAAGCGTTTGGCTGCTGAAATACCTCACAGGCTCCTCACTGGATGGGACACCTTTTCTAGCATTTAAAATAAAAATCATTTCTTTGGTGAATTTAATTACCAGGTTCTTTTCTTCAGCACTTTCTTCACTGGATTCTAGTTGTTCTGATGCCTCAGAGAAATAATAGTGGTAGTGGGGATCACCAGACAGACAGGGAGCACGGGGTTTGCCAAGTGCAATCCTTAAAGCAGAAAGAATTCCATATGTAACTATAAAAACTGGGCACTTCTCAAATTATAAGAGAAATACTTTGCTACAAGGCAGATTCGTGGGGCACCATCTGGCTTCACAAGTCTTCAGAAGTGAGATTTTCCTGGAATAAAATGGAGCTAATCAGCCCCTGTGAAAACTCTGTAAATGCAGAAAATCCTTCATTATCCCATTCATTCAGTGTTCCTTGGGAGTGTATGTGAGCCTGGGTGCAGAACACAGATTTTTTTTTTATTTTTTTTTTTAATATTAAAAAGATAAGGTTCTTGATTTCAATGTTTGGTTAAGCACAATATTTTACAACTTTAGTCTCCATTTCTTTCAAGGAAATATTTTCAAATTATATATGGCTTTTTAAATGTTTTCCTTTTTTTGAAGGATTTCTTTCAATTTTCACTGCCCTTTTGGCTAGAATATAAGTTAAAGAAGTCAAATTTCTTCAGCCCAACTGGAAGTATTTTGTATATTCTTTTTCAGGCATTCTAGAATGTAATGCATCTCTATTTCAGGTGGATATGAAGTATGCCTCAAATGGTAATCTTTGCATTTTAAGCCCCAGCCCCAGAGACTTTCTAATTAACTTACAAGAGAGGCTCTGGAGCTGTAATATATGATACTGGAAAATGGTGGCACAATATTTCAGAATATTTTTAATCTGACTGTGATCAACAGTAGATCAGAACAGGGTTTTCAGATTTTTCTTTGCACAGATGCATCTAACCTCAGACATCTGGTTTGACACATTAAAGCAGTTTGCTACTTAAAACGTGAGTAGATGGGAGGATGGCTGTTCCTGGATCTTCTCAAGGATGAAGGTTTTGCTTTTTGAAGTAAAAGGAATAGAGGTCAAAGTAGTATCTTGCCATTATACCTAATGCCTTCTATATACTGATACATCATCAGTACTGACAATGAAAATATATTTTCATCTTGTATATAATGTGAAGAAAATCCTTGTGAACTGAGTCTATGATTTTATCCACAGCAAAGTGTTTGCTTCTGATAAAAACCATTGCACTGTACTGAAATTCCATGTAATAATACTGAAATTGTAGCAGAAGAGAGCCTCTAACCTCTGCCCATCATTCATTTCTGTTGCTCAGGTCAGAGAAGCCAGAAAGCTCCCTCACAGGAGGCTCCCTCCAGCTGGAATCTGACAAGGAGACCAGGAGTTTGCATTATTCCAAGAACTTCTCTGTAAGTCTCTGCATAGACAAGATAGCCAAAGTAAATATTAAATAGGGATGATGTGGAATATGAGGACTCCCAAAAATGCAACTCCACGTTACCTCAGGAATTACAGAGAGAAGAGAAGGCAGTTGGCTTAACCAGGGTAGTGTGGCATGTTCTTGTGGGAAAATGTCCATGATTTATGTTTTATACATTTTCTTGAAAATGAAGCATTAAAATAAATCAGTGTGATCTGGAACAGGCACTGTTTCAAAGGGATAGAGTAAAATGCATTTTCAATAGGTTTTAAAAGAAAGCCAAATATTACTACCAAAACTTAAACCTAAAGTTGTTTTCCTGTCCTCTGTTGTTTCCTGGGTTCTTTTTTTTTTTTTTCCCAAATAAGGGCTTAAACTTCCAAGGCAAATGCAGATTGCAGAAAGGGAAAGGAAATGGTGTTGCTGTTACCTTCTTGTTGCTTCTGCCCCCCAGTCCCAGCGAGGCTCTGCCACCAGTTTGGCTCTGCTGGTTGTTTCTCTGGCAATTTGTCCTGATGGGTGGAGAGGAGGGGAAGAGCCCTGCTCCTGCAGGAGGAAGGCTTCTCTGTCAGTGCTGTCTCTCTCAGATAATTCAAGGCACAGACAGTGCCTGTTCCAGCACTGACACACCATTATTCCAGGTTTGACATCAGTGCTTAAATGCAATTGTGGTAGGCACAGCCCTGGGTTATTGCAAGAGGTTCTTTTTGTGCAGAAGAGCCCCCAGTGTAAACAGATGAAGCAAGGAGGGAAGAAGGGAGCACTCATATCTTAATTTTGCAGGTGGAAAACAAGAACAGAACTTGTCATTTGCTCGAGATAACTTGAGGAGCCCGCAGCAGCAGTAGTGACCCCAGCTCTCCTCTCTCCAACCAGCACTGTAGGTTTAAGAGCTTTCTTTATAATTTCTAAAATTGTTTCATAGCTGCCTGCACCTGTTTAATGATTTGAAAAGCCCCAAGTGAAAGAAAAAAGGCTGTTTTTTTCAGCTTTTTGTGTTTGATTTTTTCAAAACGTGAGGCACTCCCTAGGCCATAGTCACACCCTGCTCATGCTAATGAATATCAGGCCAGCTAAGTAAAACCAGTGTAAAATGTATTAAGAGTTAGTATTGTGCTACTAGGCCAGAATATCCCAGCAAGTTTTATCAGTACCAATACACAGTTTTAATTTGATTTCATCCAAAAATGCTAATGAAAGAACACTCCGAGGCGAGAATTTAAAATGATTAATTACAATACTTTAAAAGATGAAAAAGAATCTCCGTGTGTCAGTCATCCTCATGGGGCTGGGAATAATGAAAATGAAATGCACACAGGAATGAGTTTTCTATTGTCAGTGATAAAAGTGATAATCGCCCCAAGTCAAAGCAAAATGACAGATGAAAGGAACCTATAGAGCATTGCCTAAGGGAGCTCCTGAGGCCAGCTCTCACTACCACATATACACATGCTAGACTGATATTTAATGAAGCTCTGGTTGACTTAATAATGAATGTTGAAGGCTCTCCGGAGCATCAAACATCATTTAACACTGCTAGAAGCAAATGCTTTATTTTTCTTCAGTGGCAGGGGGTGGGGGCGTTTTTTAATGCAGCTTTTCAGCTTTTCCAATGAATAAATTGAAGCTGGAAGAGCAGAAAAATCCCTTTATGGTGCAAAGAAAGTGTATTTTTATATTGTGTTTGTAATATTTTTCTGTATGGAAGAGGAAATGCAGCAGGGATAGCATAATGTGTTAATGAGCAAAATCTGAAGTCTCCATTATTCATGCCAACAGGGGACTAGTTTGAACCTTGTGCTACAAGGAGTGGCTGAGAGATTTCTAATCTGTTGGTACAGTCTATGGCCAAACTGAAGCTGAAAAAGAAATTGAAATAGAGTCTCACCCACGATTTAATATAGATTTGGTGATTATACTGTATAAATGTATCTTCTAAAGATCTTTCAGACCAAGCCAGCAAATACTGTTTCAAGTTATATATTGGTAGCAGGACTGAAGTCCATAGCACTGGACTCAGCTTTTGTCCAGTTGATGTCCCAGATTATGCCAGATTTGTTTCCCCCCTCCCCATTTCTTCCCAGCATCCTAAGTTCACTATTGCTAGAATCAATTTCAGCAGAATATGGTTTACAGCTGCCTCAATCAGCAATTGGAATTTTTTGCATCTGGAAGGCTCAAAATGTGTCAGCCCCCTGGAGATGTAATACTAAATTCTTATATATATATATATATATTTTTATTTTTTTTTTTCTATCTTGTCCAGGCATGTTGTGTGTTAAAGACACACAAAAAAAAGATTCTGTAAAAAAACCCCTATCTTACTGAAAATTGGCAAGTGTCAGCCCATGTTTATTTTGGTGGGAAAAAATATACTGGTAAAAAGGAAGGAAACACTTTGAGAGGGATAAGACCTTAGTTAAAATTAAACACAAGTGTTTTTCTGCTCTTCAGCTCTCTGCAGCAATAGGGAGCGTGGGAAGAAAGTGCTCTATTAGGTTGTTAAAATGGCCCTCAGAAAGAACTGCAGAACTCTGTTTTGATAATGAAGAAGAGGGTTTATAGTATAAACTATATATATATTACTATTTATATAAATGTATATAGTAAACATTACACCATTGGCCCTTTGAGCTATTTGTTTTGTGAATTAAGGGTTAGTGAAGACCAACCATGATTTGAGAAAAAATATAATCTAGGAGATGACTGAGTAGAGAATTTGGAATATCACACAGAAAACATGAACAAGCAAGAAAACCATTTCTTAACATTTAAAGCCATTAAAAAATGTGTCTTTTGGGAATACATACAAATTGGAAAACTACTTTCAATATATACTGTCACCAGAAACAGTGTTAAACTTTCTGTTGCTAAATATTTATAAAATAATCTAACCTTGAAGGTCAATAACTAAGTCCAATTTGTTTCAAAGTGGTCAGAGATAGCAAGTTACCAAAATGATTCAAATAGAGTGGAGAATGTTCTGCTATTTACACACATTCTGTGTGGTATAGTAACATCAAATGCAATCTGCACAGATTACAATTTATTGAAATTATCAGAGCCAGAAGCATGATTTATCTGTAGTAGGTTCCATGTAGCCACAGGTGTTTAAACTATAGGCTTTTGGCAGAGATGTTAAATAATGCCAAGGAAAAAGTAAGGTATTAACAGGAATAATTTTTATGACTTCCATAAAGATTTTGATGTTTTGTGTTGATTGTCAAATTTTCTAGAAAAAAATGTGTTCCAAGTGTGTCCCCATGAGGCAAGGGCTGAATTTTCAAAGTTTTTGTTTATTTTTGTAGATAAAGTGACAGATAATGAAACTTGTCCCAGAACAAGTCTGTTGTGAAACCATAATGAACGTTTTAGCATATTTGGGAGACCATACCATCATCCTTTTTTAGCAAGCCTAAAAATTAAATACTTCTCACATATTATCTAGTTTTATACATGAAGTTATGAAGTCTAGTTTATACATTAAATATATACATTATACATTATTAGCTTTATACATGAAGTGTATTCAGATGAGAAAATACATTTTTTTTAAAACTTATCTCTAGTTCTAGGGGATTTCTAAGAAAAAGCCTATCCCCAGATGGGCTTTTCATAGACAGTCTTGGGTTTCTTCCCCCTCTCCAAGGTATACCCATGGTTTTGTCAGGCAGATCCCAGCAGATCTTTTCTTCACCCCCAGTAGCTTTAACTTAATGCATCCTTAGTACAATTACAGCATGATGGTGTGTATCAGTGGTTCCTCAGGGAACTGGCTCCTGAAAAAAACAAACAAAAAAGACTAATTGTGGGGTCACTGTTTAGTTTAAAAGGAGAAAGGAAACCATTTGTGTGGCCCCTGTCATGGCCAGTGACTTTATATTTTAAGACAACCAGTGATTCTTGGTTCCTTAAACCAATAGTAGAGAAGAAAGATCATGTTGGGTCAAATGATATTTGGTCACAGTGGTTGTAGGTACAGAGAGGGAAGGAAAGGGAAGGTCTAGAGTCTTAGCAATTATAAATTCCTTTTTTTCTGTTGATATTTTTAACTGATTTGGAAGTCTGGTGAAGGAACTGCAATGGAAGTGAGAGGCCAAATTTGAGCCATTGGATGGATGGGAGTGCTAAAGAGAAGCAGGACAAAATGTGTGATTTTTGTAGGGATTGTGGTGAGTTCTTGGGTCAGAGAGCCAACAGTCTGCCAGAAATACTGTGTCACAGATTCCACTTTTGCAGCTGTAGCTTTTCTGTCAGTCCTGTGACCACCATATTAACAAAGAGGAACAGCTAGAAACCTGTGCCCAAAACCAAATTGCTAAGCTGCTACTGTATTTTAATGTTGCTGAAGTGTTGGACAAGGGATAGGATTAACCTTCCATTAGACATGGGTAGGATGAGTGTCAGTAAGCATAGCTACTTGCAGTTATTTTTGTTTGTGAGCAGTTCTATAAAAGCATAAATCATGGCAGCTCAATTTCATGTGTCTTTAGAATTACTTTTTCTCCTTTTACTTGTAGCTTTGTAGTTACTATTTTCGAAAAGCTTTATACCACTCAGGCAGTCCAGATAAAATATTACTGAATCTCCTGCCAAGCCTATTAAGACCTCTGTGAGTGAATGCCAGCTCCTGAGAGGTTGAATTTTGGGTTTCCACTTACTTCAGCTAACAGGTTGCCTCCTGCCCACACAGAACACACAAAGAAAAAAAAGTTATCTGAATTATTCTACAAGAAAATTTTTGATATAACTTAGGTAAAAACTATTTTTGATGTTCATCTAAGAGGGGTGTGATCCCCTTCAGTGAATAATGTGCAAGAGCAGGCCCACATTGCTGGGTCTCAAAATTCCTCATGCACAGGCTAGAAGAGCTCTATGCCATTCTGAAAACCCATTACTGTTTCTAGACATTCTAGTGTGCAGGAAAAATTTAGTGCTTGCCTTAATATGGATGAGTCTGGCTGGGACTGCAACAAATATAACTCTTTTGTACAATCACCAGGCATTAGATTTCCTGCTTTAAATGTGTGACCCCTTCACTCCTATCATAAGGCCTGATAGTTTCCCAAGTCTTGCCCACAGCAGTTGGTAGGAACCACATCATTCTGGAACCAGGAATACATTTAATTGTGGGTAAATTAGGGCAGAGCAAAGCACTGAATCTCCAAGAATAGTTTGCAGGTGTTGGAGATGTTTCTCTTTTACCCCTGATGAGCTAATGAAGCCTTTTCCCTTTCATCACACTTACATGTGGAAGCTGAAGTCCTGCTTCAGAGCAAATATGAGATAACTGGATTAAACAGAGCCAAGGTTTCCTTTGCATTATTGTGTTATTTATTACCTATTTTCATACACCATGGTCAGAGAAGCACATATGGCTTCCTTAAATGTTTTGGCTGTTTGCTGAAGAAATTCCACTCTTTCTGAACAAGCAGGTAGTTTGTATACGTTAAACATAAGTGCACCAATCCAGAGTGGAAACTGAATTTAAAAACAACCTGTTAGAAAAAAAACCCTAGCAAAACATTGCCAGTATTTGAGCACAGAGATCACAGGAAGCCTGTGCTACATGATATATGTTCAAAGGCATTTCATGTCTTCAGTTAGCCAAAACAGCATCCTTCTGCCTGGAAGTGCTCCATAGCAACAACCTGAATCCTTGGGCTGCCTCTGCAGATGAAGCTGACAGAGGGTTCTGGGCAGATTGCCCCTGCAAGCCTGTGCTCAGGCACAACCCATCCCATGGAGGTTTGCAGAACATTTCCTGCTCTCCAGAGAAGTGATACTGCCCTGGGGCTGATCCAACTGACTGCACATACCTGGAGCAGGACCAGTGAAAAGCTTTGTATGAGTCTGCTGGGCAAATTCATGTTGGTGGGGAAGTTTATTATATGTAGGTTCCTCCTGGCATGCAGCCATTTCATCAGAACTTTTTACTTTTTTTTCACCTTTTCTGGTATTTGTCTGATGTTGTATAACTTCTTCTGGAGGCAGTGACTCAAGTCCCAGGTGAAGAAGCACACTTCTTCAAAACCACTTCACACTTATGCAAACCCAACATACAGTATTTGATGTGCTGCTCGGAGGGGTTACAGCATATCCTGATGTGGAGTTTATCAACGAGGATGATGCAGGACTGGCTGCTCTAAGTTATTAATCTCATCTTTATTGTACTCTGAAACCTTCGTTTCACCTTGAGAGAACAGAGTTCATCTGAAGAGATGAAATGGATGTCCAAAGTGCAGAGGTTTCAGATGCAGGGTTAGGTGAGAAGTTTAAGAAAAGTGGATTTCTGCTTGTGGGTGTGAATAAGGAAGCAAGAACAATATTTGTAACACTATCAGTATGAGATTTCATATTACAGCAGTACCCAGAAAACAATGCTCTTATGTGTTTCACTGATGGGTTCACAGTGAGTTTCTGCAGAAATTTCCTTAGTTTGTAAATAAACAATAACATTTTGTCCTCTTTAGTATAGAATCATAGAATTGGCTGGGTTGGAAGGGACCTCAGAGATCATCGAGTCCAACCCTTGATCCACTACCACTGCAGTTCCCAGCCCATGGCACTGAGTGCCACATCCAGTCTCTTTTTAAATATCTCCAGGGACGGAGAATCCACCACTTCCTGGGGAAAAGTAGATTTTGTTCAGGCTGGGGTCATCCTTTTTTCAGACTAAGGGTTTTGAAGAGGATATTCAGTGATCTTTTGGTCACACCTGGACATCCTCTGCCATCAGATAAAGCCCTTACTGCTGGACCACCTACAGCTCCTTCAAGGTAGAGCAGGTGGACCTGGAAAATTGTAGTTTGAGAAGAAACTGTGGAATGAAGCTGCTGGGTGCTGAGAAGGAAATGGGGTGGCCCCTAAAGTGCTGAGGTGCATCAGCAGCTTTGAGGGTTGTGAGCTGATCTCCATTCTTATTTTACCAACCAGGAGCCACCTCAGTCTTCCAGAGGCTTCAGAAAGCCCTGTTCTCTCACTAACCAGTGAGGGCTACCCGAGGAATTTGTTCACTAATATTCTTAATTTGGTGTATCTGAGTGCTGAATCACTCATCTTTTAAATCCAAATCAAAACGTTTATTTGATGTTGTATTTTAATCACATTTTAAGTGTAAACACAACATGCTGGGTTAAGAATACTGCACGTTAATGGGGATAGCAACAATGATGATCAAAATGTTTGTCAAAATAGTGATGGATACAACATTATTCAAGCACAAATATAAAACTGCATGTGTAGATAACATGCTGAGCCTGCAGTGCACGATACTACTTGCCCCTGACATTTCCAGAAAGAGAGAAGTAAAATATAAATGGTAGCTGTGAAACCCCTACAACTTTATGGTGCATTGGGAAAGAGTATAAATACAAATGCATCCACAAAGGTTTACATTTCAGAGTAAATTGAAATAAAGTAATTTGCAGTCCTCCTCATCATCTTTGCAAAGTGGGAAAATGTATTCACATACATATATAAAAATCACAAAATATATATGAGCTCTTCTAGTGGGATATAGAGGAAGAAAAGTCTCTTGAGGATGAGTATTGTGTGTCAGCATATTGCTGCATATGAACAGAGAAGCTGCTCACTTCCAGGTGTCCTACAGGGACCAGTTTTAGGTAATTATATGACAAAAAGACCTTTTAAGATCTATGAAAAAAACTCTTAGAAATGTCAAATGCAGAGAAGCCATGCTTCACCTGTAGTGTTAAAATCAGCACGTTGTGCAACCTTTCTTAAAACAGATTTATGGAACACATTAGCTTAATTTTACAGCACTGTAAATGTCTGTTGTACTGTACTGTTAGGGAGCTGTGAGGAACAAACCCCAGTGTCCTGCTGTATGTCTGAATGCTGCAAGATGCCTGCAGGATTTTCAGTGGAAACGTGCAGGGCACATTTTTGGGATGCCAGAGGAGGCAGCCAAGATGTGGGCAGCCAAGTTGGGTGAGAATTATAAAGGAATTTTTTAAATTGGATGATTCTTGCAACTTGCTGCTTTGAAATCAAATAGTCTGCCAACCCCCATGTACAAAAAAAAAAACAACAAAAATCATGGTACATTGTGGCTTTCACCATGATAACATAAGCTTCTCTGTGGATCTGCTTTCCCAGCCCTTGGTTTGGGGCTTTCAGGTGAAAAAAGGCAGAGTAGTGACTGTTCTGCAGGGTCACACACAAGCCAGAGGGCATGGTTCAGGAATAGGGAAAATTTAAAGGATCCTCCATAATGTGCTTTTCATATTTCTCCTAATTTATCAATACAGCATTTTCCATTTTTGGCTGGCAGAACTGGGCAGCAGTTCATTAGAAGGCTTAAAACCATCAGGTTTTAGCTTAGATCATTATATGATCTATCAAGTCAAGCACCTTCTAACTAGCCAGAATATAGTATACATTTTATGAAGAAAGATTAAAGCTTTTAAAAAAAAAAAAAAAAAAAAAAAAAAAAAAGTCTGTGTACAACAAAGCCAGGTTATACAGAGGGCATAATTAACCAGATAAAAGTAATTTTTTTTTCCCCCCCTAGAATGGAACAGGAGTTACAAGGCATAATAAATGAGTAAACCACATTTTGGGATATACTTGCTGATCTTACCTATTTACAGTACATTTATTACTTGTAGAAAGTTTATTCCTTTTCAGATAAGCCTTTAGCATCAGCCTCCTAGGGAAATGTGTGATGCTATTAATACTAAATTTTGATTTCAGCTAAAGAATATGAGGAAACTGAAGCACAAAGAAATGCCTGGGGTTTGCATTCTAGTTCTCTGTAATACTGAAGGTGAAGTTATAACTTCTATAACTATAAATAAAATAAAGTCTCTGTATTTGTATTTATATCTGTATCCCTACCTATATTTATATCTGTATAAAAATTATTTTAATTTTTCTTAATATTTTCATAATATTTAAGATGACTTCATCTTTATTATTTTAGGCTTCACACCATGAGGTCTCCTGCATCACTGGGACTGCCCACCTTGTTTCAATGTCTTCCTTTCTGAGTTCACCCCCACGTGATGCCAAGTGAATATGCAGCTGCAGAGAGGCTGGGTGCTTTTCTTCTCTTCTCTTCTCTTCTCTTCTCTTCTCTTCTCTTCTCTTCTCTTCTCTTCTCTTCTCTTCTCTTCACAGGCACTGCAAAAGTCTTCAGTGTGAGGGCAAAGAAACAAACCAAACCTGTCTGACCATTCGGCATCTTTCTGGTTGTGAATATAGCTGCCAGTTTTGACACAGCCAGGGTGAAAGACAGCTTCAAAATGTGTTATGTCTGGCTGGGAAGAGAGCCAGATTATTAACAGGATGACTTGTTTTGAGAGAGTAAGTGAAAAATTCAGTGCTACCTATGCTTCCTGTCCCCTCTCTTAGTTCTGATGCCTGCAGTCTTTAAACTGGTATTTGATTATTTATGAATATATTACCAAACAGTGGCACTAAATTGTGAGACATTATCTTCACGGTTGACATAGAGGCTCCACAACTGTCTTTCTCTCAATTTTTTTTTTAATACACTTGAATGACAAGCTGCTGATAAAAATAAATGCTTTGTGACAAGGGAAGAAATATGACTTGAGGGTGTCAGTGTTGGAATGAATATCACAGAGGTCTTCCTTCCATCAGAGCTGTTAAATGTGGAATGGTATCTAAAACTGTGCAACTCAATAAATAACCATTATACAGCCTATATCTGTGATCAGGGCACCCTATCTGTAGTCTCAGAGCTGGGTACATATATAAAGGCAAAATATTTTTGAAGTTTACTGCACCGAAGCCTTGGCTTTCAGACAGCACTGGATTACTTCTGAACAGGATGTCTTCCTAAATCAATTTCCCCCTTATCTTTGTTGGATTATTTTCACACTGAGGATCTAACATTCTATTATTAAACCATACTTTTTTGGGGTTGAGTCAGTTTCATGTAGGAAATGAGAGCTTTTAAAAATTCCATTCTGGGTGGGTATTCTGTGTGAATGGCAAGTGGATACGTGACAGACAGGACGAGGGCATCACAACCCAGAAATAATGGGAGGTGACAGAATTTGCCTTCTACTCACTATTTAATTTTCATTTTATAAACCAGTACCTAATGATGATACTTTCTTTCTGTAGCTAATTTTTTTAACTTTCATTGGAAAACAATGAATTCCTAACAACATGTAACACTTCCTGTGCTGCTTGTTGTCCCTATCATTTCTTCCATCTTTAACAGCGCCCTGCCCCATAATCCTAAACTTTCTTCACAGTTGGGGTTTGTTTCGAAAATACCTCATCTTTGATCTGATGAATTACTTCCTATAATTGCTATAACTTTTTACTCCTCAACTCTTTTGCTTCGATTCTATTACTTTAATTTTTAATGAAGCTTTGTTAGGAGTTTTGGGGGTTTTTAGAAATTGCGTTTTATCTTTCACAGACTTTGAAGAGACTTATATGGGATTTGCATTATTAATATTGTTATTACTATTATTATTATTATTAATTCTACCTGTTTACTTTTACTGGTATACATTTTTTCATTTGAATCATCAATTTATAAAAGATGAAAGACATATTGCAATGCTTGATTGTCAAGAAAGTTAGCGTGGCTTCACTTACAGCTGACCTATCTTTACGGCCTTGCACTTTCTCTTTTTAAGGTTATATATGGAAATAGATGGCACTTATATTTAGATCTTCTTTAAATGAATGCTAATACTCCAGAGGTGGAACTAAAGTTTGTAATCTTATATTGCATGCTGAAATTTCAGAGAGTTGATGCTGTAAGTTGTGATAACCAAAGGAAACCCTGCGGAGTGTTAATAAATAGCTCCAGTGGAAACCCATTAGAAATGAAAACAGAAATATAACCAGAAATCTTGCTGACCAGTTTGTTGGGGTTTTTCTTTCTTTTAGCTTTCTGCCTCCTTTTGAAGTCTGGTATTGCAAAAATATTCAAAGTTTAACTCTGTGCTATGATTTGGTCCCAGGAGCACACTGCAAACGTCTAGTTGTAAAATTGCAGGTATTTTTATACTACAGGGCTTGTTTTACTACAAATTTGTCTATTCTCTGTTTTACATCGTATGTCCTGGAGCACAGGGCTTGATGGTCAATGTAAATATGAACTGTAAAGTTTGACTGCAGAAAGCTGTTCTTACTCACACAAATATTTCCCTCCTGTACCCACTCATAATTTCCTTAACTGTGTCGATAGAATCCTGTGGCAGGAAACTCGTTACATACTATGCCTGATCTTGCCAAATAATAATTAGCTTGAATTTTAATATTAACAAGGAGTAACTAAAAAAACCCCAAAACAAATGCAAACCAAGAATGGCTGTATCTGATACCTACCTTATTTCCTATGAAATTTCCTATGAAAATGATTCTCCAGCAGTTTCTTTTTGTGCCTGGTCCTTTCTGACTTGGTGCATTACAGGCTTGTTGATGCTTCAGTAGGGTTGTGGAGCCTACAGGAAATTCACTACACAAAAGTCAAGTGCAACCCGAGTATTATTAATAATTTGTTGTGGTGTTTGGCAACATATGTTTGGCAAAGAAGAGGAGCAATAAGCTTTGAAGTGTATGCGTGTTTTGAGAGAGGATTTTTCACAGGTGCTGGAGCCGCATGGGTCTCAGATGTTCTTAAAGATCTAAGACAACAGAATGTCTCTGCAAGTTTGGAAAGCAAGTGAACAGATGTTCAGTCCTTTCATTTAATATTTCAGGCAGCTGTGTAACTTTACCATGTTGGGGTTTTTTTTCTATTTATTATTATTATTAATTTTTTTCCGCTTTTTTCCCCCTCTTAATATTTAAAAACTAAACTGGGTTTAAGGTCAGGATTAATGCAACCTAGGAAGGTTCTGACAGCTGTATAAACACTTGTGACATCTGCCTTAGAAGCTCCTGCTGGAGCTGCTGCTGCTCAGCATCTCTGTTCCTTCTCCAGGCAGCTTCCCCTGGAGAAACAGCTTCAGGCACAGGGGGTGGCTACAACTTTCTGGTGTCTGTTACTCTTTCTTAACTCTTTCAGAGGCTTTTCATCAGGAACCTGGAATGGCTCTCTGCTACTGGTCCTTTTTTCCTTCAGCTCCTACTGACAGCTTGAGGAATGCCTATATTAACAGATGCTTTTTCTTTCAGGTGGTTTAGCAAATTGTCACTTAAAGCTGGGGTTTGTGGTGATCATTGGCTTCTGTGTCACACTGCAGGGTGGCATTCTCAATGAGAGGAATGGATTATTTTAGTGGAGAAACCCCTGACTCCTTTTCTATGCACCTGTGTGAGTGGTATCTATCTTCCTTGCTGGGCTATCAGAATTTGACACAAAAAGTAGAGAGAGTTGGCATTATTTATTGCAGTGTCTCATCCTTCCCTGTGCCTATGACTGCCCAGTGTCTCATACTGCAAGGGAGCAATCAGGTCTGTATCATCTGCAAAGGAGAAATCATCCAGAACTGCTTCTATAGTCTGAAGCATCTGAAGAAGAAACTTACACAATGTTTTGTTTTGTCCTATGAAGATTTCATGTATGATACAGCTGAAGTTTTGCTGTCTTCTCATATGTTTCACCCATGGAATTTTTTATCCACTGTAATTTTCTTATGAGCTGGATCTTATCTGCTTTCAACTCTGTGTTTTATTCATTGTCCTTGTCATCACTTTCTTCAGCACTGATAGATAAGTGTTTCCCCAGAATTGATGCTGTTATTACTATGTCACCAGCTACTTGCTGGATGCCTGCAAGGTTTCCAAGTACTCTTTGTCCTTTTGTTGCAACACTTCACTCGCTGACCTTATTCCAAAAGGTAGGCAGTGAAACTTGTTCTTGCTCCAGGGTGAACTGAAAGTGCACAGTTAATATCATTCTTCATCTAATCTGACTTGTCAGTATCCATCCTTCCTACCAGGATTACTTTTAGCAGAGCAGTAGACTTCAACCATTTGCTATCACAGCTTAGCCTAATCTCAGAAATCTGGATGTCTCCAAATTCCACTGTTTCTCTGTTTGGCTGATGCCATACTGTTAGTCCAAAGACAGAATATGTTTGGTTTGCCTATATTCCCTTGTTTCCTTAGCTGCTGCTTGTTTCCTTTGCTGCTTTCTATCACTGGAACCATACATTTTACAGATGTGCATGACAGGGATGATCAGTGAACACAGATACACACATGTACTTCTTCAGGGGTTCTGCTAACTCTTTGAAGGGTGTTTGTGACCAGTATTCAGTGATGCATCATGCATTGGAATGTCTGTTTGCACTGTCTTTAAATGTGTTTGAGTTACATTGGTCTTCATGGACCATCCTTTCTTCAGCTATTGCCCTGTTAATAACTTCAGAGCATTCCCTGGTGCTGTTACAGCACAGGCACTTCTTCTTTACCTAAACTGGGCTACAGTGTCTGATTTAAAAGGCAAACAGCAGCTCCTCTGCTTCACTTGAATCCTCTGAGTACATTTCTTGGTGTACATTCTCCATGTGCTGTAGGGGTTGTCCTATTTTCTGATATTACACCCGCAAGAAGAGATTAGTCACATCCCAGTTCAGTCAGGGATTTGTATTAGGGTTGTTTGGTGGTTTTTTTATTTGGTTTTTTGTTGTTTTTTTTTTATCCCCTGGGGTAAGTTTGGTGCTTTGGAAAGCAAGGATAGCAGTTACACATGCTGCATTTATGAGAGAAACATTGCACAGAGTGCTGGTGGTGCTGTCTGTGCCCAGGTGTGAGGCTTGGAGGGTCTCCTGCCTGGGGACACTGATCCCTCTTTGTGGCTGTGCAGGGTGGAGAGTACTGGAGCTGGGGACCTGAGCTCTGCACAGACTCACAGAATCATTCTGCTTGGAAAAGACCTTTAAGAAAGGTTGGAAAAGGTCTTTAAGATTATGGAGTCAAAGCATTAACCCAACACTAGCAAGTCCCATTTTAAACCATGCCTATATGTCTTTTAAACACCTCCAGGGATGGAGATTCAAACATCTTCCTGGACAGCCTGTTCCAGTGTTTAATAATGCTTTCCATGAGGACATTCCTTATAGTATGTAATCTAAATCTCCCCTGCCACACCTTGAGGACATTTCCCTCTTGTCCTGTTCCTGGTTACTAGGGAAAAAATCCACTCACCAACCCAAGACCCACCGTTCCACAACCTTCTTTCAGGTAGAGAGTGATAAGGTTGTAGTGTGCCTCCTTTTCTCCAGACTGAACAACCTCATTATCTCCTTTTGCACTCCTAAACTGACCTTCATCAGACACCTCCAACTAAGAAATATATCAGTGACATCAAACACGGTTTGGTCTCTTAAGAACGTAATTCTCAGTATTTTCTGACTCCTAATTTCATGCTTTTTACCTCAGCTCTGTTACATGCTTTTCCATCTGCTGCTTCTCTTGATACTGCTCAGACCAGAACTGGTATCATTCAGCATTTTGCAGCTTTTTGCTTGGTTGTTTGTGTTTTTCTTTTTCAGGGATCACTGTATTTCTAAAACATCATTTAAGGCCCCGCAGGACTTGGAGTATTTTCAGTTTGTTTGCTTTGATAACGTGATCAAAACCCCAGAATCTACTGACCTACTAAATTCAGCAAAAACGTCTGTTTCCAAGTCCCATTCTGTTCATATGCTCTTTGGAATTTTGTGTTTCTCCTTTCAGCTCTTTGCCAGCCTGTTCAATGAGGGTGTGTGGAAAGGGAGGTGACTCTCTACTTTATCTCTGCCCTGCTTTCTGTGTTATTTGTGAGGGGGTTTTTTGGTTGGTTTTTTTTTGTTTGTTTGTTTTGTTTGTTTGTTTGTTTCTTTTGGGGTTTTTTTTTGTTGTTGTTGTTTTGGGATTTTTTGCTTGGTGATTTTTTTTCATTATTTTTTTTTCCCTTGCATTCATGTACTGTTCTAGGAAAAAAAACCAAACAAACCAACCAAAACAGAGTAGTTCTTCACCCAACTTGTGGTCACTCTGCTACCTTCTGTTTCCCTGGAACACGCACATCAATATCATCACTATAAATTTAGAATTAAATCTCTACTTTAGGGTAATAAGTCTGGCTTCTACAGCAGCCCCAGCCAGGCAGCCCTCTAGCTGCTTTTAGAATCAGGAGCCACAGAGTCTCCTCTCTGGGGATTATACCTAAGACCATCTAGAGAGACCATATCAGAGTAAAAAGCTAATCCTCCTTGACCTACAGGCTACACCTCAAAGGATAACCATGTCTCTAATGCTTAAAGCAGACATAAGCTCCTCCTGGAAATTAACCTGCTTTAGATTAAGGATGATTTGGTAGAGCAAATCTACAGCTAGTGATGTTAGACAGAGCTGAAGATTCCTCCGTCTGCTATTAACAGGATTGTCATAAACAGGAAAAATCCATATAAATGTAATCATGTTTCTGTGAAATAACCCTGTAAAATTGTGTTGGATTTCTTGTCGTTGGATTTCTCCCAATATTTCAGTACTGGAGCATGTCATTAAAGGAAAAACCCAGGTATCACAGTTGAAGCTGGGAAGACAACACAACTAGACACAGAAACAGACATTTGCCTTCTCTGATGACTTCATGTCAAAAGCTTAAGCCAACCAAAGAAAGAAAATCACTCAGTGAGGCTGAAAAAAACCTATACACCAGAATTGGTACCATATCAATGGACTGTGGCACATTTTTTTAGATATGGTTAGGGTGCTCATCAGCACTAAGAATTCTGATTGAGTTTTCTATGTGTAACTTTTAAAATTTCAAAGTATTTGTGAGAGCACTTCTGAGAGTTTGGTCTACAACACACCTGCTGGTGGTCCCAGGGCCATGAACTCACTCTCCTCTTGCTCATTTTTAGTTGTAGATTCATCTAAGCCATAACAAATACCCATTATCTTCTTCCACAACTCTAACAGATGTAAATGCCCCAGATGCCATCACTATAAGGCTGCTGAGGAAACATCATCTCCACAGACTGGAGTGGAAGAGAGGAAGATGCAGTTGTTGCTGAGGCTGTAGGAAGCCTGGTTCAAATAATTGCCTCTAAGGCAAGGCAGGGAATTGATCATTTCTTCCTGTGAGTGCAAGGGACTTGTTCCATTGCACCCACTTTCTGTATTTCAGCATACATTGAAGCTATTGCTGTAAGACTATTGGCATATTACTGCCAGGATTCTATCTACCCTAGAGCTGGGTTGTCTGCAGAGGTTGTGTTACCCTCAGCCAGAGTGTGCAGCGTGTACAGAGTGCACATTCAGTCAGTTTTATCTTCCCTAGCCAAACCATTCCATTTAAACTGCAAGATAGGGACATTTACACGTCTCTAGACACAGAAGTGTCATTGGTTTCTGCTCTGGTATCACGTTGGCTAAGCCAAGCCCCTTGGCCAAGCCCCTTTTGGCTAAGTTCACTATCAGACCAGGTTGCCAAAAGGGAGTACTGCCAAGACACGATTGTGTTCCTTCTTCTGCACAGCTCCTGCCACCCAGTTGGTAACAATTCCTCAGATAAATCAAATACTTGTAACAGTGCCACCTGGTGCTGCCTACTGTAACGTTCTACTATATATTTGGTAGCCCAAAATAAGTGGATTGGGTTTTTTTCCTGGTTTTTGCTTAGCAATTTGTGTTCAGGAAACCCATCAAAATATTCAGTTTTAGTTAGGTAACATTTTCCAGCTTTTATAATTAAATTTTGACTTGGGAATACTAATTTGACTAGATTTTACATGAGAAACTCTTTGAAGTGATTCTAGCAATTTTTTCTAAGAGTGCCAGGTATGTATACTTATGTGTTAGAGACTGTACTTTTTCCTTTCCTGCATGGCCCTAAATAAAAGCAAGCAGAGCTGAAGTCTTGGATTTTATCCCACCAACATGTACCCCAACTGTGTGACTGGGTCCCTCTAAATGGTTTCTTTAGGTCCCCAAAGCAGGGCTGAGTTACCATAGTTAAGAGCCCAGGTCCAAGTCAGTAATGTCTTCCCAAGAAAATAGTGCAATTTTCCTTACTTGCAGTAATAATAGTTTGAGATGTAATGTGGAATTGTATGTTTCTGAAAATCATGACTGTAATCTCAAGACAAATTAAGGGATAAGATCTCTGTGAGTAATTCAGTAGTAATATTTGACCTTTTATTCCAAACAATATAAAAGGAGCCTTTTTTTTTTTTTTAATGTCAACATTAGATGGCAATCTGGAAGAAGATTTCTCTGCAGCTATATTGTAAAGCAGGTATACCCTATATTTTAAAAAGATTTCTCTCACTTTTGGTTACTACTGGGCAATAAGTGGAATAATGTATTCACAAACATGATTGCTAAATCCAGCAAAGTGACTCAGCCATGTTTGTAGCAGACTTCCTTGGCTTTTCCATGTACCTTGGAGAAGCTGCTTTAAAAAATATAAATATTTAGGTAAGAACTATTTATCTCAGTGTGAACGTATTAGCATAACAACAGAAGTGTTTATATGCAAGTATATACAGACAATTATGTATTTAAGAAGCATTTTCCTTCCTTATTTACACTTTTCCTCCTCTTTCTTTCATTTACAAGAATGAGAGTTAAGTCTGTAGGGCAGCAATAAATCTAATTGCTCTTTCCATATTTGCTAGTCTAAAATATAGAGCTAACAATCCTACTAAAATGTGATCCAAGCCCCAGAATTTGAAAGACACGTTTCTTTCCATAGGATTTGAATCATTTGCTGTCTGAAATATATTTTCTGTCTCAGTGTGACAAAAAAACCCACAAACTGCAGTACAGTTCTCAAATAATAGAGAGGCATTTCTGAATGGTAGAGTCATGAGCCCAGCTGCTACTTGAATAATTAGGAAAATTGCTACTTGAATAATTAGGAAAATTAAAACATTTATAGAGAATGTATGGGCAATTTGCAGACAGTCTGCTACCTGCAGAAAGACAGATAAATGTAAAAAAAATTAATAAAGTCACCATGTTGAATGCTGACATCCAGTAGAAATAGCTTAAGACTTTTTATGTCACATTTAGACAGAGACAGACAGTTCTATTCCTGGGACTCCTAATTACCAATTTGGAAAAAAAAAAAAATTTAAAAAAAAAAAAAAAGGAATTTTGCTAGTGCTGGGACCTGAAAGAAGTCAGCAATAGCACTTGTTTATTGCAGAGAGAGATGCAGAATTAGCAGTGGGTGGTAAAAGAGCTTCATCCTGTCCATCAAAACAGATTTTCAGATCTGCTTTTGGACATCAGTGTAAGCATATATAAGCTACACGAGGATTTGGCAAATTGGAAAATCCAAGAATTTAGGAAAGTAGCTGTTTAATTAATGCATGGATTTAATTACACAAAGACTACTGCAGGTACTTTTAGTTTAGGAAAAGGTAGGGTAATGCAATGCAAGGTCACAGGATGGGAGCCAGCCCCTGGAAGAGTTAATTAAACTTAGCAACAGTTTGTGAATACCAAAATAAAAACCTTTTTCCAGTGTTAGGAACAGGATGGGAGCCAGCCCCTGGAAGAGTTAATTAAACTTAGCAACAGTTTGTGAATACCAAAATAAAAACCTTTTTCCAGTGTTAGGAACAACTAGAGCAAAGACTTTTTCTGATGGAACTGAACTCTGTGGCCAAACTGAGGCATCACATCTATAAGAACTGCATCTTCATATTTCATATTTATGAAATAATAATCAGTAATAATAGAATAAAGCTGAAAAACCATTCTTGCATCCAGGAGACCCTTGTTTGTTTTCTGGAAAACACAAAATGCTACTTTGCAGTGCTTTCCACCCTGCATTATGTTGGCCTTGACAACGTAAGACTCTGCCTCATTTTCTTATTTTTTCCTTTCAATTTTGTCACTTGCTATTAGATACTTCAATCTGGAGATTTGAAATGCATTTGGAGAGACTGTTTTCTGTAGATCTGTATGCATATGCTCTCACCGAGGGAAATGCATGTAAATGAGGAAGTATTTGCACTGATTGTAGCAATTAAACAAAAAATACAGAGGAGAAGAACTGAACTGCATGTGACATTGCTATGAAAGTAATTACAGTGTCAAAAGGCAAAAGGGAAGGAGAGAAATTGCAGCCTGCACACATAACTTCAGGAAAACAAAACCCAAGAACTTTGTTATCAATAGTTTCTGGTTTACACACAGGTGCACACACACACATGCACATGCTTACACAGAGTGTAACTTAGTTTACAGCTTGAAATCTGGATATAAAATTTAAAAATGCACCATGTAGAATTGACTGCAAAAAAAATATTGCTTCAGAATGCCAAATGGACAGCTCAGAAGATTCTACTTTTGGCACTTCATTATTATCTTTTTTGGCACTTCATCTATTATCTTTTTATTTCCTCCCCACACAAAGGACCCCCCCACAGGTTATTTTCCTTTAAGGACCTTGTAATTGGAACAAAGTTGTTACCAGGCAGCTAATTTATAACTATTTGTTATCTGAGGACCAGGAAAATCTTGGAGTTTGACAGAAAGATGCATCCAGTTCAAAAAACTTTGTTCCTGCACCTCCTGTAAGTATCCACTGAAAATAATTTCTGTCTGTCTTACCTGGAAGATATTCTTGGTTCATCTTTTTTTAACCCTGACTGACAGTAAAAATTGTGTCTCTGAGTCATCATGTGTATCCAGGCTGGGGGTCTACTGCTGTTAAAGTCAGAGTACCTACCTGAGGTTAACCATACTACATACATAGTGTATGAGTTTTACTTTGCTGTGATTAATTACAATTACCCGAGCAAGAAATATGTCATATCTGAACATGTAGAGGCCTATTTTGAGTGCAGGAGAATTTATCTTCTATTTTCAGTTGAAGGCCTTGCTCAGGTTTTCAAAATGGAACTGAGCAAGACAAATACTTTTGCAAGAAAATAATTTTTCAAAAGTAAATAATGTCATTGTGATTGACACCTACTATTTAACTTATTTACTTTGTTAAAGAATCTATTTCTCATGCCTGGTATTGTGTCAGAAAGCTTTGAACACCCATAGAGCCTGATAAAATGCAATGTCAAATAAATGTAAGACAAAGTGTACCAGGCATTTCTGCATAATTCTGAAAAGAATGGAATTCCTATCAGTTCTGAGTTTGATGATTATGTAATGAAGTCTATTTTTTTAAAAAAAAAATCAGATTTGTTTTGCAAGGGAATCAGCAAAACACATCAGCAATGCCTGCTTCAGAAAAGGCACTTAACCCTGGAATCAGACAGATGAAA
The DNA here is from genome assembly GCA_038090715.1 of Florisuga fusca. Classification (NCBI taxonomy): domain Eukaryota; kingdom Metazoa; phylum Chordata; class Aves; order Apodiformes; family Trochilidae; genus Florisuga; species Florisuga fusca. Next base: position 8,603,440 of record JAAWXA010000013.1, read on the forward strand.
GAGGACAGGCAGGAGCTCCACCTTTTCCAGTGACAAATGGAGAAAAATCTGAGCAACAAAATCCTCTAGGAAATGATTGAGAACACTGTTTTCTTTTCAGTAGATCAGAGGATAATCTCTGAAAAATAAAATAAATCATGGTGGCCACTGTTGGCCTTAGTGGGAAGAGGGAATAACCATTAACCACACATGTAGGAAATGGAGTGATATTTTTCAACATTGATATATTTTAAATACTAAGTAACATTAAGCTCACTTGCAAACTTAAAATGCAATGGTGAATGGAAAAATTCTGCCTCAGAATCTATTTCTGGATTTAAAAAAAATATAAATAAATAAATAAAAAAAAAAGAGATCAATTCCTGATCCACCCCTATCTATTTCCTTCCTAAATAGCTAAAACAGACACCACAAAAAATTTGCTCCTTTTTTTTTTAAGGATACACATTTTGCAAAAGAAATTACTGAGAAAAGAACATTTCTCCATTTGTAGAAAGGGATAACAATGAAATTATAAACACTTCTAGCTGTGCATTTTGCCAGGTTCCTATGGGTAAAGTAGATAGTAAATTACTAGCTGGTTTTTCTTCTTGAACACCAATGCTCTTTAGTATTAGAAGCATGACCATCTAATTTTAAAGGTCAAAAAACAGGAACAGAGGGCACAGTCATAGGGGAAATTCATCTTCCATGTCTAGCAGACCTTGATGTCAGGCTGGGGATCAGGGACACAAGCAGTGGAGATGCCTCATAGCAAAGAATGAGAGGTCTGGAACAACCCCAACTTGCTTTAGAGGACTTAATGTCAACTTAGAGCACAAAGGCCATCATGGTGATTTTGATAAATGATGCAGCAGCCTTCAGATATTCTGTGAAAAGTTAGCTCTCTTATTAAGGCACATGCCATGGTTAAACATAGAGATTTTATTGACCGAGGAGCTCCAGTAGTACAGGTAAAATATTGAAGTTGGCATACACTTTAGCTTTTTGTTATTGATGTTGTGGCTTCTATTTCTTTGCAGCCTGACTTTAATGTGAATATCAAATGGAAATTCAGCTGGCATTAAGTCTCATAAATTGATCACAAGTCAAAAAATCTGAATCTTAATTTATTTTTCTAGGTTTTCTGTCTTTGTGAATCACATAGCCTGTTCTTCAGAAAGATGTTACATGGGAAGGTGGATCTGGCAACAATCCTTCCAGGGGAAAGGAAGGTAACTTCATCTTACTCACAGACATAGGTCGAAGCACCTGTAATTCATAATAATAAAAATATGATTAAAATGTATCATGTATCCCTTAAATTCTCCTTCTACTCTGAATAGAGGGGCTAATAGGCCTAAACCAAACTTCTTTCCAAAGTTTTGTATACTTAGAGAAGATGGAAGGGGAAATTCCCTGCTATCCTAAGGGGCACACGGATGGAAATGAAAATCCTACCACAGGCTAACAAAGTCCAGGATCTCAGTTGTGTCCTCTAAGTGTTAACTGCTAAAATAAGCTGTCACAGGGTAACTATGCACACACAGATATATATATATACACCTATCTCAGTGTGTGTGCTTGCATATATAAAACCAGGCATGTAACTATGTGGATTTCTGCACAGGCTTTTCGACCTCTAGATATAGTCCCTGTAGAGTAGTTGGATAAAAATATATAATAAAATAAAATAAATATTAAGTAAAATGAAATAAAATGTCTTACTGTGTGTCTGACATTGTAAGACCCTAAATTTGCAAAGGCAGACTGCTCATACTGAAGAAATATGATTCCCTGGCATCACTGGTAATAAAGTAATAAGAATACCTTTGCAAAAGATATCATATATCTTTTCTAGTCCTATAATCTGTGGACTTTCACCTACCAGTTGTTTACAGAAGCCCAGGAATGAAAAAACAACCAACTGAATTTGTCTCCAGGAGTACTCCATTTATATGAATAAGAATGCATGTATAATATCAGAAGCAAATTTCCAAACACTGAGAATCCTCCCAAACACTGAGGATGTTTATTTTAAAACAAACTTTTTTCTTTAAAGGCCAGAAGACCACATCTATGTTTTAATGCTCACTGTACCCAAGATGTCAAGGTAAGCATGTAAATCACCAGCAAGGACCCTCTTAGTGGAGAAAGCAAGCTTTACAGTTCCAGATTTCTTTAAAAAGATGTCTCTGAACACTACCAATTTAATATAGGAGCACTTCCCTAGTAGTCTGGATACTTAGGATGTCATTCTGTACAAACAAGACCAAGAGTAAGGAAATTTGTACTGAGTGCTGGAAACCAGTATTGAACTCTTCAACAAAGTAAAAATTCAGCTGCAATTACATTTTTTTCAAATGCACCTGTTTACCATTCAGTTCTTACCATACTTAAAAAAAAAATAATTAGAATTTTATCCCTGTAATGGATATGTAATCCAGAACTTCTCATTTCATAGACTATATTGTTCACATATGACCATTGTTCACTTTAAATTAGGTTTAACAAAGGTCTACCTAAAATTCAACCTAAAATATGTGTTTGAAACCAATGTGTGTTGGAGAGCAACACACACCTGCAAATATTCTTCATTTTTCCAGCACACTTTCGATGTGGATAAAGGCTTTATTTATAAGATGGCATTTAAACTTTTCTAATACAAAAAAGCCAACACATTCTGCTTGCTCAGAATATAAAATTCCTTTCTCATCTGTAATCTGACACGCTTATAAATAACCCACCCCACTCTGCTTTGCACACCCTTAATCTTCTGTTGATAGTCATATTGACTTCCACTTACACTACTTCACTCATCCCCATTCATACTCAATCAGGCTTTGTGCTTGGTTGATCACACTGAATGGAAACCATTCTTTGCCTCTCAGACTTGTGTACTCATAACCATTTGTATTTCTTTATTCATATTCTCTGCTTCACACAGCCACTGTGTATTAGCTCAAGATATTTCCAGCCTGGGTAACCTGAAAATTCTAAGACCTGATTTAGGGAAAGAAGCATCCGTGAAACTAATACACTTGAGAAAAAAAAAAAAAAAATAAATCACTTTCTGGGTTTTCTGCTTTCTTGAAAAGAAAAAGGCAACATTTTAGCAAAATGGAAAGAAGGTGGAAAAATACTAGAGTGGGATATTTGTTATACTTCTCACCTAGGGCCATAAGGTTTGACACCCTGACTATGTCTTGACTGGGTTGGTGTGCACAAAGTATTCTGTATTAGTGTGGTACTGAAGCCTCTGGAGATCTGTAATTGAAAAATGGGTCTAAGTATGCTGGGATGATATGGTCTGAATGCTAACCTCAATTTGGGAAGTGAGGGGTCACTTGTTTTAAAGAGAGATCATTTCTGCTTGAAGGAGTGATACCTGTGGGCCATGTGTAAGATGCACTATAATAGAGGAGCTGATGCTCTTGGCAGCATAGAGTTAATACAGAAATAAAACAGACAGATTCCCTCTCCCTCCTTGTCTTAATAGCACTTTCCTTGCACTTTCTGGCATTTGTGATACACTCAGAGCTGAGTGGTACTTTGCATGACAAAAGGTTTCCAAACATGATACCATGTAGACCAGATATACACTTCAGTTTCAGTTTAAAAAGAATACACTGAACATATATGCTATATTATTAATTTATAACTTCAGTGCATTTGAGAAAAGGTTGATCTGTTTTGCAACTTTGCATTTTCAGCAAATGTATGCCACAGCTGATTTATCTTGGCTGTATTATAACCATCCATTCCTCAGTAAGATATTAAAACTGCTTCATGCAGTTGATGCTGTTCTTACATGTAGGTGGGTTTCATCTCAAATTATCCACTTTCCATTACCAGGATTGATATATAAAATTCTGATATAGTTCCTCAAATGGCCACAAAATTATCCTTTTTAGGGAAAGATGCAAAAACAGTCTTCAACCTCAGATTTAGTGCTCTGGTCTTTCTCTGTCATTTTATTATTTTTATTTCTTTACAGCACATGTCCCAGTAGATATTTCATTCCTTTCACATCCAGCTGAATCTGAAATACAACACAACAGGCTAAAAAAGAGGGGTAGTCTTATTAATGGAGGTAATTTGCAAGCACAGTGGGAATTTGCTGAGGTTTACAGGGTAGAAATTTATGACTTTTCTGTGGTAGAGGCAAGATGTTGAGAAAGCTAAAGAAAGCAAAACAAACCAAACCAAAACATATCCCTACTTTTTTCTCTCATCCATGTAAGACACATACTCACCCTGTCTGAAATTTCTTATTTTCATGAGGCATCAAGACAGGTACTATCAGATGGAAACCTTTGCCAGAAAAGGAGCATCCAAGTGATGAGCCAGCACCTGCTCCAGTGGCTCCCAGCAACTCTGTGGTCCATTAGGAAAAAGTGCTGGAGCAACTTTCTCATCTACTGGTGGAGGCAGCTGCCATGTGAATTTTCTAAAGCAGACAGGTTGATCCTGCTCCCATAAATCACAGTAATTAGGGGCCACTGCTGTTTGGGCCATGCTGAACCCACCACACAGGGTAGGTCTGGTTGGTCACATCCTTTTTGCTGTTATATGTAGGAAGATCAAAATAACCCCCTGTGGTACCATATTGAATAAGCACCATTTGAAGGATGAGAGTGGTGAACTAAAGCATCATTTTGCATGTGAGAATTTTAACTGCCTTTTAAAGCCCCTTAAAAATGAAACACCAGCTGTCAAGGTGTTAGGCACTGGAGACCCAGCAGGTATTTCAGGGGAAAAGCAGCACAGAAAATTCCATGGAATAGAAGGGGGGAGTAAGTAAGTGTATAAATATAATAAATATATACATAAGCATATATATATACATATGCTGCTGGACCCCTAGATAGTGTAAATACTGTGCCTTGTGCTGTTTGATTCACTGAGGATTTTTTTTTCCCAAAAGTAAAGGGTGCAAACATGAAACTCTATGTTACACACTTCATACTCTGTATAGTTCAAAATTTTTAACTGTGTCCTGTTAAGCTATTTCAGCAGCTCCCAGAAGAGTACAATATAACTCGCTGGTATGAATTATGTTTTTAAATTTCAGTAATAGTGCTTCCTGAAAAACAATATCTTTCTGTAGATGACTTTTCATTACCTGCAGCTCTTTCATCAGCCAACATCTGCTTTTTGATTCCAGCTCTTTCCATTTTCCCATGCTAATAGCTGCTAATGCTGAACCTGCCTGGTGCAGTTCAGGCTCTAAACAGCATGGAAATATTCAGCATTGCTGGTGTCAAGAATCTTTAATGTAGTTCCAGACTTTAAAGGGGTAAGTTCAAATAAATAGATCAGCCTTCTGTCATGTTTCAGCTTGACATTCCATAGGCAGCACAAACAACCTGCTTGGCAAAGTGTAAAAAGCAATGAAGCAACAGATGAAAAGTTTGTTTTCTGTAGTTCTGCTTAGTAAAAAAAAAATACATTTCCATGATAAATAGCAACGTGCCTTCACATAGTGATGTTTCTGTAGAACACGAGGACTTCTCTGTATCTTTGGGTTCATGAGTTAGAATTATTAACTTCATTAATTTGAATTAGAGGGTTACTTTAAATAAATTAGTGCAAAAAAAAAAAAAAATCAAAAACATGGGAATTCATGGAATAGGAACTCTCACCTATCCAGTTTTATTTAAGAGGCTAGACTTAGATCCACTCATTCATTCATCATTCAGTACTACAGACATCAAAGGGCAACATGAACAAAGTCTATTTGCCAAGGAAAGACCTGTTAGTGTAAATCTAAGAGTACAACACACCGAGGTGAAACTTGTACTATCTGTACTTTTAATTGATAGGCAGAAAGCCATCAGCCATCTCTTTCTCTTGTCTGCATTGCATTGTCCTGATGGGTCATGATAATCCATTCACTTCAGAGTAAATTATGCTGCCCTGCCAGGGTCTGGATCCCTGGTGAAGAAACCTGTACCTACAGTCACACCCCTGGAGCACAGGCTTTGATAAATGCCATCATCATCCTGCAGGAGGAATTGAGGGAAGCTGCTTTATGTTGTTTGTTATCCACAAGAATGTCAGGGACTCAATCTTGTAGCTTGCATGTCTGGACAAACTGTTTTTCTTGATGAAATGACATGGAGGCATGGAGGGGATGGTGAGTAGGACACCCACAGACAAACAGCTCCCTGCTGAATGCAAAGGCTATTTGTGAACATGTGGGATTTTCTGAGAAGTCTTTAATATCTTTATTCTGATATAACTTACTCTGGCATTTATGGTCAACTGGCTTTTCTCTTGAAGTGGGTATTTTTCATTTCCCAGCTGACAGAGATGGGATGAGGTGTTGAGTTGTGGGTGATAGAAAAATGTGTACAATAGCACAGATGATCTGTTTAATAGGATGCTCTTTATTCTCTAAGTATGCTCAGCATCCTAGTTTCAAGCAAACATTCTTTTAATATTAATTAAAATAACCTCAACTCCCATGAAGTAGAAAAAGTTTGATCCCTGCCTCACACGAGTAGCTCTAAATTTTTTTTCAAGCCTCAGAGTTGCTGTCTCTCTTAACTCTAAAATTCCTTCTGTTCTTATATGCCTTATTATTCTACCTTCTATCTTTATTTTCATAGAATCATAGCATGTTTTTTATTGGAAGGGACCTTAAAGATCCGAACCGCCTGCATGGGCAGGGCCACCCCAAACTAGCTCAGCCTGCTGCAAGCCCCATCCAACCTGGCCTTGAACATTTCCAGGGACAGGGTATCCACAAACTCTCTGGGCAACCTGTACCATTGGCTTACCACCCTCATAATGAAGAATTTCTTCCTAATGTCTGGCCTGAATCTAACACTCTTCCAGTTTAAAACCATTACCCCATGTGTTATCACCCCTTGTGAAGAGCCCCTGCAGTTTTGTCTGCCGTTTATTATTCCTCTCCTGTTCATCTTATGCTTGGGAATACAGAATGCTAGAGAAAACAAATGAATATATAAATTATGCTTTATTTCTTAATTTGTTGCATGTTAAATACTGCATTGTTACCATATTTGTAGTACTTCAGATGTTACTTCTAAACCAACTAGGCATTAGATAATTCCAAATAAATTCCACTGTATGCATTTTAGTTAAAAATATTTGACTGATGATGTTCCATGAGCATTCAGCACATTAATTCACAGAATATCTCACTATGGAGTCCTACCATGGTGGTAATGATGTTCCTCTTTCCACATAGATATACAAACAGGCTGCAGTTTACACACAGGCACAGATATACAGGCATGTATTTATGATATTAACAAAAGGTAGATATATTTTTATATATATGAAAAAAATATCGTAACTATATGTATTTTACAATATATTTTATTTATGTGTGATTTATATTATGAGTCCTATCCAATGTTAAACACATTTAGGCTGCTGAATGGATGGAGTCCTTGCAGGACACTGGTCCTCAAAGAGAGCTTGACCCTCATGATCCTCAAATTTATACTGAGTATGACATGTTCTGGTCACTTTTGGTCATCTTTCTAGTACACTCCTCCTCAGAGGAAGGCCACAGTTGTCCCCAGAGGAAGGTCACCTTCCTGCACACAAGAAGTTCAGCAGAACTGAGCATTGGCCTTGGTGCTGCTCCCCATTCTCCAGCAGTAACTCTAAACTCTTACCAGTCCTAGGAGCAGACACTGACTGAAAAACATGCTATTAACTTCAGGAAGGGAAGCTGCTTAGAAGAGACTTAAACAAAAGTAAAATGACTAGAAAGAAAAATGGTTCTATCCTGGCTTAAACCAGGACACCACCACACACACCTTATGCAGATGTCTATACCTCCATGTACTCATACATATTCATGCAAGTATCACTTTCCTATCATTGTTAATTAGGATTTATAGTGATAATGTTGATAGAACCTTAACAAATAAAACACGACAGGCATTGCAGTTTTGGGCAATTATACTACACCTCAGGTGGTGGTACCTGGCACTAAGCCAAATGACTGTAATCACACAAGAGCTCCAGTAATCTCTCTGCAATGCTTGAGTGTCTTGTTGCTTTTGAAAAATGCTGTATTATACATAAAAATAAGGAAGAGAAATGGTTCTGGCATACGGTCATGGGAAGGGTATCAGTAGCAGGCAAAAATTGCAAATGTGCTCCGAGCTGTTTTTCATATAGTTATAGCAGTATTAAAAGATGTCACTGTAGTTTATATCTTGTTCAGCATGAGCTCTGTAACAGAATAGATTGTCTAAAAAGCAGATGATTTTGTTACTTTATAGGCAAAAAAAAAATTAAGATAAGAAGAGGAGGAGCTCTTTTGACAGATCAGAACATCTGTGATGTTAGCACCAATCAGGTACGACTTCTATACAATACTTTCTCTCTTTTTTTTTAATATGATGCTTCAGGATCAACTGTTGGCATACTGCTTTGGAAGGCCTCTGATTTTAAGAAGTACTTCAGAATGACTGTGTAAGACAAAGACAATTTTGATAGAGGGTTACTTTTTTTTTATATTTACTGTAATTAAAAAACAGTCGTGTTATATTGTCAGGGTTTAACACTGGCCCGGCAATTAAACCGAGTAACAGATGTTTTCTATTAATCCCCCTCTCCTCCCTGATAAGGAAAGGAGAGAGAATAAAGGAAAGAGACTTATGGGTTGGAAACTAAACTACACAACTTTAATAAAACAGTAATGATAAATAGGTAAAATTACTAAATATATGCAAATATACAGGAAACATTGATACCATGTTCCTCCCCCTTCCCCCCAATAACTGTTCGTTTCATCAAGTGCAGCTACTTACAAGAAACTTAGCTGAAAGCAAAAGTACAAACCAGAAAATCACTTTTATCCTGGCCCAAACCAGGACATATATATAGACCCAGCCCCTCAAAAGGAAACATAAAGCAGCAGAATGAGGATGGCTGCAGCCTGACCTGGAGTTTAGCCTTGAAATCCCTCACAAAGAGTGCTGCTCCCCACTTCCACGGATGCTCACCAATCCTGTCAATGCTCAGAAATCAGCAGTATGTCAAGCCTGGGGAAGGAAGGACCCATCCTCTCTCTAGGCTGAGGAAATCCCGGGGTATCCAACATCTCTCCTGATGCTGACCTGCTCCTCTCTGAGAACCACATCCAGGTGCCACACTCAGCCCCTCAGCTGGAACTGGTTTTTGAGCAGAAGGACACTGGAGCAAGTCAGTAACAGCTGTGCTACAGGTGGATTGCCAAAGGAGGGGTCATTTTAGGTTTATAATCAACCCACTCTGCCTCCTGCCATCCCAGTGCCCCAGTCCTGGGCCACAGTGGCTGCTGTCAGGTTCCTGTATGGAGATGTATGCATTTCCCCTCTCACATCTTTGTTTCTGGAGATATGGTAAATCTGCTCGTGCCCCTCTCCTTCCTGGCTGTGGGTGACAGGTCACTGCATTTCCTGAAGGAAATAACCATCTTCTAAAATTCAGCTGTAAGTTGGTATATGAAGTACACTCATGAAATAATGGATTAGAACTCGGCCAACAAAGATATCAATCAAAATAGTTATTAAATGCCAATTACTTTGGTAATTAACTAATACCAAATGAATTTCCTCAGAGCTGTTTCCTTTAAAGCCAATTAAATGCTTGAACAGACCTTCCATGTTTAATAAACTAGTAAGAATGATTCATTTATAGCATATGCATTTTTGAATAATTGCTAAGCAGCTGTTCTTATCTCCAGTATTTTTATTAAACCTCACCAATCAGTTTTAACAATAATCCAGTATTTAAAATGCATGATCTTGAAAGCTTGGTTATATTAATTTCTCTTGCTTCTTTTGAATAATTTTTTCAGTACTCACTGTTTGTGATTTGTCAACACACGTAGAATTTAATTTTAGTTGCTGGCAATAAGTTACTTAGAACTTGAAATTCCATTATCCTGCTATGTAATTATTTTCTTATCTGTGAAATATTACCATTTGGTCAAGTATCAGACAAAACCAGCACAAAACCCAATGCTGATTATGCACAGGGTTGATCCAGCCTACTGTTATTTTCCAACAGTGGCCATGAGCAAAAACTGAGAGAAAACTGTCTCAGGTGCACATCCAACTTCTTCAAGTTGCCAGTGCAAGAATCCTTCCACACTATTCTGTAACAAACACCCATCTGGGGGACTTGCCTTCCTCATGGCTCTGTTTTGGGTCTTGGTTTTTCCTTCAGAAGGAACAGTGTACCTTCTTTGATCTCCATCCATTTTCTTCTTCTTGCCAACTGTATTTACCCCCCTTTTCCAAGCACTTTGACATGTATGAAAGGATACTGATCTGATCCACCTGCACTTTCAAATACAAAATTAATGTTACTGTTATTAATACTAAAATGAAATCCCTGAGGCTTTATGTGTTTCTGTTTCTTTGGATCATTTAATTAGCATGCTAATAAGAAAAAAAAAAGCAACAACAATGCAGATTCATGTAGTAGATTCTTAACAATCTATTTTGTCTTAGAACTAGCATTTTAAAAAGAGTTTGGCAAATATACAGCTGTGCACAGCATGGAAATGCATACTAAATAATGATAGGTGTTAGATACAGGCTCTGTTTCAAGAACTAGTGAATTTGTGTTTCCTCTTTGCAGAATTAAAACCTCTATACTGCAAAAACAAACAAAAAAAGAATTGTATGGGATGTTCTGGTTTTTGAGCTTTTTCCTCAAGCAAAAGATATTTTTATGTGAATAGAGTGATCACTATTGAATAAGTAAACAATAGGAAATTAAGTCAGGAACAGGTCAGCTCAGGTTTCTATCTTAAAAAAAATGAAATGAATCTGGCTAATGTGTTTTTCTTCTTGCTAGGCAATCAGTGCTGTGCAGTCTGTGATTTGTCCTCTGAAAGCAGGAACCCAAACAGGAGCCCATCAGGTCATCACCAATCTGTTTGCAGAGAGGTTCAGTGTTGGGAACTAACCTGAGCTGACACCACAACAGCTGTGGGCATGCACAGACCATCTTGAGCATGGACAAAAAACCCACAGGCTCGGTATTTCTAATCAGATGGTTTATTAATCCTCATGTATAGACATGCAAGATAACAAATAGTAACAAGCACTTGAAAGCTCTTGCTGAGATGCAGCATGAAGGGATGGCTGACAGAAGCTAGAGCTAGGAAATTATTAGCATTATTTTTCTTCTTTTTCCCTAAGTGAACTATGTAATGGTGCAGAAAGGCTAATTAAGTTAATGTGCTGTCCTCAGGAATTTTAGGATACTGCAGATGCCAAAGTTTGTCCTTCATTATACAGTTTAGGTTTTCAAGGATGTGTCTTATAGGATCTCTGCATTAGCCCAGCAAATATACTATTATTAAAAACTGTATTTTGACCTTGACAGTCAATTTGTTTTATGATTTATTTAATCAGTAGCTGAATAAAGTAGGCTCTTTAATGTAATTGCCAGGTTTTATTCATACATTTAGTACGGCAATTTTTTGCAAGTTTAATTCCCATTTCTTAAAAAAAAACTGAATGTTCTTTAACTATGAAGCTGTATAGCCATAAAAATTGTGCATAGAGTCTAAGTCAAGGAGCCTAAGTTAGGACCCTGTATTGTCAGTGAAAATTATAGGAACTTTCAGGAGAAAATTCACCCCACCCACCTTTAACAGGTAAGTGACATTTAACCTTTCATCCCTTGGTCATGCCCTGTTTTCTTTGTTACCTATACAAATCTGCCCTGTCTAAAGAAATGGCCCAGAGGACAGTATCTAACATTCAGACATCTGAGCTCAGATGAATCAAAGCTCATTTGGTTTCCTTTCCTTTCCTTTGCAAAAGTGAGGACTGGTTTTCTGTCACGAGTAGTTTGAGCAATGAATGAGCATGGACTTACTCCTTCTGCTAGGAGGGTGGCCTCCTCTCCTTAGTGAATAACATCTTTATTAGTAAGTTTCAGTTCTGCAGGAGTAATGACAAACGGGATCAAAAAAAGGTCAAAAGTTTTCATTTTTGTCTCTTCTTTGAAAGAGGCAAGCTGGCAGAAGGCTGATGTGGTGCCTCTTGTCCTCTCTGGACAGGTAAGAGGTTTTTTTTTTTTTTTTTTTCTTTCCATGTGGAATGATTCAAAGCAGCATTGTTAATTTTTTGTGATGCTTTGAGTAACCTGGTCCAGTGGGAGCTGTCCCTTCCCACAGCAGGGTGGTTGGAACCAGGTGATCTTTAAGGTCCCTGACATCCCAAACCCTTCTATGATCCTATATTTTAAGACCCACTGCAAAAATTGGCCCTCATTATGTTAAACCCTGACACCCCAGCAACTGACAGAATACCTGAAAACAAGTTTTATATAGTTATTTGCCACTGGCTAAAACTATGTGACTTTTTAAAAATATTTTAAATAACAAAGACACTTTTTTCCCCTGCACTAAAAATAATCACCTCCCATGAAAGGTTGTCCACAATGACTGAAATGAAATTCATTAGCATAAGAAACAAGAGGCAGAAAGCACAATTTTGCCATAAGAAGAAAAATTAATTTAGGACTTTTCACAATTTAGTATCTTTGCTTGTTATTTTTTTCTAGTATATATGTTTAACTTTAATGTTCTATGGTTGCACAGGACATTTTATAGCACAGAAACTTCTGCATAGCCTTGCAGAGCTCTAAGATGAAATTAGTTTCATTCAAGAATTTTAGACATGAGACTGAAAAAATGAATAACTCTCTCTTTATTTAATATTTTTCTTCTACATCTACCCTCTTCATTTCAGGTTTTTTCTCTTCTCTGTGGCAGGTCTGTTTCTCTAAGTAGCAGTTGAAGTCTGGATGAAGTTGAGTATTCTCATTTTTGTACAAGAGAGCATGATATAAGCTTCAAATTCTGCTTCTTGCTCACGCCAATAGAATCAAGTGCCCTCTCAATTTCCATTGTACTTTAAGCATGGCTTTGGTTTGTCATCTGTCATCCTTTTGTGCAGTAAGTGCTCTTTTGCCTGACATTTCCCTTCAGCTATTTTAAGCTTTTTCTAAATGAATTATTACAAAGCAATGAGTTTTCCAAAGTTACTGTATTACACGAGGGCTGGGCGGTGGGTTCTAGAGAGACCTGGGGATGCAATGAGCTGAGAACAGGATTGTTTTCCTGTCTCTGGGACTAGAAAAAGGAGTTCAGCTTTTAAATGAAATCTGTGGAAATCTACCTAATCACACTTACCAAACAGGGGAAATGGATGGAAAAAAAATACAATTATTTCCCTTGTGCAGTGAAGATGGAAACATCCCCCCCCAGTACACCAAGGGATTAGGCTGCCCTGTGTCTCATGCAAGGGTGGGACAGGTATCTGGTCTTGTCTTGTTACTTTGCAGTTGCTTAGGTTGGGGTTTTTTTTTTTTTCCTTTTTCAGGAGAGGAGTTCCACCTTTTACAGACAGTCAGAAATGAAATGAAACTCACTGAGCCTGTGGAGTGCAAGGTCTAGTTTCTGTGGCAACGATCCCCATTTGACAGCTCTCAGGACTTGTTTTTGCCTCTCCAAAGTTATTTAGTGTCACAGCAGCACAGGTAGCAGAGCAGCTTGCACTTGTATAAAGCTCAGAACTAAAAGTTTCAGAAAAGTTTATTTATTAAAAAAAAAAAAAAAAAAAAAAAAAAGTAACATTCAGCTGATCCTGCTCTGGAATCATTCCAGAAGTGACTTGTAAATTGGTGAAGAGACTACAACACATGCTCCTCAAATATCCACTTTGCTGGTTTGAAGCATTAAGTTTAGATTGTCTTGAATTAAAAATAATGATGGAAAGACTAATTTTTTTTTTCTTTTTTACAGGCTTCTAATTATGCTTTCATTCTGTACGTATGCCAAGCACCTGGATACCTGCACACCTCCACATTCCTATCACAGAATGTATCAACAAGTGACCAAAAAATGGTGTGACCTTGGTGACTGGCTGTCTGAGCATCATCCTTGCAAAGCTATTTGCACAGGTGTCCACAGCACACCAGATCCAGCTTTTGGAGCTGTAAGTATGTTTTTTTAATGATAACAAGGGAATACAAAGTCCTGGCTGGTGCACTAAAACCAGGATGATTTATGAGTCTCAGAAGCCCAGTTCTACTTTTGTAGAGGTGCCTGTGAGAGTGTTTTTAGAGGTGTGTGGCTACCCAGTGGTATCAATCCATCTTATCTGGGATGCTTCATCTTCAAAGGGATCTCAAAATTCACAGAGGCAATGAATGAAGGGTATAAGCTACTGGAGGTTTCCATCTTCATAGAGTCTAAAGAAAAATCAGCTGAAATGCTAGCCCTGGATCCTGAGAGAGGTCAGGTAGGTGAGACTGATGGAGATGTGTTGTCACTGGCATTGGTCTGTGATGTGTTTTTAATTAAAAAAAAAAAAAAAAAGGGGGGTCTAAATTCCTACCCGTCATGGTTAAGAATGAATATTTTGTGCTTGAAATGACAACTGCTCATCACTGAACGTAAGATGTTATGAATATTCCTTTGTTATTTGCTTCATCTAACAACCTTAAGTTAATGAAATATCCTCCCTACCCCTTCTTTGGGTCTACTTAATTGGATAAAGTTATAGGGAAAAGGAATCCATGAAGAGCATTGCTAAAAATAGAAACTCTGTTAACTTCTTTCAGAGATTTAAATGCAGATCTATTCTACTCATTCAGAGATGTATAAATAGGTACATCTTTCATTCAGAGCCCTTTGAAGTTTATCACCAAAGGAGAATTTGTTACGTGCAGATGTTTCATTCTGATTCCTGATGTTTAATCAGACCACAATATCTTTGGAGATTGTGATTTTTCACAGAAAATTTAATTACAATGACTATTCCAGACTGGATTGAAAAATTAATGACAGGAGAAAATCATATATTGGTATTTAGTATAATCTTTGATATTTCAAGAGCTGGAGTGAGCCTGCAAAGGATTTGAAAGTTGGTTGAATAAGTCCCTTTTTGGGGCTGTTTCCAGACGTGAATGACTGACTTCAATCTTCTACCTATTATCTTTTCAAAATATTCACCTTGCTTTCAGCATTGCATTTATCTGATTGCTTCAGGCAAAATCAGATTACTGACCTCATCACTTGGCGTTTTGTTTTATTCTCAATAGAAAGCAGATAAATCAAACTCACAAAAAGGATCAACAATGAAATTGGCACTAGGGGAATTTTTTTTCATTTGCTTAGTGTTTTCCTTTTATTCCTTTGGTGAAACAGTTTTTACTAAGTTATGGCATATGAAAGAAAATTGAAAACTAGGTGAAACAATGCAATTATTTCCTCAGAAAGGAGAGGAAAAGAATGTGCTGCTATTTACTGCACATTAATCTGCAGTTGAAACTTGTGTCTTTGAAAAACAAAATGCAGATTATTTTATAAATACAGCAGGCTTTTGGTTTTGGAAACAATCTACATATTATTTGGGAAGGAAGGCTTGTATGTATAGCATAAATAAGTAATAGAATTGAGTGAATTGTGGATGGAACAGCTACAACAGGGTTTCATTATTCTCTTCTCATGATTACTGCTGAGCTACTCGTTTACAAGCATACCAAAAACTACAGTTTATTTGGAGGGATTGCCCTGGCAAAGCAAATCCAGATTTCCTGTTTCTGTCAGTGCTCAGATATCCTTAGAAATGACCCTGTTTCAAGCTTATAATTAACACATTTCTATAGTTTAGGTAGGTTAAATAAAACTACCTGGAATTTCCAGGTGCCTTCATGCAGAATCCACTGAAAGGTCACAGACGTTTATCCCACATACACAGGTGGTGATGAACTTCTTTAGCCTCATGGGAGGCCAGTTGACAGGAGATTTAAATTGTTTAAAGTAATAAGAACTGACCACTGATTTTTTATTTGTTTGTTTTCACAAATATTTATTTTACCTAACTTTAATGATATGAGCATTTGTTGACAGTGAGTTTAAAATCCCAACACACAAAATCCACTGACACCAAATCCTGAATTCCTGTATGCCAAGGACAGATGCCAAAAAAAGGCTGGAAAAGTAATTTAGGAAAAAAATTCAACCAATCCCCAAATCCATAGCGCATGCAATATAAACCATGTAATATACACTAAAAAGTAAAAATTACATTAAATTCGTATTAAAAAATAATGTTGGAGGTACAACATGAACAGAGTAAGTTTAATTAATATAAAGCATTAATTTATGTAAGGATACTCCACACTATCCTTGTCTCAGTATGTTAAATACATTATTCACAACAGTACCTATAAACTGTGTTTAGAGTACAGGCCCAAACCTGTACTTTAATCCAAATTTGCTTCATATTAACACAGTATGGGAGTGAGTCCAAATTCAGACACATGCATTCAGACTAAGAAACAAACATATATCCTTGTCAGTCTGAGCTATAGAGTCAAACAAGCCGCTTCCAGAATTTTTCCAACACTTTTTCCTTCAGGAAACCCCTCATTTGCTATGTTTCATCACTAAGTTTGCAAAAGTTCCCATCTTGTATTTGCCCATTTTGCAGGTTTCTGCACCAAATCACAAACCCAGGCTGGGAAGCTGATGGGCACTGAAGGAGGGAGATTCCTGAGGGAGATTCCTGCAGCTGTGATTCCCTGCAAATATTTGGGAATGTTTGCCATGCAAAAACTGGGGATGTTTCCCACGTTGCAAACAGGGGAATAGGGACCTTCCTTCACATTTGGAGGTTTTTGTGGCTGTTGGAAACTGTACTCACTCCAGCTTCCTGACATTTTTCCTTGTATTTTAAATACCAGCTTCTACCTTTAGCACTGAGACTCTGACATCAACCTTGCTGCTTCTTGCTGCTTTATTTACTTATATATTATAAACTGGGACATTAGCTGAATACATTTGAATTAGATTAAAAGTGCTTTATGATTTAAATTCAGAAAAATTCTTTTACTAATTAGTAGACTTTTTTTTTTCTTTTTTGAGAAATGCCAGGTAAATGGGTAGAAACACTTTTGCTAAATATCAGCAGAGTTTCCCTCCTCCAGGTTAAGGACAAAAGTCTAGCTTATAATGTATTTAAACAAGAAGTACACAAAAGCACAGTTTATTTTTCAAGTTTTTTTTTTTTTTCCTCACAAAATTGTGGATTACTGAAGCACAATGAACAAGCATCACTTCAGTGACACAAACCAGTCATTAACATGGATAGCATACAAAGAGCTGAAGTGGATACCAGGGGTGTAAGAGCCTCAGAACAGCAGTGCTGGAGACTTCACTGACTTAGGAGTGGGAAGTGGAGGAGAAGGTCAGAAAACAGAAGTGATGGACTATTTGGTTAGTTATGTACAGAAAGAGAAAGGATCATGGGTGCAAACACATTCTTGGGTGAGCCCATTGTTCTTGTAACTGATGCTGTTTCTTAACAGAAAAGCTAAATTTGGATCTTTGTACATTTACCACACCAAAGGACCAGGTATATACAAACTGTCCCAGCAGCATCATGACCATGGCCACAGCAATCATTTCATTTCTGAAATTTTAGTACCAACTGCACCCATGAACGACACAAAAAAAATGTTTGTAAGGATGATGAGCACAGCATGGAGCCAGTTTAAAATAACTGCTGACTTTTGTAGCCATTCTCATGACACTCTTTCTTCTCTTCAGAGCATAACAAAAGATGAATTGACTACACCATACCTTCATTAGTGCATATATTCATATCTCTATGTGTATGTATGTATGTATGTATGTATTTCCCCTCTCAGGAACCAGGCACAGTGAAACCCTCACTCAACACCCCAGAGCAAGTACTTAACATTTAGCAGTGTTTGTCCTGTCAAAGTTAATCCTGCTTCTCAGATATTCTGCAATACATGTTTATTTAGCAGTTTTTTTGATGTTGCTGGCAAAAGGTCACTGTGTTGCTATGCAGATCATCGTTAAAGTTCTTCCAAATAAAAAACCAAAACCAGAAGGTCCCAGTATCCCCATGCAGGTTTTGACCAGTTCTCCAGAGGAACAATCCTCTCTTCCGCCTTCCTCCTCTTCCCACTGTCAGCTTCCACCCTCACCACCTGGCCAGAGGGGACAGAAGCTTCTAGCATGCTAAATGGCTAAGCTGTGCCACAAGGATTTTGCTCATCCTGTTGTCACCGTTCAGCTGTGCAGAGGCAATCAGGTGAAGACAACCAGGTGTTGCCAGTTAGGCATGAGCTCCTGTTCAGCCCACCTGTGCCCAATTGGGGTTGGCCCCCTCTGCACATGAGCAGAATTGGGGGACCAATAAAAGGTGAGCTTCTAAACCTGTGGGGAGCTCACTCTGGAGCTGCCAGAGAAGAGGTCAGTTGAGTCTGGAGCGCTAACACCAAGATAGACTGACTGAATCCAAGGCAACCATGGGAGTACTGCTCTTACACTTTGGCAAGAACACCTACTGGGCCTCAAACCACCGTGGTCCAGGCAAGGATTGTCTGCAACATCTGGTGGAGAATGTGGGCAACGTGCCCAGGAACTAACATGGAGCAGAAGATGGGCTCTTTCTTTAGTGCCAACCTGAAGCTCGCCCGTACCGAGCCCGAGGAAGGCGTCTGCGTCATCATCTGCCTGGCTGTGCTGGTGGGTCTGCCCTTCGTCGTCTTCATTGCGTTAAGAAAAAAGATGGGACTATCACCGAGCACCCCCGTAAGTAGAAAGCTTCCAGAGGGGCCGACGATGCAGGTAAAGGAGCAAGAACTCCCTTTCGGGCCGGGTGGGAGCTCTGGCAAGAGGTCGGAGACTTGTTGGAGGGCCTCCGCAGCCAGGAAAGAAGTAAGAATACAACCAGCACTGAAGTGCATGTTTGCAATTCCATGGGAAGATGCCAAAGGGATTGTTAAAGCGTGCCCAATCTGGCCCTGCCCTAGGAATGGGAGTCAACCCACGTGGGCTGCAAGCAGGAGAGATCTGGCAAATGGATGTTACCCACGTTCCAGAATTTGGACGCCTTAAATACATCCACCTGACTATAGGTACCTTTTCAGGCACGCTCTGGGCCACGGCGCAGTCAGGGGAGAAGGCTTTACATGTGGTCTGTCATCTAACCAACTGTTTGCTGTGATGGGGATCCCCCAACTAGTAAAAACTGAGAATGCTCCTGCCTGTATAGGTGAAAAGGTCAAGCAGTTCCTTGCTACTTGGGGAGTAAAACACATTACAGGGATCCCTCAGTCGTCTACAAGCCAGGTGATAGTGGAAAGAGGTAATCACATGCTGAAGACATCATACCTTCAAAACCAGAAAGACAGCAAAGATTTGGGTCCACAGACGTGGCTTAGTAAAGTGCTTTTCACACTGAATTTCCTTACTCTAAGCCATGATTCCCAACAGCCTCCCGTGCTGCTGCATTACTCGTCCCGAAAAATCAACTGCGTGCCTGAGGTGCAAGTAAATTACAAGGATCCTTCCACAGGTCAATGGACAGGGCCCAAACCATTGCTGTTTACTGGAAGTGGCTATAGCTGTGTCTCCACAGACTCTGGAACTCTTTGGGTACCCAGCAAATGGACATGCCATGCCGCGGCCGGATTCCCCAAAACATCCATATCTAACAAGGATGCATCAGCTAGCAATTAACTTGCACGTTTGGACTTATTCTCTTTAAAGGTTTAGTGTTTGTGTCTCTGTTCTTTTTTAAAGACAAAAAAAGAAAGTAAAAAAAAAAAAAAAAAAANGTTAATCCTGCTTCTCAGATATTCTGCAATACATGTTTATTTAGCAGTTTTTTTGATGTTGCTGGCAAAAGGTCACTGTGTTGCTATGCAGATCATCGTTAAAGTTCTTCCAAATAAAAAACCAAAACCAGAAGGTCCCAGTATCCCCATGCAGGTTTTGACCAGTTCTCCAGAGGAACAATCCCCTCTTTCTGCTTCCTCCTCTTCCCACTGTCAGCTCCCACCCTCACCACCTGGCCAGAGGGGACAGAAGCTTCTAGCATGCTAAATGGCTAAGCTGTGCCACAAGACAATTCCAAGGATTTTGCTCATCCTGTTGTCACCGTTCAGCTGTGCAGAGGCAATCAGGTGAAGACCATCAGGTGTTGCCAGTTAGGAGGAGGAATGCATGAGCTCCTGTTAAGCCCACCTGTGCCCAATTGAGGTTGGCCCCCTCTGCACATGAGCAGAATTGGGGACCAATAAAAGGTGAGCTTCTAAACCTGTGGGGAGCTCACTCTGGAGCTGCCAGAGAAGAGGTCAGTTGAGTCCGGAGCGTTAACACCGAGATAGACTGACTGAGTCCAAGGCAACCATGGGAGTACTGCTCTTACACTTTGGCAAGAACACCTGCTGGACCGCAAACCCCTTGGTCCAGGAAAGGATTGTCTGCAACACAGATGTCTTACTGATGGATTCCCTGTAATAGGTAAGGGGAGTTTTTGCTGGAAAAAAGTTTTAAGTTAAAAGTAACATGATACCAGAGAGGAAGAGCTGTAACTGACAAGCTGTGATAGTTAAAGTTGCTAAGAGTTAGGGGAAAAAACCCCTAGTTAATTAGGTGGAAAGGGAGGAGTAAAGTTCCAGTTTTATCCATTTAACTTAATTTCCACCAGTCCTTCAGGAGGTTTAGATTTTTAGTATTTAAGTTAGCGAAAGAGGAAATAAGATATCTGTTAGCAACTTCAGGCCAGGAAAAAGAGAAAAAAAATCTATGGCAAGGTGGAATCAATCTTAGAGAAGGAATATACACATAAATTAAGCTCACCACTTTCTAAAGATATCCAAATCTAATTATTTTAGTTGATTTTCCTAACAGCTGAATGACATTGCAGGGACTGACACTGCTCCTCTGGAATAGGAGTGGAACAATAATAGTATAGGGCTGCCCTCAATAGAGGGAAAACAGACACCTGCTGTCCATATGTCTAATGTCCATTATATTTAAGACTACCTGCTAAGTCAGAGACCTTAAATAGTGTCCATCATCAGGGCAATCAGTACTCACTTGCTATGAAAGGAATCTCAACCAAAAAATGGAGAAAAAATTTCCTAGTGCTGGATTTTTATGCCTTTTCATTATCAGCTTTGTAATTTAGTATCCATTATTTACATGATAAATAAAACTCTCAGAAGGGTCACTGCAGGATGTCCATGGCAAAGGCTGTGACATGTGACAGGACAATGTAGAAATGCATAATGCCCTTAAAATCTTACAATTAATTTTCTGCTTTTCTTGATGTTCCATCAGTTTGACATTACCTGAACATTCAGTCGAACTGACCAAGCAATTCATTAATTACAGTATTACATCTAGTATCAAGAAAAACATATTTCCAGAATACAATTTCCTGCAAAGGAGGACATTTGCCAAGTTTGAGATATGCTAATACTTGTGTTTAAAATATTTGCAAATGATTTTATGACCATTAATAACACTGCACTTCATCCGCATGCAGATCACCCTCTGGAAAAAGAATGCCATCTGTTCCTTTCAACAGTATTTTAATAGTATTTATATATGGCTCTAAGGAGGTCCTTCCATGAGATTAAAATCTTAGATTTGTCACAAAACGGATTAATTTTTGTTGCCATTTTCAGATCTCATTATATTTTTGGCACAAAGTGTAATGGTTTTGTGTCCTTTTTACAATTCTCTTTTGCAATTTTGTCACAGATAATGCTTTGTAAAGATAAATTTGCATCAAGTATTGAGCCCTGTGATAATTCACTCTTACAGCAGGACAGCGCTGATTAGAACTGCCAGTTCCACAAAATCAGTTGACTCCTACTCATAAATATCATGGGAGGTGGTATAAGCATTGCTGGTTTCTCACAGTAATTTATGGGCAATTTGGGGGGGGAAAAAAAAAAAAAGTTGTTTATTATTTAACTAGAGTGAGACTACATTTACTGATGCTTTAAATTCCTGAGATTACTTCCATTTAGAGTGGAAATATATAAAAAAAAATATTAAAAAATGCAACAATGCAGAAAAGCCTAATTTATATCCTCTTCCAAGACTGAAATGTGTAGTGTATGGAATCCTCATAACACATAACAACAAGCAGTCCTCATCAAACCTGCTTCTGCCTGCCCTAAGCCAGCTATTCTTACATTCTCATGTTCTGTTTTAGTTTCCCTGTTTAGTGATTATCAAGCCTTAGATCCTTCATGATCATTACTTCTCTGCCTCACACATAAATCTGCCCAAAGAATAAGTTTTAAATTCTGCTTATTCCTATTTCTCACTTCCTTGTGGAAAAAGAAAGCAGAGTGGGAGTCAAACACATTTAGCATAGATTCTGTCATAACAGAGGTTAAGCCATTTTGTCCTTGGTTTGAGGTAAAAGGGGGAAAAAAAAAAAAGGAAAGCACCGAAGTTTGAACAACTGAATGTAATAATTGAGAATACCAAATAAACAGTCTGACTCCTGAAAATCTTTAAACTCTCTCTAAGGATCACGTGTGGTGCTTGAATGAGTCATGGCTGAAGAAATCTAATACAAATAGAATTATTTGTGTAAAAACCCCTGTCAGTGAAGTACTTCTGAACCAAAAGCAACTGCTTTAGAGCAGTATTCCATGCTCTTCTTCAGCATGACCTTGTTAAATCCTGGTGTGTTTGAGTGCTGGTACATCTCTATTCCAAATACAGTACTGCAAGGTACAGTGTAAAGCTATTAATGCACCTTGGAGATGCACTTTACTTTGATCAGAAAGAAATTGTGTTTTTTACACTAAAAAACTCCAAGTGCAGGATCCAGCTTAATACAAACAAGGTCTTATTTATGCTATGTTTACATAGCACCTCAGTTTGGTTTGGTTTTTTTTTTAAAATCTATTGTTACAGCATCATATAACGTAGTAACATAAAAATGTAAGAAAAAACCCAGTTTTTTCTGGTCTAGCCAGCATGCTAAGCAATGTGCATCCAGAATTCTGACAAAAGTGATATCCACAGACAACTGTAACATTTTTGTCTCAGTACCTCCATGAGACATTGCAGAGGGAAACAAATGAAAGTCACCACTAGGAATTCCTCAACCTCCTGACAAAACCTGAGAAGGAAAATCAGAGCTCTGCATTCACCTGTATTTCATTCAACCACTGTATGCCACTGGTACTAACTGCTTTGAGAATTTCTGGCATTGCTTTTTCACTACATTAATCAAGACTGTGGTGCTGCTTTACAAAAAAACCCCAAAACCAACAGTCTTACACTTAATACTTTTGTGTTAACACGATATTCCATTAGCCCTTGAAAAAACCACAAGAATTATTGACTCAGTGTATAATAAAACTTCTCAGTACAACACTGCAACAATATTTGGGCCTCATATATGCACACAAAATGATTCATATTTTCAAATAATAATAATAAGCTTCATTTTAAGTATACTCCCTGATGACTCTGAGTCAGGTGGGCTGCACACCAGCCTGTACTTAGCCCCAGCTTGACTACTGAATTTTAAAGAATAGGATTACATGAAATATGAGAAAAAGTCACTTCCATATTTCCTATCATATGTTCATTACATTATGAAATAAAAATAATTGGCCCCCTCTGTTTTTCTTAATGTCATTACGAAGGGATATGCAACCATTCTTTCAAGAATTTTTTTAAAGTATATGCATTTTTGCTTTCAACATAATATATTGTATTTGGTTTGAGCTTTTGATTGTAGGAAAAAAATATCATGTATCATATACTAGAACATATATCAGAAAGCTGGCATGAAAGTTCCTATTTTGAATTAGGTACTGTATTTGTTCCAGTCTGAATTTAAACAGCTCCAAACCTCTTCCCAGGCTTGTGTGCTTCAGTCTGTCACTTTGCACAGGTATTATAGCAAAGCAGGATGTGTTAATTTGTTGGTAGTTGCTTCTTTGAAGACCTGAAAGCTGTGACTTTTTTGTTTACAGAACATTCATCTCAACAACCTGACCCCTTCACTCTTATTTGGCCTCAGAAGACGAAGAAAATACAAAAAAAGGAAGAAAAAAAAGAGGAAAAGAAGAAGTGTTTCCATTGCTTCCCATAAGACAAGGTAATTGAGTGGAAATGTATATTTACTGTAACAGCTCACATAACTGATATATCAGGCTGACAGATAGGCTCAGAGAACTTCTCCTTGGATTAAGTATGGTGACATTATTAGGAAGCATTTTTAAAAACTTTTTCATTCTTGGCATGCCTGCAAACAGGTCTTGAGATACTTACAGAACATTACTTGGGAATCTCAGGGTGTCGAATGATCTGGCAAGAAAGGCCTGGGAGTTTCAGTTATTAATTTTGCAGCCCTACTCAAAGATGGCTTTGGGTGCTCCTCTTCTCTACTTCACATCCATTAAATGTTGGTCTGTCAACCTATCTAGATGTTTGGAGGTCTAAGCATGTAACTCTGACTGCAGATTCTTTCTACTCTTTTGACCTTCATGCAAACAGAAGATCCTTTGTGCCTTGTGGAATGGGGTTCCACACACACAGACAATTTTCAAGTGTAAATTAAAAAAGAAAAAAAAAATCCACAGAAGGATGCTACTTCTGTGATTTCTTCCAGCATTTGACAATCTTAATTATAATAATGTTAAAAACTGTTTTATCTGTCTGTATTAGGTACGGTCAAGGGGTTTTTTCAGTCTATGGGGTTTTTTTGCCCATATGGTATATTTAGCTGCTTTTTCCCCCCATTAACCTTTCAACAATCCAGACAAATGCAGTTCAGTGCCTCTCCTAGGCTCTTGACCCTTAAACACTGCTGCCCTACAAAGCAGAATTAGGGTCTGGTTCCCAGGAATCTGACTTTTCCTGAAGCAAGACATTGAGGGCAATCACAGCTCCTGTATGGCTTAGTCCTTTACAAAGTCCAGATGGTAAATATTTAATTACTTCTCTTTGTTGTCTGCCTTTAACAGTATTTCACAGAGTGATATTGTCATTCTAGTGGTAGGCTGTGACTAGGCTGTACCATCTTTCCTCTTCTTTCTTCTATTTCCTTTCAATTTGAGGATACTGGCTGGGGCTTATTTTAGGGTCATGTTACCAAACCTCTGCTTTAGTGCTCATAAATTCCACTTCCCTCTAAAAGTATCAGATTTATTTTGTCCTTTTTATAGAAAAATAGCAATGAGGTTTACTAATATACATAGTTGGTTTTCTTATTTGGTTATCAACCAAGGTCTGGTAGGATTTGGAAAGTCCCCCAGCTGCTCATCCCTAATTCAGCTTCTCCCCTGGTGCATTATTTCTGCTCTTTTCCTTTTTCATCCACATGAGCACTGAGCTATGTAGGGTAACACCACAGCAAATGAAGCAGCACTCCTTAGGGAACAAATAAACCTTATTTTCTATTGGTCTATCTACTTTGCAAGTCCCCTTTGGTATGCTTTTAAAATGAATCTATTTTTGGTTATGATTTTCCTGATGAAAGAATTCAAGTTTTTCTTTTGAGAGACTCAGGAACTTTTGTTCCAGATGATGTAGGACTCTCTTGTCTTCTGCTGGTTCTTTTTGCAATGATTGACACCCAAAAGCTCCCCAGATGGAATAATTTAGACCAAAAAAGATACCACAGACAAATACTTAAGCCAAAATGACAAAGTATAGTCTGTAAAAAAAGAGGAATATGAGAGGATTTGTATTAGTTTGTATCAGCTCTGATCTATCAGGTTTAAGACTTTTAATCTGATATGGGTCCAATTCAGTAAGATACTTAAGCAATACCAGAAGTGGTTGAAGTAACACACACACACACACACACACAACTTGCTCAGCTTTATCTTGCCTCAAAAGATAAACAATCGTTGGCCTTTTTTTTTTTTTTAACCTTGCTTTATTATCTGTTTCAAAGAGGTTGCTGTCTAGCCTTATCTTCCATTCCAAGACACAATTATTACAATACTCTTTCTACTAAAAAGAAGTAATACAGAAGCAAGGTGTCAGCCTGCTGATGACAAATCAAATGCTTTTAAGAGTGCCCCTTCACTGTAAGTTGCACTTCCTATATATGTTGTGTGGCAGTAAGTAAATCTTGTTATATCAGAAACCTAATCATTGCCAAAGTTCTTTTGAAGCCTTAGAGAGACTTATTAGCAAAGGATTTATGGCAATTCTGAATTGCTTTCAGAGAGGTACAACACATTTGGAGCTGGGAGGCAGCATGTGCAACACCTGTCCTGGCAGTGTCCTTGGACTGAGTGGTGTCAGCCTGGCAGCTCTTTAAAAACTAAAAGCCTTGGGTCACATTTCATTTTTCTATTAAAAATCATTGTATTTTGTAGCTGACTTATCTACGTTACGTTTTAGTAGGAAGTTCCATTTATTATTTATTGTACAGAGATGCTCAAACCCCAGCAACTTTGTGTATGCCACACAACCCCTCCCCAGCAGTGTGAGATCTGCCACACAGACACCCAGTTCTGCTGCATCACTCCAGGTATATTAAAGATCAAAAGCAGAGCACCCTCTGTGAATTTAGGCAAAAACTGATCGAGCAGATTAAAACTGCTTGAAAACAACTGCATTTCATACTGGAAAATTGCCATTACTGTTCTACTAGTGCTCTGACAACTTAGGGCAGACATCTCAGATGAATGCATTGCCACCTCTGCCACGTGCAGTCACTCCCTTCCCCTGTCACAGCCATAACGTGACACTAAAGCAGCCAGTGCCTGTCAGCCTTCTTTTGTTAGACACGAATGATTAGCATGAAACCCAGTAATTTCTTAATTTTATGTTTGAAGATGATTGTCTGGGATCAACTATGAAATTGGGAGAGAAAGCTTGTTGCCTCAGAACTTTGCCAGTTCCAACCGTGAAGGAAAACCTATTTCAGATCAAGTAGTTCCACAAGCAAAATGGTGATGAGATGGAATTTGAATTTTGCAAGTGCCTTTTGCATTATTTACAGATATTATCAATACATTTGGAAGAAACAGGGATGTGGGGAACTGACATTTCAGCTTGTAAAATACAGAAAAATCTTAAGTTAGGAGGCTGGCTGAGGAGCAGCTGAAATACCATAAATTCTTTACTAGTGTCACCTCACAATCAACTCCACTTATAAATAAGTTCTTGAAGAATCTGCAACAAATTGCTGTGTTATTTTGCTACAAGAAGATGGCCCTATAGCAGCATGATATTGATTTAGCACAAGTCCTGTGACAAGCACCCCTAAATTCCACACCTGCTCTGGAGAACAGCTTCCTGACATCTGACATCATCAAAGATGATGACTGTGTGATCTTTTCCTTCCATTGTTAAATATAATCAGCAATACATAAAAGCCACAAAAATAATTAGCAATACATAAAAGCAATACAAACCAGCTGCAAAGCCGTGGGTGCATTTGCATTTTCCAAGTCTGTGAAATGAGGTGATGTTTGGTCTTCATTCCAGAGAGAATGCAGTTCAACAAAGGGAGTTTGGAGGAACTGTTCCCTTTTTTGTCAGACAGCACAAGAGTTTTGATCATAAAGAGGAGTCAGAACATTTTTTTTTGCTTATTAAACCACATAATTAAAATTAAATGCAATGTGCAGCTAATGTAACTAAATTTAATATGATGCTTTACTTAATACATGATAGATTATGATTAAAATAAATAGTGAACCATGTGAATTTATCCTATATTCTAGAGAGACATATCACATCTTAGGAACTAATATTTCAGGATGTCTAAATGAAAAACATTATCTCAGATTCAACAAAATTTGTTTAATCATTTGTAAAATCACTGTATATACCAATCCCTGTCTTCAAGCTGCATTTCTGGGCAAATTACTGCTCCATGTTAGAACCCTGGCTCTCATTTTGAACCAGGTTTTACTTGCTTTGTAGCAGCAAAACAGTGGTCATCTCTTCTGACATCTGTGCATTGCTGGTCAAACATTCCCAATTTAAGATTAGAAAAAGAGTGACTTACTTACAATTTTATTTTTGCAAGCATATGAGCTATCTTTCATATTCCAAGCCACCTAAGTTACAACTCTTCTTTGAATAAAATAGTAGAAGATAGTAACTAGCTCTTTGAACCACAGGTAGCAAACTGCATCAAGTTGTCCACAGAAGTTTTATTCATGGGCTATTCAGCCATTTTAGAAAAAATTTGATTTTTTTTTTTTTTTTTCAGTTACAGAAATCTACTTTTTAGAAGACATTAAAATTCAGAGAATGCTGGAATATAAATTTCAGAGATATATATATTTCCAGGGATATCTCTCTCTCTCCAGCTATATTGCTGGGAGAGATTAAACTGAATACAGTGTTTAAACAGGCATTTTAAATTTCTTGGGGAAAACAATTTTATGTTGGAAGAAAATATAACCTGAAGCTGCAAATCACAAATATCCTTCATTCAGCAGTATTATGTGACTGATTAGAGCAGCAGAAGACTGAGATGAGATTTTCCTGGTGTCTTCACACAATAATGAAGCCCAGCATAACTTTTATTGTCGAGTCATGAATATACTTCTCAAAGGACAATGCTTCTTGTCGTCCCTGTCTGGAGGATAAATTGCCCACAGGGTTTTCTGGTTATTATATTCTGGCTCTAGGAAAATACAGAAAATTTTTCATCTTTCTCCTACTCTTGAATTTTTTTTTTCCTATTTCAGAGCCATTTAGATGTTTTGCCAGGGCTCCTTGAATTATTCCAGTTGATTTTAAAAAAGCAAAAAACAAAAAAACCCCAAAACAGTAAATATATAAAGAGAAAAAGAAATACACTTGCCATGGGGAAAAAAATGTGTCCAACAGCTGAAGTTGTTGTTTCTCTTATGCTGGATCTTCCTCTGAGGAATCCATGTGGAGTGACACTGATGCTCTCCCTGGAACATCCTGCTCCTTGTTTCATCTCTCCACTGATGATAAACTGCTGCTTAAACAGCTCCACAATCTCCTCTAGCAAACAGAAGGCACTAAGAAGGGATGAAAGAGACAATTGAATTAATCTTTCTCCAAAACAAAGCAAAAAATGATTCACTCTTGGGAAGAGCTAACTCTGTTCTGAACTTCTGGCGCTCAGTGGTGCGAAGGCCAAAGTGCTCAATGTCCAAGTGATAAAACTCCTGACAAGGGACATTCCAGTGGCTGTTAGGGCTTTGCACAGGAGCCCTGAGAAAAGATACACAGACTAGTGGTATCCCTGTCCTTGTCATGGCATTACTGTCTAAAAATTATTGACCCTTCCTTGTTAAAAGCCATGTGCAGGCAGGGAGCCCCAGTGATGCCTTTAGGGAAGGAAGGGGGCAGGAGCTGGGGCTGGGGAGGGATGGATCCCCTCTGCCTGGCCCCTCCTTTGCTGGCTGAGCAGACTGAGGGTGCTGGATGGAACCCACACAGGATGGGTCCTCAGCAAGGAAAGAAAACCTCTGCTGGAGCAGAGTGTATAAAAAAAAAACTTATTCCAATCTATGTGAACAAGAGGATTGTGCCCGGTCCAGCTTATGTGTAGATACTGCTGAATATTAAAACAAATAGTTATGCACGTTGCTGCAAAATAAAACACCTTCCTAGTGCAAAGAAACATTGCAGTGGTACATAATCCACATTAAATCTGAAATATCAGTGTTAATTATTTCCTTGCCATCCTCCCACTGCACTAGCAGAACGTATGATACGGCAGATAATATGAATTTAACTATTGGTATTTGTTCTGGCCTTGAGAAAATAATCCAGTCATCTTTCCCTCCCTCAATGAAGGTGTTTAGGCAACTTGGCTTTCCCCATAATAAAAACCTGAGGCAGTTAAACAGACATCCCTGGGGATCCTGTCAGGATTCCCAATCTAGTTTTGGTGGTGCATGAATCTGCTGTGAGGAAGGTGTCTGTGTGCTTTGGTGGATGGTCAGATACGGCAAGTGATCTACTGGACACCTTATGGTTAGGTAACTCACACCCCCAAAGATTGCTGTTTCATTGCATGAAACAGAACATTACAGTGTAATACTGAAGAAAGCTTGTAGTGGATGACAGGGAACATGAATTTTATGTGGAGCCAAGTACTTACTGCTTCCCTAGCTAAGGGATTGACAGTTTAATCAAAATGCAATGAGCGTTTTCTAGTAGCTCAGCTACAGTGCTGCTAACACAGTCCAAATGAGTACAGAAAAAACCACCCCAAATCTAACTAATAATACATGTTTTCATTACTTAGCAATGCATTGGCTTCCTAGTATCTTCCTACTTCAGTTCTCTTCCTAGTATCTTCTCTTGAGGGTGTCCCTCTGGGTCTCAGGATTCACAGCACCCATCAGGAAATCTGGAGGAGAAGGCATGATGACAATTTGTTAGTAGCATCCCAAGGGCTTTCATGGGGTGGAATTTCTTTCTCTTTGGTCTTGGATCTGCCCAGGGCTATTATTTCATGGTTTCTCAAAGCAGTCTGCTGGGTTGTATTTCATTTCCCCACTGAATCCCAGCTCCACTTGGATGATCCTCACCTCTTCACTGGGGAAGACTCACAACATCCCCGGTTACTGGAAAAGTTCTTTTGCTTGTGATGCAGGGACTGAAGAGCTTTGTTAGACCTTGAGCACATTTGGTAGACACAGAGATAAGCTTAAAGGAGGCAGGTGCTGTCACAGACAGGCAATTGTTATCACAGCTGGAAACAAACTAAAATGAAGTCCTGCCAAGGCGGGTCCAGGCAAGCCCAGAGGCGAGCGGTGGTGAATCCAGACGCAGCACGGGGCCTCGGGAAAATCAGGAACACCCACACTGGCTGAGCTGCAAGAGGAGCCAGCTCCCAGGGTTTGGTCTGCTTTGGGTTTGTCAGATCCCTCTACGGCATTTAAAGTCAGACAAACCAGGCTTTTGGTGCTGTAAGAACGCTGGCAGATGGAGAAGCAGATGTAAAAGTGGTCAAAGGCGGAAACTAATCAGGAGTTAAATGAAGGGAGAGGCATGTTAGACACTTACAAACCATGAGGAAGAAAGACTCAGAGGTTTATCCAGTTTAGACTATAAAAGCATACATCTGGGAGTTTCCTACAAACATACTGCATATACTTCTTTGTTAAAAAAAAATTAAAATGATTTCACTCTATACTGGAGGGTTGCAGTACTTCCTCACGATCCTCTCGTAGTTTCCCAAAGAAGAACACGGAGAAGGCAGGAAAGGAAGAGTTATCCTCAGCTCAGAAAGCAGTTTGCTATGGATCAAAGAATTTTCTGAAAATAAATTCATGGGTCAAAAGTATTTGGAAGGAGATGCCATAATCTACTGAGGTTACTTTGTGTTAGTCTGTCGCCGAACCTAACAGTTGTGGATATTATTCCTGTTTGGTTTTCCTCTGCTCTAATAATATTCTGCTTTGTGTCTTAGAACTGGTTAACTGACCTGCCTTTCTGCTACTAAAAATATATATACACAGCTTCCAAAGTAAATCCTAGAGCAGTAGCTCCAGGTTCATATACTAAAACTTCACCAATGTTAGGCAATCAATTTTTTACTGCATCACTGAATTTCAGGGATGAAAAGAAATTAATTTGTTTCCTTGAGTGCTAAATAGATTTTTTTTTTCTTTCAAATTCTGTGGATGGATTTGATTTTCCCCAAAGTTCTTCCAGCACATGTACTGGCAAATAAAAATTTCACATGTGCTGGTTCACTTGCAAACTAAAATTTCTTGGCAAATGAAGACCTCCATTTATAGGAGACCAACATACATAACACTAGCTAGCATTTTCTCTATAAAGTTGACAAGATAGTGAGGCTATTTTTATGTGAATTGCATTTTTAGAATAGATTTTAATACTAAAAATACTTTGTGTGTGTGATTTTCTGTGAGGAGAAACTAAAACTAAAATCTATCATGACTTAGATACCCCTAAGGAGCTCTTCAAAGAGTGAGTAACTAAAGAGACATGACACAAGTCAATCAGAGACTGACAATAATTCCTGACAGCCCAAATTTTCATGAAATTCTTTTCCAAGACCTTTCCAGTTATCATCAAGTGCCTATTTCACAAACTGCAATGTTAAAAAGTGTCATTTTAACAAGAAGAGAGGCAGTAATTATGCTAATACTTTACATAGAAACGTCTCAACGTTAATTGTCAAGAAATTCACAAACCAAAGTACATGTAAAAGGAATCTCAGGTGTCAGAAGATTATGAATTTCTCATAAATAAGCTCTTTTTTCTGTGCTTTCTTTAGCCAAAAAGCCCATACAGAAATTTGAGGTTGAGTTATGGAGGGCTTTTTCTGCGAGTCTCATGTTGGATTTGCGATACTATCTCTTTTTTTTTTTTTTTTAATCATATTTTCATTAAGTGGATTCAAACAGTTTCCTAAATAACTAATTCTTACAAAAAACATCTCTCCATTTCTTTTTATGAAAGCTACACCATAGGAAATACCAGAAAGCAGTGTGAGCAAAATGCCTCCATGTGAGAGCATTCCCTAGTTTTCTTGTACTGATTTCCTTGACCTGTAAAAATGATTTCCACACCTACTTCAAAACCTTTCTTTTTCTTCTTCCAAGAGGCCCTTGATTTCAGTTTTTTTGCCATTTTGATGACCACAATCCAGATGTCACCTTGATGGTTGAGAATTGTGCTAGAGCCTGCTCTAAGTATGAGGGCAGGGCTTGAGATGCAACAGGAGACAGGGATGGACACTGAAAAATGAAGGAAAATTGGTTTTAACATCACCTGAAACTAAAAGGAGCAACTTTTATATATAACTCCTTTATATATATAAGGAATAACTTTTATATTGAACGTGTATGGTTTCTTGTTGATTTTGAGATATTTTCTCAGATACACCTAAGTGGAGTATATATTTTGCTGTTTTAACATTTCTGGGTTTTTAAGACAAATTTTATTTATTTTTCTCTGTGCTATGATATATGACTTAGAATGTCTGATAATATTCTGGGTATATCAGGACTAAAAGAGCAAAGCAGAGGCTTTTCTCTTCCACTGACCTATACAGACACCTCAGTCAGCATTAAGGTAACTGAGCCTTTCAGGACACCATTAAATAAGAAGCAAAGAGCTGACAGACCCAAGCTTACAGGGACAGCAGGTTCTGTGGTTAGTAAGAGCAAGCACATGGAAAATCCCTGAGTTATTTCTGTAAACCCTTATCTTGGAGTATATAGAAACAATCTCTGCCCTTGGTTATGCTCCCAGAAATTTCACACCTATTTGCATGCCTCAATATATCAGGACAGTACTGGACTTGATATTCCCAGCTTAGAAAAATGGTAACATTTTTCTTGCAGTGAAACTGAGAACGAACCATTGCCTTAAATGATTTTGTCTATTGGTTTCATATAGAGATGGGGGGAGGAGGAAAAAAAAAAAAAAAAAAAGTCAGGTGATAACGATACTCTGAAAAGGCTGGCAATTTCAGCTTTTTAAAAAGTCAGGCAATAAATTAGTTTCTTGGTGAAAGAGCTGCTCTTCAAATGACAAAATCCTTGGTTTGCAAATGTTAAATGTGGAAAGTTAATTTCAGCAGGAAACTGAATTTAAGGTAACTGTGTACAGTGCCTTCTATGAAGCCAAAGGAGGTTTCACTGTGCTGTGCAGGTCACATCCCACATATTGTGGCAGGGACCTCCTTAATTCAGTTTTTGAATTGCAAATGGTGTTGTAACCCCTGAAGTGACAGGTCCCCACTGTAGTAAGGTATAAGTGAGTTACTCTGGGTACAGAAAGATGTTGTTATACCTTTTTTTTTTTTTTTAAATGAATTCTAAAAGCATTCAAAAGGCTTAATTATAAGGCAGATAAGATGGCATCAGGATCCCTATGTTGACACAGGCTGCTCTGTAGCATCATTGCTGAAAATTAACAACAAGGACAGACATGTCCAGCATGTTTATATCTAATAATTCAGTGTATACCTACAGCATTACTGTTCTGGTTATCTCCACTGACTTCCTAGCACAAGCTCATCTATCAAAAAACCCACAAACCACACACACATACTAAAAAAAAAGAGATGAAAGGTCTCATGTTCATAACTAACACCACTGGGTTACAATACATGCCATCGTGAGATCACTTTTTTTTCCCCTCACACATGCAGCCCAATGAGCCTTTGCTCAGCAACTGAATGTTTGGCTGTTCTTTTGAATATGAAACACAAATCACACACCTTGCAGACAAGGCAAGCTGGCTTTGTGTGTTCTGCTAAACACAAACCTGACCCAGGGCTATCATATTTTTATGAATGTACCTGGAAAGAGGAGCACTGGAGCCTGCAGTTTTTGTGTCTAGCACAGTAGCTTGTTACTGTAATATTCTGCCTTTCTTTTTCTACATTCTGAGGAAATACAAGAAAACTGCTTATAATTGTGATGAGTTATATCAGCTTCAAAAATATTTTAAACACATTGCAATTCTGAAATACCTTAGCACAGGTATGCATGCAGCTTTATATCTGCACAGACAATCTTGCCTCAGACTATACTGTAGAGACTCTACAAGAAAGTAATTTATCTGCAGAAAAATTTCAGAAACAAACTACCTTCCAGCAGACTGATATTTGGTGGCAGATTACTAAGCAAAAATTATCAAGAGATATGCAGAATACATATATATATATATATACATGCACACTCATCTTTTTATCTGTGAACATGGCTTATATTTATTTGTTCAGGGAGAGGTTCCAATCACTGGAGCACTTTAATAAAATGGGGACACAACTGGGGATGGAAGCTTTTACTTAAGAGAGGAAGAAGCAGTTTAACAAGCATTGCAAAATCTGCAGAGCTACATGTTCTTAAATCTATTTTATGTACCAATTTAAGTATATGCCCTTTTATGTACCCTTTGTATGCTTAACTGGTGAAAACATTCTGAACAGGCTGTAGCAGCATTTTGCCAAATATATTAGCTGGAAGCAGTGTTATGTATCCAGACTTCCACTATTTGATTAAATGAACTAAATGACACTAGAACAGCAGAGATTAAAATAGGTCTTGTGTGTTTTCCCAGAATGGTGCTGCTGAGTCCCAGCATGGCATTGTTCATACTTAAATTTGTTTTTCCTTAATGACAGCAGCAAGAAATCCACTCTTAGGAGCTGCTTTTATAATGTGACTTTAAAAAAACCAGAAAAACACCAGTGGCTTTTTTCTCACGTAACAGTTCTTCCCTTGGAAAAAAAAAATAAAATTGGGGAAATAAACCCCTGGGTATATTCTCTCTAAAAAACCAAAATCAGTAAGTTTCCCTTTCCTCTGTATTGTAAACTCTGAGTACATTTCCACTGACTCAAGCACAGGCTGCCAGAGGCACGGGGATTTCAGAGTGCTGCTGTCTCACAGCTGCCTTGGAGAGCTGGTGGAGCCAGGCATGCACATCTGCACAATACAGCTGCATCTCAATATGCCACAGTAATCCTGCTCTTGTTTATTCTGTTTAGGAAACACTGTGCTTTGGAAAAACAAAAAAAAAAATCTTGTCTCTCTGTGCCTCCTAAAGCACTCCTTGGTTTCCAGGTATGCTGATATAGGCAAGATGGGCAAGCAAGCCTTCTGTCATAAGTACCAGGATATGAGGAAAAAAAAAAAAAAATTCAACATGAATATTGTCTTTAGGGAAATATAAATAAATAAGAAAAAGCCTGAGAAGGCACCTCCTGAACATGCCAGCTGCTGAATGCCAAGGGACTGAGCAGGGCTTCCAGCCTAGCAATGTTCTCATCAGGAACACTGTGCTTCCAGCCCTCAGCTTTTCACTATATCTCCCACTAAGGGTTACAATAAAAGCAAAAGCAGAGCAAATGAAGATGCAAAACGCCGAACATCAAGTTGCTTTTGAAGTCATTTAACTTCTTTTCTCTGCACAGTTTGCTTCACAAAACCAGCCATTCATCCAGAGCTACTGCTGGGTTCTCAGGATCTCAGGGGACACTGTACAGTACCCCAGATCACTTAAAAAGGCATCTCTGTATTGACAGAAGTTGGTGTAACTTCAACAAGTGCCTTTTCCTTCCCCTTTCACTAACCCAGTGGGAATCAGAGGCACAAAGCAGCATTTTATCACTGAAAACATGCCTTGGGGAACTGCTGCCTGCAGCCTCTGTGATAGGCTTGAGATCCTGAAACCAGAGCCATAAATACTGAGCCCTGGCATTTAGGACTTCAGGAGTAAGTGTTCCTGTATTTCATAGGAAATTGATTTAGCTCTGAAGCCCGATACTGAAGATCTGCTTGCTTTAAAGGCTGAGGCAAGCAGACAAGCCACAGTTCACACTCAAGTGTCACTACCTGTGACTCCACTGTTGTTACAGTATTGAGTATTTTTTTTTTTTTTCCATTGTGGATGCCTTGCTGAGAAGCTTTTCTTCAGAACCTCAGGGAAGTACATCCTACTATTCTCTAATGTAATTGCTAAGGTTACGGGGCTTATGACATAGCTACAATATTCTCCTTGTCTGAGAAATAACACGTCTCACCAAAAAGATTAACCTGAGTTGAACCAAGCATCTTTAGAACTACTAGGGTTGTTTTTTTTTTTCTCCCAAATAGATTTATTTCTTTCTACCTTAGGATAGGGTTTTGTTAACTAAGTGCTAATAACTGTATTTCCCAAGCAGTGCAACTATATTGCTTTTGAAATTATTTGGTATTGTTCATTGAACAGTAAAAGTCTTGTCTCCTTTAACACTTCTGCAAATACTACTTTCTTCTGCAAAGCCCCTGATGCCTTTGTTAGCATTTTACTATTTTACAAAGAAGAGACATGATAGTATAATAATTTCATGATAGAATGCTGCTTTTGCAAAGTAACCCACACCTCACAGCCTAGCAGAATGGGCAGGGTGAATACTGTCAGGTGTGATCCTTCCCAGTTCACCCAGCATAATGTGAAATTCCAGTAGAGAAAACTGCAACCAAGAGAGAGAAAAGCTAAATGATTTTCAGAGCCTTTAAGACAAGACTCATTTATGACATTCTGGCTCTTTTGAACACTCGTGAACAGGCAAGAATTTTTGGTAGGATGTTGGTCAGTCAAAGGAATAGATTTAAAGCCATCCAGACAAAAAGTTGGTAGGTTTCATAAAGAGCTTTCTGAGACAAAGGGAGTCTGCGTCTGCAGCTTCATTTTTTTCTTTATTTTATTTTATTTGAAGCTCCTGAAGAAGGAAGTGCTTATCTTGAAGGGTTCATGCACACACTCTCACAGGCAATTATTCTTTCCAAGTGCAGTATCATTGCAGAAATATATTAACTTCCCTATTCTTCTTGTGCTGCGACTTGGCTTCTCTTAGTCAAAAATGCCTTGGCTGGGTTTTAACATTTGAAAAGCTCTATTCCCCAAAACAATTAAAATCTGATAATTGATTAAAATTTCATAAATGCAGATTTGCAAACTATACTAAGGAACAGGAGTTTTACAGAGTCTTGAATCTATCCATTTCTATAAAGTGAAGTGATCTTCTATTAATTTGTACTACATCAGCTAAGAACAAAACAGCTTCATATTGTATATTAGAGAAGTTTCATTACTTTTTATTCTTTAAAATGCTTTTAGAATGCTTACGTGCATGGTTAAATTTCAAACAAAGTTAACTACAGATTTATATATCTGTGCTTGGTCAAGCTTGGTAAGGTTTATACAAAGGTAACTGGAGAAGTAATAAGCTCTAACCTCCATTATAAAATTAATTAAAAATATTAAACTGGTTAAAAATTCATGTCCTTGTGATATGCATTTTTGAACACCCTCAGTAAACTCAGGACTAGATATTTTTTCAGTATCTTGGCAGTAAATAAAATGAAACATTAATAATAATATCTATTCTCCTGCTATGCTATATTGCTGTATCAGTTCTTCTTAGTCTGATTAGTGAAACCTGAACATAAATCAATTTAAACCTGTTTCAATACTGCCTTGCACTTTGCCTTGTAAAAGTTTTGTAAGAATTCAAATATGTCCTCTGACTCTTCTGTTTAGTGGCTCCATCCACAGCACAGGAAAGGGCAGCAGTG
The DNA here is from genome assembly GCA_038090715.1 of Florisuga fusca. NCBI lineage: Eukaryota > Metazoa > Chordata > Aves > Apodiformes > Trochilidae > Florisuga > Florisuga fusca. The sequence continues at coordinate 8,641,303 of JAAWXA010000013.1, forward strand.
AGAAATATCCCAGCCACACTCTTACCTTCTGCCTGCTCTGGAGAGGGCTGTGGGAGCAATACTAATGCTATGTCCACCTACAAAAATACACCTCTAGGGCAAAAAAAAGTCATTGTGCAAGGAGCTGATGGCCTCACTTCAAGATTTTTTTATACCAGTTATGTAGAATGGCTGCCCAGCAGGGGCTGACAATCATCTTTTATTTTACTTCCAGATACCAAGAAAGCAGACTCTGCTCTCTCTACATCATAAAATGGTTTGGGTTGGAAGAAACCTTAAAGATCACCCAGTTCCAACCTGCACGGGCAGGGCCGCCGTCTCACCACCCTCAAATTAAAGAATTTCTTCCTAATGGCTAATCTAAGTCTACCCTCTTCCAGTTTGAAAACATTTCCCCTTCTCCCATGACTACACAGCCTTGTAAAAAACAACAACAAAAAACAGATGTTTACCAAAGTGTCCTTAAGCAGATGTGACTGATACACACCCTGCCAGCGAGCTGTTTAACTGGACCAGAGCACTGGTACAGACACATCCGACACTGGTACCACTGCCAGATGTTAAAAGCAACTTTTTTGGAAAGCAGGTAGATCTGTGATCCAAATCCATCCTGACTTTCTCCTAATCAGCCTCTCTGGAAGGCAATATTGAGAATTACATGACACTTCCCCCTCCCAAGGTGGTTTTTGCATGGAATTCCAGGACTTTTTTACAGATATATTTCTGAATTGGAGGTCCTGAAATCTGTCATGACATTAAATCCTATTCCCCCCTCAGATTTCCTCAATGCCACATTGTAATCCAACAACAGAGAGATCAGGCTCTTCTCTTCTGCTCTGTAGGATGCAGCTATGTGCAAAGATCTTGAAATAAATATTAAATAGAATATTAAATCTTTCAGCACTCTTTCACTGGAGCAAATATGTGTTCATTACCCACGTATTGGCTAATAATAAGCAGTCTTAACAGATCCTGACTGATCTTAATTAGAAGATACACATGTATCTCTAGTCATATTTAATTTTATATTCTTTTTCTTCCTTTTTCAGACAGTAATTAAGAAAAAAAATCACTGAATAAAAAGGTATTCAATAGAACGTTAATGTAGTTTAAACACTAGTATCTGCACATAATATGGATAATTTAGATGGAAAAAAGCTGATATTCATTAGTCTCATCTTGGATTTACTTTGCTGATGACTATGGACACATCTCTGCTGGATCCTGGCACAGAAAAGAGAGAGAGTGCAGGGAAATCAGCCATGGAGAAGCTCAGAGAGGAGCAGACAATGAGGTGATGAAGATTATTAAAATGATTCTTGTGCATGGCTGATGGCATAGGAGCCATGTGAACAGTCTGAGAGGCATCCATGGTGCAGACATTTCCCTGTCAGCTACATTTGGCAGCTGTGGGTAGTTTACATAGGGTAGTTTTTGGAAATTTTAACTATGATTAATGATGGCTCTTTATTTTCAGTCTATGGGCAAATTCACATTGGTTAAAGGAAAATACCCCCTGTAGAATAATCTCAAAGCTGCCCCAGTGCCTTAAGCATCATTTGACAGAGACACCCAACAGAGGAAAAGATCTTTGTAGGGTACAGGTGAATACCTTAAAAGCTTTGATTGTAACTGGAAATTCAGGTGACAGCAGCAGTGATCTAAACAGCCTCAGTACTCACTGCTTTACATCTCATTTCTCAGGACCTGCTGCTTTGCATCTCATTGCATATATTCCAACTGTGTATGAAAAGTTGAGTTTCCTCATCTGTCTGGTGGATTATTTCTGAGGTGGGATAGGTACTGCCAGACTTTTCAGCAACCAGACTTCAAACCAGGCTTCCCATCCTGCTCATCCCAGCACTGAGGAGTGGTTCCCAGAAAAGGGGAGTCTCCACCCCCTAATCCTTCCACTCCCTGCTCCATTCCAGCCCCCTTCATTCACAAGCCAGGTACATCAGCATCAGTTCTCTTATGTTACCAACAGACAGTATATCAGATGATTTCCTAGTAAAGGCTCTGAGTTTAACTGAACGAAACCCAGGAGCTTTATGTACTTTGACAAACACTGAAACAAAAGTGTCTGAGCACTGGGACAGAAATTAATGACCAGATAAAAGGTTATTTTCCACTCCTGATATGAAAATTTGATGCCAGGTGCCTGTGCAAGTGGTGCAGCTTATTCATGGAAAGCAACAGAGCCTTCTCTCTCTCTCTCTCTGGATTGCAGGCACAGACTCTTCTTATGAAATAAGATGAAAAGGATTTAGAAAAGCTGGGGGAGGGCTTTGGACACAGGGGTGTAGGGTGAGGACAATGGAAAAGGGTTTCAAACTTGAAGAGGGAAGATTCAGGTTAGACATTAGGAAGAAATTCTTTAATTTGAGGTTGCCCAAGGAAGTTGTGGCTGCCCCATCCCTGGCAGGGTTCAAGGCCAGGTTGGATGGGGCTTGGAGTGACCTGGGCTGCTGGGTTGGATGCAGGGTTGGAACTGGATGAGCTTTAAGGTCCCTTCCAACCCAAGCCATTCTATGACCCCTATGAAAGGGGTTTCTTAGAAGAAACACAATTAGAGACTTTTTACCAAGGTCTGTAGTGACAGGACAAGAAGCAACTGCTTTTAACTGGAAGAGGGTGGCTTTAGATTGAAGGATGACACTTTTTATGATGAACGTGGCTAGATGTAGGTTGAATAGGTTGCCCAGTGAAGCTGTGAATGCCCCATTATTGCAAGTGTTCCAACCTGACCTGGTGAAAGATGTCCCTGCCCATAGCAGGGGCTTGGACTAGTTGATCTGTACCTGTTCCTTCCCACCCAAACCCCTCCGTGATCATAGGATACATCCAGACTTTCATGATGGCTTTTACAGGAGCACATTCAAACTTGAAGTGCCAGCACAAAGTCTTCAGCAAAAGACAGTAAAAGCAAATAGTTTCTTCCCTTTTAGCTGTTGGCTGTGTGCTCTGTTATTCTAGAGATACCTGCTGATTCCTAAAAATATTATCAGAACAGTCTGTGAGAACTGGGACACAGAAGGACAATCATATTCATAGATTCTTAGAATATTTTTGTTGGAAGGGACCTTAAAGATCATCTAGTTCCAACCCCCCTGCCATGGGTATTATTCAATTTTTCAATCTTATTTTAATAACTCGCTGTACAGTTTCCTGTCAAAAAATTGCTTCTTACCACTGATCTCACAACTGCTTGAGATGAGCACCAAGCCTGTAAACAGAAGCAAAGTGTCTGTTCTGATAATCTAGATGGCTTTTAACCTGGACATAGCTCCTGGTCACAAAACCCTCTCTCAAGTAAAAGATGTTTTTTCCCAGCTAAGTGACAAGGATTTAATCAGAACATTAACTCAGTTTCTCTGAACTTTCCTTCTGCTAGAAAACATTCTTCCAAATTGAACTTGGGCTACCTAGTGACAAGAACACATTTTTTTCAGCCTTTCTCGTGTTTGTTCCCTTTCAAAATCTGATTTAATAATTTTTCATAAGTATTCTCCATTACTTCATCAAAGCTATCATGATTCTGATGACTGTAACAGGCCATTGGATTTTTCTGGCTCTCTGAGAAGTCAGAGCTGAAAGCACAATCCCATCTCTATTTTTCTCTTTGGAAAACAGCAGTGTTAAAAATAAAAAAAAAAATCAACTGTTAAATTTAGCATTGTTAAACAAACATAAACAAAACAAATTAAATTGCTAAAGACAGACATTTTTCAAGCTTCTGTGTATATCACAGCTGCAAAACAAGTAAACATTGCATGGAAACATCTTATCTGGAGAATAATCACACTCTCAGAATCATGATGGTTGGTAGATATGGAAACCACTGATTGCCATACATTTTTCAAGTAGAAATGCTGACAGAAAACAGTAATTTCTCCCCTCCAAAATTATGTTATCATTTATCTAGCCAGGATGCTTTCTGTTTTAAAGTTAATGTTTCATTAGCTTTTTTCATCAGAAAAGGTACTGAAGCATAAGTGTAAAAGTAACCTTTGGCCTTTAACCAGCATATTTTTTGTGATGTGATGCTTTCAATAATGTCTCAGACTACTGCTAGTAGAATCATGGCCAAGACCATGGAATAAAAAGCTGAGAGTTTCAAGTAAAAATTCACTCCACCTCAGGTAAACTATGGAACAAATTGGATTTAGCTCAGATAGGATTAAGCAGACTAAGCAACCTTGCCTAATATTTTCTGCATACAGTCAGAAACATGCCCAGAAAACCACTCCCATTCATAATTAGAGACATTTATGTGCAAGGCACAGAAATAAATTTTAAAAACCACAACAACAACAAAAAAAGAGACCATTCCTGTAGATAAAACCAGTCACTTCACTGGAACCTGGCACAGAGTACACATAAGGAAATTGTGGGAAATGCAGCTTGGGTGAATCCTAACACTGTGAAGCAATACTTGAGCTCCCCAAAGTCATCTTACTGTTACTGGGGAATACTGGACAGTCCTCTCTGCTCTAAAGGTCCAGTTTATGTTTAAACTGCAAATTGAAGAACCTAAGGTTAATAATAGCAGTTTTGGTGGACTCCAAAGAGCTGGTGACTATTGCATTATTGAGTGGAAGCAATTCTTCTTCCTAGGAGGATAACTGCAGGGCACTTGTATCTAAATATGTATTTTTGCAGAGAAAAGAACCAATAAGAAAAAGTACTGCACATCAAAAGGCATAAGGTCTGTGGAAAGTCAATTATAAAGCAACACGAGCTACTTGGAACTTAAACCCTCAAAAGACTTGGCTGAACAAATCTTGGTGTACAAGATTTAAGTGAACACCATAAAAAACAGTATAAGAGCTTTCTGTTAGGGGACTGAAGCTGCTTTTAGAATTTGATGGTACACTCTCTACAGAGAAGGCCAATCAATGATTTGTTAAAATATTTTTCTACTTAATTTATCACTTTGAAGATCCAGATAAATCTCAGTCTTGAAATAAATCTTTGCCTAAGAAACATATGACATTCTGTGGTTTTGCCTGCCCAGATACTAAATCATAAAAACTTGTAAGCACCATCAATTACCAACCACAGTGACTGTGGTACAAGCATGGATGCCTGCAGTTATTAATTTATGGCAGAAACTCATCCAGCTGAGAACTCTTGAAAGAACAATAAAGTCCTCTGTGTTTTGTTGGGAAACTGCAGTAGGCCCTGAGTAGCTGCTTACTGTTAGCTGGATTTCCAAAACAAGACCATCCACACTGGCTTCCAGACAAATTCATTACCTATTGGTGGGCACAGTCATCATTTTCTTGAAATTGAACAGTGATTAAATCACCCCAGGTTCATATAATTCAACTCTCCAACTCTTTCTGCCATGCTCTGCAGCAAATTCTATCTACACAGATCCTGATTCACAAGGTGCTAAAGGACAAACCCAGCCTGAACCACCCAGATGTGCTATGGTAGTCATTTGTTGGCCTTTGCAAATGAGGCTGCATAGATTCTGAAGATTTTTTTCTTCAATGGAAATTCTATGGAGAAGAAATCTCAAAAGCATCATAAAGAATTAAGTAAAATAACCCTGACAAAATGGCACTAATAAATTATAAACCAATGCCTATCAAACCAGAGTAGTAACAACTACAGCAAACTGTTTACAACATACTATGCATTCTAGGGGTACCAACATTTTAGCAGTATTAAAACTCTGATAGCTCCTCAGGTATAGTCATAAGAAAGGGAGAATTGGTGTGGATTTTCATTTTTCATGAGGGTTTTCCCTGCCTGCTTTATACCCAGAGCCTAGCTTGAGGAGTGCTGTGTGTGAACTGAGGGGAAGGTACCCCTGTTCAAGATAGATTCACAGTATATCCTTTTAGGTCCTTGGCAATGTAAAGTCCATCAAGCCACTGTTTTGTTCTTGTTTTTTTTGAGATAAACAGCAACAACACAATTTGATGCAGTTGCAACAAACTGGGAGAAGGCAGGAGACTCAAAGGAGGGGGGGGGAAGCAGAGAAACTAAGAACTATCATATTTAAGCTAAATGTGTGCCTGTTCTATTCTTGTTATTAGTGTGTTCAATAAAGTAGGGAAGTAGGACAATAGATTATATAGATTATGTAGATACTTTGCTCAGGAAAAGGCTAGATATACCATTCTCTTGAAACAGTGTCAGTCAAAAAAAAACCAAAAAATTACCACATGCTTAACTGAGAATGTTAAATGGGCCACCAGTTCTTCCTCAACAATGGTGTTTAATAAGGATGTTTCTTGTTTTCAGCTATAAAGAGATTACAGAAATCCTGTTTAAAGAGATTACAAAATTTGATATGTATAGCCAAAGCCAGAATTCCTTTTTTTTAATTCTTAGATTAAGGGAAATTGCTGAGGTTGAGATTAGCATATCCTCTAACTATGAGAACCTCTTAATTACGTATAATTTTATAGAAAAAGTTTTCATAATCTTAAAGCCAGGGCTACACTGTACTGCTCAGAGAGTAACAGATCTCCAGTTCCCCTGAGAAAACTGGGAAGAGCACAGCTCCACTCCAGGCATCCAAATAGGTGCCAGAAGCAAGCAAATGATGCATCCAATTCCTCCACAGCATGCCTGGCATTGGATATCATGGCTCATGGAGCCCATCTCTCTCATGTCCTTGGAGCTAGTGAAAGGAAAGGAAATCAGAAGCAGCTGTACCTTAGACTGGAACTTGTTTTCTCATGCAAGAAAACAAAAAATAACCCATGTTGTCCTTCAAATTCTTCAGAGCATTGAAGGCCCATGCTTCAGTTTGCATTCCTTGCTCACCATAAGGTCTGAGACTGCTGCTGACAGGCAGCAAAAACCAGCAAATGCTGACTTTGCAATGACTTCTGCTACAGCTTTGAAGTTGAGTGCACAGTGTGTGTTCAATCAGCTGAACATTCCCTTCTGTTTTCACGAGGTATGCCCCTAATTGTGCTGTCTGGGGAGAAAAGACTTGTAACGTGCAGCCCCAAAGTCTGATGCACATTCTCACCTCTAAAAACATCTTGCCAAGAACAACAGGACCCAGGGCAAGACAGGACAGACCTTCAACAGGAGAGAACTCATGTGAGGAAAGCACCTACCACATAGAAAAAAAAAAAAATAAACCTTCAAGTCACTTCTGGTGTGAAACTGCTATGAACTCATTTCATTTCAGAGACTGACACATTCCTTGAACTAAACTGTTCTGTAGGACACACTGAGAAATACCAACTGTAATACATAACAAAAGGCATTTTTCAAGGATCAATTACAAGGCTCAGTAAGAGTGGTGTACTTATTTTCTGTTTTGAGAGTAACTGTGGAACTTAAAAAATTAATAGAACAATACAAAAAACTTTTTTTAAACGTAAAAATGGCAAAAAGTTGAATTTTTCAATGAAATAAAACGCTCAAAATATTTTGATTCAAAATATCTCATTTGGGTAAGCACTTCATAGTGGCTTCATTTTTTCTTATACTTGCAAACAATGGAATCATGTACATACAAAGTTTACAAAACTGAAAAAAAACCAACGTAATTGTTTTTAAAATGGAAAAATCCTATTGCTTCTTCCTAAAAAGTGAAACTGGAGCACTCCCATTTTTTAAATGAAATTCTCTTCAGATTGTCACGTTTCCACAAAACATTTCACTTTAAATGAATCAGCATCTTCTAACTGAGAAATACTCCATCAGAAACATCCTGGGCTGCTCCACTCAGAACGACAAGCGAGAAAAGCTTCAATTTAATTTAACGGGTTTTGCCATCAAATCAAATCACTCCACTCCACTCCATCAAGCAGCCAGCAGCAGTACTACAGCTGAGCCAGGTTTCCCATCCACTGTCTCTTTTCCACCCATCAGCTATCATTTCCATGCCCTCCCCCCATCCCCTTTGTCACCAAAAAATAAGGCACTGGAAGAGTCTCAGGATGAACAGCACCAGGCTGAAGGAGACAGAAGAAGGGCTGGCAGGGAGAAGGGGCTCCCTCTCTGCCAAGAAGACTCACCACCATTAAAAGCCTTCCCCAGGATGGGACTTGTCCTGCTGAGGTCCTGGTTGTCCTGTCAACTGAGCTGTCTGGCATGGAGGAGCTTTCCATAAGGGCCACTAGAAAAAAGCAGATATAAATCAGAAACAATGGTAAAAACTGGCAATATGCAATAAAAACAGAGGAGAAGCTGCAGAAACACCTAGAGCCAGCAAATGGCTGGCTGTGATGGCTCAGAAGAGAATATAACCCTGCTGTTTCTAAGGAGAGCTAAATAGAAGAAATAAGTCTGCTCATCTTCACAGACTTGTGAAATCTTAGGACTGCATTTAAATCTGTTGTAAAAAAATACAACTGGATTGATTTAGGCTGACACCAACCTGCAACCTGTGCTATTAAAAGGAGGTGCTAGCTGCACAGTTCCCATTAAAAGGAGCTGAGTACCTGCCCACCCATGGAGTAGGAGATTGCATCACCACCGTGTCATTTTTGTCTTTGCCTGCACTACAGTGGCATGAAAGGCCTTTAGCTGAAACACAGCATTGTCTTGTTAAGATCTGTACTTCTGCCTCCTTCGGCTATTGCTCTGAAAACTGGAGCATCTTAAATCTAGAAGCCCAGAGTCTGTATTGTACCCTAATATGTTTGCACTAGAAATGACTTGAAACACTCATTAGCAGCAGCTTCAAGCCTGTTCTAACTCCAGGTTCTGAGATACCATCCCCTTGTTATTAAAACTCATCAGGTAACAATTCAGCAGTCCAGTCTCAATGTCTCTGTATGATCAATTTGTTGACTTTCTGGTTTTCATGTTTCTGGCAAATACTTTAGTCCCTCTGATGAAAAGTCTTACAGCAGGGAAGCTTTCATCTTTCTTACGTAGTCATTGAAGCAGTAAAAGAAAATTTCTCCCAGACCTTTTTATCTTTCTCCTGTTCATTTGAATCAACTGTTCCAAATTTTCTGAATTAATCCTTTGCCTGGGGGAAGGGGAACAAACGGGGGAAAAAAAAACCAAACCAAAACAACAAAACCACAAGCTCTAACACCTCCCAGTGACCTGAGATATCTAAGTTGCCTTCAGCAGAATCCCAATCCTGGTTCATTGATGGATTTCCGCCTAATTAAGCTGCGGACAGTGAACTCTGGGCTATAACTCTGCTCCTCTCAGAGCAGCAATTCATCATTTAACCATGCAGCTTGTGTTGTCAGGACAAGCTTTTGTCATATGCAGTGTGCCAGTTTTTGTTTTGATAGGTGACTTTTAATTGAACCATAATGCCATAGCTGTCAGGGAACGAAAGGACTGAAGTTATAAATCATAAATCCAGATCTATAGCACTTAGGTTCTGCCAAGTGTGTGAATGTTTACAGTGCCTGATGCTCTTAGGTTTTCCAAGAGAATCGAGCTGCTAGGAAATAGAACATGCCATGCTATAAAGACACAAGAATTATTTATGTAGATTTATAAAAGCAGAGTGAATGTAACAGGTGGGGCAATAAGCCACCTGATGAGCAAGTTATGAATGCTATTGGACTGGTTATAAGTTCTGTAAAGTATCTGAGTTTATATCCTTGCAGATCTCGTATAATTGAGAAATGCTTCAGTAATTTCAAACAACTGAGTAAAATGATAGGTAATTTGCAGTTAGTGAGAGCTTTTTATGGCTACTGTAATTAGTAAGTGAGCAAAAGCAGAAGTCTTGAATAATAGCTCAACTCATAGATATAAAAAACTGGAAAATTAGGGAATATATTTAATATTACTAGAGAAAGAAGTGACAGCAAAAAAACCTAGAGATGAACAGTCAAAAGCCATGAAAAATCTTCCCCTTAACAATAGATCTCATATTAGAGCAGAGCAGCATAATATTACACTCAAGACCCCAACCTCCCATGACCATGGTAAAGCCCCTGCTGATGGATGGAAGGTGAGCCAGAGAGGGAATATTCCTCCCCTTTATTGCACAATAGATACCCAATTTTTTTCTAAATAATTCAGGTTTTTTTCACTGTTAATAAGCTATTTACATATTGTAGAAATAAGGCAGAAGCTTGTCCAGCTCATAAGCTTCTCTGTTACATTTAAAGAAAGTAAAGCTATGTTGGTAGTCAGTCCCTCTTGCCAATAAGGACTCAGTCAATATTTCTCTTTCCATCTTTTTTTTTTTCCTCTCTCTTCCAAGGCACCAGAATTTTGCAAACAGCAGCTCAGACAAAATCATTGCAAGGTATATTACGTATCAATGAATCTTTCAAAACCAGGCTCCTGATCCAACTCAGAATTATATCCAAAAATAGGTTTTCCTGATATCCATGGACTTGAAGGGGAGACTCTTCCTTGCCAGCCTTCATTTTTCTCAAGCATGGGGAATTAAATCACTCTCTAATGTCTAAGTAGCTCCCCAGATTTCAGAGGCACTGGGGCAATTTGCTTCTAGTGATTTACCTCCTGAACCCCTCATGTGTCAGCCCCATTTTAACCACTGGTCTGGCAGTATCTGACTCACAAAATGCAGCTAAATGATAGAATTAATTCCTCTGGCCTCTTTTTTTCATTTGTGAGAGCTCAGTCATTTCCTCATTTTTCCCTGATCATACCTTTTATTTTCAATATTATGAGATTTTTCCACCTGAGTAATTTTTATTGGTATTGTACAATTATTACAGTTCTAGGGAAGTATTTAACATATGCATTATGAAGCCACTGCAAAAGTTTTTTTATGACAGCCACGGAAGTTAAAAATTAATTATTCAGTTATTCCAGCTAAACATTATGGAAATAATTGGGAATTAGCAATCACTGCAGAAAACAGGAGTTTCATTATATTGCTTTTAACCTGAACTGAAAGAGTGGCATAAAAGCAGCAAGGCTTTGACTTTAAAAATATTATTTCATTGGAAACTTCATTTTAAAAATTATCATCTGAAATTATCCTCAACTAAAGTAGCTGTCATCTAATTGTTGTCTTTTGCAAGCCTTTTTTTTTTTTTTTTTTTTCCAAAGAAGGTAGTATCTAAAATTACTCTGCATTTCAGTTTTGCAGGCTGCAGGTCACAGCTGGAGTCTTCCTGCACACAACTTATGTTATAGTTGATAACTGATGGAGTATTGCTATGTTTTTAATCTTCCAGAAACTGCAGTTTTGAAATTAGAGGCATTTATCACTCCATTTAACCAGCTGTGAAGACAGGAAAAAATGTTTAGTCAGTATTTCCAGAATTCAATCACACAATCACAACATGTACTTTCCATCCACTAAGAGACAGCTTACTTGCTTTGTCACTTAATGCAGCTGAAATGCAATTGACAGAATGACAAATCTTTTTATGAGGAGTCTGAGTCACATCAAATTAGTCACACAGAGATGTCAGTAACATATAACCTGCAAAGATGTAATGTCTTTCTGATTTTATATTTTCCATGTTGTTGCTCAGGAACTGCAGCACGGATAGAGATAGAATGTCTTTTTGATTTTAAACTACTCCTGCAACAACATGTGCAGAGTTTTATAGGTAGTTTTCTGCCAGGGCAAAGAATTCATAGAACACCTCAAGTTGAAGACGTGAAAATGTCTCTAACAAAAACTAATGTACCCAAATATTACACTCTTTGTTATATACAAACTTTTTATTATTTGCAGAATTTCCTTTAGCTTCAATCTACAAAATCAAACCACAAAACCAGAAACCTTGCAATATCTGTTCCAGCTGGACTATTATATCTAGATTCTATGAGAATAATCTTATTCAAACCTGGTCTTTCAGGTACTTGGTGCTCCCTGTTGGACTGATGATTTCACTTACAGCACGGGTGGCTTTCCCCCACAACAAATCCATAAACCAACAAAAGCAAGCATAAAACCCACACTATGATCCATTTGCCCCCCCAGCAGTACTAAGATACACAATTATACACACTGGCAGTCCCAATAGTACTGTAGCTTCCTGGGAAACAGGTCTTCTATCTCCACTGAGTGGAGAGGCTCAGGTTTTTATATGAAGATACATATCTAAGGACCAAAAAGATTTTTCTTGCCCTGAATAAAGGGAAAGAGCCTGCCTGAAGTTCACTACTTCATATATAAAATATACATTAAAATATAATATAAAAAACCCTTTGGCTTTAAATATACAGGCAGCCACCAGCAAGGAGAAGAAAATCCTTAGATTCAAAAATGCAAAATTAGTTATTGTTAATTATCACTCAAGAGTGACCTAAGTATCTTTAATTAACTCAGAGTCATTCCAGTTATGCTTAGAGCTTTGCTTTGAATACACAGCACTACTGAAACTTCTACATTTGCTCTTGACACTGAAATATTAACAACATTTTCTTACAACTCTTTTAAAGTAACTAACCTCAAAAGTGACCCTAAGTTAACACATTGTCCCTTGAAGTAAATGGATGCAGAAGACTTGGTTATTCTTTCTCCTACTGACCTGTGATTACTTCATCTTCCCCTTTAGTTACAATGAGACAACTTTCCCTTGCTCACCTACTATCTATTTGATTTAAAAAACAAAAGCAAACCACATTTACTTAAGGCACCGATTTATTTCATATCGAGGTGTTCTGTGTCCTCCAAGTACCATGGTAAGTCTTCATGTCTGTCTGTTCTTGGAATCTGAAGCAATGCCTCCAAGATCTCAAGACAATCATAACTCGACTTTGAGGCTTTACTGAATCCTCCCAATTTGAAGGCAAAATGTCTTGCTGCAGTTCAGTTATTTTTTCTGCTCCTCTAACTCAGACTACAAATGGCTACATGTCACTTTAAGCAAATGCTGGTATTTGTTCAGGAAATATGGGTGCCTCAAAAGTTAATTTGTGTTTGTACACAAATTTGATTTCTATTTGTATGTGGATTTTAGGATAATGTTCTTGCTACTCTGCTTTTAAATTATTTATTAACTGTGGAGACAAGTAGTCTCATCTTCTCTTTGTTCCCAGAGAGGTAAGATCAGGAAAGAACAAAATGCATTTGCCAATAACTAGTAGTTATTTTGGCCTAACTGGAAGTGCATGTTATCATTTACCCTTCTACATGGCATTGTGAATTTACATAATGGTGTATGATAATTGTTATAAATAGGACACTGTGATTTTAAAGAAATGAAGCCAATTGCAGGGACAGATGTAAATGACTTCAGCAGAGCCTCTACTGTTTTTATTCTTCTATGTACCCAAGTTTAACAGGTGAATTCCCAACATTAAGTTAGAGTAACATTGAAAAACATTACTGGTTTTATTCATCTTATTTTACATTTAAATATAATTTCAATATCTTTGACTATCCATGAAACAGAGATGTGTACTCAGAGGACAAAAGAATGATTGTTCTTCCTCTTTCTTCCCCACTTTATTATTCACAGAAGCAGCACAGGCCAAATATTTTGAATCAGATTTCTTTAGTCCTGTGCAATGTTTCTTTAATCTCACTGTTTCCCCTCCTCTGTCACTAAGTTACCCTGGCCTTGCATAGATGAGAGAGACCCAGATGAGGGCCAATGCTTGCCAAATTTCAAATTCCTGATGTCTCTTGGCCATCTCTGACTTCCCAGAGCCATTATTCCTCACCTGAAGTTCATCCCTTCTTTGCCCCAGAGCACGCTCTTCCAGGCTTTGTGCTCTAAATCTCATGTCTTCCTTCACAATCCAGAAAATTCCTAAATGGAACAAATTCCTTGGGCAACCTTAGCTAATACCACCCCAGTCTGCTGCAACTGCCTTTCCTGGCCGGCACTGAATCCCTCTTGCCTGCACACAGACTTTTCAACATTGCTGCTTGTCTCTTCCTGGGCATTTTGCATTTATTCCTATTTTACTCTGTTCTTACTTTTTAAATACAGCTAAACCCAGAGTATTTTCAACATTCCTGTCTCTCAGTAAGCATCACTTTTCCCTCAACAGTAAATTATTCACCATTATTTGCTGTCTTATATGTAAAACCTTGTAAGTGCCTCAGGGTAGAGACCTGCCTTGTATTTCTGTCACATATTATTTACACAAGTTATCATCGTTAATTATTGATGTAGTCTTCCTATTCTTTATGTTCATCTTCCCATCCATCCAACACTCTTTAACTACATTCATTTCCCTTGTCAGTCTCTTTGACTGTGATAACCTCCCCTTAAACCCTTGCTGGGACTTTTAAGCATTTTTCCTGATCCCATCTTATTGTCACAACAATAATAACCCTTTTCACTGACAAGGTTGAAGTGAACAAAAATGTAATAAAGAAGAAAATAAAACTAATAATTTGAGAAAGCATGCTATGCTGATCCTCAAGAGATGCTTTGTCTCTTAGTAACTGGTAACAGGCATTACAATGACAGGACAAATCACTGGGGACTTGATAATATCAATGATAATGAAAGGTTTGTATAATTCCTCAGGAAAAAAAAAGTGTTAGCAGAACAAGATAGTATTTTTTCTTTTCACTGATTTTGTCTTTGCTTTGTTTTGGGTTTTTTTGCCATGCCACTATTCAGGTCACGCTTGGAAAATGCAGGGAAACAAACCCCAGATTTTAACTCAGACACAAAAGATTTTATATGCCTACTCAAGAAAGAGAAGGAGGAAGCTAAGGAAGAAGGAAATCCATTTAAAAATGAAATCTATCTTTGTGTGTGTTTAAGTAAACAATAAAAAAAGAGAGAAAACATTCTATAGAGGGGAAAAAACCCTCCGAACGCAATGCTGTGTTTTGAATATTTATCCTATTATTTTAACAAGCCAGAAAATACTCATATTCTTGCAATGCTGTTAATGTTTAACTTCCATTTCTGCAGCGTAATGCACATCATAAAGCACCAGAACATTTTAAAATAACCAAATTCAATGTGTATTGTATGTCACAGCAGAGGGCACAAATATGATATGACATACTGCATTAGCCTGCCAAGGTACCGTAATAACTATTACTATGTGTTTTCAACTTTTGATTTAAAAACCACAAAGAGTTACAATTCAAATCCTAACTGGATAAAAAATTAATTTTATATCAATGCTATCTCCAGGGATATGCTTAGCACTGAAATTCTTGGTGTTTGAACACTGACATTATTTCTCATTGAAATGAGCATGAGAAATTGTTCATCAAAACCAGAGAGAGGAAAAAAAAAAAATCATAAAAACCCAGCATTTTAAACTTATCCAAGGAACCTGACTTAAAATTGAATTTTATAGCCAGCTAGAATTTAACTCCTTGTATATTCTTAATGATAGCTCCCATATTTCTCACACAATAGGGAGAAAAAGCACTAAGTATATTTATTCTCTAATGACCCCAACTTCAAATGGGAAAGCTGCTACTTTCATAAAACCCAGGCATCTTTTTTTTCTTGTGATGTTTTAATTTATTTATGGGCAAAAGTGATTCTGACAAGGCTTTACAATTACATTGCCATCCTCCTACAATTTCTTCTGCTCTTGCTGTCCTTATACATTCTTGTCTGTTCTCTGCTCCTAGCTTTATTCTTTCCACCCTTTCTTATTCCCTTGCTTTCTCTCCCATATCTCTTCTCCATATTTTTATAATTACAAGTAAAAGTCCTATAAAACTTAAGAAGCCTTCAGATAGATCATTACTAATATAATTACAGTATGGAGAGCATAGTGATGTTTGAATGTAAATTAGAGTGAGTTTTTACAGTTCATTAGAAAGTCTCAGGGACTGAATTTAGTTTAATCAAAGCTTGAGTGCTCCCAGTATACACAGCACATATCTAGTGAAAAAAAAAAAAAAAAAAAAAAAAAAAAAAAAAAAAAAAAATAAAGGGTGCATCACAGACCCCAGGACCCAACAGCCTAATGGAGCTGAACGAAAAATAATTGTATGTAATTCATTAATTTGCAAATGAAGATACATTACTTCACTTTCTTGCCATCTTTCTGCAATCATTCCTCCCAGAGACACCCCGAGGGAGATGCTTGTTCTCAATCCTGCTGGTTCATCCACAGTCCCACCACAGATCAGGCCAAGCCCTCAACACCCATTCCTGGACCATTTTCCCCTCTATCTGACCTAAGGTCATTTTCAAATGCTGTTTTGCAGCTCAGCCAGCAGAGGAAAGGGTGCTTCCCCTTGCTGATTCTCCCTGATTTCACTGTAACAATTTCTGGGCTTCAATGCAGCCTTGGAGGTGGTGAGAAAAGCACTCAGAACCAGAGCTCCTGGCAGACCCAGCTCCCTGCACCCCATGTGTTGATGGTACACAGCAAATCCACCTCTCACCTCCTCACTGGAAAAGCCTTTATGCACCAGATCATCAACCAAAAATTTCAGCGTCATTCCTGTCAGAAAGCATCTCTCTGGAAACTTCTTTGGCTGCTGGTTTTCCACTCTGTGAAAAATTTTGCCTATTTACTTCCTGGTACCCACAAATGCTCAGGATATTAATCCAACTGAGATGACTTTGCTTAGCGCTGAAATTTAAATTCCACATTAAACTCCTTGCTCTAGAGATGTCAGCTTCCCCAAATTACGTTCAGAAATGTCAAAAAAAAAAAAAAAAAAAGGCCAGGTAGAGGCTGAGAAGATCCTGCAGACCATGAGGAGCAGCTCAGCTTGAGGGGCCTTCCTGGGGCAGCTCCACAGAGTCCTTCTGGCTGAGGGAGGAGTGGTGGCTGCAACAAGCACTCTTTAAAAAGATTACACTTTAAAAAGATTACACTAGGGCATGCATGTGACTGCTTATACACGCCTTGTGAAGCATGCTGGAGAATTTTCAATTTTCAGGCTAGGGGAGAAAGGGTTAAGGTCAAGGTGTAAGGTCCTGGGAGAGCAATACAACCCTGCAGCTCTGAGCCACAAACGGGCTGTACCTCCAGCCAGAACAGGGCAGTGATGGCCAAGTGCTTCCCTGCCATGGCTGGAGCAGGATTTGGAGCTCCCATGGCCTCCCGGGCAGGTGGCTGTGCTGAGGAGCAGTGTCCCAGCTTTAATCTGTCATCTGCACAAAGTGGGCTGGGGTTTGCTGCTTGGAAAGCCCTGGTGTGTGTTTGTGTGTGGAGTTTTCCCCGCCCTAAAAATGGAAGTTGGTAATTGAAAAGCTGGCAGATCCATTAATTACAGGGGAGCCAAGCAATGCCACTTGAGAAATGTAAATACAGCCTAATTGTTACTTCTTTATTTCCTTGCTAAAGAGCCAGCTGACATAATGGCAGACATGGGTAATGCCCGTGTCTTCAGCAGCAAGATCTGCTATCAAGTTTTTAAAATGTTCCTCATTTGTGTCTCTCACAGGGTTTTACATGCAAGGTCTTGCCAAATGAATCAAGACAAAAAAAAAAAAAAAATGGGGAAAATGTGAAGGTTGGAAAAAGAACCCGTAAAAAATCCATTGAAAGTCCTGTACGTGGCACGATTTAATTGAATTGTGATTTGTGTGTCTTGTGAGCACTCTCCAGAAGAGAACGTCAGGCTAATCAA
Source organism: Florisuga fusca (assembly GCA_038090715.1). Lineage (NCBI taxonomy): Eukaryota > Metazoa > Chordata > Aves > Apodiformes > Trochilidae > Florisuga > Florisuga fusca. The sequence continues at coordinate 8,658,719 of JAAWXA010000013.1, forward strand.
AAACTGTCCAACTCCACCTTATTTTTAGCAGGCAAACTTTAAATGAGACAGTTCAGGATTTTGATTTCTGAGAGATATTGGATCATTCACCCACAGAGCATTTAAATATAAAAACCTATTTATATGCAAATTCTTTAGTATTTCATGTAAAGTGGATTTTTATCAATTGACCATTCTATTCTATAAGTTATCATGTTGATAAAACATCTTTAGTAATAGTAAAATGAAGGAACAAATATAATCAGTGCAGCTCATTTAAGTAGATCCTACACTTTCTTGGGGTTTTCCTGTGAGTTCTTGAAATGTAGAGCTATAAAGTTAAAAAATTGCCTTTCATAGAAGGACCCAGGATTAGAAGTCCTCAGAAAAGGCTCTTTTCATAACTCATCTCAACCAGAGAGATAACTAATACTGGAGAAATGTCAGAATGTGTTGCTCATAAATCAAAGGAAATAAGAGCACACTTTTGCTAAATAATCAACTGAGGGGATTTTGTTGGGTGGTTTATTTATTTATTTCCTGTTGGGTTTTCCCCCCTTTTCTTTTTTTTTTTTTGGGGTTGATTGGTTGTTTTTTTGTGGGTTTTCCTGGGCAGGCTACAGTCATGATAGGGGATTGCTGGGAACATGCTTGCTGTGGTCATTTGTTTATCTAAATGAGGTAAATGTAATCAAACCATTCTTTCTTTTCCTGGAAACAAATTAGTATTTCTCTGGATTGTTTGTTCCTCCTAAGGCTGAGCTTTGGGACAGTCTTTGAAAATTAATAAAGTATTACAGAACATCCTGGAGTTTATAACAATACACAGAAGTGACCAATTCATATCCAATCTATCTTGTAAAGAGTTTAGTATACATTATTACAGAAAATGGTATAATTTATCTAAGTACTAGTAGCCTTTCTGGTAACAATATTGCATAAATTCAAGAATATTTGACTTAAATAAACGTTCATACATTTCTTCTAAATTTACACAGTGTTTTTAAGTGGTTGGTCAGAATAGGTGGGCAACTTCAGAAATTGAAGCTCATTAGATAAAAGAGGTATTAACATATTAATATTTGTTCCAGATAAATCTTCTTTGCTAATCCTTAATACTAGAGTGATCAGTGTAATGTATTTTTAGTATTTAAACTTTGCCTCAGTAGGTACATAACTGACTGCAACACTTAATGCCCCTTATTGCCTCTTGGTCTATTGGTCTTATGTTTGCCTCTCACTTTATTTATTGTTATTCTCTAACATATTTAAAAAAAAACAACCCATAATAAAACAGATTTTTTTCAACAGGCAGGCGTTATCACTAATTGGACTGGCAGGGACTGTACTTCTATTTCAGCAAAGGTAATTTTTTTTTTATATATATTTTCCCTGTCTGTCACTTGCACATATCAGTAACAGCCATATTCTGCTGTATTATTAAAGCTTAGTCAAACAAAGTAATTTCTAGAAATGTATTCCAAGTAGTTCATTAGAAACATGAACTCAAGTCACTATTTCTGATTTCTGTCTGTATTGTATCAGTGTATTTGTTTCTCCTAACGATACCATTCTTTGGAAATATATTTGCAGAAGATACATTTGATGAATACAATCTTTTTGTTTCTCCTGATTTTCTATAAATGAAGCTCTGCTTTTATGAATTAGTTCAAAATTCACAATCATTCCACTACTCTGGTCAGAGAGATTTCATCCTACCGGTTTCTCCTGATCTTTTTGTTCATTTTGCTGTAATCCCAACTCATCATTTGATCACTAACTCAGCAGTGCCCCGTGTCCCGTGGCACCCTAACATTTATAGCTTTTGGTATAAATGCATATTCTAATGCTGCCTGTGTTACTGATCAGTTTGAATGTAGAAGTTCTTTCCAGTCCCCCTGGAAAGTACAACCCTAATTAACAAATTAACAAAGTACAACCCTAATTAACCTTAAGAAGTATATTTACCTTCAAATATTACAATCAATACAAGAAGGGCTGAGGCTGGATTCAAACAAAATAAACTTTTTTCATCAGATTGAGGATCTGCCAAAATTCTTAAAAGATCTGCTCAGCATGTTCAGGGGAAGTTCGACTGAATTTAACTCAGTTTCAGATTTAAATTTATATTCTTGCAGTTGCTGCATTGTACTATAGACAGAAAACTGCAAGCTTGTAAATAACTTTACATGAATAAATAGCACTTTCAGAATTCTGATTAAGTTGCTATACATCCTCTAAGATGTCAGCAGCTAACACCTATTAAAATCATCATGGCAACAGCATTGGTGAAATAAGAACTCACTTTCCCAGTGTTGAAACAGGAAAACACATTATGGAGATGATTTGTTATACTAGAAATAGAAAACAATTTACAGTCAACAGGCACATGTACCATTTCTCACAACCTACAGTTTCCTATCAGAGAGTATCATAACTGAAAAAAAGCAGATGGAAAATCTAGTGCCATCACCCATGGCTTTAAATTCTTTTTTGGCAGTTAACTAACACAGGTGGTAATTTGGAATTAGCTTCACAAAGGAGACATGAGCCACCACTTACAACTTTAAAAATGTTTCTCTTGATTTCTCGCTTTCCACTTCAGATTTTCTTTTTTTTAATTTTTTTAAAAAGCAGAGTGAAAAAGATTTTGACATCCCAGTTTACCTCTGGAGGGAATTACATAAGGGAACTGTTACTCTGGACCCTTCTGGAAGAAACTGGAGCTGAATGCATCCCAATCTTCCCTTTAACTAGACTTCTATTTTAGAATTATCATTTGTGAATTAGCCATTCACACCCTTTTAATAATCAGCCTTATACAGGATAAAAGCTTATCTCCTATTCTCAGATGTAATTACAACATGCCCCTGCTCTCTACTAAGTCTATAAACAGAATACTTGTTTTAATTCTTGACCCTGGGGATCAAAATCAAAATCAGAGATTAAATTAAGTCAAAAACTTATCAAACTAAAATATAGAGAGCGTCCACAATTATTTTGCATTCACTTTGCTTTGTATTGGGTTCAAACACTAATCCTTCCACTTACTGTAAAAGATTAATGCAACAAAAGGGTGACTAATTGTGAAAGAGTACAATAAGGTTCAGGTTAGTGCTCTTTTGTTTTAGAGAAAAATAATATATTTGAGATGGAGAAATTAAATTTTCTGGAAGAGGTCAGCATGGGAATCAAATGAATCCTTTTGATTCATGCAGAGTCATGCATTAACCACTTGAGATTTGGAAAGAAAAGACTTAAAGCTTTTTTTCATCCTGTACAGATAATTTTCTTTAATAACTAACATGCTATTTTGTCTTCAGAATATCAACTTTCCAAATTAGTTAAGTTCTAAAGGTCCTCCAGAGCACAACATCTACAATTAAACACTTTCTAAAGTTCATTCTACAAGTAAAAGTGGAAATTCCATTATTTTTGCAAGAGCAGGCATGTCAAATTTATCAAGACATGATAGGACTGAGGATGGACTAGAGGTAAGGAATCTGTTTCTAAGTTATATTCACAGGGCCCAGAAGTTATTATAAACCTCATTATTCTGTGGTACAGTAATCAAATGAAAAGTATAGTTATTGTGACTCTTGTGAAGTGTAAATTGTGAAGAACTGTCTTTAAAACTTTGAAAAGACAGCAATTTAGAGGCACCAGAATAATTGTCACTGTGTTAAATAGTGACTGCAGATGCTCTCTGTGACTCCCCACTACCCTCCCAGGGGAAGATAAAGAAGGGAATAAGGGAGAGGGACTTTTTAAGGTTGGAAGAAAAAAAACTTGGGTAGGTCTAATGAGGTAGTAATAGCAAATTACAAACATGTAATTATGGAGCTTACCCTCCTCAGTTGGTAATTCCCAAATGGAAATGTCCCACATTGGACTGGGCAATAGATGGGGATGCTAGCTCATCCCAGTCAGCACAGCAGGCAGAGAAGCCACCAGAGGGCTCTCTTGGGAGCAATTTTATACTGAGCACCGTAGTAAGGATGACTGTGATTGGTCCATTAGGGACCCATCCTCTCCTCCCATTGGCTCCCATTGGAGCTTTGGGAGAGGAAGCAGGAATAAAAGCTGCGTGCAGCATCACAGCATCTTCCCCAAGGCTGCAGCAAAAGAGGTGGCAGCTCCTGCACCCCAATGCAGATTCCAGCTGAACCTGGGAAGCAGCACATGCAGGAGCATCACCCTAAAATGATTCCTTGAGCAGAGGCATGAGACAGGCAAAGATAAGCATAAAACCATAATATAGCAGATAAAAGGTCTTCGTGAGGTCTGACAGAACATTTCCCAAGACTACAGTAAGTGCCCTGGGTTGTAATCCCAGGGTGTCCACCTTTGTGTGGAAGAAACTTTTATCAAATTACACATAGTCCCTAATCTTTGCTTCTTTAAGAAATCAGACTAAAAATCACTTTTCCATTTTGAAAAGGGACATTTTTGTTCTATCTTTATATCAAAATTTCCTGCCAAACAGAAATCCCATGCTTCGATCAGCTCTAAGGGGCAAGTATGGGCAAAATGCAGCCAGAAAACCAGAAAAAACTAGAAATTCTTCTACAGCACCATCAAAGTGTCTGAATTATCCAAGTGCCTCATGATTATGGGCACAATTTAATTCACTGTTAGGCAAGCAGTTAAATAACATCATGCTTCAGATCACTGGTTGAATAACATAGTCATACTCAGGCTAATACATTGTGACAGCTCCTGCTTAGAATATATTACTGAAGATCTGAAAGTTTTGATCATAAAAGAATCCTTTCCAGACCTTCCAAACAAATAAAATAATAATATAATAAGAGCGTGAGTAAGGGTCTAAAAGTTAGTATTTCAGAACAAGGGAAAATATTTCTCAGTTAATTTAAACATTTGTCTCTCTGTATCTTTGACATTTGGAGCCACAGGAAGGGGTGTCAAGAAATAATTGCATTCACTGCCTTCCAGATATCTTTTATTGGTTCTTAAGTGGATTTGAATTCAAGAACTGGCTCTGTACATTTGTGTGCAAGGGGAAAATATTTCTTTTGACATTTTGTTCTCTGGTAGCATTTTTATGCTTATGCATGGGTAAATAAATTCTTTGAAAATCAAACTCCCAGTAAACACATTAATGAAAAGGGGATGGTGAAGCAGCTCTTCTGATTTTCTGTATCTAGGAGGAAACATGCCAGCTGTGGATCTTTGACATATCTGACCTTTTTTTAAAAAAGAAACCTTTATTTTAATCAAAGAGAATTTTCTACCTGGATCACTGTTGTGCAAAGATTAAGCTAATTGCAAAAATCACTAAAAAATGCACAAGCAGTTTGAGACACTCCAACGGGCATTACAATCAATAAGCAATGGATTAAATCCCTTATAACCATTTTGCAGATGGCTTTATGAATGGAAGCCAGACTTTCTCCAAACTTGGACCAAGGTCAAACTTGGACCTCCTACTACAGTTTTTCAAGGTGCAGTGTATCATGTCTTCTTCTGCTGGATTAAAAAAATCTTTTATTGTATACCTTGGCCAAAATGTAGTACTCCATTACCAGAGAAATGCTAACAGAAATGCCCGGGGGGCACACTCAGGACAGATCAGATGCTTGAACACAGAAGTCTGGTGCAATTTCACAAAGCTGTTGCCCCTCCAGGGTGCACACATTCTGCCAGGTCTGTTTTATCAAGCCTGAAATATTTAGGTACCTCAATCACTGAAAGGTTTCTGTCATTTTTCTAAAGAAGAAGAAACAAGGTTTTGAAGGTTGGGATTCCTATAAGAGAAAGTCTATACATTTAGGTTTTCAAAGCTGAATTACCTAGACTGGCTGGTTCTCCTCTGACTTCACAGCTAGTTGCAGTAGTTCCACAGATGCCTACACAGTCTATCTACTCTTCATGGACAGGAATAATTCTGGAAAACAGAAATATATAGAATGTGCTATTTTGTCTTCTCCAGGAATACAAAACCATAATGAGTGCAATCAATCATTGTGAATCTCAGTTTAGTATACACTAAACAAGGTATCCCAAGAAAAAAACTTTTAAAATTATCCAAGTGACAAAGTTGTCACAAGTTCCCATGGTAATATCTTGGTTATCTGACAGTAGAAATGACCAGTGGTTCCATTTTCTTTTTTTTTTTTTTTCCTTAGAGAAAATCCTGTAAGAGCTTTGATAACCAAAATGGGGCATCTGCATGATGCACTCCACTCTTATTGGACACGTTTGATGCTTCACATTTTGAGGTTCCCAGTACCCAAAATGATGTGGGATTATCTAAACTAATCTCTTTCTCTTTATAGCATGAACAGCATCTTAAATGATAGTTACAGATTCTGAGTGCCATTCTTCCTGGGATTGTGATGGACCAGCCCCTGCTGGTACAAAACACCATCTAGCCTAAACTTCTATTGAAGGTATTAATTGCCATGGATTTCTCTCTTTGCTAAACAATTACAAAGCAGCTTTTACTCATTTTTCAGTTTACAAGATTATTTAGAATAGTATTTTTGAAATTTCTCAGATATTTGAAACTGCAGATGCTCTTAGCTATTTACCCCATTTTTGGTTGATTTTGTGTACCACGGAACCATTTCAGACACGTAATGGAAATCTTCCATTTCTTTGTAAAGCAAACCCAGAAATACATTAGAGAAGCCTGAAAATACTGAGTGAAAATTAATTTTGTCAAGTTTCAAAAGAAATCACCATCTAAAGTGCAGGTTCTGGATCAGCAGGACCCAACACAGCTGCTGATGTGCATTCACCCAGGTCCTGGCTTCAGGTTCCTGAACTGGACTCCCTAGTGGGAGGGTGGGACAAGGAAAAGCTTGAAGAGCAGTGTCAGATATACAAACCTAAATGCCAGCAGTAAAGTAGCCCAGGATGGATGGGTTCAGGCTGGGCCTGTGCTAAGGTCAGACAGGAGACAAGGCAAGCAAAGCCCCAGGATCTACTACTGGGGTCATCATTCACACTTGCTGTAAAAAGCAACCAAAATTCTTCCACCCCATGGACGAGGGTAGATACCATAGAGCAACTTGCAGAGTTGTTATTCAGGTCATGATTAAGAAGAAATCTGTTGGTCGACATCCATCCCAGTGCAAATACATTATATTTCTGAATATTGTTATATTATACAGTAGAACAGCATATGTGGATGGAATACCCTGGCACCTTCTATGCTGAAGCCAGTTTCATTATGTTTGCAAAAGGCAAATACAGCTACATCAGTGTACTTTATTATAATGTCATATTCCTGACACTATAGTAAAAGTTGATTTGGTGTTTCCATTAGAAATCTCATTTTCAGAGGCTTATGACTCATTCATCTAAGTTTTTTCAGGATTAGATTTACCTCAGAGACCTCAGTCTACTTATAATTCCTCCCCCCCAAAATTGGTCAGTATTGGATATCTGCACATTTTAAATCCCAGGAGCTAAAAGGAACTGGTTTTTTCCATGGTATTTCATTTTTTAACATCATGAAATATTTGTGTCCTTTTTTAAGAACATAAAAACAATTAAGAGATGTAAGTTAAAAGATCCTTGCTTCCACATATATCACATTCTTATTACACTCTTTTTCATGTGTTTAAACAAAGAGGTTGAAAACCTTCTTGGGGAAAATTGTAAAAATTCTTTAAGAATGAAACGGGCGTCTCCTACGATTTTGTCAGTGATTTTCAAAACCCTAACTGAAATATCTATTTTCAATATATAAATCTATCAGGCATTGTATCCTAATGTTTGATAAATGCCACACATTTCACCCCTCTACTCCATTTGTGGGGTTATTGTCAGCCACACAAATGCATGCAATTAACACTGAGCCATCCTGCTTTGCATCATCAAAAGGTTCTGACCTGTTCCACTACCAGGAGCATCACAGCTCAAAAGGTCTGAATGAATAGCTTAGGAATTTTTAAGCCTGTACAAGTAAACTCACAGGACATTTATACAGGTTTGCATTCTCTATAACACATCATCTATCTAACTCTGGTCTTGGAATGCATTTTCCAAGTTATATATGTTTTTAAGCTCACAATTGAACAAATTATTGCACTAATAGTTTTCACAGGCTTGTCATAAAAAACTTAAAACTGATTACTCTTTTTTTTAAAATGCCTTTAGGTCTTTATCTGAGCTACACAGAAAGCTTGTCCTGTATGCTGAAAAATCATTTTAGCTGTTACATATATTAGGGGTTTAGGCCTATTTCCAAAATATAACTTAGACATAAAACACTGGTTATTGCAACTTATACATTTCAAGCATTCAGCACACCCAGAGTGGAAATCAGAATCCCAGGCACTGGAGAATGGGTCATACCAGGATTGCAACTTGTCAGGTGCACAGACAGACACGTGCATAAAGTGAGAATACTCTGCAAGGAAATTTTAAAAGGCAGTCAGGAAGGGATCTTTGAAAACTTCCATCCTTTTTTTTTTTTTTGGCTTAAAAAGCTATTGGATGTAGCTGCTCTTGCTCTTCACAAGATTATACACTTAACAGAGGAAGGGACCCCAAATATCACCATTCACTACACACAGCACTCATCAGAATAAAGATGGCAATGCTTCATTTCTTCAAAGTAGCATTTTTCATCCTCTGTAGCTATGTCCTTACAGCCTCTACTATGGAGAGAACAGGAAGAGTTTTCAAATTTTCTACAGACTATCTCATAAAGCATAATTGTATTTGTCTGGGAGATTTTAACACTGAGAACTGAAGTGCTTCCCCATGATTCTGCTTAACTTTGGTCCCTCCTTTGCAGAAAAGCAATCATCCTGCACCAGCCTGCCTTCCACAATAAAATGACTAGGTCTGTGGATGAGGGCACAGAACTGGAAGTTATGCACCTTCATTTCAGCAAAGCTTTTAGGAAAACATTCCAAAACATCTTTGCAGGGACACTATGGTCCAGATGGGTGGACTACCAGATGCTTGAAAACATTTTCTTGTCAGACACAGGATAGCACAGAAAGGTTTTCTTTAGGAATTATGATGTTATTTTGGAATTGGGTCAAAACCATGATTTTTCACTCTATCTAGAGCTCAGTTGTGGAGCTCTAAGTGGATGAATCATCTGTGCTCCTTTTAGCATATTCAGAGCATAAACACACAAGCACACGTTGTATGATGCTTTTTAGCTAGGTAGAAAGTGAAGTGGTGTAGGAAGGAAAACACAATGATGAGGATAACATCCCTCCAACATTTTGTCTGCTTTCTGTGCAGCTGGAGAACAAGCTGCTCTCAGTAAAATAACATCTATCTTTTCAGAAAACAAGGTGTTTAAGCATGCTACCCAGGTCTTCTTATCACAAGACCATTACCAGTTTCACTTACTTGATTTAACATCAGACAGCAGGTAAATGAGGTAAGATAAAAATAGAAAAAGCTCTTCAATTCTAGTAGAGCCACTCTGTCACAAACTGCCCTATAATCCAATAGTGAAGGTTATAACATTTTAACTAATTAACACAAAATATAAACAACACAATGCAGAATTGTTTGATAAGAACTAGCAGGAAGGAATCTGTCTAGTAATTAATTAGCAAAATGCCAGAAGTACAAAGGAAGCAGCAAAAAGCCCCCACAGCTTCCAAGAAGCCTGATTTGAGTTAGCAATACCTGCATGAACATGCCTTAAAAACCAGTCAGCAAGTCAAGGTTTATCATCTTCAGTTTGCTTTGCTGTATCTTTCTACCTTCACAGGGCCACAGTTTCCCATTTTTTCTGCTGTGTAGGGTCTGGTACAGATAGAACAGGAAACCTTACCCCAATCAGGGGTTCAAGAGATGGCAAAAGAAGTGGTCTGCCTCTAACTGTGTCCCACTGTAGCCCACTGCTAAGTTACCACCTTGAATACTGTTGGAATGAGTCCAGAAGTTGGGATGAGTTCTGTTGGAATGAGTCCAGAAGAGGGCCACAAAGATGACCCAGGGGCTGGAGCACCTCTGCTGTAAGAAGAGGCTGAGGGGAGCTGGGGCTGTTCAGCCTAAACCTAAACAAAAATTTAAAAAAATTTTAAAAAAAGGTAAAAAAGCCCCAACCAAGTAACACATTTGCTTAATTCCTACAAGAATCCAGCTAACTCCAACACTTGGGCCTTTTATAAAAGTGTTAAGCAAGGATATGAAAAGGAAATGGTGAAACTGTTCTCCAAAGCACATTTTAGTACGTCATTCCTTTTCAGATGATGCAATTGACCACAGTGACAAAATCACAATTCCAAATAATACACTATCTTACAGATTTTTATTGAATAACCCCCTGTCAGAGTTGCAGGTAGAACAGTGATTAGTGGTGCATGTTGAGCAACAGCAGTGTGACTTAAAACACTGATAAAAGTTTGGAAAGAGAGCTGTATCAAGTGCTATACAACATTTCATATTCTTTCACTTATTAATCTTGGGGATTTATTGAAGGCTTAAAAATCTTAACTGAGAAAAATAATAGGGAAGTAATGGCTGGTGCTTTTCCTAGTCAGAGATTAATGAAAGTCTGAACTTGGACTTTTTTGCTTTAAATCTGCTTTTTATTGAGAAACTGAGAAAAGCTGAGGCATACTGGTTAGTCATACACCAAATAAAACCTTAAAATCAACTGTGATCCTGTTCTCAACATTAGAAAACAAAAACAGGCAAGTGGTTCAACAGTACAGGCTGCAATAAAAATAATTGTAGACACGCAGACAGAGGATTGCAATCTGAAACACATTTTTCTGTTAAGAAGCTATTTCTACTGACCATGGATCAGGTCTTAATAATTTAGATAGATTTAAAGATTATTGGGGTTTTATTTAACAAGACAGAAACGAGGGCCCAGCTGATGTTCTTATCAAAATGCATTTCTGGCAAACACCTTTGTTTCCTTTGAAATTAAAATGAAATGAAAATGGTATGGAGCTACTGCACATCACCTAACTGAGAAGGATTTTGGTTATTTATGTATTCAGTTATAAGAGAATTCAGATTTATAGGCTTGCTTCTTCTCAGTTGTCACATATGAAAAAACCCCCAGATTTCTACATTCTCTAGCATATAAAGAGAAACACATTTGAGGGAGCTTGATGTCTTCATACAGCATTGTACTGGTCTCCCTATTTTATGTATTTTTCTGAAGCAAAAAGAGTTTTGTTCTGCTTTGTTTTTTTTAACAGAACAGAAGAATACAATTTTCCTATCACGCTTAACACGTCAGCAGTTGACAGTGAAATGATAGTTACTGAAATATGAAAATTCACTTTTCATGAGGACTCCACAGCCATCTTAGTCCTATGTCCTTAAACACAGTCTCACTGGGAGCAAGTGAAGGTCACAAGCCTGAATTCCCATGTAAGGAATTCATGCAGAGGTATGCTACACACCCTGGGACTTGGGGAAAATAGTCAGGAAGGAAAACATGGTTTTTTCTCCAGCTCTACCAGAGAACACACTTTTTCTTCTTCCTCCAAGCTACGGATGGACTCCACTGGCATCAAGCAAAGTACAAAAATTCCAATTAACACCTTTCCACCTGATATCTTTTTCTTCCTGATGATTGCACCAACAGATGATGAGTAACATAGGACTTTTTTTATACCTCATTACAAAGTAATTCTTCTTTAATTGGAATCACTTTTATGTTAATCTGTTAAAATGAGGTTTCATAAAAATCTAGCAGCAAAATACATAATACAATATGTAACAAAAACTAGGGCTTTTGTCCACATCCATTTGTAATCTACACTCAAAAATCTGCATGACATTTCATAAAGTGAAACCTAAGAACCAAGAGGATTCAAATGGAAAATCTTTCCATAGACTCATGAACTGTAATTTTTAACTTCATTTACTTAACAGCATTCCACCTGAAACAAAGTAGTCCATGAGCAACTACAGGGATAAAAATTCAATCTTTCTTTTAGTAATTGTTATAAGACCACTTACCAAGAAAAGAGAAAGAAAGGAACAGAAGTTCCTCAGTTCCAGATTCATGGTCTTCCAGCATGAGCAGTCTCTCACTGTAAATAAAAATAAACTGTTCTCAAAACTGCTACAAAACCTAAAATCGCTGTAAAGACTTGGGTTTAAAGAAATCAAATTCCACACAGAGACATTATCTTGTTTTTCTGAATTTCTATTTAAATAGTTGAAATAAAGCAGTCGATGGATCACAAAAATCATGAAAACCACGTAATGTGTCAGAATACAAAAAAATGCAAGAAAGAAAAATTATTAACTTTTAAATACTAAACAACTGGTAGCATTTAAGTTTACATTTACAATAGTACATTCACAATCATATTACTTGTCTGAACCTAGACACTAAACCAACCTGTGCAAAGGAACAAGCTGCTGAGTCACTTAGATCCAACGAGAGGCAAATAATGCCATTTCTCTTCTCAGTGACCACATTCAAAAGCTGATTCTTTCTGCAGCTTCCTCCTTGTGGATGAAAACTATGATGCACCACTGTCTGGTTTTCTTACAGGACACTGAATTGTAGAGATCCTACTCCCTGCAGAAAAAAATGGTCACTAAGTCCCATTTTCAAAATTCATTCCGCAATAGCATAACTCAGAAATGCAAGGGATCCAAAATTGCCTTGAGATCATCTCTTCTCACACCTTCTCACTAAGACCATTGTTATTCCACTCAGACCTTATGCAATATTACATCCCTGTTCCATAATGAGCTCACTTCAACCACCACAAACTGTAAGGTGGGTGGTTTTTTCCAGTTTACCACATCGAGAAATATAATTGGTTTCAGGTTATTTCCACATCTGTGCTCATTCAGCTCTGTTGACTCATCCCATCTTCTAAATTCTACATTTTCTAATATTCTACATTACTTAAGTCAATCAAAAGGCTCTTCCTCAGTCTTCTCAGATCCTTGCTTGAAATCAGACTGAATCTCACCTTGTCTCACAAATTGTCTTGCCCTTAATCCTGGAGTTTTTAAAAAATAAAATATCACATAGCAATCTCACAATACAGGTAGAAAGTATTACACTTCCCTTCAAAATCCTTAGCCCCAGCCTTGGGATTTCTTGGGTTTAGTAGAGTATGCCAGATGTTGTACTAATATACCAACACCCTGTTCCCTTCAGACAAACATCTAGGAGTTATTTTACATCTCTATTACTTCGTTGTCAACCACATGGAAGGAAAAGACAGTAAAAAGATTGATTTTTAATTTTTTTTTTTTTTTTTTCCACAGTGGAGACATCCCAGATGTGCTAGTCCTTTCTCAGCACTACCATTTAGGTTTGTGCTGCAAGCCATCTTTTTTTCAGCATCGATCTGCACTTGATATCACTTGGGAGCTGCAGCAGCATGGCAGACTCCACTTATTAAGTTGAAATCTTGTTAAGTTTCCTTTTCTACCTTATCATCTATCCCATCTCTCGGGTGCCAACAAGTAGATCCTGACAAATTTGTATCAAAGAGAAAATTTTCTCTTTAAAAAAAAGAACCCAAACAGGTGATAGATTCAGGCTCCCAGACTTCATTCACCTAAGTGCATGACAGAAAAGGAGGTGAAAAAGCATGAGTGTTCCAAGTGAAGGTTTTTCCCAATGAAGGAACAAGGAAAAGCAGCACAATCTATTAATTTTTCTTAACCACCTGCTTGCCCATTGTGCATTCTAGTCCTGCTTTACCTGGGTATTAAAAGCTAAAAATCTCTTCTCAGCCTGATGAAACAATACTTTTTCTCAGAAGGAAAACTGCTCCACAGAACTGAACTGATTACCTTCTTCCAATAAAAAAATATCAAAATATATGAAGTCACATTAAAAACATTACTTTTACTGACTGTTCTTATCACTAAGGTGGCTATACCAACAGTGCCCAATCCCATTACTATTGAGTGTACCTTCTAAACTTATTCTGGTTTAGGAGATCTAGAAAGATTGTAGCCTATGGCTTCAGATTTGTGCACTCCTTAGAGCAACATGAAATAAACAGTATTACAGAGAATCAGATTTCCTTCTAAGGTGGCCATGTGCAGTCACTGCTAAATACTGACATTTTTTGTAATCTACACACAGGCTAAATCAAGTTGATAATATCACTAATTTAACATTGCAATTAATGTTTTATAAATATGTTTTTGTGCTTTTGGTGTTTTCACAGTAATTTCTGTACTGTATAATACTCGGTTCGTTCTATTAAGGAACACTGACATAAATTAATCTATTTTAGCTCTTTTATCATTCACAATTCTTTCCACAGTGATTAAAGGCTATTTAGAAATATAAATAATGATCAGTCATTCATTCTAGAAAAAAAAACAATCTATCTTCTTGGGCACTCTAAGCTAAGCTTAGTAACCACATTTTTGCTGCTGATTAAAGAGCTGCTTTGCAGTGACTGGCATTCTGTGCAGTGAAAGCCCAGCTGAAGGAAAGACTTGTACTTTCAAAAACCATCCCCTTCGCTTCAAGGTTGAAAATAGTCCATTTTGGGTGTTTAATAATGATAATTATAGATATTGAAGAGGTTACATGAGATGAATCCCACTTATGTGACCATGTATTAGACATTAATGGATTTGCCACGCTCATTCATCTAATTGAGGATCACATTTTTCAGAGTTATGAACCCAAGATGCTTCAGAAAAGACACATCAACCATTCCCTTCTTCCTGCCTCATTCAAACTGTTAGAGAATACGTTTTGAGATACATGTACACATGACAACAACTGCAAATTCTTCTGGGTTCTGGATCGGGAGGTCCAGAAACAGGGCAGCTTCTTGTATTCCTCTTGCCGGCCTGACTGTTTGCAGGCAAATTTCAGATTATCTTCCCAGATCACTTGAAATTCATAGTTCATCCACATCAGCTATTTTACATCTAAAACCCCTAAAATAAGAGATACTTTCCATTACTTAAGCTAAGTCTCTTGGCTTGCTATGGGAATTCCTAGCTAGAGCCTAAAAACTTTGATTCTTCAAAAAAACTTTGAAGTTCTTCAGTGGCAGGATAATGCAAACATCTTTGATTCTATGACCCTCCTTGTCCTTTCAAAAGAAAACCCACTACTTTCACCCTTCAGACCTCTTTCTCTGTTCATTGGCAGCAGGAAGAAAGCTGCCAGTGGGACTTTTAGTCTATCACCTGTTCCTAAAGAACTCACGGGCACTCCTGTAAATACCAGCTACAGCTTCCCCATCAAATCCCCAAGATTAGCAGAAAAACTACTTAATCTTCCCAGCCACTGGACAGCAAGTGTGACAGCATGTTTTCTTCCCTTAAATGTCCTGCCACAGGACAAGCTAATGCCAATAATTCCTTCCAAGAAAACTTCAAACTATGGGAAGGAGATTGGTTCGACTATTCAACAAGTTCTGTCTGAAACTTAAGGAGGGAAACTTCCAGGACAAAGTGAGGAAGACCACCTCCCTAGTCATAAAAGCTGTTTACCAGCCTATTCTATTCATTGGCACAATCCTTTATTCTGCTGCTGTGCTCTTCTACTGTATTCTGCTCCTACCCTGGAAAGCTGACATATGACAAAGAATAAAGATACTGGAAAAATCAATCTGCAGTCTGAATTCTATAGCTGCTTTATAAGTGTCTGTCACCCATCATCTTCTTGATATCCATTAGCTTTTCTCTCTTTTTTCCCTGCTCTCTTTCTCCTGAGACTCAGCTAAGAAAAAGGATAGATCCCTATCAACAGGAGCAAAACTTCTTTCAAGAACTTTTTGCTGCTTTTAAGACTTTTAAGTGTTAGAAATAGATTTGATTTTTTTTTTTTTAACCAAAAAACCGACATAGCTAAAGTCACTTTGGCATAATCCAACTCTGATTATTTATGATGAAATTTTCAAATGTTCTCTTGGACACTAAGAGAACAGGAATGATTTCTGTTTTAAAACAGGACCACATTTACTTGCACCTGTAACTGAACCTTGTCTGCAAGCATACTTTCCCCTCAATATCCCCCTCAAATATCTACAACACCTGCCTGCTTTTTCACACCTTTGTCTCCTTATCTGCAATCAGTTGAATAGGCCAAAATTCAGACTCAAACTAGAGATGAAGAAAGCTTTGCAGGGAAACCTCCAAGAAAAGAACAGAGCTACAGTTAGGCAATTCTTAAAAACTAGCTTCCCACCTCCAGCCTGTCCTTAGCCATTCTGAGCACAGGCTCAAGATAGTCCATTCCTTAATTCCCAGTGTTACACTGCCATCAGTTCACTTTCTGCAGTGCCACCCAGCTAAGGTGACAGGAGCTCCACATTGTACTCCATAGCTCCAGATTGAAATTAGCTCCACTATCAGCATAAAAATCTATTTTTTTTTTTAAATAAAATTTATTCCCCTGAAATTTCATTAGTCTTAACTAAAAGCTGATATATTGTTACATTTCTTAAAGAAAGTTACATATTTTTATTATCAGTTCACTCCATATTAGAAGAATAAAATGACGAACGATATCTAAAAATATTTAAATATCAACAAACGATATTTTAATTTGCATCAGCTGGCTGCTAATAAATGATCAATGACTGTGACATTTTTCTCTTATATTCTCTGAAAGTACTAGACTGTTACTATCTTAAAACTGCCTGACTGAGCCATGTACCTCCATCATTTGCTGAGTGAAGATTCATTTTCATTTGACCAAAAAAAAGCCTCTTAATATTGGTTTACCTAAACTTGTTTTAACTTCTGTGAAGTTAAAAGATTCCAGGCACACATGAATGTAACTGATGCATAAATTTAATACAGTAAAGCAATCCACTGTCTGAGTTGTTTCATCTAACTCATAACACACTTAGATTTTCATTTATGCCAGCACTGATTGAAATCCTGACTGTACTTGCCTTCTGAGAGACAGAGAAATCCTTACTGTGCAGGGGAAAAAAAAAAAAAAAAAGAAAAAAAGTTGGTTATTTTTTGTTCCTAATAAGTTCAGGTTTCACATTAGCAGTGAATTTCTAATCAAGGCAATATGATATAATCTCATTTCTTACTCCAAAGCAGAAAAATATGCAATCTCTAGAAACTTCTGAGGACAAGTACAATTCATAATGAAAATTAATTTCATATTTCTATTTCCTATCTCCTACAAATAACAAATACTTGTAACACAAGGACAGATGTTTTTAATATATTCTGTTATCAGATTAGAAACACAAGCAAAATGGATGGAACAAAATCCATCTGGATAAAGGACACAATGCATAATGCCACACTCCTATTAGCATAACAAAAATGAGTAAATTATGTTGGTGGTGAGATAATTGGGAATACTCAGAATCCAGAGAGAAGATATTTGAGAATGTTGTGGAACCTAATCTCCACGTTCCATTAATAAAACAAGAAACTGTCTACCTTACAAGTATGTGTTATAACTTAGTTCTATCTTCTAATTAAGAAATCAGAGCTCTGACATTAATTCAACAGCAACATTTGCCAGCAGAAACAGGCTAATGAAAAGTGTCACCATGTTTTAAAATAACTTGATAGATAAAGTGGAACAAATAATAACACAAATAATATTGGACTTAGTAGTAGGATTGATGAAAATTGTAAAGATTTGCCAGCTCTTTTGGAAAGGAAATACAGCAAGCCCCCATAACACAGCCATGAAGTTACACTCATTCAACTTCTGTAAGACTACAGCTTTGTACTCTGTATTATAATTCATTTTCCTAGTGAAGTATCATGTTACCATCACAATTCAAAGAGGTTTTTTGGGTTTTTTTTCATTAGGTTCAAGCAGTATGTGGAAGAGGCACATGTTTTCAAGGTAACACTGGAGACAACCCAAGGTAAATCTAAAATGAACATGGAAGCTGGGTCAGATTCTAGTCTTGAAAATATTTTTTTAAATTTAAAGATGTTTACAATGTTCAGGTTGTAGTAGCAAAGTTTATAAGCAACATTGGTGCCCTAAAAATGCAGAGGAGCTTGTGAGACCATCTCCAGGGGACCATTTGCCTGTACCAGTACAGTGCCCTTCATTGTCTTCCATTCAGGTGTTAAAAATCCTTTTTCCACATAGACATGGACCATTCAAATACTTTCATCACAAAAGTATCCAAGTCTGGACAAAGCTTTATTTTTCTGTTTCTGAAATAAAAGCCTATTTAGTGAGACAAAACTACCATGCTGCATGGTGTAGGTGAGACACAGAGTCAATGGAACCAAAAGAAAAAAAGACACACTGATAAATAATGTGCCTAGCATCTCTTCTGATCAAGGGTTTTTATAGAAAATTGAATAAATGGTACAAAACCCAGTTCTTGACCCCTAAGAACTGCATTTCATTCACATCTGAATTATAATTGCATAGTAGTAAAGATTCAAGCAAATGGTTAATGATTTAATTTAAAACCTCTTTACTATGAAAATTAACAAATATAATTTAATTGCAATTTCTTGCATGATTAATAGGCGAGATTTTCTTTCTTAATTCCATCATGCAATCTGTTAAATATGGCCTTTTTGTTAAATTATTTTAATTTCCTGAGAGATCAAGCTGCTATTGCATGCAGATTGTGTTATCTAACACCTCATATTATTATTTCTAATTTTCATATCTATTTGATTAATGGTTTGCTTTGATCAATCTTGGGCACTAGGAAGACACAAACTC
This sequence comes from Florisuga fusca, assembly GCA_038090715.1. NCBI lineage: Eukaryota > Metazoa > Chordata > Aves > Apodiformes > Trochilidae > Florisuga > Florisuga fusca. The sequence goes on from JAAWXA010000013.1 coordinate 8,677,299, forward strand.
ATTGTCTTTATGCCCCCAAGTAGAACTGGTTGGGCTGAGGGAGCATGATGATGTGGCTCAGAATACAGAAGTGTGCTGAAGTGAAGTGTATTATAAAATCTTTACAACTACTGAAAGCTATCCTGCTTTTAATTTTAATGGTGAAATAAAACCCACAGACAGATAATCAACCACAGGAGCATGTATTTTCTAGGTGTGTTGCAAAATGAGTAAGTACCTTGGGGACTGAGCAATTAGCTTCTTCACCCTGAATATTTCTGTTTTAAAGGTGGTGTGGTTATGGATTTATATGCTTTGCCTTGCAGTCTTCCTCAAGAGTCAAGTTAAAACATGTTAAAACAGCAAGGTGGTGAAGCCATCACTCTACAGAAGTCTTGCCCCAGGGAAAGGAATTTTTTGCAGACCAACAAAGTGTAGAAATCAGCCATGAAAATAAGCAAATCCCTAGGATCTTGAAGGTTTCTGAGAAGGCAGTGAGGGCAGACACCTTGATGGGACTGCTGTTACTGGTGTCACGTTCAGAAGTGTCAACCCAAGCCCAGTCCTGCAGCTCAGTCTAACCTCAATTTGCTCCCACGTAGTTTACAAGGAGTTCTCCCCAAACCCCCACACACTGTTCTCCATCTTCTCCAAGAATTCCCAGTGTTTGGGAGTGAGAGATGCCAAGAGACAGCTGATCAGGAGATTTTATTTGAATTTTCCTGATAGGCAGACAAGTATGAGAGCTATACCTCTGACTCCAGGAGAAGTCTCTGCTGGAAAAGCCACAGGCACCTCAAAATAAAACTGAAAATTGGTGCAGAGGAACAAAAGGCACATACCTAGAAAGAGATGGGAGAGCTGCACTTTCAATGCTGCTGCACCTTTTACTTTTTCTTGCTGCTTTTGTGGATTGCTCAACTACTGCCCAACTATTATCTGTGAAAGAAAGATTGCTTAGCAAAAAATTCACATTCATTTTTATTAACCTAAATATGTTATATAAGTTACTATGTGCATTTGCTAAGGTCATTTTAGATGACACACATTTTTCTTCATATTTCAAATGAATTTATATGAATATGGCCTTCCCCATTTTACTCTAGTTTATTTTAATTAAAACGAGTTTATTGTTTAACAGAAACTTTTTCAGTTCTGTGGAGACTTAGGAAGGTATTTGCTTACCGAAAAGATTCTAAATATTTCTCTTTTTTCTCCTACAATATCTTTCAATATCTCATCACTAAATGATTACTTAAGTGATTTAAGACTCTGAAAAAGCATTTGCTAGCAAAATGTCAAATAATATGAACAGAGACTGGGAACAAACACTGCTCATCCAGCCTTACACAGTGGATACAGCCTAAACAATTCTCTTTTAATTTCACCTTTCATTTGCTCAAGGCCTTTTTCCAATACACTTCTACAACTTCTAACTTTTATTACTGCCAGAGACATCCGAGCAGCTGCTCCAGATCATCTAGGCTGAGGCCATTTCTAAATTTCTTCCAAACTTTGTAATAAGCTCAATGGTAAACTAGATGAGCTTGAACCTCATTCCATTAGCAATTTTCTAAATGTATACTGTGTACACATTCCTGAAAAAACAGCTGAAAATGACACTTCATAGACAGAGAGATAAAAAGTAGGCATGTTGAACTGTAAACTTCTACAGTGCTTAACTATGACAAGCATGGTTAGTAACTGAATTCACACTCTCTGCAAAACCAGGTTGCAAATTATAAGATACTTGATACTGTATGTTTACACCGTGCATTTAGTGAATTATAAAAGCCTCATGAAACAAGATGCCCTTAAGGCAGAAACAGGCAGCACGGCATCATGACAGTCCCTCAGTATCACTCTCGTATTTGATGCTCAAGACACACGTGTGGGACCAACACAAACTGTATGCTAAAGAAAGCTTCTGGTTTTTTTATATAAAAAGCAGAATAAAAGTAAAGACAATCAGAATTCTGCCAGACATTTGATAACCACACTCTCTGCTGTGGGCTCTCAATGCTGATAAAAATAAATGTGTCGGAGAGATGCAGAACTGAGCTTTGACTTCTGTGATCCCTTCAGCGAGGCTGGAACCAGGCAGTCAGGTTTCACAAAGCATTCACAGGACTCATTCCAATAATTCAATTTAATTGATTGAATGAATCAACAGATATGAACAGCAACTGAATGAGTCAACAAACACGAAGAACAGAATGAATAACAGTTTTGTTATTTCTGTAAAAAAGCTGTTCATGTTTTCAGGACCTGAACAAATTGACAGTCAAATCAGTTTAATTCTAAATTTCTTTACAGAATAGCTTGCTTCATCTATGGATTATTAACACCAGACTAAATTACTGATATTCCCACAGCTACAAACTTTTTTCTGGACACTTTTCCAAAAGTTTTGTCCAGGATGAGTGCATGTCAGCATGGTTTATGATGGAGTAAAAGGCATGCAACAGAAGAAAAAAAACCTGCACATCTGCAGTGAAAAGACAATGATGCATGTATAATGATGCATGCTTCATTAGAGAGCAAACACATACATAGACATACACACACACACTTAGACTCTCACACTTTAGTTCTGCTTGGTACAGTTGAGAATTATGGCCTTTTGCAACGAGAATTAATGTATAGAAGAGCATGCCCTTTAGAATAAGATTTGTAAAGGTATTTTCACAATATGCAGCTTGTCTGCTGAAAGACAGAAAAAAGCTAACTGAAGGTATGCCAGGGTTCAGAGACATGTACTGTGTCAGACAATTCAACAGAAGAGGGCTCTACTGCATCATTGCTCTTTTTCTCCATTAGGGAGACCACACATGCATCATTTTTTTTCCTCACTAGTATTTTTCACACAAAAGGCAGTCATACAGACCTGGGAATTTAGTAGGCATTAAGGTAAGGCATCTAATTCTAAATGTAACTCCAGGATTTCTTGAAGCTCAGATACACACTGAATTGGGGGAATTATAATTTATTAGTTTCAGTTCACTCTCTTCTGCAATGAATTTCCTGCTTGGTTCTTTTCTGTGTCTTTGTCAAGCAGGGTTGATTTTTCTGTTTCTCTTTTCTTTTTCTTTAATAAAAAACACTGTTTTGGATGACAATTCTTTGTGACACCCCAAAGCAAATGTCAGGAAAAGCTCCCAAAGTCCAATAGTAAAGTCTTGACAACACAAACTCTTGTGTGCTTTTGACACTGGACGTGTGTGTTGTGGATAAGTGGTGTCAGAATAAACCAGTCAGATAGCAACTGGCACTTGTGCAAGGGGAGCTCAGAAAAACTGCTCAAAAGCCTGCCAACATGTGCCTGATTGCACAGAATCACAGCATGTTTAGGTTGGAAGAGACCTCCAAGCTCATCCAGTCCAACCTTTGACCAACACCATAAGCTAACCACTAAACCACATCCCTAAGGACCAGCTCCAAATGCCTTTTAAATCCCTCCAGGGATGGGGACTCCACCACTGCCCTGGGCCATTCCAATACCCTCTCAATGAAAAAATGTTTCCTAACATCCAGCCTGAACCTGGGTGAGCTTCCATCCATTCCCTATCACAGTTTCCTCCTCACCCCAACCTCCCTTGAGGCAGCTGAAGGGAGCCATAAGGTCTCCTCTCAGCCTCTTCTTCCCCAGACCCAACACCCCCAGCTGCTCCTCATGTGCTCCAGGCCCTTCATGAGCTTTGCTGCCCTTCTCTGGACACAGACTCAGTGTGCCATTTCCCATTAGAAAACACATTGGATATTGTTTTCATGTCCATAAAAGTGGTTTGAGACTCGTCCAAGTCAAAAACAAGGGCCAGAAACAACACAGCACTGTAGGATGCAACAGCACAGCTTCCCCACAACTCTTTCTAGATGTGTCCTAACCTCTAAGTCCTATGCACAGCAGCTGCTGCAAGCAGTGGTTGCATTTGTAGAAAAAAAAAATGCTGTGACAGAGTAGGATTTACAGGGGTACAACATCACATCACCTCTCTTCCCTGTGAGTGGAAAACTGTCCCACGGCCCAAACTGCAGTCAGATTTTTCCAGGATAGGCAAGGGTTAAATCTGGGGGATGTACAAGACTCCTTGCTGAACACCTGCAGCTAAGAAGCTAGCAAGACCAGTTTAAATCATTCATTTTAATTATCCCTCAACTAACGACCTAATTCCATAGAACAAGAGTATTTTCCAGAAGTCTTATCCTGTTAAAGCAACCGAGTAATACAGACAACATACTTGACAAACAGAGACAGAAAAGCCAAACAAGAACTTGAATCTTCAATCATCACTCACAGAAATGTTTGTTGTAAATGCAGGATATAACAGGGATAGATCCAGCATCAGTGAGACAAATGGAACAATTGGAAAGCATGCTTCCTCAGGACTTGTACCTTCAAAGACCTCTCACACCTGTGAGAAGTATTGTGTTTGTGCTCCGGACAGAATTTCTACTCTTTTTAAAAAAATTCTGTCCAAATAAGCAAACTAAAGACCTTAAATACCTAGCTCCAAGATAGAGTCTGGCCATGTGAATAAGCAGCATTCAGATCTCAGCACTGAAATTTTTCCAAACCCGGTCTCTAACAAAGATGTTTGGACCCTTGAAGTTTCAGAAATCTGACCAGACACAGCCAGGGACACAAATCTGGGTCCATTTTAAGCAGATTGATCACAGTGCTGTGCAAGAAAGGACCATCTGAAGAAGAGGGTACAGATAGAAAAATCTCTCTTAGATCTTTGAGGTGAAAATGACCTTCCTGCCCTTATTCCCCTCTTCTCAGTGTTTTCTGTTCCTGAGATCACTGGAAAATCGCAGTATCTGATTTACTCAGTTGCTTAACAGATGGGTTCTGCTGGCAACTTTCATGGTCTGAGAGCCATTCTTGGCTGCTGTGCCAAAAAAAGGCAATTCTCTTCTCACCTTCTACAGGGCTTTTAATTTGTCTTCCAGGTTTCTCCTATTACGTGAATAAAAGTTACCCAAAATGTTTTAAAAATATTTTGATAATTTCAAATTACAAAATACATAAAAAAAAAAAAAAAGAAAAGAAACAAAAACCTCCAAACTTCTCTTGATCCTTTGTATTCGATAATTTGAAAGCTGGAAGGCAGAGGAAAAAAAAAAATCTTAGTCCTTACTCCCAAAAGAGAGAAGTTAATTCCAATCTCCCATATTTAGAGTCGATGATTGAAACATTTTATGATTATACTGAAAATGAATGGGTTTGCTTTATTATTTTTTTTTTCCTCTGTGGCTGTGTTTTAGTCAGGATGAGCCAAACTCAGCCACTGGTCCAGTGTGCAGCATGTGCAAGCAGTCATTTTCTGCTTCTGATGGGTGGAGATGGTTAATGACCAGCTGTGGGGCACACATCTCCTTACAAAGAGGCCAGAGATTAGGCATGTGCCAGCCTCTGCTTTTCCTAACTGATTTGCTCCACATCTCTTGTGGGATTTTTGGATTGTTTTTCAGAGGTACTTAACCCTCTTCACCATCTGTACTGACTCAGTGGGTGCCATTAGGCAACAGCAGACAGAGCAAATTTAAGGCACTGCATAAATTGAATTGGGGGAATTCACTGAGATTTTTGCCCTGGGTTTGTAAACTGGCTGTCAGGTTCAACTGACTGTTAAACTGTTTAATAAAATACATTTTGCAATCAAATAACATATCCAGTACACTAAAACATGGAAAAAAGTACATTAGTTCTTCTTCATGCTAATTTAATATTAGACTCGAGTCTTAGATTCGTAAAGAAATGAAATAAAATCTCATCCATCATTATAAAGATCCTTATTATCTCCTGATAAGGTTATCACAGTCTTTTGGAGACAAGCTATTGCCATGTCCATGCTTTAGTGAAAGCATACAACTGGTGAAAAGACATATTTAGTCTTAGATTTTACAACATGCATCAGCATTTTGCTTTTGCTTATCAATTTCCTTTCTTTAGCCAATTTTCTGCTGATATTCACTCATCTTCCCAGCCCAAGTTGCAGGGAGATCAAGAGAGAATCAAATCCATCCACTTTACATCTTGAGGCCAAGCATCTGGCTGAATGGGATGAAAAGTATGCTGGAAGACTCTGGCTTGTTGTTCATTGTTTTTTTTTCCCCCTCTTCAGATGCCTGTAGATGCACTTCATGTAAAGCTACTAGAATTAATTTGAAAGGTTGCCTCTTACAGACTTAAAGAAGAACATTGCTTCATTTTGACTAAATTCTCTTGGGACCCAGTACGTGCAAAAAGCCATCGAAAGTACAAGAAAATGAAAGGTCACATAACTGTACAAAACCTCTCATTTTCAAAAGTTAGAAATAGTAATAAATAGATTATACTTTCTTCAGGGAAGGTTTTAGTAAAGAAAAAGTCTTTTGTTTACAAGAGAACCTGCTATGGCACACAAGAGATTAACAGATGGATGGTTTACAGCTAGATCTTAATAATAAGAGACATCATCTGTATCACAGCCTTCAGGAAAAAAAAAAAGTGCTTGTTGCCATTGTCTTTGGATCTTTTGTCACAATTAAAGGTTTCTTTAGCACATGTGAAAAAAATACCAAAACCATCATAAGCATTACTTGATGTTTGGGGCGTTTTGCTTGTTTTTCACCTGAAAATGAAATGGTGAGGCTTTCTTCTGATTTAACTCAAACTCGTCAAAACGGGCGAGTTCTTTTCAGGAAGGCTGTGCACAAAAATTAAAAAGGAAATCAGGCTCCTAAAAGGAATTTTTATGAAGGACTTCTGCTCATTTCTGCTCTCCTGAAACATGTAGAGTTTTTTAAAACAGTGTTTTTTGAAAGGCTATGAACAGACTTGCTACTAAAATACATAGAAACATATTCAGCATGGTAAGAATTGTTTTTTAGTCAATCTTTAGCAGTAATTTGCATCTGCACCGAATCAGATCACATCTATCAGAAAGTAACTTTACTAAAATTAATCAAATAAAGTGAGAAACAGAATAAGACTACAAATTTTACAGGAAGTGGGAAGAGTTGAAGGAATAAAAATTTACAAAGTATGTAGTTGCTACAATGCATGTAAGTGTGAAGACATTCACAAATATTTGCCTAGGAAAAAAAAACCACAATAAAACTATTTTAAATAGTGAAATATAACTTAGGCCAATATGTGAGGATGATTTTCTGACTTGAAGTTTCTTTATACCTATTCCTTTTTGACTAGAAAGTTCACGGGTGTTTTTCTGCTGCTAGATGGACTAGGTAGGAAAAACACCAGAATGTTATGTACACATCTTTTCAGCCACTATTTCTCCTTTCATTGTGACATGGCTGTTTCACACAACACTCTATGTGTGAACAGCAGAATGAGATGAGATGACAAAATAGCTTCTAAGACCATTAGAGGGTAGGAGAGGGGAAGGAATGGGTATCTTACATCTGTTTGTGGTTTATGCTGCTGCCAATCACTGCAGCATCTAAGCATGACCTCCAGCTTCTTACAATACAAGGTCTCTGTCTTGAAAATGACATATAAATTAGAATTAAAAGGGAGTTTTCCTTCGTGGTGAACATAAATATAAATAAGCATCTGCAAAATAAGAGAATGAAATACATAATTAAGCCTTTTCAGACTTCAGTCAGTCACAGGGCATCTTCTTCAATGCTGCTATTCTTTTTCATAATTCACTTTCTCAGTTTCTTCACCACTTCTCTAAATATAATTTTAAATGCAGAGACTATAGATTCAATTGACTCTATTGGCTATTTCACATCAACCTATATCAAGATGATATGAGGAAAGTGTGTCAGAATTCATTTCCTTCTCTGCACACTTTGTGGCTCAGCAGAAGCAAGGGAAAAGAGGCGTTATAAAAAATTTGTTCTCATTTTGGGATTAATTTTATTTCCTTGAAGTATGAGATTTATTATTTTATAATACGTATTTTTATCATCTTGGAAGTAGACAAAGCCTCTGTAAAACCTGGAGAAAACACTGATGTTGAATTTTCTAGATTGTTAAAGAGTTATCAAAAGTTTGCAGAAGGAACACATTGATTTAAAAAAATGCAAATTTGAATGAATGATGCAGACAGCTGTACAAAGAGGAGTTGATGGTATTCTGGTAAATTCTCTATGACAAATTCTGCCTAATCAGATTTCAAAAATGGCTATGTTTTTATTCAAAGACAGAAAAACTCAAGAAAGCCAAAGAAAAAGAAAAAAATCATCAGTGAACCAAACTACAGTTCTGCACCCTCAGTTGCAAAATGAGGAGATAGCAGATGCTCTTAGAACCTGTGAAGAACTGCCTCTGGTCCCAGGTCAGCTCACAAACAGCTCAGGAGCTACTAAAATACTTTTTAACTGCAGTTCCCAGTCTGTGGTGATGCCAAACCAGTTTTAGCAGCCAGCTACCATAGTGAGGCTGGCCTGGAGATGGGTAACATCTCTCATCTCTAAGTGGGGAGAGTCCATCACTGCCACATCACCTGGTGTGTCAGTGTTACTTTTCCTGCTAACAAGTATTTCTGCTTTCAGAGAAGCTTCTATGCTCTCAAATTCTTGGAATTGTTGAGGAAGAGCCCAGACACAGACTTTCCTCCCACACCTGCATTCTTACAGGCATGTCCTTATTATATATGGGAACAGTTACACATCCAGATTAAGGGTGGCTGTTTCAGGAGTACTCTAAAGTCTCCATCTAGGTTGAACCAGAAAAAAAAAAAAAAAAAGACCCTAAGAGAATAAACAGCCCTATTCCCACTGTAGAATGGAAACTACACACTGGATGAGTGGCTGACCTGGATCTTGGGAACCTGTAAAGTATAATCAGGAGTATAGATAGTATAGATTCAGCCTTTATCACACAAAGACAGGCAACACAGTTTGACCGTAGGGACCATGAAAAGAAAAGAGGGACTTAAAAGAATATTATCCTTCCTTACAGACATGTCTGAGAGAGTAAATGTAAACCAGAGCTGGCCTTCTGAAGGGAAAGGGAGTGGACCATGTCTGAAGGAAGATGGTCTTGGGGTGTGCTGGCTCTGGTCACAAGATCATCTGGTGGCAGCAGTCTTCATGCAGCTGGATGCTGCCATACACTCAGAGCTAAACCCCCCCCACACAAAATCCCTGCATTTTTCAAGCGTGGTCTGTTAGGAAATAAAAGGTTATAAGCAGCTAAAAGTACCACTCTCAAAAGTTAATTTTTCTAAAACAAACAAAAAAGTATAAATAACATTACAAAGGAAAGCTTGAACAAAGGCTATGGAGAATGAAAAAAAAAACAACAAACCATCACTTTCTATTTGCTCTGAGTGTCTTCACCTTGTAATAAAGAATATTGGGCACAATTGTAATATAACTTCATTTGAAGATAACCTCAGGCACTTTTTAACTATCTTGTTTGTGACATCAGTCTGGTTATGGGAAATTCGTCCATGTTTTACCTCAAAGCACCTGCTAATTTGGAGCCAGAAAGAATATAAATTGTATAATTAATCCATTTAAAACATTTACACACTGGGCAGCACCCACAGCATAATGGAAAACAATTGCAAGAGCTTCCATGCTTTAAAAGTTCTTTTCTTTACTTCCAAATAATAGTTTAAGTGTAAACAGTAGAAAGGTGACTAAGGCAAATAACCAGTAACAGAAATTTTGTCCTAACATATATTTTTATTAAGAAACTTTCAAAGCCAAATAAGGCAGCTCCTAAATATCTCATGCTGCTGTGCTAACAGTGATTAATTGTGTAACTTACTTTATTCTGCTTCAAGTACCTGTCATGGGGCTTCAGAGCATTAGAGGGGAATTTTTTGGTGTGGAGCTTCTAAGCTTAAATAAATGAATAAATAAATAAAGCCAGCAACCATAGGAAAGCTGCAGTTACTTAGATTAGTTGTCACGAGTTTTCCTTCAGATGCACAAAATCAGAGCACCCTGGTAGGTCCAAGCACACATTCATGCTATACATTCAATATCTGCAAATGCATTCTGTGAATTTGCTATTTAGGTTGCATACACTGGTATAAATATTAGGTTTTAACCCAGTAATGAACAGATTAAAAAAACATTCCATGAGAATGCAAAATAAAATCTGAAACCCCACATTTGGCAACATAAAGCTTCAGAATCTCACTGGAACTTATGGATTTAATTGCCAACTAGCATTAAATAAGAGTAGATTTCTTTATTTACTAGATCACAGTTGTTTCAGTAGAAATCTATGTGGACAGAGTCACCATTTTCATGACCTGAAATAATTTCATAAAGATTTGATGATTTTGAAGGCTACATGTTTTATTTATTGACTGTAATCCTGAAATTTGTGGATGAATTTCTTTTGTGGGTAATTTGTGAATAAGTTTATTTTGTTAACAAAGACTATTTCATTGTATTTTTCTTACCTAGCAATATACTGTATTATTCTGTTGATTTTTAAAAGAAATCCATCTTATAAACTCTTTTCTCTGCTTCTGTCTTCTCCTCTAAGAACACTGTTAATTATTCTTACTCTTGCATCTTCCTCATCACTATCCTCTGAAATATTTATAGTGCAGTGATGATGCAAAAGAAGGGGGGTAGTGGCAAATCTTCAGAAATTCTTAAAATTATAACAGTTCTACAAAAGATATGCTTTTGTGTGGGACACAAGAATAAGAATGGTAAACGTGGCTTCCTATAAAGCTGTTTGGAAATTCTGGAGTAGGTTTCAGACCAACATGTGAAATGTCAGACTACAGACTGTGTAAACTATCATAGCTCCACTGAAGTCAAATTGAGGTTACAGCATCATGATTTTAATCTTGGCATTTTGTAGCCCCCACATGCTGCTGTAGTCTCATCCAAAATAGTCAGATATAATTTAACATTTTAAAGTGCTCTTTTTTTTTCCCCTCTGTTTTAACTTACAAACAACAACTTGCTTGCTGCATGTGTTGAATGCTTGACTTTCCCCCCCTTTCTGCTGTGTGGATAAAAGCATGTTTACTTTTTATACCATATATATATTTTTTTTATTTATTTTTTTTTTACTGTGAACAGACATGTCTGCCCTTTCAGAGTTCCCTGGCTTGTTTGCTAATGAACTGATGCACTATATGAATAGCTTTCTCTGCTATCAGATTGTACTCTGGACCTTAATGACAGCTCCTTATCAACACTTCCAATTACCAGTGAATCCCAATTTTGTTCTTGCCTCCCCACATTTCACAACATTTAGCCAATTGTCTCAGCAGCCTGAGAAAAGCCCTTATTGATCATTCCCTTTTTTCATACATCATCTTCTCACGACTCCTTTTCACAAGAGCTTATGTCATACATTTTTTTTTTTCATTGCCATACATGATGATAAATATGGTCACCTCCTGGTCCCCCTCTCTGACTGTTCCTGTCCCTGTTACCTTTGGAAGCTAGAACTATGATTGCTTTGCACAACCAAAGATTTCAAGTAATTATTATACATAGATTACTACTGAGATTTTGCTATTAATCAAATATTTCATGTCATGTATACAGTGTTGTTCCCAAATATTCCCATGGTAACTGGGAACTCCCTTAATTCTAGGACTGAGCAATGTTAGACATTCCTCTGCCATTCTAACCTGGCACTTGGGGTCATTCCTACAACCTCCTGGCTTGGGCACAAGTTATCAGAATATGCTTAGGGAGTTCAGCATTCCAAAGTTCACTGGTAGAATACTTACATGGAACCAGATTTGTTCACTAAGTGGGGTTATTTTATTTACATTTATTACAAGAGCCCCGAGCACATTTACCTTGCATTACTTTCCCCCCAAAACTTCCCAGGGCCGTTTTTCCAGCAGTAAAAACCAAACCAAACCAAAACCCATCAAAACTCTTCTACAGTTTTTTGAACAGGTACAAGGGAAAAAAATTGTCTGAACTTAGTAACAGGTCTCCATAAAGTTCCATTTATTCAAGTAATTTTTTTGTGGTTTACACCAGGTAAGGTTCCAAGGCTTCTAAAAATTTGGAAGCAATAACTGTCCAAGGTGCTTTATGCAATTAATTCTGTGTCTTTCCTCAAAAGACTATGCCAATATTTCATATGTTTTCTTTTGTTTTAAGAGATCATTGCCACAGAAAAACCTTTTGTACCCTTTTCTACCATGAGAAGCAGATGGAGTGTTAATGCATAAAACATATAAAAGTGTGTGTCTCAAGAGCACAGCTCCAGAACATGCTCAGTGTGCAGGCTCTTTAAATTAAAATGTTATTATACAAGACCTTAGATCTTTAATCTCTTATCTTCCCTCCATCAACAAAAAGTACACGTTAGTAGAAGACAAACAGAAATTTAAATACATGCTGTCTAGCATCTCATTTTGTTTTTAGCAGCATCACACAGACATGAGTGACAAAAATCTAGATCGAATCATTAGAAGTGTTTTTTTTTTAATTAAATATAAAGCAAAGTTTTAGACCAGCAGTAACAAAAATTAAACCAAGACCTCAGTAAAGAGAGATCACACACAAACATTAAGCTTCATACTTCCGATTTCAAAAACATCACATTCATCAGCTTTTTCTGTGAAATAAATGTATGTGTGTAATACAGATACCCATTGCTTTCCCAGCATCTCTCTAGGCAGAAATGGTTCTTGCAAAACCCTTGTTTAAGACAAAGCAATGCTCAGGGCAGTGACAGGAGAGTAAGGGCAGGTTGTGTTTTTAGGGGGTTTTGGTTTGGTTTGGGGTTTTTTTAATTTTTTTTTTTTTTTTAGGTAATGCATTCCTTTTAGGGACTGAGATAATTATCATCATGAAAAATTAAACAGCTTTCAAACAACATTCTTTTTGCCACTGTCTTCATTGTCATATCCCATCACTCAAATTTGACCTTTAAACTAAGCCTAGAAACCCACTGAAGCTGATAGATGTGTAGTCTTCAGGGGCTGAGTCAATAAAAAACACCAGAAAACCCAAGCACCAAAGTATTCCTTAGAGGAGACACCCACTCTGGTAAGACACGTTTTGAATATCACCTCCTAGGAAAATCTAGCAGAATAATCAATTCTTCCTAAAATGATAAATCCTAAGAGTCCACAGTTCCAGAAAGAAATCCTACCCATTGAGACACTTCCACTGCAGATGAAAAATGTAAATAACTGCCAAACATCATCTGTCCATCAGAGCTACAGGATGACAAATGCCCATGCCACATGTGAGATGCTGCTCAGCTGAAACTTAACTGCTTTAACAGGACATTCAGAATGCTTTCCAAGCAGGACAGCACTGCAGCAGAATGGCAATGCCATCTACCACTGCAAATAAATTTGCAGTGCAAAACAAATTCCTGGTAGCTACTAAAACAAGAGCCCTGTGTGTTCCACCCGAGATGCAGAAACAAGGATCTGAGCAGCTACAAATGCCCTTTCTCCTCAACTTTCACATTTCTTCTACACCTCTACATACAGTTGGAAGTATAGGGTGGTTTTTTTCCTGCATATCACTCCATGTAAATGGGTATCAACCTCTCAGACATGACCTGATGTTTCACCTCCCTTCCAGTAAAGGCAGTGCAAATTTCAGTGCTGAGGAACACATTTTCTTCTGTCTCTGGCCACAGGTTCTCACCACTACTAGTAAAAATACCAAACACACACTGTGCCAGATGAATTACTCAGCTACCTCAAATAAAAAGGTGGAGAGCATGAGAATTTGATGGTCATAATGCAGGGAAGTTTTCTTTCTTTCTTTCTTCATTTTCTTCCAGTGTCTAAAATACTTTCCTCAAATATTATTCAGGCTACCAGTGCTAAAGGCCTGCAGATGACTGGAGGCACTGAAGTACAAAATAGCCTGTCTGAAGCTGGTTTGAGAACTACAGAATATGCTACGTGCTTCACAGGATGCAACGTGCACCTCTCACTCCAAGGTGAGAGGTTGTGGTTCTTCCAGGAAGATGGAATCTTTCCCACTGCCATTTTGGGCAGTCTAAAAGAAAAGTCAGTGCATACATGTCAGGCATGCATAACCACAAGAAGCCTTTTCTGCTTTTCAGTACTGGCTTTCCAACTCCATGTACCATGTGTTTCTGGTCACCAGAGTCACCTGAACTGAATAAAAATGTTCAAGAACGAGTAGCAATGGTCCATTTTAACAGAAATTTTGCTTACACCTTGTGCAAAATCCCATGTTCCAACTGTATTAGCACAAAAGAATTCCATAATCAATAGTTCATATGAACAGAGGTATAATTTTAATAAGATTGCCTATTTGAAGAAGTATTTCAAAGCTGACTTCATATTTATTAAACAAAAAACTTTTTCCTTTTTTTTCCTTTATGTTTTATTCATAAGATCCCCTTTTGCTTTTTCAGTTTAAATAAAGAACTGTGATTATCTGTAAAACTGATTGCTTAAAGTAATTAATCATTTTCCTTATGAAATTTCCTGGGTAAATTAAGGATCTTATAATTGAAGGATTTCTCCTGTGTAAATGGAGCATGCTGAGAGTCTAGACTGAGAAATAAATATACTGCCCAGACGCCTAGAGCTGTTTCTTTATTAGTCTTTATTGGAACTAATAGCTATCTGACAACAGAGAAATAAAGTTTTGCTTTTAATTAATAGAAATGTATTGATCTCTTTTTAATAATAATAATTTTCAAAAAAAGGCAATGTTTAGTATTTTTTTTAACTAAGCTAATCTCTTGTAATCAGAGTTTATACTCAGTTTGTTGGCCAATGACAAACATTGTGGATAAACTGATGTCTGCTTACAGCAAAGCTGAACTGCAATTGCAGTGGCTGGCTCAGGGTTACACCAATCTGTGTAACCCAGGCTGGAACCACATCCAAAATTCCAGACTACAGATAGTCATTTAACCAGAAGACTCCTTGTTTTGTCCTAGGACAAGGCCAGTACTGTGTGGTAGCAGATAACCATGTGGAAAGAAAAAGGAAGGCCATCAGAAAACCCTAAGACACTAAAGATACAGAATGGACACGTGCAGGTATGTGTGCTTAAGAATGTTAAACCAATGTAATATGGAGAATGTTAGAATGGAGACCAAAACCTGTCTGCTCCCTGAGCTCACTAAGAAACAGCATCCTCCTTGAGACTCTTACTGATAACAGCAGTGAAAAGTGTTAGACACTGAAAAATATGGAAACGGATAAGATCTTGAAAACCCAGGCAAATTAAAACCAGAACTAGTTAAAACTTCTGTTGGAACATCACTTGGATTTTATGAGATTGCTAAACAATTTAGAAAATTATTTTTTTCTTACCCTACGCTGCTTCCTTGGCCAGAGCAAGATGTAGAAATACTGGAATATTGAGCTACTATATACTATGGTGCAGAACAGGAGTGGGATCACACAGATGTTACACAGCCACACCCAAAGGGATTCAGCTCCATCACCTCACAAAGACTCTAACGAGGTCAGAATTTCTCTGACAGCCCCTGAATGGTCAACATTTTTAGGCTATGGACCACAAAAATCATGCAAAGACAACCCAGCAAGGATTAAGCAACTTAAGACAATAATTTACAATCTTTCTGGTATAATACCTTCCTGCTTTTAGAACTAACAAAGTTAGTCAAAGCATCATGTTAAGGAACCTGTACAGCTCCTCCAGCTCCAAAAAGTTGCTTGTACTACTGAAAGGTGTATTCAGAGACCCAATTTTTATTAATTGCAATGATGATTGCATTCCTATGGCTACCCTGGGTTTGGGTATAACCATTTCCATTCCCAAAGTGCAAAACAGGGATCACGTATCATGGTTTCACAGGAATTTTGAGTTTTAATTCTTGGAGAGCTGCTCAGCTGAAAACATAGAAGTATTTTCGAGTGTTACACATAAGAATTCTGAGTCTTAGACAAAGACTTGAAAAATGCATAAATGTAAAGCAGAAAAGGAAAAAAACTATTAATGAAATAACATGAGGAAAGCCACGTACTACCCTGTGATTTTTCTTGAATGTTCTACTGCTAAAGGACCAGAAAAATTCCACTGTTAAACCAAAGGCTGCTAAAAGTTTACACACAAAAAAGGCAGGTCAAGATCTTTTAGCATAGGCATTTTAAGATCTGGGTTTTTTTAACTCTGTTTGCACAATATATTTCCATCATTTAAACAGAAATAAATATAGGAGGTTACCATTCAAGTTTACATCATGCCAAAATAATTTTCCTTAGTTTAGTTGTTATTTATACTATAAACATCAAAACAACTTTATTAAGTGCACACCATTATACAAGGCTGCATGCCAAAACTTGTAAACTGTCAATGTTGTGTTTTTCCTGGAATCTTATAATTAATTCATCATCAGAATAGCTTTGGGCCCTTATTCCGATCCATTTTCAAGACAGCGTTACCAGGAAATTATGTTCTCTGCTCCTGTTTATTTAAAGAATATCACTGCTGAATTTACAACGAGCAAACTAGTTAAAGGAAGGCCTTTGGGGGAATGTAGTAAATTAAAAATGAAAACACAATGAGAGGAATATGGAATTTACAACCAGAAAAATCTCATAAAGGAGTGTACATTTGGAGATTTATATTAATCAGATACGGCTCCTGTAAATACTTATGGCATAATAAATAAATGATTGCTGAACTCACCAGGCTGGGAAGTTACCTCACCATGTCCTGACTGCTCTGTCCAGTTACACTGGGAGGCTCCTACACAGAAAGGGAGAGGATTGCATTTGTTCCTGCAGTGAAGTAACACGAAAGGTCAGAAAGATTTTTACCTTCAGTTGCAAAAGGCCTGTCCCAAACACACTGCAGGTGATGATAAGCTTTCCACATATCTCAAGGGCTTTGATTCAGAGACACATTATATTTTAGTGAAAATTACTCAGAACTCCTTGATGGCTAATTTCAGTGAAGTTGCCATCACTTGGAAAAAGAGTTTCCAAAGTGAATTCAACATTATGAGGGAAATGTAGACGAATAAAAACTCAACAGGAGCATGGCAGTTGTAAGTCTTTGTCTTTCAACAACTTTACAAAGGTTATTATAACAATCTTCTTTAAATGACAAAATTATACATTCTGGGTATTACCTGCAACTTCCAGTAGTAAAATTTCTACTTGGAAAGCAGCAAGACTATAAGAAAAATAACATCAGTAACTAGAGGAAAAAAAACCCGCAGTGCATCCTTGCGGAAGATTTTATTCTCCTCATCAGTTTACAAGCTCCACTACTCTTAGTGCCTAAATAGAAGCTTGCTTCCAGTCCCACAGAATTATTGCAACACTTGAGCTGTAGTACTAGTCAGGACTTCACTTAAGATCCCATGGTAGACTGGTGATCCGGAAGGCAGTGCTTCAAAAGCATCATGGATAAAAAGAACATCACTTCTACTAGGAGAAAAACACAACAGGGCACCAGTAGCTCACCAGTTGCTTCTGATTTAAACGTTTGGCTGTACCTCTCTTGCACTGTATCCGTGTCTCTGAAGTGTGCTGCCTGCAATTTTCCCCTCCTCCCTTCCACATCTTGTGACTTCAAGTGCTCAGTGTGCTTCCCATTCTTTCCTTGCTCTGCTGAACTTAAGAAGCAACAAGAGCTTCAAACCCTGTTGAGACTAAAGCAAAGTGAAAGGATGTCAGTACTAGCTTGAATATTCTCCCAGATCTTCAGCTGCAAAGAAAAGGAGTGATTTCAGATGACGGCCAGCAAGCAGCAGCCTCTAACTTGACACCCTTGTGTATGTATAAAAAACTCTGAAGCAAAAGATGAGGGATTAGGAGCAGCACGTTGCAAAAGCAGTAATGGGCAGCCTGTTGCCAGAGAGCTACTTACAGAAGGGAGATGGTGCTTGCAGTGGTAACATGCAAGCTTTTCACAGCAATCTTTCTCTAAATCACTTTGTGATGCCCACGTGGCCAAAAAACAAATCACCATGATTTTGCTAAGTCACGTGTATTATATTAGTCACATGCATTCTATTTCAGATCCAATTGTTCACTCCTCTCAATGACATTTTGTTCAGCAAATTCTTAGCTGTTAGCAGCAGGAAAGGTACACACCCTCCCCCCTTCCCCCACCCCTGTGCCTGAAAAGCCAAATTAAAATAAAGACAGCTCTGGCTATCCATCACTCTGTATCCCAAAACAAATCTTAAGAGCCACAAAGGTTGCTCCATCTTACCCTAGGACAAACTATGCCAGGGATCTGTTATAATTTTCTAGAAGACAGAAACACCACACCTATACTTACTTTTGCCTTTTTATCAGTGACAGGAAGGGTGACTCATTGATGATGCTCTGTTTCTAAATTCACAGAAAATTCCCATTAGTGGAGTGATTCAGGATCTCCTTAACAAAGTAGCATATCAAATTATTATTAAAAAAAAAAAAAAAACCACAACGATTTTTATTAGGGAAGTTGCACCTAGTCCTAAGTGGATAGCTTTAAAGTTCTATTCTTTGTAAGTTCTGGGGGAAATTGTGCCTTGTTTCTCACACCTTCTGCTTGGAGTCTCTCAGGATTCTGGTTGCTCCTTTAGGAGCATTAGGTCTACACATGGAGGGCACAGACAAATGCAGAGCACATTTCTGATAAAGGAAAATTTTTTGGCATCTGGATGTCTAATTTATGACCTTTATAATCTGGTTGGTTTTTTGTTTGTTTGTTTTTTGTTTTTTTTTTAATGGCCTTCTAGCAGGCTAACAAAAATTAGCCATTCCTCACCAAAATGACAAAGCACCCTACCAAAGGCCCAAGCAGTATCTTAGTGACATTTTTATTTCCAGGGTATAACCTACTATTATTTACATCAATGGATCTTTCATGGCCAAATCCTGTGATGTTAAGCTATCTTGATGCTACAGGACTTTGGGAGTGTTTCTGGGATGCTCCAAGCTTTTTGGACAAGTATTCATGAAAAAGACAGGATTTACTACTGTACATTTTAGTTTACTCAGAAGATTTCAATACTTTCTCTTTCTCATCCCACACATGAGATAAGCACTTGAACTAATGTCATCGCTCAGCCACCTGCTACTGGTGTGATGAAAAAATTGTTGGACTATGCTAAAGAGTCACATTAGATTATCAGAACATTCTTTTCATAAGTGTGAATACACACAGGCTTCTTCAACCTGAACTAATTCCTGAGTGAGAGAAAATGTTAGTGCAGATAATCCTCTCCCAGCTACCTTACTGGTAAAGGTGAAAGCCATTTGGAGACTGATGCCCAAAAACTGTGTGTCCATTTTCTTTTGAATTCCATGGCAATAAAACAATCTGTACAGGAGGGAGTGAAGAAAGCAATGAATGGGTGAACTCCACCATGGGTCCCAATCCATTCTGCTGCTGCACTGTGTCCCAGGGCTGAGGACAGCAGCAGAGGGTCAATGGCACCTCCTGTAGCCTGGATGCAGATGAGTGTCCTCCAGGAAGGACATCCCCAGGGCTGGTCATGTTCTACAATCCTAACGTGGCAACTGCATTTAAATGGCTTGAGAACTGTAGGAAGGTCAGTCTTCCATGAGGAATTTTTGTCTTTCTGCTTCTGCAGCAGTTGATTTCAACGTGGACATCATCAATGATCTTTCTTGAACACCAAAAGAGTATCCTACAGCCTACAGTTAATGGATTTCTTCCCATGAATCCTTCCTACACTTCTGGTTCTGTCTGATGGCTGACTCAGGAATACTCATTATTTTCCAATGTCAAACGATGTATGCTTTCATATACTAAAACCAGTTTAAGTTCTTGCTGCAGATTGCAACACCTGCTGCTATAACATTAAGTAGATTGTGCCTGAAAAACTACTTGGCTCCTGCAGCAATTGGCTGAAGCAAATAGATTTTCTTTGGTGATTTAAGTGGAAAACTAATGCATTTACTTATTTTCTTGGCCCGAAGAAAATATTTTCTGGATTCGTTTTATTTCCATAGTGATGTTGAGGACACAAGAAGAGCAGTAGAGATAGAAAAAGAAAATAGAAAACACATCTTTGAGGTCCTACCTTAACATTTTTTCCTTCCACTCTCTTTTACTGGTCTGTTTCTCTCTGGTGGCCCTGAAAGCAGAGTTCTTTCACTCACTGTATAAAACCCTGCCTAAAATGGTGAGGTAAGATAATGGGGCCTTTTTTACTGTGTTGCTAAATCTATTCCCCATTTTAAGGAAATGTGTGAGTGCACATTTAATTTTAAGCAAGACAGGAAATTCATGTTAAGCCTTGTCATGTTAAAAAGAGGGCATTTTAGAAATGAGTATCTTGGAAAAAAAATTGCTGTGAATTTCCAGGATGACCCTGTGACCTTAATGTTTTCCAGGTATACAAGCAAAAGATGTTCTGCAAGATGTCTCTGTACAGCAGTGATGAGAAAACTGCCTGTGTACATTTCTGCTGTCTGCACTTCAGAAAGAGCAACAGGAAAGTGAAGAGGTTTCAGAAACAAGGTTCAAGAATGTGCTGAACTCTGGAAATCATGTTAGTCCTCAAGTTAAGAGAATCCCTGTTCTGTAAAACCCCACACAGTAAGACCTTAACATGAGCTAACAGTAAGATATGGGAGCTAAGGAAATACAATATAAAATTAGAGTCCTAATTTAAATTGGATAAATTGTAAGAAAAGTATTTCAACACTGAAGGAAAATATGTAATAAAGAGAATTGCATGGAATACTTTATCTGAATATTGCTAAAGTTTAGCTGTTGTTGCTTTTGTTTTGGTTTTTGTTTGGGTTTTTTGCCTTTTTAGTTTTTTGATGGTTTGTTTATGCATTTGGACTCTCTTTGTTTTTTTTTTAAATTAAGCTACTGAAGCAGAATCACTTTTAGGCCTCTAGGAATGTACCACATAGAAGAATCATAAGGTCAGAACAAAAAATTAGCTTGGGGTGTTTTCAACTCATTATCCAGTTCTGACACAAGAATCAGTAACAGTATGTTGAACCCAAAGTTCATCATTAAGTACCTACTTCCAAGAGAGAATTCAGATTCACAGGTTAGAAAAGTCAGCCCACAATAAAATGGACAAAAAGGGCTAGATGTGAAAATCTCTCTTGTTGTGAAATCCATAGTTGTAAATTTTGAGGCATTTCTAGGACTTCTTTCTCAGGTTCAAAACTTTGTTAGGCACGAGGGATGTATTAAAATTCAGACATAGAAGCAGCAGGAATATATATGATCACAAGTATGCTCTAAATATGAGTGCTATTTATACTTGTCATCGTTTCCTAGCAGAAATATGAACTTATATTATTCTGTTAAAACCTATTTCATAACTGAGTACCTTAAATAATGTTTTATCCATAGGTTTTCATACTTGTTTTGGTTCAATGACCTACACTATTACCTTGCACATGTAAAAGCTGTGTCAAAAAGCATAGGAGCACCCCCAGAACACCCTGACCTGGTTATGGGTGCAGGAGAGAGCCCTCAGCCATGCCTTCCAGTGCCACCAGTCGAGGACTTCCAGTACTGTCACCCAGAGAGCATGGTTGCCTTCTGCAGCCACAAGTGTCTATAGAAACATCTAAGGAAACAAAAACAGTTTATAGAAATTATAAGACTTAACTGCTGTTGGGATTGCAGCAAAATACCTGAATAGAATAAGAGAAAACAAATGGTAATTCACCTACTCTTAAAATTGACTGTTCCAGTTGAGGAGTGGCTTTAGGTAGCAAACTGCTTTTCAGTAGAATTAGCTTCCATTCTTTTTGTAATACATATTTTTATAATCCACTCTAACTGTTTGATTAAGTGAATATTATAAATAATTTTAAGGACTCATAGATTCCCTGACATGTTAAGCAATATAGGAAACTAAAAATAGTATTGATGTGAATGATATAATGTCTTCACACACAGTAATATTGTAAAAACAACAGATGCTTTCTCTGTAAATAGTGTAGGGGCTAAAAAGACAAGTTGCCAAATAAAATGGATATTTTCCTTAGTCATATATGACTTTTTCAGTTGATTACAACTAAAAATCAATGACATTTGTTAGAATGAACCATTGTTTACTTGCTGTAAGTACATACTTTTTCTTCCTCTGTAATATGTCACTTTTCCCCTAAGTATACTGTTCTTTAGTGATTCAACCTTAGTCAGACGGTTGAAGCACCTCCTATAATGCAAACAAAACTTTAGAAAACTCTAGCTTTAGAAAAAATCCCCATAAAATTTATTGACTTTTAGCCCGTACATAAACCCGAATTATTTCCTGAAAATTATTTCCAACTGGTATGGTAGATACCCATTTAGTATTTGATCAATTTCTAAGACATACCTGTTGCAATGAGAAGGAGAAACAAGTTAGTGTATACTTGTCAGGTATCATTTAAAGTCTTTGCAAGCCTGTCAGAAAAACCACCTAGAATTTCATACTTCAGGACATTTGATTTATCAGAAACCTTCACTGACACATCTGATCTTTTAATTTTTGACATCTAGCTGTAATTACTGACATTTGGCTAGTGCCAACACGAGTAAGGACTGAGCCATGAATATTTTTCTTCAGCACAATTCAGAATTCCCAAAAGCAAAGCAAATGATAAGCCATTAAAACTGGAAAGCAAAAGCAACCACCACCCACTACTGAGACATTCTGCAGCTTCTTGTTAGCTGTACATTGAGTGAAACCTAGAATCTATTTTGAACTGTCAAAAAATCTATTTGTTTTCACATGGCTCACACATTTATGTGAATTCCAGGCATCTGAACAGATTTTTTTGTTGTTGTGCTTGCAAATTTTAGATGATTGAGTCTGAAGATACTTACTATGTTATCATTTTTCACTCCAGCATCCATGCCTTTATTATCCCAAAGCCAAGGGACTTCACACTCTTGACAAGATGTGACATACAGAATTAAACATGATAAGAGAAACCCATGCACAATATCCAGAGGCTGATGTTAACTTTGCAGCTCACATAGATGCAAACTGAAGACTGAATGTTCCATTGTTCATTTCTTCTTTTTGTCATAGTATTAAAATGCCCAAAGTGGTTCTCAAATATACCTGCATAAACCCAGCACATGAAGCTCTTCAGGTATGTCATCTTAATGCCTTAATTACCTGCATTTTAATTGCCAGCACTGTAAGATGTATAGCATCCTTTACTAGGCTGTACATATTCATCCTATTTCAAATGGTCCTGAGTTTGCTACTCTCCTACACTGATACAAGAGAAAACTGAAGGAAAACATCATTCAGTAGCTAGGGCAGGAGCTTAAGCCTCAAGAGATGCCATTTTAAGACCTGATTTGAGAGCAGGTGTTTCATGCATGATTTTCTATGACTTGCTATTTTGCTAAAAATCCTTAAATCTGTTAAAAGGAAACATATGACCCTTTGGCACAGCTGGAAAAGCTTGCTGGTTTCTGCAGCAAGGATGCATGGAGGACCATAGAGGCCCAATGCAAGTATCCAGTTGGAAGAATATGAATTTCTACAGAAGACCTCCAGAAACCTCTACACAGAGGGCATAGGGTGAGCTGGGAGAAAAAGCCTGCAGGCTGCTGTAGGAAATGCAATCAAGGAACAGAAGCAGCAACATTTCTGACAGCTCGAAGTTGTATTTCACGTATTTTAGAAAAAAGTTGCATTGGTAGCATGAATTTGTACTCTACCTGTGCTTTGCACCTTGAGGTTGGATTATTTGCTGTACTAAAATTACCATTCTAACACAGAATTGTCTTAGAGAACCTCTGGAACCCAGTTTAACTGAGTTCTGGTCTACTGCAGCTCAGGGTAGCATAGGAACTGCTGGAACATCTTTCCCATTTGTCTGACTACGTATCAGTTTCACTTTATGGCAGGATAACAAATCTGATTTTACCATATCAAATGAGACATAATATTTTTTTTTAGAATACATCCCCCCAAATATCTGGTTTTAGATCATGACATGAAGGATCGATATTCTTTCTTTTCCTGATGACTCAATTGCTACATAATGTATGAGTCACTGAAGATGTATTAAGTTTTTATTAAGTAAGTGCCCCAAGGCCAAGAATACAGATCAGATCTTTGGAGGTTTTGGTAACCATGTTCGTGATACAAATACAGTTTAATAAAGCTTATTTTAATTGATATATTTTCTCTGTAATTATTCCCTCCGGTCACAGGGCAGGCAGTTTCATCTCAGACAGTGTCACACACTGGTGTTAAAATAAAATATTTGGCCAACTGCATAAATTAATTAGCAGCAACAAAGGCTACAGCCTAGCTGAAGTAAATGGCATTAGACATAATTAATAGTAAACAAAGCTTGCCCCTGAATTCTAGGATGCTGTGTACAGTTGGATTACAGCAACTCTTGGGCAGTAACCTATTTGCCTAGTAATTGTGACTCATACAAGCAATATACCTACACTGATTAATTTTACTTACAGAGCCTGTGGTACCTTAATTAAATGATCCATTGTAAATAATGACAGCCTTTTAAAAGTAGCCCTGCAGGAACTGAACTGCTGCCTCGAACGCCATGAGCCAAACAGAATATAACGAAGGTGAAGCATGAAAAATCCTTGTGAAAACATAATTTATACAGAGAATACAAAGAAACTGCTTTTGCTTTTTAAAGTGCTAGGCTATTAAGTATCTGACTCTGTTGTTTACAGATATACTGTCCTTTGCAGTTAAAGAACCACTGAAACATAAAATTAAAATAAAATATGCTTGAGATTCCATGCTAAGGCACCAAAAAGATGTAGCATTGCAATATCCTGTTAAATTGCTCAATTTGCAACTGGTGAATTTATAAATTAACTATCTTGAGACAAGTTACCAAACTCATCTCTCCACCAGCCTATGTAGCTCCTTTGCAAGGTCACTGCAAATTACTCGTTCTTCTTGACCTATAAAAATATGGACAGTCATGCCTGTCAAATTTGAGAACCACTTTAATTCATCAAAATCACACAGAAATACCTTGCTAACTCAGCTAAAAATGAATCTCAATAATACACAATGGCTTAATAGCATAATAGCTACTAGAGACAAAACATGTTCTGGTAGGGTGTTTGAATAACAGAAATCAGAGTAAAGCACAGATTTTGATAACTCATCTGAGACCACAATTTAAAAAAAAAAATAAAAAATCAAGAGAAAGATCAAGTCTTATAAAGTCAAGTCTTATAAAGCCAAATAAATATAATCTTAAAACCCATATACCTTAAAAAATGGCAGCTCCTTAGACAACTATGAATTCAGGGGAATTAGTGGTCAGTAGTGGAAGCATGAGATCTCTGGAACATACATGAGAAATAACAACTGGGTTTCTTTTTGTTATTTCTGTATTCTATAGGGGTCACAACAAGAATAACAAAGTCCAAAGAAGCCCTTCACACTCCATAAAATACCTCAGCAGATTTTGGGGCCTTGGGTTCTGTTTGTGAACATGTAAGCACCTGCTTTGGGTTTATTCCTCCAGCAGTGTGGAGTGACTGGGACATAATATGGATTAAACTGGATGGAGAGGCAAGGGCATGTGCTCCATGCCATCCATACGACACCCACCCATAGCTTGATTCTTAGGATTGATGTGAGTGTAGAAAAATTCACTGTGTTTCAATAAAATTCGTTTTTAGCTTTAAAATCTTGTCTCTTTCAGTTTCTCAGTGACAGCTGTCAGAATTCATCAGTGTTCAGCACGAGAACATAAAGCTAATAGGCTTCTTGTAATATCAAAACTAAATGGACTGCTGAAACTCAAAATGAAATACTATTACTTAGAAGATTCTTTTATCTGATGCTTTGTACAGTGGGGGAAAATGATTTTAATCTTGTCTCCTTTAAATGTTGGATTGTAAATGAATGCTGACAAGTTTAAATAAATGTACTTTTGACTGGAGTCCCTGCCAGCATTTTTTTTTTTTTTTTAAGAACAGATGAATATACACTACTTGATATTCTACAAGTATAGCTTCATAACCCAGAGCTCTTGGTAGAACACAGGAGAGGGACAAAAACTAGCTATTTTTTTAAGTGCCTTATAATATTATTAATGCATAACATTTGGAATTTCAAATTTCCTACTGTTATTTCAGGGATAATATGAGTGACTAACTCCTACTCTGAACCCCTAAGTGGCAAAAACCTTGATACCTTCTAATTTCCACCTGAGACAAAGCACAATGTCATCTGATTTCCATCTGTGACAGTCTTCAGAGAAAAAGAGAGGTGATGTATATCCAGAAAATGAAAAGCAAACTAATCAAAGAAATTGGTGGCATACAATCAGAGAATGAAAAGCAAATTAATTAAAGAAATAGATACTTAAAAGTATTACTATCATGGCAACTGTCATTTTAGGGTGATGTAAAAAAATAACATAAACCATAAATGCACTGATTAGATTAAGCAGAGACTTTTGAAAATATACAGATAGAATTTTATCCACAGAATCCCACTCATTATACTAAATGAGAAAGATTTGGGGAACAGGTACTAGAAAGCCTCCTGTAACATTTCCAGTGACACGTTCTGACCTCTGGGAAAAAAAAAAATAATATCAGAATGACCATTTCTGTAAGGACATTAGAAATGATGGGCACCATCCTGCTTCCACTCCAACTATTGTTTTCCCCAACCTGAGAACCAGTGCACATTTCACCTTCAGTCACAACACACTGTTGACTTCTATAATGCAATTCCTTTGCTCTCCTGTTAGACCAAATTTATATTAGTCTCAGCCTGAATCCAGTGCTAGTTGAGTACACTAGTCTGAGGGAATTTCATCTGAGATCTCACACATCTAAAACTAAATGAAGTTATATCTGTTAGTCAAATAAAATTCCTTTTATAAAACAAGCTTGCTGTGAAGCAGGTCCCCTGGTAGATATTCATGCCACTCAAACACACACACACAAAAGTCAACAGTCTTCTCACTTTCACCAGTTTTCAATTGGTTTCCTTATTTAAAATAATTGCTACTAATTTGGTAAAATTAAGTCAAGAACAAGTATCCAGCTCACACCAAAGAAGACTATGGGAGTGTTTTAACCACTTCTGCTGTCACAAAGCTGTGCAAATCATAGAGGTTTGGCTCTTCACTGGGCAGACCAAGTGAAGTGGCTTAGAAACCTGTGAATGGAAATGAAATACAGGGCCTGGGTCAACCAAGGGATCCAAACAAATTACCAGTGCTTAAAAGCCCTCCTGCAGGCCCAGTCATTTTTACATTTCTTGGCCCAGACAGGACAGGGCAAGCGAAAGAGGCTTCACCTGGTCAGTCAGAGGCAGTGTATGGCATCCACCATTTCTCACCTTGTAAAGTGGGGAGGAGGGAGAAAAAGCAGTCAGAAACATCACGACTGAAGGTGGGATGCAGCCAAAATATGAACACAGCAACGAGGGGCAGTGCTTCATCTTGCTGAGACTGTCGAGGTGGTCAAGAATCTTTGCTGCTCCCTCCTCACACTGTGGCCATCATCTGCTTCTGCTGGCATTACAAAAAAAAAACAACAACCAAACACTAGGTTAAGCATGTAGAAAAACCAATAAATCACAGCTTTCCTATGGGTTTGCAATCTTTCCCTTGACACAGTTTAAAAATCTGAAGGTGGTCTTGTTTACCTAGCCTCAAATATAAATGTATCAAATGAATAATTACTACAAGTCTGCAGACAATCCTCTGAAGAGCAGAGCTTTATCCTTGCATTCTATCTTTTAATTTTTAGCATTTCTGTCAAAACAAAAGTTTTCTTTTTCATGCCATTTGTTTCTTTGCTTTTGGAAAGATTTACATTTACCCTTCCCACAGTGAAGGTCACAAAGTGATGGATTAAGCATTAAAAATAACAGGAAAGCATAGCTGAAAGAAAGGAAACATACTGAAGCAATGGATCTTTTTGTGACGATGTTTGGAGATGAACATTTTGTATTCATCAGGAGTATTTCTTAAAATGTAAATTCAAAGTCATATCACTGCACACAAAAGATAGCAATTAAAAGAAATATGGCACTTCGGTTATCACAATGGATATTTGTAATCCCAGGAAAAATCAATATTAAAATATTTTTAATGTGCTTGCTAGTCTTAAGTCTTACATCTCATTCATGTAGAGTTTTAAAACTGGAGACAGGCTTAGACTATGAACTGGAGGAGGAGGGGGTGTTTTACACTAGACACAAAGATATGGGCCAGTGCCAAAGACCAGAAAAATCAGTCTGGGAATGTCAAATGTGGGTGGGCAGGTATAATGGGTGTCATGGATCCAAATCATGACCTGAAGTACCTGATCAGTCAGAAGGGCAGGAGTATAAATTTGGCCTTGCCCAAGTATAGAAGAAACTTCAAGAAACACCAATTAGAAGAACCAGCTCTACCTAATGTCCCAATGCCACTTTCCATCCAGTGTTATGACTGCTTCTGGAGGCAAAGTGCTCCAGAGGAACTTTGAT
The DNA here is from genome assembly GCA_038090715.1 of Florisuga fusca. Lineage (NCBI taxonomy): Eukaryota > Metazoa > Chordata > Aves > Apodiformes > Trochilidae > Florisuga > Florisuga fusca. Next base: position 8,705,611 of record JAAWXA010000013.1, read on the forward strand.
TTCAACATTTCAAGATTTATAACTCTCCCTTTGAATGTAACAGTGCTTATCTGGGGGAAGGAAAAAAAAAAAAAAAGTATCAAGATATATATTTAATGGTATTTCCAAGTTAACTTGACAAAAGGAACACTCCAGGCTGTTATTCTCTCAATCATGTGCAAGATCAGCTTATTCAATCAGTAAGGGAGAAGAAAGGAATTTTGTTTAGAGAGAAGGCAGTAGGGAAGTAGCTTATGTTTTGGGTCATTATTGAAAGGCTAGGAAGGGTCTAATATTTCACCAGACTGGCAATCACAACTTTCCTTTAAAGCATCATTTTTTGCAGTATCTGGAGTAAGGCACACCTGAACATAACACAAATTCCCAATCTCCCTGCTTCTCTTCTGTACACATTCTCTATTTTAACTGCACTTTTCATGCTCTGCAGGGTTGAGCCAGGAAAACATGATTCTGAATTCCCTTTCAGGCAAAGAACATGTGAAAGGATATTCAGCTGTTAATAGTCACTCCACCATAGATCTTTCATGGCATCACTCTAGTGTCTCAGTTCAACAAAAATACACTGCATGCATATTTAACTAAGTATGCTTTCAGTGCTGCTTAAAAAAAAACCCAAACACATATACATCCCTCCAATGATACATCCTCCCAATAAACAAATAAGCCATAAAGAGTATCCTGGTTGTCTGCTTTTCTTTCCAGGGGTTTTGTTCTTCCTGACAATGCTCCTGCACAGCTGGAGCCCATTAAATTGAAGAGCAGCACAACTGCTTGCAGAGCCCTTACAACTCCTCCTGCAATAACACAACTTTTGGGGAAACAAAAATAAATTCAAAAGGCATAAAAGCTCTTTGCTTAGACATAATGAGATTATAATGTGAACTGATGAGAAGATGAATAAACTTATTTTTACTCCTCTGGAATTAACTGAACATAGTTCATTCATGAAGATCTGAAATTGATGTGATCCATCCCTACACTGCTACATAAAAAGCTTCATTTCATTTCCTTCTAGCATCCAGTGTTTGAGCTCCAAGGCATCCTGTGAATGCTTTGTTCATTCAAAATGGGGTGGGCAGCTTTTTAGCAAAGAGCAGGACTCAAGTGTTAAATGCATTGGACTGTTGTACACCCAAATTCAGCATTTATCACTTAAGATTGAAGGAGTTCCAAGAGCAAAGAGATTGTGTTCACCTTGAAATCATCTACTAGATACTTTGCCTAACTACATGAAAAATCTGTTTTCAGCAATCTGCTCATACAGGTGCACAAAAAAAAAAAAAAAAAAAAAAAAAGAGCACTTTTCAAATTTCTTTTTGTAAGGAAGACCTCAGGCAAGGAAAATCTGATAAGCAATGGGGGGTTAACTATCTGTAAATTCTTTAGTTTACTCAGGAGGGAAACTGAGTTGGAAGAAGCTTTGAGGTAGAACATTTTTTTGGAAGGAGATGTTCCAAAAGCCTTCAAAACTCTAAATGGTTGTTGCTGCTTTTCCAATTTACAGAAAGACATTAAAAAAACCAGACCAGCACAGGCTTTTTAAACACAGACAACTCAAAATCTGATAAGACAGGAAACTCCTAAAAGACCTGAAAACAAATATCTGGAATCTCAACTGGGATTTGCAGTCTGCATTTTCATGAAAGTATCAGTAACATTTCTGCAAAAGGAGTCCTGATGCAAATAGAAGCAAAAAAAAAAATAAACGTGTTAAGTATGATTTCCAGATGCATTACAGATGTTTTAGGCTGTGTAAAAATAACCAGCAAATTAATATTTCACATTCTCTAACTTTCAGTAGGCCTGTGATTTTCCTATTTCTGGCATTTCTGTTATTAAATCTGTGATTATTATCACATATTGCCTTCGTATTCACTTGCACATGCCTGAATAAAATGTCATTGCTATCTTTGTGGCCACTGGTTTTTATTTCATATGCTAGGAAAAACATAGTTTTCCCCAGTTCGTCTTGATTGAAAAAAAATAAATAAAAATAAAATTATTAAAATGTTTAATGATAGCAAATAGAAAGGAGAAAAATAAAAAAAACAGAGAAAAATAGAAATGTAAGAATAAACATTTTTAAATTATAGGGAACATCAGAGAGAAATGGAAATAGCATTATAAATAGTAGGAGAAAAAATAATCAGAAGTTATCAAACATATCAAGTTATATATATATATTTATGTATATATCATCAAGACACTGTTCCTTCTGATTTTACTACCCAGCAAAGCAGGAGCGCTGTGGTCTAGAAAGAAGTAATTTTTTGAGGAAAAATCACAAAATCCTTCATATTTTGTAGAAAGTTAAAAAAAAACAACAACCAAAATGTACTAATAACGATGTAAGTTAGTGACAGAACCCTTGGTATTCATCCCTAGTTCTCCACCTGATTAAACAACTCATGGATTGGGCCTTCCTGCTGCATGTTGCTTCATTTAGAAACCCGAAAGCTCATCCATTCTCATGCTTCCTTCAAAGCTGAAATCTCTTACCCCTCCAGAATCTGCCTAGAGTTCTACTTGGATACTTTAAGGCCCTCCTGAACAATTTTTAAATTGTCAGCCAGGTATTCAATTTTGCAGTGAATCACACTGCCTCTCAAGATACAAAAATCTGTTAGGATTTCTAGATCTCCAGGACAGGCTTTGTAAAGATTAAAACACACACCACAAAATTCAGGCTGTAAAACTGTAGTTAGAACTAGGAAATATAACAAACAGTTGAAAAAAACCCCATACCTGTATGGCCCAAAACACTGAGCTGCCCTTGTACCAGGTAATACCAAAGAGTGGTATTTAAAAAAATAAAAATCACTTTCCAAACCAGTTGATATGTGACAAAGCTGTGCTAGTATCCTGTCTCATTTATAAAGGAAAAAGGTAAATCAGACTCAAAAAATAAAAGAGAAATTGTGTCTAATTGACACAGAACATTATTGACCATATTAAAAGAAGATAAACCATATGTGGCTCCAAGTTCTGGCCATTCTCATCTCCAGACTCCAGGGACTAAAGGTGCCACACTTCAGAAACTTCAGAAAAGTGGCAAATTGCTATGAAAAATGCCATCATCCCAGAAAAAGACACACAATCCCATACAGCAAATTGTCAGTCTAAAGCCAAGCCTAGGTGGACAAATCTCAGTTTAAGATTCATAGGGATATTTAAAACAGAAGGAGAATAACCCAAACAAACAGCCAAGGGCTTTAAATGTGCTGATATAAGGCTTCAGAAAAAGTGATTTTTGGTCAGTGAAACATCAGTACATTTTACATCCAGTAATTAAAATTAAATGAGCAAGCAGTACAGTCAGCACTCTTTTTCATTATAGGAACAGTTTAGATATGAGAAGTTTCACAAACTTGCTTATTCCTTCCTCTGTTCTTAATTCTCTTTTTAATAGTCTACTGATGCATATTAGAATTTAATTACACCAATTAGTACTGCCACATCAGACATATGATGTAGCTTCAATTAGGAGGTACCTAATGGATATTAGTACAATTTAGCTTTGTAATTAAAGTTCTAAGAGCAGTGCAAATTCAACATTATGATTACAAAACATTGGGACAACACTGATGGCATTGAAATTGAATATTTTAAAAATGGAGTGATAAACTAGTCTCTTTCTCTCTCTTATATATACATATATATATTTGAAATGAGTTTTGACCTCTGCATTCCAGTGCATGAGATAAAGTCACTGTCTCCATTGTCAAAGACATTTTTAACATTCAAAATATTCTTTGTTGTATCATGGGGGTTTTTTTTGTATCATGTCCATCACAAGGTACTCTGTCAAGACCCACTTCTATTAAGATGCTTTCTAGAGGACTTGTACAACTTCTGTCATCTCCCCTTTAGGAGTACTGACTCTACTAAATCATGAAAGCTTTCTCGGATAGATCTCTGGTTTGGCAGAGAAACAACTTTTCTTCCCCTTGGCCCCATCAAGAGCAGGCACAGCAAGAGACCAGTCTTAAAAATCTACCATCCAGTGACCTCGACTGACAAAATACTGAATTTTTAAAACCCTGTTAATTGATTGCTTTTGCCTATAGCCACGTAACAACTTGATTCAGGTTTTACCAACTCCTGATCACACTTCTCTTGAGTCACTATAATACATGATGTTATTTGATGTCAAATACAAACACAGTGACCATTCCAAAATCACACTTTGCCAAGTGCAAGATGCTAACCTGGAGATGATTTGACAAATAAATTTAGGGGGAACATAAATGTTATAGCAGTAATTTAAAAAATAATTTAAAAGATGACTGAACGTCTTCATTACTGTTTGTTTGCTGTTGTCTTTAAAACTCAATTCAAGTGGTAAACTGCAAAAAAAAAAAATCCACTAAACATTCACTCTACCACAAGCACAGCCATAGGTGATACTGGGATACTGGACTGGGGTTGATGGTTCTCTGCTCTCAGCTCCCAGTGTCACCCAGAGGGTGAGCAAAGGCAGCAGGATGGGGGAAGGCATCACAGAAGGAAGAAATAGAACACAAAAAGTGTCATACTGGATGTGACGTTCAGAGAGGCCAAGTTTAGACAGTTTGATGGGGCAATGCCTGCCATCCCAGTCACCCCCAGCAGAGCCTGGGTCAGGAGGTGCTGCAGCTCTGCTCCAGCCCACGTGTCCACAGCTTTCCTCCGGGTAAAAAAAACAAAGGAAAAAAGAGGACTGATGGTTGCCCCCAGCTCTCAGGATGATATGGAGCTGGGACATGCTGGACACTGGGAAAACGTACTACCACCCTCTATATAGCAATATATAGGTATGTTTTCCAACAGGAGCCTGGCTGTGATGTGTCACATACAAGCTGAAGACCACATGAGCAATCTTTTAAGTTTCGCCGTGCTGCCTGGGAGGCTTTTTTTCTGACCTGTTCCATGAGCTCTCCTCAGCCCCCTCAATCATAAATCAGGTTGAGGAGAAAAAGGCAATCAAAGAGCTTGAAAAGAGACCCTCCTGCAGTATGAGATGCAATATGGAAAAGTTCATGACCTATATCCCCATAAGAGGAGAACAGACTGGGCTGATGTTCTATGAAACCCTCTCAGCAAAATGAGGAACTTCAGGTTTTATAATGGCAAACTATTCTTGTGCTTATCATCTAAGATGTGCTTCCTAATTATGATATAATTGAGTTTTTTTACTTAGAACTTGCATGATAAGCATATTAAATTGCCATGATGGGCTACAATTTATCATGATCATTAAAAAATGAGATAACTCAAACTGTAGTTGGTCATTAATCATGGTCAGTAATATAACAAATAAATGGAGTGTAGTGCATCTTGGGAATCTATGAAAAATAATTAATTTGAATTTTCAGAAAAATAGAACAGATGAATACTTGTATACAAAAGCAACACAGAAACAGAAAAACACCATAAGCCCTCTCAAATATAATTCTGAAATATCTTCACTGCTGCCAGTGTTCCCTTGCCTCTGCCCAGAGCATTTACTGATATATTATTAAAAACTCTCCCAATATAAGGATATCAACTAAGGTAGCTAGCATTTTGCACACAGCCATTTTCACTTGAATTCACTGAGGAAATTTTAATGATAGCTCATTTTCTCTTCTCTAAAACTGGAACAAAACTATTTGGCATGTTCTGCAGTTAAATAAATACTTATCAAAGTACGTCAAGATCTTCCACTGAAAAGACTGCAACAGGTTAGGCATGAAGAGACTCAGCTTCTGGTGGCAGAACAGCTAAATGCAGATGTTACAACTTCCCTAACATTTAGCTACGCTATAAAATGAGTTTAAAAGTCCCATTAACAGTGGGGAAACCCACTGGATTGAGAACACGAGGGCTTCCTTGAAAAATTCCCAACCTCCCTCCCTCCCCCTGCTCTGCTGATGAGATGAGGAGAGAAATTAGGTATCCAAAGACTTAGCTGGGGATGTGGTAATGAAAGCAAGATTTGGTCCATTTTGGCTAAAAAAGCCTCATCTTACAAATGAGACCCAAAGCCAGTGAAATTATCTTTACTTCTGCTAAGGCATCCAGGCTGTGTTTGAAATAAAAAAAAAAGAATCCACCTCAGTTGATGCCTAAAACAGTGAGTCCATGGTCTGAGGCAAAATTCCCAAGGATCCCCACATTTCCTGTGTCCATTAAACAGCTGTTATTCCACAGAGGCCTGGAAGGCAACCAAGGTCTGACTGACAACCTACTGTTTACTGCAGTGGGCTGACTGGCAAATGAACCACCTTGCATAAGTTGTTCTGAAAGTCTTAATGTGATATTTTTGGTCGGATTGGAAGATTATTACACAGGGAAGCGGAGGCTGATACACGAGGGTTCTCATTTCTCATTGAAAATGAGGAAAAGTAGGAGCTGTTCTGAAGTTCCTTCCCAAATTTAGGGAATTATTGTCCCATTCTCAGAAAACTATGCTAGTTCAGTTTTAAATTTTGTATTAAACACTGCTGCCTTCTATCTATATTTTCAAAGCCCTATTTATCATTATATTACAATATTTATAAAACTAAATCCTTGGGTAACATGGAGAAAATCTGAGTAGAAACAGTTCCTAAAACAACGGGGCCCTCTTGCAATTTTCCCCTCCATTCTCACATAATTTAGGCTGATGCTGAACAAAACTGTGTTGTTTTTTTTTCCTTAAAGATAGGCTGTGGGACACTGGGAGGGGAGAAGGGAAATGTGTTGCTGAAGGCTAAAAACCAGGTGTAACAGAATTTGCCACCTACACTGCAACCTTAAGCATTACAGAAAAAATAGCTGCACTGTTTATCTAATGCTAATTCACTGCAGAGTTGAGGATTTTGATTTGATTTTGATTTCAGAATTATCAAAACCAAATATCAAGACCTTATTTGCCTACAGCACAGAGCCACAGCATCCTAAGGCTCTACTTCTCATGTATGACCACTTCAAAATATGCAAGAACTAGCAGGCTGCAGGGCTGGGAAAGATATATATCAAATTCTCCATCCCAAATAAGTTGTATTTAGATCAAGGTTGTGTAGCATATTTTTTGATACACAAAACTCTCATGGATAACTGAAAGCAAGCACAGCTAGCATTCTGAAAAATACAAGGTATCTGTGGTACTTCAAAAAAAAACCAAAACACATTTTATGAGTGGCTGCAGACTGCACTCTTTTGACCAATTTAAACTGATGCAGCCAACCTGGGAAGCTAAAGGCTTGGTTTAAAAAAAAAAAACCATAATATAATGCCTGAAAGGAAAAGGTCATACAAAGGGAGTCTCTTCCTTTGTCCATCCCTTTTAAGAAGAGAAATTGCTCCAGACTTGTTGAGGAGACACAGGACTGAAGTAGATTTTGTAGCTATTATATAAGCACAAATAAAAGTCTGTTTTCTAAACGGTGATGTGATGTCTTTTTAAAGCACATGAAGATGTCTGTCTTTGTGCATTGTACCCAATGCAGAACTATGTCTGGTAGCAGCAAACAGAAGTGAGCATCAGCCACATTTTAGGCAGGAAAATGTGGTGCTCTGCAGCAACACCTGTGCCCTGGTGGAAAAGTTGATGAAAAAATAGCCAGCATTTGAAAAAGAAGGGAAATGAAAAAAAAAAAAGTCATTTCCCCTGCAAGAATTGTTGGGGACCAGCTGTTTAAATCCAGTATGGTCTGTTCAGTTGAGAAGAGTGTTGTAAAAAATGTTAATCGGGTGTTTTTATGAGGTTTCAGGTTGTTCTGCTTGACTGTTTTATAGACTGATGTTACTGGCATTAAAACATTACACTGTATCTAAAGGCAGCCTGATGCAGATCAATACAAAAGTAACAGCTATCAATACAGAGGGGAACTATTAAAGAAAACAGGAGGGAGAGCGGACTTACCTTAGATATTTGGACGAAATTATTTCGTGTGAGGGTGGTGAGACACTGGCACAGGTTGCCAAGAGAAGATGTGGTTTCCCTCTCCCTGGAAGTGCTCAAGGCCAGGTTGGATGGGGCTGTGAGCAACCTGATCTAGTGGGAGGTGTCCCTGCTCCAGGGCAGAAGGGTTAGGATTAGATCATCTTTGAGGTCCCTTCTAGTCCAAAGCATTCCGTAATTGTATGTCACTAACAGAGACATAACACAGAAGAAAACAAAAATAAATATCAGAACCAGGAATCAATATGGAATTATCCTGCCACATATTGGTAGGAATGATTCTTCAGAAAGTGTAGCAAGAGCTAATGGAGAAGAAGGTCATGGAAGAGCCAAGCAGCATCCCATCCCGTAACGCTTTGATCAAGCGAAAACGTGCAAAGTTCAGTTTTGTCCTGCAGAGCTCTACCAACATAAATCTAAAAAGATCCCAATTAAATAGTGATTTAACCTTGCACAACTGCAAACAGAAATTAGGGCAAGATTCAGGCCACCTCAGTTCCCACTGGAGTGGCAAGCTAAGAGAAGCCACTCAGGAAATAGGGGAGGCTCTTCTGCTATCATTCCCTTTACAAAGAAAAATGCCTTGGGACACAACCAACTGGGCTGGTGGCAGGCAATGGGATTCTTTAGAAAAACAAGGAAGCACCAAAGCACAACCCAGGTGAGAGATTTTAAGTATGCAAGACCCACGTTCAGAAAAGGAGGGGCTGGAAGCCTTTGTTCCAGATGTCAGAGAGATGGAGCATCCAAGCCCAGGCAGCCTGTCCTGCTGGGACACAGCCTTCTGAAATCACAGAGCCTGGGCAGGCCAGTCCCCAGGGCTCCCCTCCTCTGAGAAAGTGATGCTGGGATTAATAACAAAAGCTTTTCAACACTTCAGTGCCATTTCAGTGCAGCTCTACCTTTATACTATGCAGAGGAGCAGTGATGTTAAAACAAGGAGAAGCACTTGCATTTGAAATGCCAGAAGCTTTGACTGCTAGCAGGAAACAGGAGTCTGACCAGCATTACCTTGGAAAGCGAAACACAGGGAGCCTGATTGCCCCATCTCTTCAGAACAGCAGGGAGAGCAAACAGTGGCCCAACATATTTTAAATGTTTTTCGATCTGCGAGGTCAAAGAACTTCACCAATGAAGGGGTCCAACAATATTTTTTGCTCAGGGATCGACGTGCGAGTTTTACAAACCAAGGCGTGTGGAGAAGTAGGGTCAAAAGGTACTGTCTTTTGCAGCAGGGCAAAACCTAGCACTGCTCTGGATACATGAGCAATGTCAGGAAGGGGAGAGCAGAGCCCTGCCAAGCTCTGAGTGGCTTGCCCTCTGCTGCAGAGCAAGCACTGGGGCCGCATGGATTAAAGTCTGCTCTAGGGAGCTGATCCGCTGGTATTAAGCAGCATGCAAGCTGAAGGGATGGCAGTGTCCTGACAGAAAGCCTTCTGTGGAAATTAAGGAAGCATACACCACTCTATTTTATCTTCTGCTTGGACCTCAGAAAACCAGATCATTTTGTGACTGCCAAACCAGAGTTTTAGCTCTTCTGCTCCTGGGTGGTTTTTTCCTTTTAACCTTGTGGTGATACTTTCAAAAGATATCCACAGCAGATGATTTTACAGATGCTCCTGACTGAGCATAGCCTAACAAATATAACAAATTTACACTATAATATAGTTTACTGAAACCTCAAGCAGATACAGACATCTGTCATACATAGGACACTCTTCCTGTAAAATTTTGCTAATGCTATACCTGAAATATTAATGTTCACTAATACTAATCTAGCCCCTTTCATGCTTTGACAGTGTCCAGGATGCTAGCAGCTGTTAAATAATATTTAGGATTATTTTTCATTGAGTTTTCAGCAGCCTTTGTTCCAAATAGAAAATCAGATTGTAGTAAAGAAGATGGCAAATGAAGAGGTAGTGGGTACTGAAAATAGGTTTTCTTTTTTTGGTCAGGTCATACAGCTAGCAACTCTGCATTCAGAATAGTGTGTATCTGATCTGTGTGTTTGGGTGAGCATCTAGCATGCCTATCAATAGGTTCAGAAAAAAAAAAAAAGAAGAAGAAGAAAAAAAAGTGGTCTCCCTCCCACTCTAATAATAATAAATAGTATTAAAATAAATAATAAAATAATAAAAAATAAATAATAATAATAAATAATAAAAAGAACAAAGCTTTTTGCAACAGTCAAAATTCTACAATGTCTTAAAGGCCTCTCTAGGGGGTAGTGTCCTGTACTCTTTTTAGCATACTGAACTGTAGAGCAGGTCTACTGTGTGTGGCTCTGATGTGGAAAGGGTTAATAAGCTCAAGCTGTGATATCATGCAGCTGATCCCCAGTTCAACCAGTAAGAATTTACATGACACCTCCAGTGACTTCAGGCATCAGATACTGCAACACAACTCAGGACAGTCCTACTTGCTGTGCTTGGAAAGAGCAGCATGGAAACACTTGTGTGCCACTATGAGATGTGTCCTTGAGCTCACAGATTAATTCCATAGGGGGCCTTTCCTTTCAGTAGCTGATTTTTGCTATTAACACAGTGAAAATAAAATGTTGGTGAATGAACAGCAACAACAGGAAAAATCCCAGCAGAATTAAATTATTATTTGTAAGACATTCTGAGATATCGATCTGCCTAACTTATAAGTAATTCATGCAGTTTAGTGCTGAACAAAAGGCACAATTTTAAGAAAATGTGCTGTAGGGCATAACTCATAGAATAATTAAAAACTTAAAATTACTTCTTGTGACTTAACACCTTCACTTGCACTTGAAAATAATTTTACATGGCTCAATAGTACAGTGACAAGAAGTTTATGGAGAAATTAGGAAGAGTTTTTTTGCATTAGGCCACTGAGAATTTTTCTTGTATGATCTGATCAATACTTTGCTTCTCCATTTGACTTGCATATAAAGGGGATCATTTAAAATAAGCAGACATAAAAGGAACAAAGAAAAGGACAGTCCATTTAAATATTAAAACACATCTATGCTTAGAAAATGGAGATTAGGTTATTATTCTCAAAATACAAGCTTTTTCTTTAAAAATGTGAGCGTGACATAGTCTGTTCAAGGTCTCCCTTTAATTTTTACTACCAGCCTTCCAAATTCTCGTGTTGGATTTAAATGTATTTGCAATGCCATAAATATGTGCAGGAGGGGAGGAGTGGTAAAAGAGGAAGATTGATAGCAAATGGCCTTAATAAGCTTTACAGATTGTTTAATCTCAGAAAACAAAAAATGTTAGAAGCTGGAGATCCACTAGAAATATGCCTAATTTGTGGTTTAACCCCGCGTTTGACATTTAACTTGGTTTTACTGATTCCTTAATCCCTCCAGCCTTCGAGCCAAACTATCTTTTAATTAAAAAGCTATAAATGTGCCCCTCTGGCTATCTCCTAAATGTGCAATCCTCTTAAATTTCCCCTCAAAAGCCTAATCCCCTTAGCTCCTCAGAGAAGAGCCCTGCCTGGGCATGGCTGAGCTGCCCATCCAGACTCCACACCAGGTGGGCCGGAGACTTTTGCTCCTCATCTCACCCCAAACAGGTCCATGAGTCAGGAACAGCCCAGAGGGGCAGGCAGAGGTCATATAAAGTCATCAGGTGTGATGCCATGCTCAGCACATGAGGGACTGTCCCACCAAAACTGATGGCAGATCCCTGGTGGCACGGGAGGATCCAGGATCTCAGCTGAGGGGTTTCCAGAAGCCTGAGGAGACCAAGACTTTTTTGTGCAGCTCAGTATCATACCTCTCAGGCACCCAGCCTGGACCCTGGTGGGGTTATTAACCATCATCTCAGGCAGGAGAACAGGATAGTTTGCTAAACTCGGGGTGTATCAAACAAGTCCAGCATCATCTCTTCAGTAACAATTATACCAGCCAAGTCCTTTGTAGAGACCAAGAGATAAATCTTCAATAGCTGAGCCTGGATTTTTAATTTCCATCACACACTTTTAGTATCAATAGGAAATAAAAATGGTCACATTAATTCCAAACTGTGGCTCAAAAGGACTGAGACAATAAACAGGATCTATGATATGCATGGGAAAACATGATTTTCCTGATTTTTTTTTCTCTCTTTGAAGAAAACACATTTGTACTTAACAGGAAAAAAAAAAATAAAGGTTTTTATGCTGTGCCAAATTATTGTTCTGTCACAAAATTAAAAATCAAGATTAGAAGCCAACCATATTTCTCAAACATGACAAGTTCTCTACACCATATGCTCGAGAGATTCATTTAATTGCTTGGACCAACTCCAGATAGTTGTCAAATTCCAGGACTCCACCCAAAGTCATGTAATAGGTTTTTTCAAGGTGCATGGCATCACATTCTGGTGTCTCCCAGATACGAATCCCATTACCCAACAGAAAAGATATTGACAGCATCTCAGTCTGGCAATAAATACCTAAACTCACAAGGCAAGGAGAGCCAGATCTGTGCTTTGGTGCTAAAAATGGCAACAATAAGGTCTCCAAGTCACCCATATTAGAGAATTAGATACCTAAGAATGGTGGTGACAATAGCTGACCTGCTGGGACAGCAAAACCAGCCAGACTAAGGGAAACTGTTTCAAAAGGCAATGATTGAATTGCACGTTACAGAACCCAAATCTCCCTATGTGGGAGCAGGTTGCCTGATACCCAAAAGTGGACAACAAAGTCTGAGTAGAGCACCAGCCAAATGTAGCAAAAATGTCATTGGACTTTTAGAAGCTGCTCAGTGTGATCTACTAGCTCCCAAAATCATGAATGTTTGCAGTCCTGTCTGCACCTAAAGACTGGCCAAAGCAACCTGAAGGGGCTCGAGCTTTTAAATGGGGGAAGACTAAACCTAGTCAACAGGAAAAACCACAATGCAGTAAGCAGGAGGGAGATTGACTTCCAGACTTCATGTCTGTTTTGAGGTAAAATCACAGAATGGTTTGGGTTGGAGGAGACCTTAAAAATTACCCAGTCCCAACCCTCCTGCCATGCACAGGAACACCTCCCACAAGCCCCATCCAGCCTGGCCCTGAACACCCTGGATAGCAGCAGGGATGTATAAGCACTAACACAGGCAACCAAATGCACACTCCTTATCCTTTTGTCTCATTACCTTAGAAAACAACATTATTTGGATGCAAGAAGACTTTCTTTCTTACTAAAGAAAGTAATAACCATTTAAAGGCCTTTTATCAATCCTTAGTGCTCACGTTTCCCTTATCAATGAATATTACCTGTTAAGTTTTGTTCTGAGTTAGGCTGAAGTGGGACGTACTGATTTCAGTTTTAGACTTTTCTTTATATATTATGGACATTTTTGTTCTTTTGAACTGTAACAACATATGTACTATGTTAATTTACTTTACGTTTGGCTTAGCTTGATAGCACTAGGTGCTAATGAAAAAATTCTCAGCAGCAGCCCAGGAATCTTTCTGAAAATGTGCTTCTGTACATCGACACACAATATGCACTGGTATTTTTTCTGAAACAAAAGCACAGAATTTAACTGTGTACTTTCCATACTGCTGCATGACTCTGCTCCTTTGATCAGACATCTATTTGTGTTCCAAACAGTTTACAGATAAACACTTCAGCTGATACTTTTTCTATGCCTAAATGGAAATGACCTTCTCTAAATTACAGACCAATACCTTTCTTCTTTTCTTTGCTCATTGTATGGAAGCTCTTAAAAGCATTATAAATCGTTAAAAGCTAATGGCTCCCATCTAGCTTTTTACCTTCAATGCAGCTCTAAAAAAGGAAGTTAAATTATATTTCCTACTTCTGATTGTCAGTTGAACTGTATTCATCTCTCTTATCTTATGTAGTTCTTCCAAAATTTGCAACAGCCAGTTTTCACCACAGTCACTGTTTTGAGACAAATTATGCAGGTATTTATTTTGTCCAAGACAAAACAGATACATCATGTTGCAGAGAAACTTTGCATTAACACCCAAAAGTTAATGTTTCTTTACTATCATAAGGACTCTGCCAATGTTCTTAACTTCTTGCCAATAACTAAATGAAATAATAGATCAATGGTTGAGATAAATGACCACCTTTTCAAGAAGGGACTGCATTCTCTTGTTTGTCTGCACAAAACCTTTTACAAAAGGCTCCCAAAGCTTAGCTTGTTCTACATGGTGCTGTTTGCTGAGTGCACAAACATGTACTACTCGAGTATATGTACTTCTGCATATGTACAGAAACCCTAGAAATTCAAGTGCCAGTCACATTGGTCATGTCCATTTATGTTCATTTATATGCACTCAATAACATAATCAGCTCTAACCCCTTGCTTTTCACTAAATTGTCACACTTTTTTACGCTGTAGTCATTTAGAATTCTGGACTCTGTCCAAACTACCAAGTTTTTTATCCATTCTGCATCAGTATACACTGAATTCCTTTGACATCACAGAGAATGAAAGCGACCCAAGATGTCCTTCTACCCACCATGGTAATTCATTTACAATGACAACACCAAGCCAGCAGAAGATGCAAGAGAGATGTGCCTCTTCAGCTGCCTGTCTATGGAAAGGTCTTTCTCCTTGGCATCACCAGTGCTCTGACCACACATATGGATTTGTCTAGACTCAGGTCTGAAGACAGACAAAAACATTTTTTGCAGATTTAGTATCTCTCCTTAGAGAGAAGACAGTAACTGTAAATCACCAGCTAGGGGGATGATGTTATAATCTTGCTCTGACTTAGATAAAATTGTCTTTATCTGTATCTGAATGGACTTGTCAGTGTATTATCTGGGGATAAGAGATGCATGTTGCCATGACCTCCATAAGCTACAGAGGTTTTGGATATTGCACAATCTGAACTATTTCCCTCCTCCGTCTGTCCCAGAAATGCTCGTACTCAAACATCATTCTCAGGACTAAATACATTACAAATCTAAAGCACATTTATCACATAACATTATGTGTCATAAATACTGACTCTAAGGGAACTAAAATAGCACAGAGATTTTGCTGTGTAGCTCTCTTTGTAGGGGTCTCTGCCAGGAGGTTCTTACACACCATGAAAATTTTCCATTTTAAGGTACTTCAGCTGGGAAATACAGTATCTAATGCATAAACGGTGTCTGGAACTCTTTGAATATTACCAAAACCTGAAAAAAAAAAAAGATAATAACTGGATATGCCCACACTGCACAAGAAGAATTGTGATTCTCTTTGGCTAAGGCAGACCAGAAGAGCTTTGCTCACAGAAGCATGTTGTGGCAGACTGGGGCTTCTTCATTTCTTTTTATATTCTGAACCCCAGGAAACATATCTACTGGTTTTGTGGTAATTTGGACAACTGAAATGATTCAAGGACTAGAGGTTATGACAGAGGAAGAGCAAGTAAAGGAACTTAATTTATGCAGCTTGGAGAAAAAAAGATTATGGGGATATAAAACTATGTAAGTATCTTCAAGGAAATAATATCAAGGCAGGAAAAGGATTTTGTATGTTATCTAAGACAGACTAATAAATTCACTAACCTAAAACTGTAAATAGAAAATTTTGGTTGGAGAGCAGAAAAAAATGACTGAAGAGCACCACAACCACAAGAAAATGGAGCAACGTAAAGACTGCTTGTAACTGTGCAAAAAAACAGGCCTGCAAAGAGCAGGGAATTCACACTTATGCCCAGTTTTTATTCTATTGAGATGTTTAGCAAAGAAAGTTTGTGTCTAGCTGCGCGATTGTTTTCCTTTAAGTGAGAGAAGCCCAGAAGTGCCAGCTGTTACAGTTTTAATCACATTTTGCAATATTTAGAGTTTCGTCTTAAAAGTTTATGCATGTCAAGACCTGGCAGCCTCCTTTGCCATTTCACCTTTCTGATCAAAGAGAGGAAAATACTCTCTAAGCATTTTGGAAGGACTTGCAGAACTGAAATAAAAGTTGAAACAAAAAACCATTTCCTATTCAAATTCTGTCTACGCTATGATTTCTGAACACCTTACATTAGCAGTGTTGGGAAAGCAAAGGAATGATTCTAAATGCAATTTTTATCTGTGTAAATCCATGAAAACAGTAAGTGTTCATGATAATAACAGTGTTCTTAGAAAAGGACTTAAGTCAGACACAAAGAAAATGAGATGTGTGTCTTTTTTCCGGATTTCTTTTTTTCATGCCTTACCCCATCATCTCCCTATAAACTTTTAAAACTATGTGATTAATTCCAATTATATTTCCCAAAGAGGCAGTTCCTCAATAGGAACTAAATTTCAATACGTTTAGTGGTAATCAGCAGCCAAGTAGAGAGGAGAGATTCAAGTAAGTGCTCTCACTGTGCAAAAAAGCAGGAAAATAAATGCACCATTATCTGCTCCGCTCCGCACGCTGGGAAGTCAATGAACAGGGATGGGGCGGCCAGTTATCCTCAGGCAGCTCAGAGATGGGCACAGCAGGAGCTACCAGGTGGTGGTCCAGGGATGGAAGAGGCTGCTGAGGGAACTGGCTAATGTGGAGACTGCAAAGACTGTATTTTGTGGTAGATATTCTGGTGGGAGGAGATAATAATGGATGCATTGCGGCTGAGGGCAGGGAGGACGTGAAACATGGAGGGAATAAGATCTGAAAAGTTTTGTTGGCCCCAGCACTAATCTCTTTTTGGTACAACCTGGATCATATATGAAATAACAGTTCTTATTTGTTTCTGTTAACCATAGAATGGTTTGTTTGGAAAGAATCTTTAAAGGTCGTCTAGCAAAAAAACCCCACTGTAATGAGCAGGGACATCTTCCACTAGAACAGGTGTACTGAACCTCTATGTAAACCCCCTTGAGCCTTTATTGTTTAACGTAAAACCCTCTAATCCACCTCAAAAAAAAAATTAAGGGCCTGTATTCTATTGATCTTTCTGCTTAATTCCATGTTTTAAATAATACATCACAGAAGTGGCAATGCTTTTATGATATGTTGGTGTCATACATCATAACTAGCACCACTGCTCTGATGATGTATTATCCACACACCACCACTAACCAGAAAGATAAATGCTGGTATGTGGACAGCTACATACATCTCTTGAGAAATAGGGATAAAGACAGACTAATTTATTCACATGTTAAAATCCAAAAATAAATAAAATGTCTGATACAGATTGCACACTTCATTCAGCAGGATGCTTTACAAAAGAAGCAGCTAGAAAGCCATATATTTATGTTCAAGTCCAATTTTCTGCAAATAAATCTTGATTCTCCAAATGAAAGGAGCTCTGGCAGGAGGGTAGAGCACGGAGCACCCTTCCCTGGCTGACAGGAGAAGCCAAGTTAAGGATGGATGAGTTCCACACATTTTTCAGTGCTTCAGCTTTTTTTTCAAGAATCAGTCCCTTAACCTGAAGTGTTTTCAGGATCATGATGTCCATGATATCCCACAGAAGCCCCTTTCTGCCACATTGTACTGGGGCTGTAGATAATTTCTCTACAAGATGTTGTGCTACTCTGCCACTGGTTTTGTTTCTTCAGAAGGAAGAGTAGAGCTGTGTTATTCCCTCCCTCACATCACAAAGCCCAAAGGTCATTATTTGCCTGTAAACATAGTGTTTCACCTCAGCTGCCCACCACTTTTGCTGAACTTTTTGACAGTCCTGCACAGAAGGGTGCTTTGTACAAAGGTTTTTTCTCTTGGAAACACCTACAAACCATCCTGCTTCTTCCATCCTCTGTAACAGCTCACAACAGGGTAAGAGAAGACCCCAGTGCCCTCTAGCCCACCCCACCAGTTCTCCATCTAGAGAGAAGTTTCTCCACAAAGACCCCTGAGAGATGCTTCAAAAACTAGTCCTGCCATCCTACCTGGTCCCTCTTTGTGCTGCAAAACAAACACAAACAACTGAACAAGATCTGGGAAGGGAAAGACTCGTTTTTATGCCGTTTGAGATTTCCTTGTCAGGTAAAATAACTGCAATACGTTTCCCCTTCTCACCTATGAAAATCAAGTTGAAGCACTAAGCACATGGGGCCTTAGATAATATTTAATTAGCTCATAAACCACAATGGTTATTCCAGATCCTGTGGTCTATCAGTGAATTGTATTAATTAGGGCAGGATGAATCAGCTCAGAACTAATGGACTTGACACCATGCCTGTCCTCTGAGCAGAACCAAACACAAAGCTTTTCTGAGGCTTAAAATGCTTGTTTGCTTTTATTAATTAATCAGTAAGGACTAGATGCAAAAATACCTCAAGAAAGACTTCTACATTATTCACAACTTAGTCACTGCCACAAATATTGGTTATAGAACGAGGACACCAGGTCTTGTGAGATTTCTAGCATGACTTTTTGCATTTCTGCCTGAGGATAATGTGATTCTCTCAGCTTCTAGCTTGTCACCTTACCATGAAATCACCAAAAATACTCCAAAAACGCAAAAGAGAACCAGCTACGTGGGGGTAAAAAAATAAATAACAAAAAATTGCACGTACACAAACGTATCCTTCAGCCAACTTCTGAGTACTGCAGCATCACCCTGCTGGAGTAAAATTAGTGGCAACGATTGATTTATCAATCACTTCTGTGCAATATGTAATGATAACAAGTTGGTCTGTCAGGTCTCTTGGCAACATTAAAACAGTCAGATGGTACGAGTGGTAAGACGAGGCGTATGATAATGGAATTTTCCAGATTGGTTACACTTGCTGGGTTTTACCTTGCTCTGCAGCACCACCTACTTCCTCCACCATCTCCTCACTGCCTGGCAGTCTGGGGAAAGGCTCAGTAACTGCTGTCTTGCCTGGCAAGTGGGAAGGGAAGATGTGGTGGAATACTGCAGATCAATTAAACAAATGGCAACAGCAGCCTTTGGTGGCTGGACGCCTCTGTTGTGGATTTAATAGTGTATGTACTGGCAAATTTGCCAGGTGCTTTGTGGAAAACAATCAGCATGCACAAGTTGTAAGACCATATTCTTATACTTAATTACAGCAACTGTAGCATCAGCACAGGTTAAACACAGTGGCTTTCAATTTTCAGTATTAATCAGAAGCAAACAATGAAATTCAGTCCAGTAGGCTTTCAATTCCCTGTCCTCGTATTGTGGTTTCATCATTCTCTCCTCTGAAAAGGTTTTATTCAGCTTCTGCCTTTTATATCGAGCCCCGTGAATCATCCGAAATAAAATACGAGCCTGATAATTTGTTATAAAGCTGAGACTGCATGTACATCATCAGTCCTTTTGCAAAATTATTTTGTAAAAATGGCTGCTGATGTCGGTTAATTTTGTGTTTGTTGTTTTTTTTCCTTTTCTGTATGCTTTTGTGTATCTGTCCCCAGAAGATCGTAAAATTATTTTAATTAGGGATGTCAACTTATGCCTGAGAAGCTGAGGGGGTAATTACATCATTTATATGCAAAATGGGTAATTTTCTCACTGCTCTTCACCATTCTCTTCTTTCCATTTATTCCTCCATATCTCCCCTCTTCAGAGTTGAGCTATTTAATTTTATTTGGTCCATCTGGAATATCTCCACCACTTTTCCATTCAGTCTCAGCCACAAAAGTAGGAGTTACCTCTACTCTAAATCTTCACAGCTCTTTTTCTCCATGTACTCCTGACTATTTAATATCCTTAGGGAGTTTAAGGTCCAGCAACACACATGCAGAAGCAGCTTCTGACCTCTGGCACTCCAGTTCAGTTTTACGGAATATTATTAAATTATTTAAATTAAAGAAAGGAAAATTACAGATAAATTGGATCTGAATATGAAAGGTTTTAAGAGAGAACAGAACCAATGGATTTCAAAACGTCCTTAACAAACACAACAAATAAAACCACCATTAACTAGAAAAGGAAGACTGAATCAACTGAAGCTGGAACCAAGCTCTCCTAACAAAGAGGCACTGCAATGCTAACCATTTATGCTGACACTTTTCTGGCACTAGGTCCTTCTGAAGCTCTTAATTTCCTCTTGGGTTTTTTGAGTTGATTCATGCAGAGGAGGCAAAAGTTGGAACTTCTCGCTAAAACTACGAGGGACAATACTGTAGATTGAAATGACACACATGAAAATGTGCCCTTAAAATGGAAAAGGTGCAGAAATGTGAAACTGCTGCATTCTTGATACAAGATGGACAGAAAGGGTGATCTTGAATTCAGAGGATTTTTCTTCATAAAAGCAAGGGATGCAGCTATAAGAAGAAGAGTTAGCTAGAAGTCTGGAAGCAAATGTATATTTAAGTCTTCAGTATAGTTGGACCCTGGGGCATAAGCCAAAGTAGTGGAAAGGCACAACACCAGACAGTAAATAGCAAAATTCAGGATATAATATGTACATAGGGCAAGCATGTTGATTCCTCAGCTCCAGATGAGTTCCCTGTTTTCTCCTTCTGTGGGAAGGAAAGCTCGGAAAACCAGCACTGAAGATTATAGCAAGAAGAAAGGTTTTTCACTACTCAGGTGAAGCAAAAGTGCTAAAACCTTTTAAGGGAAAATGCAAATAAAATGTCTGCTAAACAAATAACACAGGCTACTGAGGAGAAAAGTATTCTTGGGTGGAAAACAGCCCATATGCTTGGTTTCATAATTCTGCCCTTAACAATCAAGCAGAGGGAACTTTTCAGGCATAAGAGATTTCTTAACAAAGTTTCTCATCTATCCCACTGTATTTGCCACCAGGAGAATGAACCAGACACTAATGGAGAAGCTGAACAAGCTCAGACATCTGAAAGTCACCAGGAGAGAGGAACAACCAAGCACTGGTCTTTTTCAGAAAGGCAGAAAAGAAAAAAATAATTCTATCTACTCACTCATATTCTAATCTTGGACATCTGTGAGGGATGGAGTATAAAAAACACTTTTGTTGAATGCTTCATTTGTACCAGAGGGGCCCTAATTACATTAGTGTACTTCCAACACAACTGAAGCAATTTTTCTTCAGATTGCAACTTGGGTTACTCCTGACATCCAAGTTTTTTGGATACATACATGTTAGCAGAATACCAAAGAGCTGTTCAAGTGCTGGATTTAAATACAGATATAAACTGTACTTGTGAGTGAATTTTACTTTGACCTTTCCTATGGAAAAATTTACATTATACAGTTTTTCCATGCTCTTGAAGAAATCGTTATTGTAAGCAAGAGGTGAAGGAGATGTAATCAGTTCTCTATTGAGCAGAGAGTACAATTACTCAGCAGACATTGGTTAAAAAAAAAAAAAAAAAGAAGAATATAAGATCTACATGTAAGGTATTTTGAGAAACAATAGAAAAGTGTGAATGGAAGTTTTAACAAGTCCGGGAAAGAGCCAGACTACAGATCTAAACCTCCTTAAAGTTAATTGTCTGAGATTTTCATTTTTTTTAAAAAGTAAAACCACGCAGAGAAGTTGATGTGTAGGGATCTGAGAAGTAGTGATCTGAAGTCATCATAAATATGCCTAAATTGGGCAAGCAGGTAAAACTCTTTCAAGTGGTGAAATACATAGAGAAATAAGAATCTAGTCTAGCACCTCAGCCCCAAAATCTTAGAGTGTCCTCGTGCTGAGATATCCCAGTAATTACAGATTCTCCCCACACAATATCCATGAAACTATTCCTTATTTCCCGTAGAGGCCCTGTACCCTCATTTACTCAGTTCACCCTTCTAGGAGTGGAGCAGATATCCCAAAAATCTCTGTCTGCCTGGAAGGGAATAAAAAATTATCTTTGCTAACCCACTGATCACACTTCTTGCTTGGTAACTGGTACAGTAACTTGGCCTCAGGCAAACACTGCAGACCACCCTCAAGATAGCCCCACTGAGCATCTCCTGGGATTGGTGGCTCATGGGACCACCACGGTGGCCATGGAGATGCAGCCTGGTGCCAGGCTTGGTTCCCAAACCATCTCTGAACATTTCCACTTACCACACTGTGACTGTTTTGAGGGCAAACGGAGGGGATTCCTTTCTCAGTTTTACGTTCTGATTATTTACAAGGTGACAATTACTAATTACAATTCCCTTAACCACTCGCCACTGAAAGTGCAGTGAGATGTTGCTGTTTCATGGGATTCAAGTTCCTTTAAACACACTGCTCCTGTGTTCCAGCCAGCTGCTCCTATGGAGCCATAACCAAGACCTGCACACTTTGCAGGAGCTGCAATAAGGGACCAGGGTGTTTTGTTAATTTGCTGCAGATTGAAACAAAAGGTGGTATCCCTGTCACAGCAAACTTCGGGGGGATTTTTTGATACTGGTCTCTCCCAAGCTGATCTGGTGGTGCCTGGACTTCAGGAAAGCATCAAGCTACTTGATTTTTCCTTCCCAGCTAAGCTACCAGGGAGACGCTTCGAAAAACATCCAGTTTAGTTTCATGAAATGTACTTTCCCCTGTCTTTGCTTTGAGATAGGACTGGTGCTGGATACATGAAGGACTCTCTTCTGAAACCATCCTCCTCCACTGAGGCTGCTCTGTGACACCCATTACCCTGGTAACGGGGGCTGGGAGAACCAGTATTGACCAGTGAATTAGTTGGACACTGCAAACACCATCAGTCATTTTGCAACTGATGGCTGTAGTTCAGCAGAGCACTTCTGTACATACATAGGTACAGAAAATTCTGGCACTCCGTTGCAGGCAGCACTCTGAAAATCTGGCCCATCGCATGAAATTGGAAGCTCAAAATTTGTTTGTGCCTCTTCACATATTTCAGTGCAACCTCACTGATATATGCTCTGTGCCTGCTACAGAAAAGGCAAAAAATACATGCTAAAGAATGAGATGAAAAGGGAAAATCAGAACACTCCTTTATCTCATTTCTAACAATTTCTGTGTTCAAAATATTTTGTTCAGTCTCAAAGCAATAAAAGTCTGTCACAAAGAAAAAAATTCACAAAAAGCACTGAAAAAAATGAACGAATACTGGTATCCTTTCAAGCTGAAATGCTAACTTTTTTTCTTGGCTTCATACCCTGGTCTGCTGCTCAGTCAAACACAACTGTCTTTTTCAGAAAGAAAAGTTTGTAGGTTTAATAAAGAAAAATAACCCAAATTAACTTACATTTTCCTTTGCTGTACTCAGAAAAACAAAAATAGAACAGATCCAAGAATATGACTCCTTTGCCAGGTTCATGTCATTTATCTCTAACTTGTTTCCTAGACCTCAGAATCAGAGATAATACATCTAATACTTCCATCACCCCTGCCCTGACTAATAAAATACTGTTCTGCTACTCAGCTCAGATTCTAATTATCCAGTCTCCAAGGTCAGTTTCAATGTGGAGCTGTAAATAGATTAATACACTGTGTTCAAATAAAGAAAACATTTACAGAAAAAAAATCACCATATGGACCCCATTTAGACAGATGATCTAATTATCATAATGCCCAACGAACTGATGCAAGAAAGGCTTTAGAGCAGGATGCTTCTCTCTGGACTCTGCCCTCCCATCTTGTACCACCACAGAGGTGATGTTGGGCTCTGAAACCCAGCGACCGATACGTTCTCACTCTACAGGACAAAATTTGTTTTTTGTAATATGTAAGAAGTGTCCTTTGAGTACAAATGAGAATTAAGTCCCACAGAAAGATGCGCTAAGTAATGAGAAAAGTAAGATTGCTAATGAAGATTGAAGAGGTAATTCTGTAAAAGAAGCTGTTTCAAGAAAGAAGGAAGGAGAATGATTACAGTATTACCAGTGACAGCCAGATGCACACCAGTATGCCTGGTTTTCAACTAATAACTTTAAAATCTGGGCCTAAATTATGTTTGCACTTCTTTTCAGGCTCTCTTCTTATTCTCACAGAATTCACTTTTGGCTCAGCCTTCTTGCATGGACAACACAAAATCCGTGATAGGTAGCCAATTATTTTTAGTACGAAGCTAAATTGTACAGATCTCTGGGAAACACAATCACTGCCAAACTTTACAATTCAAAAGCTCTTTTAATAATCACAGTATACGGAATCAGAAGAAATCCTCCCAGTGCAGCCAATTACACAAGCTTAAAACACAGAAAATTAATATGTAAAAATCCGTAGTGCCCTTATCCTGGCAATGCCTATCAACTCTGCCACACAACATCTGGGCACAAGCAGCTGAACCATCAGTAAAATGCAGTGATACATCATGGCTGGGATCTAAGATTCAATCTGAAAAATTATAAGGTGTTTACTCACCATTACAAAGGACACAAAGGCTACTTACTCAACCGTGTATGTTTACAGATCATCATCACAGACAGAGCCTAGAGCTTTCAGGAGGGTTGTTCTCAACAGCAATGAGGGGCTAAGCCTTTAGAGATCTTACTAAACTAAGCATTTAGAGTTGAGTTTATATCCCCCTAACAGCACTTAGTGACTGCTGGACTACCCAAGAACTGCAGCTGGAAAATATGAACCAGGAGCACAGTAACATCAGGTGGAGAGCAAAAGTACCAGTTCAGTTCAGCCTCTATCTTCTGTGACTTCCATTTGCCAATGATCAAAGCCTGTGGTTGATTCCAAGTTCAAGTTCCCAGCTAACCTGGTTCTTGTCCTTTGCCTCTGAATTCTTTGCTTTTAGGGTGGATTGCAACCTTTAACTAATTACAGCCCGACTCCCAAACGTGCTGGTGTGCAGAACATGGGACTAAAAAAGCTGAAGATCGTAAGTTCTATAAAACAGCTTTCCATAACAACCAACACCTAGTCTCTCAGTCACTGAAAACTCTCATTTTAACAGTCTCTGTTACCACAAGAACTATATAAGCCACTCACCTTAGCAGTAGAAAAGTTTCAGTCAGCAGCAGAACCTCCTTGAGTTCAGGAGCACTTCTGAGAACAAGTGGAGATCTGTGGGTGGAAAGATCAGTCCTCAGGAGAAAAAGCATTTAAGCTAGAGAAGGATTCTGCAGAGGTAATTAAGTGAATCATCATGAACAATGTGCTCACCTCTCACTCGCAGCTGCCAAAATAAAGAGATAAAATGAAAGTCCATTTTTTGTTTATCGCAGTTCCTTTCCGAGATCATCCACAATCTTGGAGGGCAACCTGGGACAACAGATGATGAAAACTATACATTTCTGTCATGATTTCATTTGTTTGAAAACAGAGGGCACTGCAAATGATTATTTTGTGATACGTTGCAATGTTTTGTCGTATGAAACGTACAGTTAAAAAAGAGTTGAATGTGAGAGCAGAGCTCTCTCCAGCTCACAGCTAATCTCTGGGATTAGTTCGAGGCTCTCAGTGACACAAATGCTGCCCACATCATGTTTGCAGGAGAGCAGAATCTCCAGCTCTGATTTATTACAGCACCTTAGCTCACAAGTAGGACAGGACAGTTTCCAGCCACTTGCCTAATGTTAAGCACACACTCAAGTGTTTTGTTGGATTAATGCCGAGTGGCTCTACACAAGCTGGATACACCAAAAGAAAATGAAAGAAAGGAAGTAAAACTCATGGCAGGAAGGACATAGTTCTTTGCTTCACACGTGGAAACTATCTGCATGCCTGTGAAAAGTATTAAGATTAGCACATCTGACCAAAAATAGTCCAATCTGCATCACAGAGCTAAAGTTATTAGTGTAACACAGCAGCTGTTACTACAGGAGGGATTTTCTAACATGGAGAAATTTAAGGTTTGGCAATTTTTGGGTTGCCATGGGCTGTCTTAGCAAACAGGTGAATGGGTGGGTGTGCAGAAGAAAAAAAAAAACAACTCCTTTCTTTGTGGTAACATATGATTCAATTTCTTAAGATTTTCCTACAACATACAATTACAGAAGAAAAATGTAACATTTCTACAGTTTTGTGGCAATCCTGCTTCAAACATACAGCTTGTTGGTTTTCTTTTAAAAAGTGTGAATATTAACGCTGCAGTAAAAGCAGCTATCATTGGGAGATGAAAATATTTGCAGGAAACATTCTTAAGTATGGTCAGCACATTGCATGCTTTAGCTTCAGTTTTGCATCCATAATTAGTGTTTTTGTAAGGAAAACAGCTTACTGGTTGGGCTAGTCACTTGGTTGTAAAGTAAAACACAGAGGTGCTTTGAGATTTATACAATAACTAAAAACTATAAAATAACTAAAAATAAAACACTGATAAGAGATGCAGAAAATTGCTTTCATCTTTTGTTTCCATGTTTGCCAGCTTGCTGTGCCCTTTGCAGAGATCACTGTACCAAAAAGCTGTTTCATGTGTTAAGATGATTCACAGTAGGGAAGCACTTTCTTATATTATTTTCATCAAAAGGAGCTTATATTTCTTTTGCCTATCTGAATTAGCCATTAGGCTGCTAATTTACACTTTGGTAAAAGGGTCAGGAGTATTCAATTTTTTGATGACTTGATATTAGCTTGAAAGAGAATTTTTAATAACTCGTGTAATTTGCCACTGTAGCTTCACCATCCAGTGCCTTTGAATTATATATGTTTTATAAAACAAAACTGTGGAAGAATTAATATTTCAAGGCGTTCAGATTTAAGAGCAGTCTTTATTGCTGTCATCAAAATGAAGGGTCTCGTATCTCAGCAATAGCACCTTGGTATACTTGGCATTTAATACTTATTTCAAATAGAAAGGAAATCAATGATGTTTTTTACCTCAGCATTCAAGAGACCCTGCTCACAGGAAGCTATCCTTTGGCACTCCCAGAAAAACCTGAAATGCATAAAGGGGTTAGCAACAAGAAATAAGGTAACAGTGGTTTTCCAAGAGACTCTAAAACATTACTGCCAAGCACTACAAGTGGCATAAGAACAGATCTGGATCAAATGAAACACTTTTTTTTTTTTTTTTTCCTTCTTTTTCCTTCCCTGATTTACCTGTCAATGTCCTCAACTTTTTTCTTGCTACTGCCTTGACCAGCTGACCCTGTTATTCTTCTTCCCTCAGCACCCACTCCCCCTGATACCCAGATTAACCCTCTGACCCTGATGCAAGTGTTTGGCCCGTGGGGGAATAGTGGCACTTGTTGACTGCTGGATACAAGCCACTTCTTTTATCTTGCCTTCAGTTCCATACTTCTTTTGTGCTGATGATTCAATCCCTTTGGAGTCCTCTGCTAAGATATTAGATGCAATTAAAAAGGGGAAAGCTTTATTTGGATTCTCTAGATAGGGACTGCAGGTGCCTTGGTTTCTTTTATTAGACTAAACTGCTCAGTGCTGAAGGGGGAAAAGTCAGCCAAGAAAAAGTGTACTTGGCTGGCCTGCCACTGTCAATAACATTACAGCTCAAGAGGAAAATGTTCTGGGGAAGATGATGGTATTTAGAAGGATAAATTATTTCTGGAAGAAGTGCTAGCCAGTAGCTGGAGCTCACACTGATGTATGATTAGGGGAGATGCACAGGTAAATTTCATCTCTTTTCTAAACTTGGACTCCATGCTCTCAGGGTATCAAAGCCTCTTGTGAACCTCCCAAGAGTGCAAAGGGCACAGAAACCTGCAAGGAGACAGCCAGAGCTTATTCTGGGACAGTAAATGCTGAACAAAATTAAGACATGTGCCTCACCAACCCAAAGCAAATCATACTTTGTCCTTGACTGCTGGCAGGATTAGCACCAGGATTAGACCAGAAATCCTTATGAATGTGTCTCCATCCCATGCTGTAATGTATCAAGACTGCATCATAAAAGCTTTTGTTTGGAAATGACAAGCCCAAAACAGAAACCACTGTGAAAACAAGACTCTTCAAAGGCACGGAGCTTATAATACATTCCATTATCTATTTGAGTAAGAGTTTTAGTGACTGCTTTGGAAAAACTCAGGAATGCTTGTGCTTGATGGCACGAATTCATAAATTGCTTTGCAGTTGTGTATTGAGATAAATAGCAGAAGACAGACTTACAGGAATTTATACCCAGAGGTATAAATAACCCTGAGATGATCTTATAGAACCAAAGACAACTGGAGCCAGAAAAACATTAGTCTATTTGATGGAGGCAGTCAATTTAAAAAAGCATTATATTTAAAATGATTTGTCTGACAAGTACACTTGATCACATGACTGGGGAAAAACCTCACCTTGTGTTGCTGAAAGCATTCAAAAGAAATATTGCTGGAAAAGTGTTCCCACTAACCTCATTCTTACCTGATGCTATATGCTTCTTACCTGCTCATCTTGTTTGACACTTGACAACTTGTTGAACCCCTCACACCCTAACTTTCCCAATTTCCACTTTCTCCAAAGGCAGCACTGCTGCAATCTAAAATCTGTTTCAAGTGTCTAAGAGTCCCATTCGCTTCCCCCATTGCATATTACGCCTGTTTCTTTATAGGGTGAACTTGGCAGGGGATAATCTTGTTATCCTGTAGACAATCCTATTCTCCTGGATATGCTCTCTTCAGTGCAACTTACCAATAACATTATTGAGGATCACCTCACACTCACCTTTGGGCTGTTTTGTTAAGTGAATCATATAAACTCTACAGCTCCCCTCTGGAGAGCAATAATGGCTTTACCAGTCAGCAGCTACAACATTTCACTAACCTATTCTCCAACCTTTGAACCCCCCAATAAGCCATTGTTATAAATACTCATTAAGGAATGCATTTTGAGGGAAGGAGTTGGAAAGAGGCAGAAGTAACATAGGAATTAACCACAAAAGCTTCAGATAAATGGTCGATTTACCTGCAGCAGGAGGTGATGCTCGACGTTCCATTAAGAGACATTAAACTTCTTGGCTAATTAAATGAAGTAAGTGAAGGAGGAAATTTCTTAGTGAGCTCAATGGGACATTGATTAAGCCAAAATCTTAAGATCTCTCACCCCAGTAATTTTAAGGAAAAAGACTGACTGTTATATTCAGCCGGACTCCACAAAAGCTTCAATAGGTTATAGAGTGAAGTATTCACCTTGCTAAAACTTCAAATTTGAATGCAATTTATTTCAACTTCGTCTATCTCTTCAGTACATTTAAAAAAATAAAACACCAAAAGCACTTTTCTCTTACAAACTATGAAAAACACTTTTCCATGGACTGAGAGACATCATCTTTTTCTGTTTAAAGACTACATTTACTGTTTGCATTTATATGTGATCTCTACACTGAAGGTATTAAAACAGATACTAGAAATATAATGCCTCTTTACATGCGGCCACTGCACAAACACTTAAAAATATGTCTAGCAGAGAGCACTATAGGGAGCTCCCAGCATCAGTTTTCTAACTCTGTGTTTAACTGTGCTACCTGAAATGAAGTAGTATGACCTTCAGAAACTGAATGAAAGCAAAAGCATCGTGCATTATGTCTCCAGGTATAAAAGAATATTTGTGCAGTCTTCAAATTTTTCTACCATTTGTTACGTGTGAACTTCTGAATAAAAATTTACCTAAATTTGCAATACGGATGTAAAATTCAAGATCTTAAATGATTCAATTGTGAAAAGCAGGAGAGGTGAAGCATGGACGTTGCATCTGGTTCAGAGGGACTTTTTCACATAAACTGCAGGTGAAAAAACAAACACTACAGGTAAGTGCCTGGCCTAAGGTATGAGCAACTGAAACCCAAATGACTGCAAGGTCTGCCTGTTAGATGAAATGTCAAAGGGGTGAATTCTATGGTGTAGAAGCAGCAGTGTGCTCATGAAGAAGGAGTTCACTTCCAACAGATTTTCAGCAAAGGAATTCCCAAATGCTGTATTAGTGTCAACAAATGCATGACACCAACAGGAGCAATGTCCATTTCAGGATAAGATACATGTTAAATCATTATTAATTTTTGTCTTCCTGACTTCTCTTAAATTACAAGCATGAATAAGCATATAATCCTAAAAAGGTACATAAGCATCATATTCCTCTCTTAAATACACAGAGACAGCACTGTGCTCTAAAATAGCACGAGAAACTCACTTGCAGAGAAGCAAGAGAAAGCAAGTGCTTATTTCATCCTTTCTTATTTCTTGAAAAAAACAGCTGGAGAATGAGAATCACTAGCTTGAGTAGTAGAATGCAAATTCTAGCTGCTTAAAATCAGGCAGAAACCAAGAGCTCAGTCCCTACATTTTTAACAGGGAGTAGGCTGCGCCCTTCAGACGTATTCACACATCCCATCCAATGCAAAGACAAAAAGACAGGAGAGAGCCCAGCAGAGCTTGTGCCTTTTTTTTTGACTGCCAGTTTCTGGGAAGACTGAAATGAGATGGCCTCTCTCAAATTAAACAACTCTTCTTGGAATCTTTTGCTCAGTAACCTGTTCTGATAAGCCAGTTGTATTCTCTGTTTTACCAGTACAGCTTGCTTGCTGCTCTAAATGTAGGAAATTATTTTTAATGTGAGATTTTTATTTTTTTTCCAGCTTCAACACATTTGGATAATCCTGCCAATAATCTCAAAGACCCAAACAGAACAGACCAAAGACACAACTTCCTTTTCTCTAAATGAATGATCATGCTGGCCATGAACAAATCGTATTCAGGCAATCAGTTAACTTGACAGAAATATTAATATTTTTTGAGGGAGACTTTGAAAACAGAATGACTTTGATGATTCTGTCTCTGCCCTTATTAGATGAAGAGAGCACATATTTCTGAGATGCATATCAATTTTATCTTTCTCCCCTGGTAACCATACAGAATTATAATTCACATTCTCCACAAAAGCATAAGCAGTGGACAGCTTTGCTGCTTGCAAAAGCAAGGATCTAGAGTTTGACATTTTATTCCAGCTTAACTTGAAAAACTCCTAGACAATGACTTGGCAACACTGGCTTTTAAATGCTTAATACCTGTGACTTCTTACCTTAGAAAATACAGAGTGGAGACAGCTGTTAACAAACTTACAGAGTGAAACAAGGTGTATGACCTCCAGGGATGAGGAAAGAGGGATGAGTAAATGACTTATTTTGGATGTCAGACTGCCACAGAGAACCAGAACTAACACTTAAAGAACCTGGTGCTATTTGTGAGAGTCCTCATTGGTGTCAGTCGAGATTAGAATAAATGACACCTGGAATGAAGAACTGCATTAGCTTTGAATACTAACCCACTATTAATTTATTAAATTGACTCAAATGTTGAGATTTTTTTCTGTTGGGGGGAAAAAAAAAAAAGGAAAATATATTAGAATAGGAATTCCCTCTTTAAAGGGAAGAGAAAAGCACCATCACTTAACACAATGACTACTTGTTAGAGCTATTATTTGTTGTAGCAGCTCTGTCTAAAATGTCTTCTCCCTAAGGACTAACTCATCCATGAAGATACACAAACCATGTTGGTTCCTGTGTCTTTTGCTACTAAATTGCTCATTGCAGTCCTCATACTTATCACAGGAGATTTAATAATTATAGAACCCTTCCTACTGAGGATGTCACCCTCATTACAGAAAACCATTCTGGTAGCCATGTGGTTTAGTATTTTGATGTTTTACACAATCTAAGTATTTGCTACCACAAATGTTGCAATTACTTTATTTTCTGATTTATTTTTTTTTCAGCTTGAACACACGTGGCTAATCCCATCAAGGATATGATTCCAGTAGCTTCTGAAATCTCATTAATATCCCTGTTGTGCCAAGTTTATATGCCAATAATGTGTCTATGGATCATATCTGATATAGTTCATTAACGAAGTGTCTAATTACTCATGTCACATGTGCTGCTGTTACTCTACTTCTTTTTAATTGTTAATCTACTTCTTGTTAATCTATTTCTTTTGCATCTACTACTGTTTTAATGAGTGGAGGAAAGACAAATTTTAAAACGTGCCACTGGATGGAAACTGGGTGGAAAACACATTTCAAATAATATCCATGTCTGCATGAACTCACTGCAGAAACACCAGAGAAGGTGACAGGTATTTTAAGGGGAACTGGAAGCAATGAGCTTTTTGATGGGAGGTTTGTTGCTTTTTTAACCATTTGGCAAAACATAAAACTGTCACCAAGAAAATGGCAACTTCATTAATGGAAGTACAACAGCAATAAGGTGATACACATATACTAGATATGTAACAAATTTTAAATGATTTACATATAAGATGCTGAAATAGGACTTCTGTTTTGTGCCTAGCAGATAAAAGGTTTGTTCACGTGAAAATTCAAAATTGCAGCTTTCTTCTGAATGAAGAAGAGCAGTATTACAGGTGTTTTTTTTTTTTAAATCTGTGGGACTCTACAAACAGTGAGTTATCATTACACAAGCAATTCAATTAAAGTAATCTTTTGAGATTTAATAACTATTTTCTGTAATGATCGTAACTGTGAGAGAGGAAGACACAAAGTGTTCAGTTTTATTGCAATATTTTACACTCTGTTTCACTCTGCTACCCTCCTAATTTATAAGCTGTATGTTCAAGATTGAAAAAAGAAGCAAACTCAATTAGAAACTATGCAGCACAAGGGATATTCTGTTTTATATTTGTCCTGGTCCAATTCCAAATTTCAAAAATGGTTTTTATGTTCTTTAAACATACCACATATAAAATAATGCAGTGCCAGAAAATGCTGTTCTGTGTAAAGTCATAGAATAGGTTCAGTCCTGTATTTTAAGTACAGTTATGTGTGAAAGTAGCCATAAAATCAGCAATACAAGACAGAAGTCCATGCATGAAAATGCTCTTCAAGTCCTTAAGCAGAGCTATGGTGTCTTTCTTACATCCAAAGATCCACTATGGGCTGGGCACAGTCCTGCCTTATTCTACAGATGTATAAATTCACCTTATCTGCAAGTGTCTTTAGTTAGTGCTCAGTTTATGTATCATCTAGTCCAGAGCCAACCATCTTCTGCATGTTTGGAAGGTTATTTTTCCTCACATTTGGCACTGGAATGACTACACAGTGATTACTATCAGTATTAGTGCTACCAGTCACCTTTAGTAGTCTTATCTTACTTTTGACAAATCCCACAGGGGCAGCTAGACAGAGCCTGGGCTTCCCAGGGACCTCAGAACCAGCATCCCTCATCTCCAGAAGGGTTTCCTAACCTGGTGCAGGGAAGATGGGGAGGAAGGCTGAAGAGAAGAATTGACAATTCATTCAGCGAGAGAAAAAGCTCAAAAAGGTTTGCATTTAGTAAAATCTTTCAAAGCCATTTCCTACACACTGCTCTGTGCAGCTGTGAGCAGGAGCAGAGAGCACAAAGTCTGATGCACTCATCAGCTCCCTTCTGAGAGCACCAGCATCAGGCAGTTCTAGGAGGGATTATCAATAAAAGCCTCTGAAGTGATCCCTACTGCCAGGAGCTCACTTAAGTGACTCACTTTCATGCCCACCATCCAAAAAAAGGATAGATTAGGATGAGATGTAGATAGAAGAAATTACAGCAATGAATTTTGAATGTCTGCCACACAAGAAATAACTATAAGTCAGAGAGGAGACAACAGAAAGGAAGTATGAAATCAGGACTGCTTGCTCTCTTTTCTACTAGAAAAAAAAAAAGAGGCAGGAAACAAATTAACGTGGGGTAGGTTCAAAACAAACAAAATGAGCTATTTCATTTCTGCAGAACTCAATTTAGTTTGAGAAGTCGGCAGAGATTCAAAAAGCAATTAGACAAACCAACAGAATAGTTATCTAGGAAAGGGTGTTTAACACAGTGCCATTCCCCTC
Source organism: Florisuga fusca (assembly GCA_038090715.1). Lineage (NCBI taxonomy): Eukaryota > Metazoa > Chordata > Aves > Apodiformes > Trochilidae > Florisuga > Florisuga fusca. Next base: position 8,738,963 of record JAAWXA010000013.1, read on the forward strand.
TGACTCTAGAAGCCTGGAGAATATTCTGCAAGCATCTCCATGTGCCTGCCTTGTCCTTACAGTCTTCCCTGGGCTGCCCAAACAACTAGCAGCTTCTGTGAGACAGAAAATGGCCCAGAAGACCATTGATCCCACGTGCCTTTCTCATGCTTTGAAATTCAATGACATTAACTCACGTTTTACACATTTAAAAATAATGACTTTCTTACATAGCATAACAAATGCCCTGAGTAGCTAACAGCTCTTTCTTGCCTCCCTGTATCACATTTTCTGAATGGACATTTTAACATTTTTAACCCAAAGTTATCCTATGCTCAGATCATACAGCTTGGCATCTGAGAAAAACAAATGTGTGACACCAAATCAGGGCTGGCTCAGTGTCTGTACTGAAGTGCTGATTTACTTTCCAGTTCAGAGCTATGGTGGTGAGCATTTTGCAAAGAAGTGACATTCCAGATTCCTCATGCACACTCACAACAGATGAGTGATCTGCAAAGACATGAAAATAATAATCCCACCCTCCAGAAGAGGGGCAGTTCTATGAGAGAGGCTCATAGGAGGCATGGATAGAATTTTCTTTCACTAGGAAAAGGATATAACTAGGAATTAAGTCTAATACAATCCATATGATTTCTATAGCATTTCCAGAACAAAAAAACACAACAACAAACAAACCAAAGAGCAGCAAACAAATCTGAGGTTTGCAAATCTTGCTAAATTTGTCTTTTCCCCTAGAAAATTCTCCAAGCAGGTTGGTAAATAGCAAACAGCTCTTTTGAAAGACTTCAAAGGCCTTCCTCTCAAACGAGAGGGACTGGCAATCTCCCAAAAGGAGGCTTATTACAATTGTACTGGCTTTCTTCACTTCTAAGAGATAAAAATCCACCCTGCAGACTGTGCAGGAATCAGAAGGGCACTGAAAACCACAGGGAGCGACCCCAGCTGAAGAGGAAACAAAGGACATTGCATTTTGCCTCCTGAAACCAAGGGCAGAGAAATCTTGCTTTTGTGATTGATTTGTTGATTTCTTTCAGAAGTTTCCCAAGTCACTCAGCTGGTGTTGTCAACGGACATGCAGTCCTCACAGGCTCATGTGCCACACCACAAAAGCAGACAAAAGAACCAAAAAATGAAGAGGGAAGCAAAGGGAACAAAAGCCCCAGCACTAAATCTCAGATGACAGGCATTTATCTCCATCAAGTTTGTCAAAGCCAGGTTCTGACACTCCTGTATGTGTACAGAACAAAGCAGTGCTCCTAGTAACAGTAATTAAAGTAAATGTGACCAAAGCGCAAGGTTTTGGGTCCCCACAACAATTATTTCACCAGTGAGAATACCATGGTCCCTCTCAAGGAACAGAACTTCAGCCTTTTCAGCGTTCTTTCACGATTCATCTAAATAATGTATTTTGTCATTTAATATTTCATTTACTTTTGTGATCAGGTTACATAATGCATACATCAAGCTGCACAGCCTGCTCATTCCTCATTGACTTACATACATATTTTTCTAGTCAAATTGTTATGCATATGATGGATCAATTTGCATATTTTAATATTTAGGGTGCATAATTTACCACTTTGTTTTGCATATTTTAGAAGCAGAGAGCTGTGTTTGGTTGCTCCATTTCTTCTTTGAGAATTTCAACTCACTGCACCTTCCAGGATGAGCTACTGTATCCACATTAACTTCACATTTTACAAAGCTTTCTTTAACAAAATTTATATTTCAGGAGCTGGGATGTCTCTTAGGTGCTACGTACCCCAGCAGCTGAACAAACCTCAGCAGAAAAGGTTTCCCACTCACAATGAAGTTTTCCATATTTTCTGCACAACTGCATCCCATAGATTGATTCTGTGTGGTTCTGGTGAAGACAACTTTGTAAAACAAGACTGAGCTGAAAATTTAAATGCTACCTCATAGGCTCACAAAATAGCTCTTCTTAGTGCAGTTTCATTTTGCTTATTACAAATAGATTCCACTACACATAAATCTATAAAAATCAACGTATGTTAAACTTCTAGGTGTTTGGGGTTTTTTTCTTTTTAAATTCATGAATGATAATTTGTCTTTTAAGTAGACTACATCAGAAAGACTTTTAAAGTCTTAAGACTTTAAGTCTTAAGTTCACGCTTTTAAGTCAAGTGTGAAGAGTCCCTGCAATATGAAAACAAAGCTGAAAAATACATGGCTAAATAAACTACTTTCACACAGAATGTCAAATACCAGTACACATTTTAGTTACTGATGTTTAGATCTTTTTTTATGATTTTTTTTTTTTAACCAAAACTACTCTTGCACTGCAAGAAAAACAGTAGCTCAAAGATACTTTGTGAACTCAGAATAAAGAGCAATTATTTCCAATTTCAGAGCATCTGAGACTCAGCCATGTGTTACAGCTACAGTAGTCCAAAAAGTGCACATTCTGGGGACAAGGAAACAGGAGGCACTACCAAGCCTGACTTCAGCCTTTGCAGCTGCTCCTTTAACTGTATTTCCAAAATTGTTGAACAAATAGGGCTAGTAATGCCCAGAGGTGTCCATCTTCATCATGAAGCATGAGTAGGTCTGAGGAGTTTGTTGCAATGTCAATCACCAGTGGGTCAGAGCACACACAAAATGCCACGTAGCTACCAACCAAACTCACTGCTCAACTAGATCTACTCATTACAGTGAAGGAATTCCAAGTTTATAGGTAAAATCAACTTGAAGAGACAGCTTTGGACAGAACGTCAGGGATTTTAGTCTCACCTTTTATTATCCTGTGTTAGTTATCCATTATTAGCCTGCCAAAGAGCACCAGCACAGTAGGGCTGCAGAAGGCAAGAAGTCCAGTCACCCACACCAACACATATCATAGAAATCTGCAATGAGAAAGAAAAATGTGAAACCTCTTTCAAGTTTGCCAATAATCTCATGATTACGTCCTCAAAACGCATGCAACCTTGACAGCATCTGCTTCCCCCCAGCCCTGACTACCTTGATGCATTTAACACAAGTTTCCAGTAAAACCAGACGACCCCTTGGGCCACTGCCAGCCTCACCCAGGCAAAGGCTGGGTGGGTGACACCACAATTCAGGTCTTTTTTGTGTTCTTTTTAATTGGGTGATGCTAAGATGATAGATGATGCTGAAGTGCCAGCCTTTTATTAATTAGGCTTATATATCTTTCTCAAAAGTATTTGTCTGCACATTGAGAGGGCTATTAAGTCTCTTCAGCAGCCCACCACATAATTGTATGTTGAGGGGAGAGAGTGTTCATCAAGAACTACATCCCTGCTCTTGAAATGCACCCCAAGGCAATAAAGGAGGAGGAGTGCTAGGAAGGGGAGGATGGGAGCCTAACAAGCCTTCCAGAAAGAATAAAACAGGATGAAAATATATCAAATGTAAATGGAATTCCATTTCTAGCGTGCGGTCAGTGATGTATGAGCTCAGAAGTGAACTCATACTGCGTGAAAAATAGGAATGGTTGGAAATCAGCTGTGCTACCAAATGGAAAATCTTGGAAGAAAGCACCACGATTGCTCAGCTCAGTGGATTTACATAAGGAAGAAAATATTTCTTTTAGCAACTTGCATCTATTTTGCTCAGCCTAGCAGTATGCATCGAGTATTTCAACCTGGGTGCCCATATCACTTGAAATAGAAAATGTGGATCCTAAAGCTACAAAAGGGAACGGGAAGACTAAGGTCAAACTCGGTGCCTAACACACTTAAATCCATCAAACCACCATCCAGAAATAAGAGCATGCTCAGAGGTTAAATGCATATTTTAGTACCCCAAATAAAACAAGCTTGTTTTTAAAAAAGCAGTAACCTAGACATTGACCTTTAAGTACACAGCCTGGTAACCTCATGTGTGCATGTTTATTTTTTTTTTAAATGGGCTGGAATCAGGTCGTAACATTTCTTGGTCCTAAATTATTTTAAACATTTACTTTAAAGGCTGTGTGTATTTCTTTACATATTAAAAAATAACAAACAAAAGCAGCATTAAGCATTCCTTATTACCATTTCACATTTTACTCTAAAAAAAGCTAATAATACTAGTTTTATTTCTTCCTGTAAAGGTTACAAAATACAATGACTAATAAATCCCCCCAGTTTCATATCAGACTGTATCTACATTTAACTCTCTTTAAAGACTAAGCTTGAGAGGTTCAAAACAAGAATTTCTCTCAATAGCCAATTTTAAACTGAATTGCTGTGTTACTTTTTCAACCAAGTGCAAAACTGACAATTCCCTTTCTCTTCAGATGCCAAAGTTGAGAACTGATTTTATCCCCTCCTAGGGAAATTCTGTATTGCAATAACATTTCTTTTTCTGGTTGAAGACAGAGCTCTCAAATGAGGCTCCCTATCCCAGACTGGGGGAAGATACCTGCAACATCTCATACCTGTAGCAGAGCAAATGCAAAACATCCTTTTCCATTTGGTGTAAAATGGAAAAAGTGTTGACATTTCATCACATAAATCACGTGAACCATTACCTCCCTGTGATTCTGCTGGAATCCCACCTTTAATGAAATTTCAGCCATTTGTATAGCTTTGCTATAGGCCAGGATGTCCCTGTTTGATCACCATAATGTTCAAATTCCATCATGACTTTTAATGGAGTTTACAAGTGACACTGCCCTTGAATAAGTGTGAATTAAGAGTTTATTTTCACACCCTGGAAATGCAGGAGTGATCAAAACATGGAGATGTTGCAGCATATATGTCCCAGTGCAGCTCTCCAACAGGAAGAGGATCATCACTTTCTGCAGCAATCAGTAACCAGATGGATGCTTAGTATGCTGAAAACTTAATCTTAAGATGAGCTAAAAAGCAGAGACAGCAGCTGATCTGCACATGAAAGTGCAAGTGAGATAAACATTTTTTTAAAATATTTCCTAGGCCTTTAACTGGGCTACTTGTCATCTGACAGGATCTTCAAATTAAGAGATCAGTTTCTCTGCTGAAAATACCTCAGAGAAATCAGGCTCTGCTTTAAAATTATTTTTTAAGGAGCATAAAGTACCCACCTCTCAAAATTTAAGAAATGAAAATAATGGAAAAATCAGCAGCCCTATTTCTGAGCGTATTTATGTATTACAATATAGTTGTACAAAGTGACATAAGGAAATGAGCCTTCAAATATATAAGTATACATAAATATATAATATACCCCAAATAATTTAGTATGCAAGTGAAGCCCAGCAACTTCTCATACACTTTTTCTCAAAACTGCAGCGAGGAGGCCATTGAGAATCACTGATAAGCACAGATTTTTGGCAGACAACAGAAGCAAAATTAATTCCCACTCTTTGTGCATTACATTTCAGACCTCCAGGTAGCTGGGCCCTTAGGGTTTATTTTAAGGATACTTTTCATATTACACAGTAACCAGGAGACAGTTCAGGACTTCTTATTACTCGGGCTAGTATTAGTGTTTCCATGAATACCAAAAGCACAGGAAATTTACTTCCAAGTGTATTGAAGGCAACATACAAAAACATGCTATGAAAATAAAGAGTGGGAACAGAGGTGCTTCTAGCTGAGCCTTGCAAAGCTGTGCTTGCAGATGAATCTGCCTCTCTGCACACCTCCCAAACTCTCTTTCCATAATACTAATTTCACATGCCACAACGTTTGCACATACAGGTACAGTGCAAACAAAAAGCTTTCTTGGAAGGCATCTATTTTAACATTTTTCAAGGGCTTTTTCTCTTTTTTTTAGCCCAACAGTTTTGCTAACTGCACAGATTTATAACCCATTTTCCAGTTGAAAACGGTGCTTTCGGTATCATGAAAATGACTCACATCCTGAGTCACCTGAAATAATACAAAGAAACGTTGCACAACAAAAAGGTGAATGCTGGAAGAAGTGTTTATCTTTGAATTCTTACACTGCTAGGCAAGAGAAAACCATAATTCATGGAAGAAAGCAGTATTTTCAGTATTTACATCACTGTTAAACTACTTAGTGTGCACTACTTGATGGAGAGAAAGTAGAAACCAAATTTGATTAAAACACCTAAAAACTGAGGAATATTCAGAGTAACAAAAGAGTAAGGGGAGTGTTAGGTTACATATAGAATAATTTAGAATGTAATGCTTGATTCTGTAAAGAATTTACTAAGCTACTTTATGAGCAACTTTAATCACAGGTCACATCATTCTATCAACTCTTGTTAATGTACACAGGCAAATAAAACGTTTAAATGTTAGTAAGTATTTTAAAACAAGGTATTTGTTTCCTTCAACATAAAATCTGGTGAACAGTACAGATGCAAGAAAAATCTGACGTAAGGTTCAGATTAATTTACACAATATTCTGCATTTTACCCTGAATGAATTGAATTCTTTGTAAATAATATTGGAAATAATGCCTGCCCAGCCAGAATACATCTGGAGATTATATAAACTTGTAATTTATACTAAATTGCAACTTCTTGTGCATTTTATGTCACAGTTTTAATATCTGTGGCTCCTCAGCTTTCCTTTTTTTTTTGCTTTTAATGTAGTTTTGTATTTCTTTTCCCAGTTCACTTCTCTGACCCATGGCCCATCCCTGCTTTACACTCTTCAATAATTAAATTCCTGCCTTTGTGACTGAAGCACAACTTTCTTTCTCATTAAAGGGAGTCTATTTTTTTAACTTTGCTTTTCTGAAAGATTCATGAAATGCCTTTTGAAATTTTTTAAGACAACACACACTTGAAGAACACATTAAAAGGAGGAGAAAATGAACAGTAATGAGCTCGTTTTCAGAGAAAAGAAGTCATTAGCATGCAGTCCTTTTGATTTTGGTAAAAAAAAAAAAAAAAAGGGTCCTGGTTTGTTAGTGGTTGGGCTGGGGGGGGGACAGGGAAAGGAAGAGCCTGTAGTAAGTATTTATTTGAATAAAGGGTCATTTTATCACTGAAAACTCAATTTAGAGGTGAACTGGGGGAAGCAATTCTAGGAGTGTTTTCAGTTGTGCTTTTTTCTATCCTGTTTCCAGACTCTCCATAGAAGACCAAGTGGAGTTTCACTTCCACATGGACAAACAGGAGGTGGAGAAGAGATGAGGCTCATGCTTCTGGAAGTGACATGATCTCCCCAAAATTAGTGTGTTATTTCAGATTAGCCAAGTATCTAGTAGCTGGGTTCCTCATGTGAGATGCAACTCCAAGAGCCTCCAGTGCCTGTCTGAAGTACATTGATTTTGGATGGCTTTTTTTTTTTTTTTTTTTTCCCCATTTAGATGAGAAATTATATCTTGGACTAAGAAAGCTTTGCAGTGAAAGCTGTTTCAAGACACACATTTTTACAAATTGACAATAAAGAAGAAAAAGGAAGTCAATGGTTTCAGTGGAACAGTTTTCTGCCTCAATTCCCTTGTGATGAAATATGCTCAACCAAGTATAGCCTGAAGTTTGCTGCCTAGACCTTGAATTGAAGAGGATTAAGCTGTCTTCCAGTGGATATATGATGCCAGATATAATCCACAGAGTTTTTATGACAGAGAAGTGTTGATTCTTACTTCCCACCTTTTTAGATTGTTGAAAACCAGGAGTTACATTTAAAAATGTGACAGAAATATCTCTAATTGAATTCATGAATTCAGTTTTTCATGAAATCATCACATTCCTCATACACATTGTAATCACTAACAATGTAACTGGTTTTCTCCCAGCCAATAAATAAATATGAATTATATCCTGGAAACAGATGATAACTCAAATGTCAACTTTGTGGAAAGTTTATTACTGACTTGAATGAATTTTTCAATGAGAAGATTTTTACAATGAGAAGATTCTTGGTATTGTGAGGACCAGAGTCCATAGGCATCAGGTGAAGAAAAAGATGATTTTCAACCATACAAAAAACCTACCAAATTTTCCTCTCAGTGGTGCCTGCACAACATCTATTACACTGTCCAAACCATTGCAAAAATAATCCATCCCATCTAAAAGGGCTGAAAAAAATTCAGATTCACACAAAAATAATGGTGACAAATGCCCACCTTCATGTCACCACCCTATGAACATCTCAAACATGCACCAATTGGCATTTAAGAAGTCCATTCTTTTCAGCAGTTTAAATAAATATTGGATTCACCATTTTTCTCTTAGCCAGGCTCAGTGTCCTGAAGGGCATAGAGAAGAGCAATCACCTATTTCTTTGTTCTTGTGTATAATAATGTATTTTACTGTTTATTCATTATTACACACTGCTTGAAAATACTATTGGATGGATGCTCTGTATTGGTGTGGGACAAATAAATAGGTGTCATTTTTATTTTATGGGAACATAAGTAGCAGGTATTTCCCAAACCAGCTTTCTTAGTCCTCAGGAACTCCTCTTTTACAAGAACTACTATTTTATATTAACTTAGCTCTCAGTATTTAACCATACAACTAAATAATTTAAGAAAATTCATAAAATAGAAAATTATTTGAATGTAACTAGGACATCAGAAGAAAAAGTGACCTTTGGTGCTGGAAATCACTGGAGATCTCTCCAGCTCCACATAGCTATATTGGGCAGTGCTTTCCTCAAGACATTTTAGTACTAACTAGAGGGTTTTTTAAAAATAAAAGGCTCATATGAGTGGAGTTACCCATATAAACCCTCTGTATCATGGCAAAGCTACTGAAGTGAAAAACACTGATGAACAAATTTTTCCAAGGAAAAATCTTTGCAGGGCAGAGGAAAACCCAAGCCCTTCTTTGCATTACAAACCCAGAAACATTCTGCTGAGCAGCACACAACTTCACTCGAGGTCCTGAGTGACATTTATTTTTTTTCTCTGCTTTCTAAACATCAGCCTGCAATATTTTGGAATCCCAGTAGAGGGCAATAAAATTAAGCCATATGTAACAGGCTTTAAGGCAACTGCTCTGCAAGTCCCTGCAGCATCCCTTAGGTTTTCCTGTTGCTGTGGGTGTGTGTCCCCACGTCAAATGTTTTAATATTAAAACTGCTTTTGATCCCAGAAAGGTTCGTACTGCTTATTTCCCTTTTTTCCACCCAAAATACACAGATAAGCTGCTCAATGTCGGAGAATGTGTCTCTGGAAAATCAAGACACAGCCCTCTTCACTACTCTTTTTCCTTGTCCTCGGCCACCCATCTGAATGTAAATGCAGTTACAAGAGCTTCACATCCAGAAGAAATCTGAGTATTATATATACTTTTAAAAGGACAGTGTCAGAGGCACCTCTTGAAATGGATTAATGGGAAAACTGGGAGCAAATAAATTTGAAGTACATGATAAATGTTATTTAATTCGTTCCATGTCTTTGCTGTTCACACACATTCATCTGTGCAGACAAACACTCAGACAGACAGAAAATGAAACTTGCCTTTGAAGGTATAACTGGAGGGAAAGCTGCACTGAGCATGAACACTAAAGCATTATTTTACAGTGAGCAAGTTTATGTGTGACAAGGGACCATACAACAGTTGTAAAGATTATCCCAATGATAAGGCTCTGTGGTTGTATTTACTGAAGTCTACATACATTCAGACACTTCTGAGTTCTTTGAAAGATAACCAAAGCTCTAAGACAAGAACAGCCACCTGGCAGATTTTATAAAACTCACAATACAACAAACTCTATGAGAGTTTCATCATTCCTGAAGGAGCAACATCCCCCAGTGAGCATCATAAGCAGTCAGGATAACACCAAGAACATCTGCTAAGTCTGTCATGGGGATTTCCCTCTCCTCAAATGTAAAGAGAGAAAAGTATGAAACAGCTGGAAAATATATTCCAAGTATGATTGGCACAAGTGTCACAATAAAAGTGCCAGGTAAGCTGATTTCCAAACAGATTTCTTTCTTGTTTAATTTGTAACATGACATGTGAATGGAAATGGTAAGCATCAACTGGTAATGCATTTCTCTGTAGGTTTACATAGACTCCATAAAACAGAAAAAGTGGCCTTGTGCTTAAAGCACTTAATTGCAGTGCTAGAAAGTTCAGTTTGAGACTTGTCACTGCTTTTGTGACAAAGCATCTGGCAAGCTCAGTTCCCTCTGTATGGGCAACAGTAATTTCTGTATGCCTGTATATTTGTCAATTGTTTGCACAGCAAGAGAAGACTCTTCCATGAGTCAAATATTCACCATAAAAAGGTACAGCCTGGCAGCAAAATGTGCCGAGAAAAAAAAGTAGGGTATGCTTTATTGATATATACAATTTTATATATATATGTAGACTGTGCCCAATAAAATTCAAAGCTCACGAGAGAGTTTCCAATGGTACTGTAAAATAACAGCAGGAAAAAGTAAAGAAACATGAAGAAATGCTCTAATTTCCCGGTACAGCCCAAAAATCTGCGGGTGATGGTCTTCACTGGTGCCTCACAGAAGACGGAACTCCACACTCTGCCTCCTTCCCTTTCCAATTCAGTTCCTCATCAGACTAAGCAGAAATGTTTGTGAGGAGAGAATTGGTATCACCCTATTTCTGTTTCACCCCTTTGCAGGTCACAGAAGCTAAAATCCACCTGCAGCTGTAAACCAGCTGCTTTATTTTCACAGGGATAGCTATTAGAGAAGCACAAGTTTCTCCTATACCCCTTTTATCTATAGTGTCCTGATAGCTTTTGTTCACACCAAGCAGCCAGAGAGGATTAAATGACTCAGGACATTAGAGGTTCAGAGTGGGGGAAAAAATTGTTGTCTTCCTTGTGCTGGAGAAGATAAAACTACCAAAATGCTGATCAGAGTTCCCCTGTAAGCAACAGAAGTCATGGGGCCTGAGAGTGAAAAAGTTTTTGACATTTGAGAAACACTAAAGCACATGAGGGAAAGGTGAAACTTCTCTTCTTGCAGACCTTTTAAAGGTGTAGAATGTTAAAAAAATATCTGGCAGAAAAAAAAACCACCCAAAACATTTATTTAAATCATCCTGATTTGGGGCAGGCAGATGACTTGATCTATAAAGATCCAGGGGGACTTCTGCAGTTCTCACAGATCTGTGACTGCCAGCCTGATCCTTCTGTGGTAAAGATGCTGACTGACAGCAAAGTTTGGGGTTTTTTTTCCTGTTGCTGGGATTCTCACAGTCTCTTTCCTACAGACTGGTATTCCAGTACACACTGGAAACTGAGGTCACAGCTTGGTTGGGATCAAGGAATGGTTTTTAATGAAACTTTTGGAAACTCAATACCTTTCAGACCACCACCCTCTTTTAAATAAGACTGCTACCACTCAGCACAGCCTCATATCTTTAAGGGTCATTCTTTTAGGGAATAGGATTAATAAGGATTAGGCCAAAAAGTTCAGGTTTCAGTTGTGTTTAACCCTTTTGTTTCTAATGTTTCCTCTACTGGATGTGGTAAAGCTACTGCTAGATTTGGTTGCACATACACAGGCATCACATAGGGATGATTAATGGCTTCTGCTCACATGGCATTGTCAAAACTCCACTTTCCTGTGCAGCAAAAAAATGATCTATTGCAAGGAGTTCAGAGTTTAGAGAATGCTGTTTAAATTAATTACAAGTTTGGAGAGGCTGATTCATCAAGCAAACTTGAAACAATTAAGTTTGTACAGCTTTGCCTAAACAAGACCTACTAAAGGAAGATAAGTGAATAATCAAAGACATACATCATCTACATAGTGATCTCAATTAAAATGTCAATATTTGCATATTGTAACCACACTGTGGCATCCTAGGCCATGACATTTGCTTAAAATGAGACCTAACTGCAGCCAAATGGGTAGAACTACATAGAAATGGACTGAAAAAAAAATCAGCTTAGCTTTAACAAAATGGTAGTATAGTTCTGATTGATAGCAACTTTTAGCTGTTCAGAGCTAATGGTTACACAGCAGTGCCCAGGGCTTGCAGGAACATTGCAAAAAGCAGTGGCTCCAAATGAATTTCAGAGGTATTGAGACTGAAACTCTGCCCTCCTCCTCAGGAAACAGCAGGGTGTTCACTGTAAAAGGCCATCCCATTTGGAGCATTTTAAAAAAAAACCACTTTGTATAACAAGGCAGAAATTTCACTGGCAATTCAACGGGGACAAGGGGAAAACTAAAAGAAGTCCTTCAAGCTGGATGCCAAAAAAAAAAACAAAACCCAACCCCCAAATCCAAACCTTAAAGAGCTAGTTAAAAGCTTTCTTTTCTCTAGCTGTAAAACACTGCTCCAAACTCTGACACCTAAAAGGCAGGGAGAACACCTTGGCTATTACATTCAGTGATGTCCTTTTTTCCTGAAACAAGGTTTCCTGTAGTCACATTACAGCTTTCTTCTTTTTCTTTATTAGCCTTAAAAATTTCGGGTATTTGTACACTGAACAGAAATGCTGTCTGACAAGAATTATCAACTGCAATGTTAAGAACCAAATATACACCCAAACATATCATTTTGGTACCATGGGAAACCATACATTAACATTCAAGACAACTGAATGTTGATCTGATTTGCTGCTTCATTGCAAAAAATTTTTTCCCCCTTATTCAGACACAGAATATTTTACACTTATGTTCATTCAAGTGATCCAGAAAGTATCATTCTCTTTCCACTCTCAGAATGGCCTAGGCATCTAGTGATCCTCTTTCATCAAACCCATTTAATTCAGAGCAGTAGATTTTGCATAGTTTCTATTTTAGCTCATCATTGCATAGCATTTCCATATATTTTCATTTTAGGATGATTTGAATTTAGAATAATTTAATCATTCTTTCATGTTCTAATTAATATAGCTTGCTAAAGTTTTATGGTTTGTGGCTTTTTGCATAAAATACCTTGTTCCTTTTGAAAAGAAATTTCTACCCTTAGTGTTACACAGAGTTAGAAAAAAGAATGCTACTTAAGTTTTGAAGAAAAACTTGCATAGTATTTTAAGTGTTAAGAGTTGCCAAATGTGGCTGAGTAATTGCAGAGGTATTTGACAGCATTCAAATATCCAGTTGGGAATGTTACATGAATTTAAAGCATAAACAATATAACCCCAGCTGTCTATTTGAGTGTCCAGATAGAGAACATCTTGTTCCCCATAAGAGGGGGGAGGTGGCCCCAGATCACCCACTTCCCTCCCCACTGCTTTCCTACCACCACTGCTGACTCCACAGAGACTTCTCACATCTCAATCTTCCATTTTAAAGCATCACATGAGGATAAGACATAAAAGAAACTAAACAGAAGCATAACTTTCCATTTGTTTGAGTGCAACATCTTTTTTTTTAAATACTACAAAACCAAATGGTAAGGAGAAAAGTAAAAGAAAAAGCAGCTCTGAACACAGTTACCTGATGAGTTTGCCCCATGCTGGAGTCTTAGTTCCCTTCTGTGTGTTCTCATGGCTGTTCCAAAGCACAGAACTGCTCCCTCAGGCATGGTAGTCCTGTAAATACAATTTTCATCATGGGTAGCAGATGGACACAGGCTTTGTGAAGACCTGACCCAACATAAACATCACCAGCTTTTATTCTTTTGCCCACATGTTCTTTAAAATAATAGACACTTTAAAAAAAATAGACACTTTAAAAATAATATAGTATATATAGTATTTTAAACTAAATAGCCTCTCTGAAAAGAACAAAGTTTTGTTTTCCTCTTAAGATATTTTAATATTTCTAGTAAGCAGCTCAGGCTATGAATTTCCCTACCACACCAGTTACTCACTGGAATGAAAAAAATCTACTTGAGGGAAAGAAAAGCATCCAGCTCAGAGTGTTCTTCCAGCTGCTCTCTCATAGAGATGGCTGTCAAATCACCTCCACTGAAGTACTGAATTGCACACCAAAAATGCAATCTGGTTTTTTTTTGTTTTTTTTTTTTTTTGTTTTTTTTTTTCTTTTTATCCTCACCTGAGATTAAAATGAGGAAATCAGAGGGTTCATCCATGGATAACTCATTAGATGAGACTCCTCATCTAATGCATGCTTCTTCCTTTCCTTTATCAGTGCTGAAGAAGATTGCATTTGCTGAGATCATTGTCCTTGTGACAGTTACATGGCTGAAGCTGATAATACCATATAAATAATATCAACAGTGTTCTGGCAGTAAATCTTTTAAGCATCCACAATACAGAGAACTGGGCCAGGGCAGGTGAAAAGAAATTTGTTCTTCAAGCTTACAGTATGTTGGTCTTTTGATGTGTCTCAAAATGGACAGTTAATCAAGTATACCTCACAAAGGCAGGAAAAAGAAAATCTGAGGAAGAATAACTGCTGACAGCATAAAACCATTGGGAACGTCTGAGACAAGATAATATTATATGAAAAGCTGAGACAGTGTCATGGTGGAACAGCATTAAATAAAATGTAGAACAGACAGGTACAAGAAAACCAACACTTGGAGAACTATTTCAACCATTTAAACACATCAAATTACCTGAATCAATTGCCTATGGCACCTAAAACCAAATGATACTTCCATAAAAATCAATGAGTGAGTAAGAAGAGAATTCCACTCAGTGGTCAAATTCCAATCTGAATTTTAATTCTGAAAAACTGAAGTCACCCTAATAACCTAAATAATCCCAATTATTGTCATTATCTATATATAACTGAATAGTAACCATAAGACCATAAGCATTAAGTTAGCAATGACAACCAACTAAAGATACCTCTCAATATACAGAAAGAGTTAAAATATAAAATAAAATTATTCAGATACTGCTGAAAAGAGATTAGGGCATTATATGAATGCACTCATTTAATGGGTCAAATCCATTCATTACTACAAATGAAAAAGAGAATTACATAGGATATGAAAATATTTTTTTGTTTTTAGCTGGTATTTCTTGAATTCCACCAGCATGGTTACTGCTGCCACTCCTAAGGAGGCCTGTTTGTAGATACATTACCTTGCACTATGTAACCAACAGGGGGAAGACACAAGAATACTTCAAAGGAAATCCTTCCACCTAAAAAAAGGAATTTCTTCCTTCCCCACTACGAAGAGTCAAATCTCTCATTCTGGCCTCCTCAGTGCTGCTAGCTTGATTGCCACTCTTCTTCCCTGTTGTATGTTGGAGAACCTGTAAGTACATTCCAGAAATACCTCAACACTCACTGGCACAGCCTTTTACTGTTTCACAGCCTGCACTGCCATTAAAATCCTCTGTGACAGAGGCTGTAACAAAAACAGGATTGGTAAACCAGGAAACTCTCATGGTGGTGATTGAAAGAGGGAAGGGGGAGAGGGGGAGAAGTAATTTCCCCCTATTCTTATGCTCTTAAAAATGACACTTGTGTTCCCTGAATGATATGCAAAGAAATCAGTGAAGTTGGTTCAGAAGCAGAAACGTCTGAGAACAGCAATTTATGAAGATACCAGAATCCTCTTGAACATACATACATATGTAACCAAAGTGACTTTTAATTAGCATACTCTATCAGAATTCATATACAGCCAAAGTGTTCCTAATGTTAATTTTTTTTTTCCAATGGAATTTCAAAGCAAAGCATCATCTGTGAAGCTGTGGAGATGGAGCAGAAACTGACAGGATATTTTTTCCCCGGTGCAATTTTCTGCCTTGATGGATAAGTACACATGAAAAGCTGGTTCATGGCATTCCAAGATTCTCTGTAATGTTGTAAAATTTCTTATAGACAATGTGGTGTTTCTTATGCCTTTTGTGCCAAGTTTAACAGAAATAATTTTCTGCCAAATAATTGGATGTTACCTCAGTGCAGCAGCATTTCACTTGGATGGATGTACTGAGACACCACACTAACAAAAATCAGCCTGAGAGAATCAAAGAAAGGTTTATGATGGTCAGCTTTGTTACAAATTAGATCAGCTCATGTAACAATGAACTTTACCTCTGCTAATGAACAATAAATGAACATTTTTCATTTAACACAATGATTTTCCACAGTGGCTCTGGCTCACTTTTTCAGTCTCTAGAACTTCAAACACTGCAGTTCCTCACCTGAAACCCAGCAGTGAATGAAATCAAGCATGACTCAGTAAGTGCCTCTAAATTTAAGAAACAGATTATGAGCATTTGAATTACCAGCAAAGCAGTTTCTTTCATTTATAGTCAAGTTAGAAACATCCATTACCCATTGGGTAATTAGTGGTATGAATATCGCAGAGGTGTCAGCTGTTTATAAACTGAAAAAAAAACCAAACTGCAACTACTCCTACAGCATCTACTGTAGGCTGCAATCCTGGTGAAGTATGAGGTGTACATAAATATTTAACAAAACATCAAATTCAGTGAACATCTTTTAATTAAGTACTGTAGAAGATTATTTTTTTTAGACTTCTTTTGATGGTTTCCTCAGCAAGCTTCAAAAAAGGAGAAGTCATCAGAAAATCAAACTAGTATATGGAGAAGATCATGATGCATCATTCATGTTTTTAAAACAGTCTGAAGTAGGATGCCTGCAGCACTGTATTGTAATTGTGCATTTTACTAATTTATGGCTGATTTTAGCTGGGATTGCTGAATTAGAAGCTGTTCTCCATGTAAATCAAAGCAGCTCAATAAAATACTTGCTTCTCTAACACCCCTTTGTGACTCTGCAAGAGCAGTTAGCACATCACCTAGAGAAGGTTTTGAGCTGAAGTCTTCCCACCTACATGTGTATGTAGGGACACTAGTATCTGACATGTACTTTACTGTTTTTAATTAATGGGCAGATGCTGAAAAGACACTTGTTCTAATGGCAAACACTCTTAACTGCCTCCTTGGATAGTGCCAATTGGTTTGAAATATTTGGGGACTCAGAATGAGGAAAAAAAATCTTAGTTACTTCCAATAAACAGTTTCTTGTTCCATTGTACACTGTGTTACTTGTAACCCTATAATCTGTACCCAGTACTGTTAATGGACCAATATGTTTAATCGACTGTCTTAGATTTTATTAATTACTGCAATGAATATAATTTGGTATTACAAACTAAAACTCAACCTATCCTTTTTAATAGTAATCTTAATATCTAAGAGTAGAATTATTATTTTTTATGATTTTTACTTCGCATTTCAATTATTCCTATGCAGATTGTTAAGGTCAGAACAAAGAAAATATTGCATAAGTGAGCCTGTAAGTACATCATATATATTGTTACTAAAATCAAATGAAACTGGAATAATTTTAGATTGCTTTTAGGTGATGACATAGGATTAATTTATAACACGGCAGACAAAATACCTAAAAAAAGATTAGGGTATAGGTATAGAAAAATAATGTCTATTTTTTGCATTAATACCATCTTGTCGACTTAAATAATTTGGTTCAGCAGTACCACAAATTGGAAGATTAAACTTTTTTTTTTTTTTCCCCATCAATTTCACTTACAGCTACAAAAACTGTTACATACAGTTTTTTTAACTACCTGCACTTTTGGGTTTTTCCAGAGTCAAAATGCACAATCCTTCTAGGCACACCAGGAGACACAAAATAAAGACAGTGGCTTTCAAAACATCAGCTCTGAATAATTCTCAGATGTTGATGTTGGGTTTTTTTTAATTTTTATTGCCTTCTGCTGCCTCTCCACAACTGCCCAAGGCAATAATGGTGAAGGTGTCACCTGTAACACGTGTGAGACAAACCAGAATGGAGTTGTCCAACACGGTAACTTGGCAAATACCACACAGCACCAGGGAAACCTTGAAACTCTTCTAACTTATATTTAAGATGGATGATCACATTTTAATGCTCCTTGTGTCTTCCTTTTGCCTTCCTCAGATATATCCACTAGAGCTTTTTCCATAGTCTAGACACTGAGTATGTAATATTTCATGCTAACATCTATCATAAAAATGAATATATTTTTGATTCTATTATACATTATGATCTGTTATGTGTGTGACACGAGAGTCTTTCAGGATATATTTTCCTTCTACTGAAGTTATGTATTACCTCTCTTAACCTTAGTGAAGTTATATGCATGTATCTAAGAGCAAATCAGAATATATGACTTTGGAAGCTCTGTAATTAGAAAATTACAGTATTTTTAAAACCCAGAGGCACCATAATTAATTACTGTTCTGTATATATTTGAAAGTTTTATTAATTTTTTGGTTAAAAGTGAAAAGAGTCATGTTTTTTATACCACTTCAAAGCTTTTTGAGAGTATCTTAACTTTTTAAATAATTAGTTAACTCACCCAGGAATGACAAAGTTTTCTAGGGCAAACACAGACTTCATACAGAAGTGTGATGGAAGTAATGTTTTACCTTGCACATTTTCAGTGAACACAGGGGGAGAGTGGGGGCAAGACATGAGAAATAAAGTATTTTTGGCATGGTAGATCAGTCGTATTTTGCACTGCTTTCTTTTTCTGAAACAATGTTTTCATGATAGAATGCTAGTAAAGTTAATAACTGGCTTATTACAGCTGGATTTTGTTTGGTTTTTTTGCTACATTTTTCATTAGACTGTCACTTTCACCCATTTATAGGAAAACATTACCCTTGCAGAAGTCATCCTGCAGTCTGAATTCTACTAAAACGAGACACAAGGAGAAAAATAAATGAATGTCAGAAAGCAGGCTCTTACCCTTCTCTTCGTGGAGTTATTCTCTTCTAATGACTTTCATTAACATGACAACTTTTCATTGAATGGAACAAGTACCAGAATGATGAAGATAGATCATCAGAAAACTTCTGGATCTTTACAAATGCTGTTTCAGACTTGACTGTCAATTTTTTGCTCTGAGATTGTTTAAAACTAGAAAAAAAAAAAAAAAAAAAAAAAAAGTGATGAACACATAGAAGTGTAGTGAATGAACTAAAGTGTTGAAACACCAAGGAGCTGGACATCTCTATCCAGAATATTGTAGGTAGTGCTTTGGAGCTGTGAAGAACTGTAGTACTTTGCCCCATCCAGGGTAATGGAGAGGACAGAATAAGATAATTCATATATTATCTGTAGCACTTGTCTCCAGTAAAAGATTTACTAAGATGGAATGTGTTACTTATGCTTTTTTTTGCTGATCATGGGTCCGTGCTCTCCGATTGTGTTACAAGCAGTTTGGAGAGATGCATGATAAGCTCTGAAAAGAAATAAAACTCTCAGAGCAGTTTCTTCTGTAGTTTGTTGACCAATATCAGACATCAAGTCTGCAAATACTGCTGCTCTAAATATTATTTCTTCTTTATTATGCTGTGCAATCAAATAAACAAAAAAATCAAAAAAACTTTGCTGCTTCTCTAGAGAGTCAGAAAAACTGAAACATCAAAAATTTAAACCAGAAGTCTTCTAGGTTTATGCTGACATTTTAATAATTACCTCCACTTAATGTGTCACCATAAGGGGAAAGTTTTCACCTATACCATTTTAACATAAGCCTCCCTTTTGCATACTTTACACTCCTCAGCCTTGCAGCTTCTCATCATAAGTCTATGCTAATGTATTCAACAGATTATCCAGCCTACAATTCTACTCTGCAAGATTATTAGAGAGCTCATCTCCTTCCTTGCCTGCACTTCATCCATATCTCATCTAGCACAAATGCAGGGGTTAATGCTGACAACTTTGGGGAATGTAATTGGTACTTTGTGAAGTATGAAATTTACTCTTAGTCAGGAGGAATAATGCACGTAAAAAGCCCTTGTTTACATAGACAAAAACTCAAAGTTTGCATTAAAAAGGGAAGAGCCCCCAAGTTTTAAGTTTCCGATGAAAAACAGAATAATTAATTGCATTCAAAATACTAGAAAATTCCTCTTCCTAGCTTTCTCCACTGCATCTAAGTTTGATTTGCTTTGCCACTGAAATGGGAAAACATAACTGTTTCTCTAAGCTTCTGGTAGTTTAAAGCTATTAGAAATATGACTTCATTGTTTTGTAACATCACTTAGAACCTTCTGGTTTGTTATTTTTGCATGATTTTTGAGTTCCTATTTCCTTCTGTGGCCAGGTAACTGGGGTTAGCTCACAGTGCCCAGGACTTGGCTTGTTCATCATCTAGGATGATTTCTCTGTAGGACCTGTGGTAAGGACAAAGTCCTTTTCCCCTGCAGGATCTTCCCTGATTTGCCATCACTGACATAAACCCTCCAATAAAGCTGCTCATGTTCTTCATACACCCAGAAACAGTTACCCCAGACAAACACCAGATGTAGGAAACTCACCTGGCAAAAACAAGGTGTTTGTTACTGCAAAAAGGTTTTATATAGACAAATCTCTTTTTTCTGATGTAGAGATGTTTTGTGGGAAGACATTCAGTTGATCACCATCTCTCCTAACATCTGCTCATCCCTGTGAAGAAGGGTTCAGGGAAAATTAGTAGAAAATTAGTAGATGGCAGAAGAAAAGCTTGTTAGTTAACTTGCAAAAGTAAGTAGCATGGCCTCTTTGCAAATAATTTGGAGCAAGATTTAAGAATATTTTTCAAGGCGAGGCACGAAGAACAATTACATATAGTTATTAAAACTGTGTCTAATATTAAGTGCACTTGAGAGCACAAATGGGACAAGTTTTAATTCAGAAAAGCCTGCAAGGCAAAACAGTAGGATATTCAGAAAAAAAATAAATATGCATGGGAAGAAGACTTTACGTTTGCTGTTTGAAGTCCTGAGTAATAATAACATTAAAATATGAATCAAACTGGTCATTAGCACAGGCTGCTGACACCAATTCTTAGTCTAAATAAAAAACCAAACCCAAACTCAGATATTTTATAGTTTGTAGGCTTTAGAAAGAGACAGACAACACCCTCAGGTGGTTCTAAAGCATACACAGCAGCTCAATCAACAGTATTTTTCTCCTAGTACACTAAGTAAATATAAAAATTTATCCAAATAAATGGAAAGATACAAGCTCTTCTGAGAATGAAGCTTTTAATTGACAAGGAAAAAGGAAACTTTTCAAGTACTTACTACTACTATAGCTTCTCTCTGAAGGATATTGGTTTATCAGAAAATTTACCCAGGAGGTATTTTTAATGAGCTACGCAAAAGATTTTTGTGCAAGAAAAGTTTAATACAAAGGCAATTTGTCTTTGGAATTTACATGCTTTCTATATACTCAGACTGAATTCACTTTAATATTTATTCAGCCTTTATGCTTCTTTTTGGCTAGAAACAAAGTGAGTCATACTTATCTAAAATGCAACTTAAAATCTGTATGTAAACTGTATGCAAATTTCTTGTTCCAATGTCTGCTCACCAACAGGTCCCCAATTTAAACATTTAAAATGTGTGAGCACATTAAAAAATCAATTAAAACCCCCCAAACCTAGAATGGAATTGAGACAGAAAGAGAAGAACTAGAGTAGAAATATCAGCCCAGACGAGATATTCCTGCCTCCCAGGACACTGTTCAGCTGATTCTCAAAGAAAACACTTAAATTTTTAATATTAATGCAGATGCACAAATTGGGCCATCTGGAATAAAAGCAATAATTTCATCAACCCTTGGCTGCAGCAGCTTTTTATCATATGCCATATGGAAGCAATTATTCAAGCCTCATACAAAAGAACAGCTGATGCTTCAGTCATTTTGTTTTCTAAAAAATACAGGTGTTTTAACACTCAGAATGTCCAGCAATGCAAATGTATATTCAGACTTCAGTGGCAGGTGAAACAGGAATATGGTCTATGGAAAACCTCAAGAAGCAGCTCAAATGGAAGCACTCAAAAATACTATGGAGTAGCATCACATTCTGCATTACCTGACATTTACTACAATGTAGTAAGCATTCTGTTCTATTATTTATTTATAAAAATGTTGCCAACTTTTGACAAGAAACAGGAGTTATTGGTTCTTCTATCACTTTAAGCACAAAACTATGAAAAGTGAAATTATTGCAATTACTTGATGTACTTCAATAAAACAAAAAAGCTGCATTTTATTAACACAGAGCAGTATTTTCAGAAAAAAACAACTAAAGAGACATTTGTCACGTTAAGAGGAAAAAGTCTTCAGTTAAATTTTCAAGACAATTTGCAATAATAGTCAATCAGCAGGATTAGTTTCACATTCACCATTATCTTAGGAAACCAATATAGTTCAATTAACACTCTTAAAATGTTCCAGATAGAAAAGGTAACATTCCTGAGGTATAATCAAGATACATGGCTTAATAAAGAGTAAACAATCAAAGCATATTGTTTTAATAATTCATTTCCAGGAGTTTTTCTAATTTGAAAAGTTTACCTGCCACAAAAAAAAAGAGAAATATAATTCATCTTTATCTACTGGATTCTTTTAGTAAAGAGAAAGAATAAGGGGATATCTAATCCTGTATTCCTGATCTCATCAAGTCCTCACTTGAGTAAAAAGCAGCTGAAAACACTGTTAAGATTCTAGTGTCTACTACAGTGCATTTGGTATTGGGCAAAAAGATTTGAAACTTCTTAAAGCTGAAAAAAAGGTGACTACATGCAAGCAGATAATGTAATTCAGAGATAAGAGTACAAGGGAGTATAAAACCATCATCTGAGGGTAGCAGAGGACTAAATGCACTTGCATATATAGATATCTTCAAAATCTCTCATTTGCCAAGCAGCTGATTACCATGAAGAATGAAATCAAATGAACAGAGAACTGATGGTTGAAATACTCCAGCTAGGTAACAAAAATACCCCTGAAAGCAGATCTGTAATGAAACACTTTAAAATCTGTACATATATACACACAGAAAAAGATTAGTCTGCACCAGAAAACACACTTGACCATTTCTTTGATAAAAGGGATCAAATATTCCAAAAAGTTTCTATTTGATGATAGAGGATCTGTCTTAAATGCCACGGAAAAAGCGCCAATTTCAACAACAAGGTCTGATTGTTAAGCAGTTTGCAGCCATGTAAAAGCTCCACCTGTGTGCCTGCACGTTACTATGAGCATCTAAATTATTTTGCAATCTGCTTAGAAGCCAGCATTTGATATTTGGACCACCAGACCTCATCCTGAAAAAATGAATACATACGTATAATCCAAATATATTTACTTACTTACCAAAAAACAAAAAACAAACAAAAAAACTGAAATAAAATAATAAATTAAATTAAATCCCTACAAATGGCTAATAAAGATATCAATTTCATCTCCAGAGAGATGCTAACATGTTTATGGCATTTAAAATACAACTGACTGTGCACTCAAGTACCCCAAACAAACCTCATCAAGCTGTTCTATTGATTTTTCCTCCTCTTCAAACAAGGCTTTCTTCAGGGACTTTGTTCCCTGACATTAAAAATTATCGGGTACTATTACACAATTTTCATCTTAATGGTTATCAACCAGCAGTTCCAGCTATCTGGGATAGATCAATACCCCAGTTTCAATTAAATCCTGAAGTACCTTACTCTTCCCAACGTGAACTGGATGCTGGGCACCTTTACCTGATCCAAAGCTGATGAGAGGAGGGAGCACCACTTAGAATTCCATCCTTGCAATGCTTGTTCATGCTGATGAAGCCAAGAACAGACAATATTTCTCATCTCGAGCCAGTGACCTAACACATGCCTTGGCTGCTTCTGACCCCTGGCTCAGCTTAGTAAGGTGAATCAAACAATTCTTTCAGTGACCTATCTCTATTTTTTCTGACATCAGCAACTACTTTTGATGCCATGCAGTGCATGAAACTCTGTCTTATTTTGGCTTTTTCTGACCCTTTCAGCTTCTGATAAAGAAAAACTACAGTATTTTCCTTGTTCATTCCAACAGGGGCCCCACCTAACTTTGATTTATTTTTTTTTTCCCTACCTATCCATAAGGTCACTCATCACTTTGGGGTATCACCATTTTATCAGCCTTGCACCTCCCTGACCCCAGTGCATCCACAAAGAGGATTAATGTCTAAAAATCACTTCCAGCTCTAATGCAGATGAAGTCCTTACCCTCAACAAGGTTACAGGTGCCTTGTGCCAAGAGAAGAGCCCTTCCTTCCACTGTAAACCCAGTGCAGATGGAGCACCACAGATCTACCCTCTTTTTAACTCTTTAAATTGGAGATAATTTCCATTTTCTCTCAAGCATTTTGTAACAGCAGATCTAGAAGCCATTTATATAGTTGTATTTAATACATGGCATTACTTTTGAGATAGATTTTGAGATCCACAGAATACAATTAAAGGTCAATACACTTAAGTCCTGGATCTTGCATTTTTCAGTTTTAATTCATAGATATAACTTGACCTTACACCTAGTAGATTGCTGATCTTAACCATGAAAGTATAATTAACTAACTCTGTCCACAGAGGTTCTTGATTTCTGGTGGGAAACTCCAGCCAGGAGTGAATTTTGAGGCTACGTACTAACATGTATCACCTTGACTGGCTGTGACTTTCCTGTTTAACTGAGGTCTAGCTCCAGGAAAAATTGTGCTTTTTCATTCACTTAATTTCTCCGTGAAAACAGCTCATTCATGCTGCACTCTCTCTCATCCAGTTCTACAGTAAATAGCCCACTGCAGGCTATTTCCTACACTATTTCAAACTGTCACATACTCTCTTTTGCTTGCAGCATTAAAACAGCACAAAAAGGAGGAACTTGTGTCTGTAAAAGCAGAGTGGCACCACTTCAGAGCCACTTGCAGTTCCAGTGCACATGCCAATCAGTAAGCACACAAGATGACACAGGACCTGAAGCTTGACCCCCTTTCCCAGAGAGATTCATCGTGATAAAATGACATCCATCTGAGCATATTTAAAAATCATGGGTCATGTTTCCCCATCAAAACAAACCTGGGAGGCAGCTCAGAGTGCTACATAACATTTTTAAATTACATCATATTGTGCTTTGCCCATAGAAATATTTTCAGGGATTCGTGGCTAAGTTATGTAGTCCCCTTGGCTATACATCCTCATTATTTATTTCTTTGTAAATTAATACTGGTATTGCCAAATTCTCTCTGAAAAGAAAAGGAAGTTTCATTGATACTGGTAAAGTAAAACTAGATTTTTTTTCCCCCAGCCTCATCTGCCACGATATATCTAGCAACAAAGGACTAAAGAATAAAGCAAAGTAAATATTGAAACAATTACAGCCTCTAAGAAATATCCTTATTCCATTTATTGGGAGAGCTACTGCATACTAAAATGAGATTTCTGTATAGTTCTTTTTACTAAAGGTAGCATGCCTGTTTCTTCTCAATACAGTAAGAGCTTAACACTGAAATTGAGGATTATCTTAAACTTTTACTGAGCTAGTAAGCACTGGAGACATTTAATACCTTTCACAGTTTGTTTGGTGTCTTCCTAGGTTATTTGTAAAGTTAATACACTTTAACCCTGGCCATACCATTTGCTTATCTGGAAACTGTAATACAACTTTTAACTTGTGTGCTAACTCACCAGAACCATGTAACTTTTCTCCTCAAGGACCTCTTTTGCCCAGGAATGGAACACTTCTCAATCAAAGAGTGCAAGGTGATTCCTGGGAAGGACCTGAGACATCCACGTCTGGTTTGCTCTGTTTGCATCTCACGAGTTCTGCTGCCTTGCTGTAAATACAAAACAGGTACAAAAAAATAAAGAGTCAACCTCAGCAAGGTCATTCCCTCTAGATCCCTGCCACGTGGCCAATACTGAGAGCTCATGAATGAAGTGCAGCAAATGCTGTCAGTGTTGCTGGCATCCTACCTCAGTTCTCCAGAAGACAGAGATCACCATTTTTTTTCTCTTTTTAATTCCCTTCTTTATTTCCTTTTTTCCAAGCTCACCTGCAATCCAGAAGCTGACACAGCAAAGAACACTAAAGTGGTAGGAAAAGGTATTTTTTCATAAAATACTGTCAATGTTTCATTTTTCACCCATTCTGGGCTCGTTTGTTTGTTTGTTTGGATTTTTCTTATTTGTGAGGGAAGGACAATAACTTCATCTAGAACTAATGCACTAGCTTTAAGTATTCAGAAACTTTTTTTTTTTTTCTTAAATCAAGCAGCTATCTTCCTTCCTTCTAATATTTAAATCAAAAAGCTTATTGAATCACATAATTCAAATCAGGGATTGCTACCAAAATGCAAAATAAAGCAATTTTTGTCACTAGGTAAGCTTTTTATCCAACTTAACTTGGTGAGACCAAAACTCATCACAGGAGAGGGTGTTCAGGGAAAAACAGAATGAGCCAATGTTTGTTTTTTCCTCTAACCCAAATGGCCTTGAAATGAGTCTGAAGTATCTATTGTATTTAAATCCAGCTGATGGCTCAATAATCAAAAGCATTCTCTCTGATACAAACAGATCACTCATCCTGCACATAGACTCTCTTAGCCTACAACATAACTGAAGAAGCTCACAGTGAAATTGGAAGGTCCCTTCTGCTTCCCCTGATGGACCATTGTCAAAATTTGGCCAAAAGCTGTAATGGTACCCAAGCATATTAACACTGCATTCAAAACGTAGCTCAACATCACTGATATTCAAGAATTTTAAGTTCTGTGATAGCTTTTTTTTATTATGTCATTGTCTGATCTTATTATTGCAGGAAATTAAATATTTAGCATGCAATTTATGCCAACTGGTACTGAAACATGAATTTCAGGAGGCTAAAGTGTTTTATTTCAGGCTCTCTCAATGTACAATCAAATAAAACACAGTATCACCCACAAAGTGCAAACAAAACACAGGACTAAGCTAAGCATTAAAACTATGAATTTTCATAGTTACAGGTTTATTTAAGTCTTTGTTTTGCCAGAGCTGATAGTTTGTTTCTAAAGTAAATTTTGATTCATATTTTCCATTGTTAATCTTAAAGGAGGCTTAGAAGTGTAAAGTGATAAATATGAGAAGGGCACCCAAGCAGTTCAGAATCCAGCACTGCATCACCTGATATCCTCAGCAACTCTGGTTTCAAGCTGGGGAAAAAACCCACCAAAACCCATCACAAGCTCAAGTTTACTCAAGCAGTAAACTTTATTTATTTTCACTCATATGCCAAGTAAACTCTCAGAAATGAGAAGCTTGGGAGACCTAGAAATGTAAATCTTCAGTCTGTCCCCAGCCACTTAGTTCCCAAGTAATTCCACCCAATAATTACTATGTCACTAACACGTTTTTGTGTTAAGTTCTCAGTTCCTTCCTCTGTGTCTTCAACTGTGCTTGGAGAAGAGCAGCAAAGGAGTATCTAATGTCCTGCTTGACACTGCTGTTTTTTTCAGGGAATCCCAGTTTAGCAGTGTTAAACTAGAGGATGAGGACTGGTATTGGTCATGATTTTATCAGGTCCTTACGTGGAAGGAATCTAAGTAGAAACATCTAAGAATTTGGAAGAGCTTCTCGTTATTTCAGAGTTCAAAACATGGCAAAATGAAATA
Organism: Florisuga fusca; assembly: GCA_038090715.1. Classification (NCBI taxonomy): domain Eukaryota; kingdom Metazoa; phylum Chordata; class Aves; order Apodiformes; family Trochilidae; genus Florisuga; species Florisuga fusca. The sequence continues at coordinate 8,766,117 of JAAWXA010000013.1, forward strand.
AATTGTTTAGTGGACTATTTTAAATTGTTCAATTAAGCTGATTCAGAAGTACTGAAAATATAAAATTTGTGTTACTGAATGTATAGCAAGTGATCTGAATGGTGTAAATTGTGAATTGAATTACTTGAATGACTTGAAACTTGAATTACCTGGTTCGTTCTAGCTGATGATGCTAAAATTCCAAGGGAGAAACACTGCCAATAAATGAAGAGAAAATAAGAATGCATGTTTCCTTTACTATTACCACTGAGCTCATCCTATGGTGTGAGATACCAAAATTCACTCTGTCACTATTTGATCTTGAAGGTTGTGCAAGAGGTAGTTTCAATTTTTCTCCCTTATCTGATCAAAGCATTAAAAAATTGCAAGAGATTTTTCAATTTTCAGTCTCAAATACAAGGGAATGTTGAAGCATGTCCCCATAGGATGCCTTTTTCTCTGTGCTACAGTTAAAAATGGCTCTTTTCCTCTCTCCCAGGGATTTCAGACTCCTTTAAGAATGATAAATTTGAAGAGGTGCCAATACACGCACAGTGACAGAAAATTAATTTCTTTCACAGTCTGAGAGTTTCATATATACTCAGTCTGAAAATTAAACCTTATCTGCATAAAAAAACTTGTAAATATAATACACATTAGAAAACAACCTATGTGAATTAGCAATTAAACAGTAAACATACCAAAAAGAAAGTAACATACCAAAAATAAGAGCAAACAGCAGATAATGGAAGCAGTTGTAATTCACTGTTATACATTAGCTTTCAAATACCTGACAACAGTTATTAATTTCAGAAAAAAAAACACATATCTTGACTCTGCTGCTCTGAAAACAACAAGGGTCATTTCTCAGAAAACTATAATCTTTAATGAAGATTTTAAACTTGACAAAAAGCTGGACAAAATGTGTATTACTGCAAAAGAAACATGGATAGCAGGAAAGTCTGAGTGTCCATGCTTCAAATTGCAAAATAATTTTCTTCCTTCTAATTTTAGTCTCGCAATTAATTACAAACAGGCTGTCCCAAGTATCCTCACACAGCTGCTGAGTAAGCATTCCTGGAAAATTCACAATATTTTGCTATTACAGAATAGCTTTGACCCAAAATTTCTCTCTATTTTTCACATAAAAGGATTACTTACGTTGTTTTCAAAAAAATCAAAAAGATAATGAAGCATAATAAATTTTTTTGGATTTTTTTTTAAAGAAAACAGATACTTGCAACAAATAAATTATGTATTTTAGAACAGTAAAATATGTTTAGGACAAAAGTGCAATTATTTACTGTGGGAACCAAGGACTCTGAAGCACCCCCTAGAATAAAGCACTGTCCCTTACTTAAACCTTACCCATTTTTAGGATTCTGTTTCTGTGCATGACAGGAGTTCAGGACTGAACACCAAAAAGAGCTTTAGACTTGGAAAAGAGCCTGTTTAATTCCTGTTCAAATTATTTACCTCTTTTCCTAGTTTCCTACTTATCAGAATAGTATTTCTCTGGGTTTTGAAGATAAAGACACTAAAAATTTTTTAAGCAGGAAAGCATCTGGTAGAAAATCTTAGTGAGACAGGGTATTTGAACTGCTTGCCATTCAGTGCTCACCCAGCTCTTCAGGAATTGTACAAGACTCCAAAATCTTGCTTATTCACTGGGGCTGTGACTTACCTTCTATGCTTTATTATTTATTTCTCTTGTGAAGGAGCTTCATGCCAGACACACGCGTGGCTTCAGCCTTTGCCAGGTTTTGATGGATTCTAGCACACTGTGAATCTGGCAACATATTTCCTGTGGAAGACACTCAAGATTTCACACTTCTTCTGCTTCCAGGCATCTTTTAATAGTGCCAGTGTTCATCTGGAGAGGCACTGTATCATATAAACTATCCCGAGCCTTTCTTCTCACCTGAACCATATTATCATTTAACACACACTCTTCAAGCTACCCATGAAGCTCAGTTTAATTATAAAGCTACACATGAGCTCTTAAGAACTAATTGTACTAAAAGAGAAGGGGAATTTATTTCTAAGACGTGGTATCTGAATAACTTTTATGGAGCAAATCTAATGCTATCTAAATACTGTGTTCTAAGACTAGACTGGCACCACTGGCTTCATGAGACACACCATATACTAATGAAGAAGCTGAAATGCAGAAATAAGATTATTTCTCCACTTCAAAGAAACTTCATTGACTGATACTTACACAGCATTTATTTTCCAGTGAGTTTCCCAATACCTTTGCTCATTCATTATTTACTTTCATTACAAATCTCCTAAAGCAGGTTTTAGTACCATTTATAGATACCTTGAAATGGAAATCTTTAAATGCTTGCATTTTAAATACCTGTAATAAATATAAATACACAAATCTTTTTTTTTTACTGGCAAAGAAAAGTTAGTAGGAATATTTTATAGCTCACAGTTGTGTTAATATTCTGCAGTGCAGTAATTACAGCCCTGTAGTCTGTAATTATTCCTACAACCATTCCAACAGCTGGACTTAGTTTTGGAGACGTTTAAGAGACAACGTTAAACTCTGTAACTAAAGACTTAAGCATGGGAGAGGTTTTTCCACGTGGCACATCCTACAGTGGAAGTTAGTTTGGGTTTTTTGGGGGGTGAGGGACATGTCTAACTATTCCCATAATTTGTTTCTCCTTCAGATGTTCCTGTTAAATGGCATCTGCTTGACTGGAGGTACTCTGATAAACATCCTTTGTCAACAAGTTAGTTCTACACAAACTAAACAGAGAGACAGCCCTTTATCTGCCTATTTTGAAGATACTGCTGCTTAAGAGGAATTGGTTGCTTGTTTGTTTCATTTTGTTTTAAAAGGAAGTTGCTAAGAGCAAACCCATCATCTCAAAGGCAGTACTTTAAATATTAGAGTACCAGCAAGGACTGTGTGGACACTTAAGAAAAAGTACACAATGCATTTAGCATTCTAGTCAAAAAGCATTACAGTCTTTTGGTAACAGAAGAGCCTTAACTTTACCTTTACTCTCCTTTACCTTCACTCTTTGTCATTTCTAGAATACCTAGGAGGGTCAGATTTAATATTATTAGAAAAACAGGTGCATATACATGTATTTAAAACCATCAAAGCTTCATAATATTTAAGAATCACATAAGAAAACTGTATAAATTCAACAAATGGCATTCATTAGACAAAAAGGTATAGTACATCTTTTACATGGCTTATAAATATCTGATTAGATCTATGATGCACTGAATTATAAAAGTGAAACCAGCAGAGATCTTCACCTGAATATCCAACTTTGCTACGAGTATCACAACAAAAAAAATAACTGGCAGAAAGAGCTGAAGGGGAGAATTTTTTTTACTGAGACATTAATCTTTTGGGTTTGTATCCTGGTAATAGAATCTTCATGCTCTGCATTATTACTTTGTTTATTAGTAGCAGATGTCTATCCAATGTCACATCTGACCTTCAATCTATTTCATTTTGTACCTACTGGTTTTTACTTTTTAAAATGAAAGGCTACAAAAGGTTTATTTTCTGAAGTTAGATTTGTACACTAACAGTTATTGAAAGTATTGGGGGGGGGGAGAAGTTCTTATCAACACAGCCTTCCTCTGTCATCATGATCCCAAAGAGGGGGTTTAGATTAATCTGAGCAAAACAGAACTTTCAGAATACATATTGATTTTCTTCCTTTTTAATGCTCCCATAAATCATAATCATCATGTGCTATGCCTATGTGCCCTTGATTCTACTAGCTATAATCTAATCTTATAACTCAAGCTCTTCAGAAAAGAACATTTTTCTTATTTTTTTCCTTCTTACTTAAATGCATTTTCCACTGCTTCCCCTCCAGATCTTTCCCCCCATTATCCCAAGAATATAGCTGATTGGAGTCAGGATGATAGCATCTCAAGGTCATCCAAACAGACTGATACATAGCAGGATTTGTGTGAACTCTAGGGTGCCTACACATGTACTCAAGGGGGTTTTCACAAAAGAAAAAAGCTCTTGTAATTTTTATTTTTTTTTTAATTGAATCTCTGCACCCTTCAGACTGAACAAACCAACTGACAAACTGCACCTCAGATTGCTGTATATTATATTTTCTGGTCTCTACTTGAAATTTCCTGCTTTAATTAGGCTTTAACATCTGAGGGATTTAATTTTTTTTATTTATGTTCCAGTGATCAGAAATTATGACAACGATCAACTGGTTTGGAGGCATAACAACTTTCCTCATGCTTACATATTTCATTCCATAAAGAGGAAAAAAAAAAAAAAAGCAGTTCTTTATTGGATTAGACTCTTAAGGAAGGAGGGAGCTAGACTCAATATTTAGCAGTTGTGCTGTAGAGAATGTTTTAATACACTATATTTAGGAGTAGAAAAAAAAAGGCAACAGCAGGATGTGCTGGACCAAGAGCAGCCTGAGACTAACTTCAGGAATCAGTATTTTCTCCCATTCAGAAATAAAGTATTCATGTTCATCCCCCTCCTTTCCCTTCAGTGCTCAGCTCCACCCAAAGCGATGCAATCCCTGGCACCCCCTTCTTCATCCATCAGCCCCCAGCATCACAAACTTCCTTTTAAACAGAATTACAGCTTTCTCTGACCACATCTATGCCAGGCCAAACAGCTGTGGCCTCGGATCATGCACCTCAGTTTTGTCACTAAAATCCTTTACAGTGCTTGAGGAATCTGCCAGACCCAAGGCTTACCACTGAAACTCATTTGGACTGAGCACCAGCAGCCTGACACCTTCCTTCTCACCAACTTTGAATTCTTTAATGGAAATACCATGACATTATCCATAAGTATTCACTAGCTGAGCTGAATTAAGCAGACAGAAGCCAAAGACAGCAACCCCACAGGAATTTGAGCAGAGGAAAGGCTTCTAATTTATGTAGAGATTAAAACATGGCTTGCTGGCAAGTCAAATTGAGCAAAAACAATTAGGATTTGATTTTATTCTATTCTGCAGAGGTCCCGTTACCTTTTCATCGGGCTACTGTAATATTCAGTCAAGTATTGCTTTTTATTTTTCCCTTGGAATAACAATTGTTGCAATATGAGTTGCTTAAATATTCAATCAGGTTCGAGAGCTAGGAAAAATCCCCAGACCAAAACTAAAATCTGATGAAGCTCCTTTCATTTTGATGGTGGTGTAATCAAAGATGTGGCAGGGGGAAAAAAAAGAAAAAAAAAAGAAATCAACCACCTGACTGCTAAAGTAGGGCAGAGCTACAGTGCAAGCCTACAGATCCACAAAGTGATAACAATAGAAGTAGGGACAGAATCATAAGTAATTACCACTTAGGTGTTCACGTTAATTCATTCTCAAAAAAAAAAAAAAAAAATTAAAAAAACAAACAAACAAAAAACTGTTAGGTGAACATAATTTTCTTATTAATTATAGATTATTAAACTAAGTGGTGTAATTTCTACAGCCCTATGTTTCACAGTTCACCCTAAAAAGACAGCACTTTTTTCAAGACTAAGGAGGCACATTATTTCATATTTCAGGCTCGAGTCCCCATCATCTCCTGCCTTTTGTAGCCATGTACTTCAGCTAAGCCCAATACACTGCAATTCAAATCCACTTGCATTTTCAACTCACTCTGCACTGATAAAGAAACGACCCAAAAGCCTGCACAAAATATACCAAAAAGAGATTGAGAACACTTCTACATTAAAAAAAAAAAAAAGTTCTGATAATAAAAACCAGGCCATACATTCAGAATTGTTTCATTCTTGTCATACATGAGCTATCCCCAGCATTGAACTGATTAAACCAGTTTCTCTGCACATTAAGTTCTGTCTGCCAACTCCATCCCATTATATATTCCAATTTACTTAAAATATATTTGCAGATACAAGCAACACGATGAGCTACAGACAGAATTCCAACCAGGCATATATGTTATACTCTTTCTGTCTCATCACAGCTACTGACAAGATCAGATCAGCAATTCCAGAACATCAGTGAGCACTCCACAACACGTGAAAGGGGAAGCAACCTGCACAGTTCTGGAGCTGGAAAAGAAAATCACTGTACTGCTATTTCTGCTCTGCCTTTACTGGCTAATAAGAAAAGCATTTAAGCAGGATTAGTCTCAGGGTTAAAGGGAATTTTTTTTCCCCCTTCCATTTATGTTCTCTCCCTCCTCTTCTTCCCTGATTTTTCCCTTTGTCTCTCCTCCCCACAGACCATGACATTGCTGCTCCTCTTACCTTCCCTTTTGCCCCTGCAATCCTTCCTCCACCAGTGAGTGGGGACCATGGCTCTCCCTTCATTTCTCCTTTTCATCTTTATTCCAGGGACAGAGAAGTAGAATAGTTCCCAGTCAGAGGACAGCCTCACCTCAGTAAGAAGGCACTCATTTAAACCAGGCCAGCTAAAATCCAAAACAGAAGTAGCAGATAAACATATTGATAGAAATGTTACTTAAAACATTAACTTAAAACAGGGTTGGGGGAAAGTACCTCATGCCATCAACAACAGATGAAGTCACTGCTTTGTTTTCAAGATTTCTGGGGTTTGATGGGTGATATATTTCACTTCTTTAGGAGTTAGTAAAGTTACCACTGAAAGGAACATAAAACAGATAGGTCCACCAAAATTCATACATAAAGAAGGTGGGAGTACCTATGCTATAATTCACAGAGTACTCAAGACATTAAAATGCTAACAATTCATTCAAATGTCAAGGACTGTAGCAAGATGTGAAACTGGAAAAAAAACATCAATCAACTCCAACAAAAAGACTGCAACCAGATGAAGGCAAGCCATTAATTTAATCTCATTTGGCCATTTTTCTCCTTTCTGAAAGGAAACCATACATCTACCACAATGCCCTCACAGAACACAACAGTTGGAACTGAAAAGGGAATTAACCAAAATAAGCCTCCCAGGGAATCTTTGGAAAAGATAATGTTATCCTATTAGATTCCTCAATTAATACCCATTAAGCTGATCATAGCAGAATTCACATAGTGAGAGCCTGTGTTTTCATCCACATGTATTTAAAAAACCCTAGTGCTTTTAAAATGGATGACCCTAAAAGCACTATTCCTTTTTTAGACCAAAAATAAGAGAAAACCTTATTGATCTGACCAAGTGTTTGCATAGACATCATGTCAAGGCTCGGAGTAGAACCCATGTCTTCTCTCACAATATAAGGTAACACACATGCATTAGTGACATTTCTCATCTAACAAGCTTTACTAGGATATTAGATTTCTAAAAAAAGTATCTAGATTATAAGACCATTAGGTTTGGAAACTGAGCACTGAAAATCCAGGGAACAGGAGAAATGATGTTGCCAGTGCTTGATCCTTTCCTGTGTACGTGTTACACCTCATTTTATAATTATAAATGAACAGTGGCCTGCTATGTTTGGCCCTCAGACATGACAATGTAAGACAAAAATAATTTATACATCCCTATTCACACAACAAAGCAGGTGTTCTTTTTTACAAATGTCTGCATTTATATCATGAATTAAAACCTAAGTAAAAAAAAATTTAAATTATCACTGGAGGTCACTTGAAAGCCTCCATCACAACCCTCAGACACTCCCAGAGGAGAACACAGAGTGCCAGGGATCCCTGCTACCAGGACTGAATCTCAAAGTCTCAGACATTTAAAACACTTTCTGAATGCACTTTAAAGTGTTAAAAGTGTTCAGGCTGCACTGAATTTAAATTCTGTCATTTTCTACCTGTGGAGAACCTGATTTCCAAACATCACTTTTTTTTTTTTCTTTTTTACCATATTTGCTACAGCCCTAATTTTTCACAATTTTTACAAAGCATCTAGGCGTAATTTTTTACTTGATAAATTAATTTACACAGCAGCCATTCCCTGAGTGAAACCTTCATTTTTCCTACAGATTGGCATTTGCAGCCCTGGGTAAACCTCTGACCCCCAGCACACCCTCACAGCTGCCCGGGGGTGCTGATGACAGCTGCTCTGTGACAGCCACACAGAAATCACACAGCACCTGATAACCACTCCTGCTGATAATAATCCTTGCTGGGGCAGCTGCCTGTCTCAGTGCAGCTTACAACCAGCAGCAGCTCTGCTTGCAGAGGGCACATTCCCTCTACAAGGTGTGTGTGTTTTCATCTTTTTTTTCTTCTTCTTCTTCTTTTTCCCTTTCTCTTTTTTCCTTTTATTTTTTTTTTTCGTAGGATGGATCAGCAGCAAAAAATCCTGAAGGGCTTTGAACTCCACATGTGTTTATTTGCAACAAAGCTACTAAAATTCCCCAGACTGAGTCGTGACATGAACAAAGACAACCAAGCCCTGAAAGTAGTGTTTAGATGAGCTCGTGGAGAGTTCATACCCAAACGCAGCCCCAAGACCTTCCCACTTTAATTCTTACACATTTTAATAGAGAGGGATTTCACACCATGCCCAGAATCTTGACTAAAAATTATTACTGTGATAGCAGGACTGTTATTCTGCATAGCAGGACTGAGCATCAGTCCCTGCATCCTAAGGGGACAGACACTGTGTTTTAGGATCCATACAGTTTACCTATCACTAGTATTGAAGAAGCCTGGAAAGCACCAGATGAAACTTCTGTATAGATAGAACTTGGGGATTCAGCTGGCTGGTATTTGAACATTATTTTCCCCATTTGTATTGTTCTAATGCTTGAAAGAATACTATTTGTACAGAAATTCTGCGGCAGAAATAAGATTTGAAGCCACTTAGTTCTATCAAAAATGTGGGGTTTGTTTTCCTTTTGGTTTTTTTGTTTTTTTTTCAAACAGACACAATTTGCACTCATTATAATACGAGTTTCTTCCTGGTTTTACAGGGCAAGGTAGAAATAATCTATCCTTCACCTGTTACCCTTGTCTTTACATGGCTGAAATTTTCACCCTTGCAAAAATTGACGATGCTCAATGAAATCACTCTGTCTACAGCCAGTTTCTCCCAAAGACTTCCTTCAGCTGCTAAGAAAAAGGTGCATTTTACCAGCTGCAGAGTGTCTAGGAAGCATAAAGAGGAAGCAGAAGGAATTTCAAAATGATGAAAAAAGGCCAAAAAACGTTTGCATTGCTGAGGAAACATGAACTCAACCCCGAGGTGCTAAGACTATGTTTGTGTGCCAAGATAAACTTCTCTCTAGGGTAAACTGGAACCATCTACACAGCAGCAAGCCTGGTTTGATGGATGAGCATTCCCACAAGAGCTTTCATCTCTTTGCAAAAGGAGAGGAACCATCCACTTTCAGCACAAATAGGCAGAAGCAGAGGGTTCAGTGTGGCTACCAGGGTCTCGTCTGCTGCCAAGAGCTGCATCTCTGATACTCAACTCTGCAAAGAGTGCAACCTCAGAACAACCCTCCAGGAGGGTTTACAAAACACAGGAGATGCTGGTGCTCTATACACCATGCTATCAGTTATGTAGTCATAAGGGAAGGGCAGGAAAAGTCGCGAATTTGTTTTCAGTTTGTGTTTAGATTTAGAAGGGGGACCTGGAAACCTGGATGCCAGAAGGCACACGCCTTGCTTAGAGGAAACTAAGAAAAAGCAAGCTGTGTATCTTTTTATCTCCTGAACAAAGAGTTGTAATGGAGGGAAAAGGCCAATGCTTGGTTTCCTAGATGATTAAAGAGTGGAAAACCCTAAAAAAACAAGAGACAGAAACAGGTAATAGTAAGAGACACACAGCCTATACCTAAAATACCTAAAAGTTTGCAGTAATCAGCACTCTACCAGTAAACATCCTGAAAGTCTATGTGGATTAAAATGTCCTAGAGGTAGCTGGAGGCAGAAAGGACTATTTTTCTCGTCACTTAATTACATTTCTCTAATTAAAAAAGACTGCACTGTGGAGACAGACAGAGAAAGTGGCCCTAAATTCTAATTTATATGTGGCACCATTTCTGGGTGACTGATGTGGTTTGATAGAATAAAACACTGATCTACTACGGACTTCAGCATTTTATTCTCATTGTCATATCTTAAAGGAATGTAAGTATTTAGAAAACTTAAGGGGACTTGGCTGAGGTGGATGCAGCTGCCATCTCATTTCACTTACTAGATCTGCACAGAGATATAAATGTTCTGCAACATTTTTATAATTTTTCTGTTGACTGGCACTTGGAAACACCCACTTCACTCTTAGCTGCTTCACTCACTGAATAATTTCCAATTGCATTGGAGTGCAAGTGCATAGATGGAAAATGAAACCTGACTACTAGGAGACTTTTCTTATTTTCCCTTTTTTTCTCCCTCCTAAAGCTATGAGTGCTCATGTGCAACAGATTTTTTTTTTTTTTATAGCAAATGCAACACATAGCAAATGTAGCACACTGTGTAATCCTCAGCACACATTAGCAATATGTGATATTTATATTATTTCCTTGTGCACATTTCACTAGGACTGTGGAAAGTGACTTCTGCAGAAAGTAGTCCAGGGCATAAGCCCAATTTAAGGGCTCTGCCTTTTTCTCAAGAGAAGCTTCTCAATGTTAGGTGACATCTGAGAGCAGACCTAGGCCTTAGTCATAGATCTAAAGAAGGATAAAATATCCAGATATTCCCCCAGATAATGAGTCTGTAAGCCCACCAACTAATGTGCCAGGGAACTCATGTGCTAATGTTTTTACTGATTTAAGTATGAATTTAAACGTACCTTTTCAGCTGCTAACCCATTCATCTTAGTATTTACTTATAATTCTTTATAGGGAAAGGGTCCATCCCCCTTTTGAATTGCAGGGATTTATATTTGAAATAAAACTTATGATTTAATCAGTGATGAAAACTGATCAAGGCATAGCTTGATCATCTCATACAGAGCACAGTTTGTACATAATATAACTAACAGAAGAGAAGGGTGACATCCTAACTGCCATTATTTCTAAAGCCAGGCTGCCTGACTGAATGGTCAACAAAAAAATCACCCAAAATTAAACCAGGAACATTTGCAGAAAAGCAGTTTCCAGTGATGGTAAGGACAGAACTTGAAATTAGACAGAAAATTCTGGTCTATCTTTGGACAATATCAAGAAAGCTTCAGTTTTTCAGTTGAGTCATTTCACTCACATTGGCTTTTATAATATTTTCAATAAAAAAGGAAAAAAAACCCACACCATTTCTTCATCCTTAATAACCACATCCTGCATGAACCACAAGACCACCTTTCTCCTCAACCTATTGACCAAGGGCATTTGCATGAATAAAATATTTTAGGTAGCATTTGCCAAAGGGCAGCACACAAGTAGCAGTCTTGGGTGGAGAATAGAATAAAATAATTCAACAGGAAGGGACCTACAATGATCACCTTGTCCAACTGTGTACAGTCATCCTGTCACAGCTAACAGATCATGAACATTCTTTATCAAAGCAAAAACAACAGTAAAGATGTTTAAAATGTATGCTTTCTCAGACCTGACTTAATGCATGTGGGAAACCCAACCACTTTATTCTTTTCTCAGTCAAATTATTTTTTTCAGATCAAAAATTCTACAATACTAGGCTATCTTCAACAACTAAAGACTGAAGAATGGACTCCTTGCCAAAACCCTCTCTCAAAAAAAAAAAAAAAAAAAAAAAAAAAAAGAATGTAAACCCATTTTTTCATGTTTTCACGTTTGTAAAACAAACCAGTTCACAGGAGAATCTGCATACAGTTCATGTATACCTTGGTATATTAAACAATTTTTTAATAAGGATTGAAGAATCATCTATGCCATGAAAACTAAAATTTACCTGTGCATGGAAAGAACAAAGTTCAGCATTGACACAGGGCAAGAAGACATGAGGAGAGCAAGCTGGCTAAACCACAACTGTAATATTTTATCTGATATTTATACTTTTTGAAAAGAATCTCAGCTCCAGTGCATTATTCGGGGGATTGTAGAGCAAGCAGCTGGAGCTCTGCACCAACATAGCCTGAAGACCTGCCCCTCTGAATCCACACAGGATCATCACTTCCAGAAGACACAAAATGTTTGTAGACAGAAGCTGAAGCAAGAGCTACACTCCCACAACTCCTTTTCTTTCTTTTGGACTAGGCTGCTCCTGCCATGGGCTGCATCAGCAATGACAACCCAAAGAAATAACAGAAAAGGACAGCAGAAAAAAATAAAGCTTTTGGAGGTGATAGCTAAGGGATATAAAGCTTAACTGCTAAATTAAATGTTTAACTTTCCACTCTCAGAGCCTCAGAAGTATGCTTGGACTTTTCTTACCCCATTTGTGTATACATCCAGAGCAGGCTCCAAACAAATACTCTTCTTAGAAAAAGCAACCTTGTATATTAAGAGGGATAAATAGTAGTATTTATCTTATTGGGGGAAAGAAATATTTACCTCAATCATTTTTGCAAACAAGTTACTTCAAACGCTAATATAGCTGAAAGTTATTCAAATAAACATTAAAAGGTGCAAGTGTGTTTTGGTTTTTTTCCCCCCCAATGAATCTTGGTAACATTGAGAGCTCAGAGGTTTTATCACCAGACTCAAACACTGATGTTCTCTGCATAACACAACTCCAGATCAGTATTTTTCTTAAAATACAAATTCTGATATTATAATGAATATATTCCTAATGATCACTTTGGGTTTCACACGCTGACTTCAGAAGACACATCAGTACTGCTGTGACATCACACTGATTTTAATCTGAGTTTGGCTTCAGGCTTTATATCCTATTTTCAGAATTCATTATAAATAATGATTGGTTTGAGTGTGCATTAGTTCTGCTTTATGATGGTCAGAGTTAATGGGACTTAGAGATATTTTAGTTCCTATTATCTTGCTTATCCTGGAGGTTTCTGTCCTCAGGCAATCAAGACCAAGAGGTATTTCCATCCTCAGAGGGCACTCTTCCTGTAAACAGGAAGCTATCAATAATGATATTGCAAATATCCACAAAGCCCCTATTACCAGAATGACTGAACCTCTTTTTCAAAACTTGAAGGAAAATGCAAAAAGTGGGTTTGCAGGTTGAAAGGCTGACTGCTGGGTCTCCTTCACTTTTGCCATTATGCTTAAGAGAATTATCCTCAGCATCCCAAGCAAATGCAAAGAGTCCAAATGGCTCCAAACACTTCTCAAATCTCTCACAGGGACCACTTCAGATGGCAAACGGACCTGGGGTATTGGGAGCACTGAACAACAGCCAGGGTAGAATGCTCAGATCAAAAAAGATGCTTGTCATTCTTCTTCAGCAGACTAAAAACTCTCTGGCATTTCCACTGAGTTTCAAACTAATTTCCATGTTTAAGGCCACAGAGATACTATTGTATCTACCAAAGAAAAGCACCAGAAACTTCAAAAGAATCCACGTTTCAGAAGCATAAATTTTTCCTCTGTGACAGCAAGGCAGACAAATAAATCTGGTCTTACAATAGCTCTTGACCTCAAGTTTCTTCACCAGGGTGACAAGTTTCTTGAGCAGCATAGAATTTTGACAGCCATTTCAAATATTTATCTGTGGCAATTAACACAGCTTCTATTTTATCTAAGGTTAATTTAAAATGGGAAAAAATACCATGAACAAACAACATCTGGAAGCCACTTGGTAAATGGGTAAATCAGACCTTTTAAACCCAGCTTGCCTGATCTTGATTATAAGTGTATGCACAGGTTTCCACATTGGAAATCTATGAAATCCAAAGCCTGTGACTCTGAAGACCAGATTATGCAGAATTAAAACAGCAGCTACTGAAATTATTTTTTTTTTCCTACAAAGGTACACCAAATAAAAAAAAAGGTATTAGAAAGATGAAGGAATTGTCCAGCAGTAGTTACAGTTTCATGAGAAAGCTATTTTGGTAAACAGACATACACACACACGTGTGTGTATATATATATATATATATACACACACATACATATATTGATATATTCCTACACATAATGAAACAGAATCTATAAAATAACAGTCAAATATTTTAATTTTTAAAATACTCTTAGGTTAAATGCCAAGAAACCAAGTTGAATGTAACAAAACGAACAAAACATTTTTTTTCCTCAAACTGCAATACTTGAAAATAGTTGAGGGGTATGAATACACTCCTCACACTGCTACAACTTTTACTAGCAAACCAATTTTTTTGTCCTTATTCAGGCAAAATTTCCAGTAATCCAATAATATCACATAGTAGATACAGTGTGACTAAACTAATCTAAAATAAGAATGTTGAAAACAGGTAGCAAACAGGGTAAAACAATCACACTGAATGCTCTGATAGGACAGAGAAAAGAAGTCATTCCAAAGAGTAAGATTTTGAAGAAAACAAGGCATAACATGTTCAAACAGGCTGGAAAAGAATTGCAGACACCATGCACAAGTAATAGAACCTGTCTATTATTAGCTGGCCATCTATATATTGATGCACTGAAGTAAAACAGATCCCAGGTGAACTGAAAGAGACCAAGCATATTATTACTGCAGAAAACACAAACGTGGCATTGATGGGGATCACCTTTTTCTGAGAGCTACAAAGAAACTTGCATTTATCAATTTTCAGTCATGTCAGTTCAGCACACACCCTATTCTCATACAGCCTCTCCTCCTCCTTGACTGAAACCATTGCTTTACATTCAGCCCTCTGAGATATCTGAAAGATAAATTATTGTATATATATTGTATATATATACCATGTATCCATGTATATATATATACAGTATGTATATTGTGTGTATATATGTATATATTGTATAATATATGTAATATATTACATACAACAAAACCAAGCACTCCTAATTATTTCTTACATCTTTTTTACAAAGATACAATTGCCTACAATAGGTACATTTACTCTTGATCAAAGGAGCATTTTGAACTGCTGTGTCGTTACTAGAGGTCACGGAAACTGAAAAATGTGAGTTATGAATATTCACCCAAGTGTAATCATTTCCCTGATTTGAATTTTTAACTCTCATCCTACTCTTTCCATTGTTTAAAGGGTAAACACTGCTCAGAGCAATGTTTAAGCAATTCGTTGGATCTGATTGTGCTGAGCAGTGTGAAAGCAGCAGTGTTGGGACATGTCTACCTTTGAGTGAACATTGATTTCAACTAATGTGCCTCTAGATGTTCCTATCAAGTTTCAACAGAAAAATCCAAATCCAATTGCACGTGTTTCTTTGATACAGAACTTGCTGCAGTCAACACCATGGGCACAGTTCAGGCACCACGGTACAGAACCTGCTCTTCTAAGCTATTTCCAAATAAATAGTTTATTTTTTAGTGTTTTAACTTTATCAGCAGCATGTGACCAAAGAACATATCACCTTACACAGACATCTCAGGAAACTGGTGAAAACTTATGATCGCTCTATTTCTCAAGGAATTTTTATCTGCTTTTCCAATTACTGTGTTGTTTTAACAACACTGGCACCACAACTTCTTCCATCTAGGTTAAATATCCTGGAATAAAGAGGAGATAGTAATGGTACCAACAACAGTGAAAGAGAAATCATTTGCCATGTTTTGGAGCTGCATTATACTGTGTAATAGACTTTTTAATAACATGAAATGAGACTGATTTATAAATCTGTAGAATGACATCTGAAAAGGACTTAGATAGGATGGTAAAAAACAAATGGCAACTAATGCATCTTTCACGTTGGCTGTGGCAGTGATTTACTATGTTGTCTGCAATGCTAAATATACATCATAAATCCCTCCAACAGAAGCCTTATTATATCCATCCATCTCTTCCCTACGAGCCAACAATTTCTTCTTTCGTAAGCTTTATTGTATAAAAAAGAACTCATTATGTAAAATAAAATGCAGGCTAAAGCCAGTGATCTTACATTAACCTAATGAGGACTTCATCCAGAGGGTGCACACTGGAGATACCCTGTGGTTATGTTGTTGTTAAAGACTATTTATTGAGTGATGGTGGGCAAGCTCTTTTTGTGCAAGATAAAATTATACAGAACTGTTTATAAACCAACCCCAACTGATCAGTTTTCTGCTTCAGTATAAGCTATTGTATGCAGTCTACTCCATCACTCAAATGGGAAAGCAAGGTCTCAATAGTTTGTAAAGGACTGTGACTACCAGGATGGATCATTTACTAAGACAATGGGATGTAATTAGAAGAGCAAAGCAAATGGGACCTTGATGGACAGCTAATTTCAGTCAGCTGACAATTCCTGAAAACTCAGGTTGTTTGGGATTCTTTTTCAAAACAAAAGATAGATCTGGTCACTGCAGTTCCTGGGGTCTAGAAACAGCACATTTCTTCTTAAAAAAATAACCTGTTTCTTTACTGCAAGTACTTATACTGCTTTTGTCAGGCAAACTGAAACTGTGTAAGGGTCATGATAGCTCACTTAGTGCTCTATTGGGGCTTTGTTGCAGATAAATTATTCTAAACGGAAAATTTTTCATCTTCTATGACATTCTCAATGTTTTCCCATGGAAGTGGGAACGTCTGTCTGAAAATAACTTTTCTTTTCATTAGCAAGCTTTGATTTCAGGAACAGGTCCTAAAATTCTCCTTTGTCTACAGGTTAAAATTGCTGTTGTGGGGTTTTTATTTTTCAAATGAACAGAAGATGGTGGTAGGCATTTTCAAAAACAAATACTCAAAGTCTTTACACAATACCACTATTCTTAATTGAATGTTTTTCTCCATATTTTATCTTTTGTTTGTTTGTTTGTTTTTTGGAGGTGAGGTATGGGAAAGGACATCACAACATAATAGTTCTTCTTGTTCATTTTCTTATTTTTCCTACCCACTTCTGCAACAACTAGATGAGATCTACCAATGGTTCTCAAACTGTTTAAGCCCATGCTCTTATTTTGCTTTGCTCCTTTCTCCATGTTGCTTGTTATTTCTCTTAATGTTACATTCCCTGAATCACAAGGATTAGAGACTGCTATTAAATATCAAAAGCAAGCCCATACCAAGCACATGCTATTCCTGTTTCCAGCAGCTAAACAAAACAACTGTTGTTTGGCCTTGTCCCTGAAGAACAGCAAGGAACACAGCAATTGGTAGATCCTAAATGTCTATCTTCCCTGGCATACAGACAAATTCTATGTGCACAAGTGGTATTTTTAATACAGGGGATTCTACTCCATGCAGGCAAAATTATGCATATTGGCATCACACATATCAATCACGTGTCATTTTTGTCTCCTATTTTCCTATTTTATTTGTCTGCATCACGGAGCAGTGTTATGGATAAAAGTCTTGGCAATCTTCTCTGCTTAAGCCTGCACTACTCATTTAACACACTTCAGACAGAACTTTTTTTTGTCAAAGACAGACTTGCTTCTCCTTGTATGGTGACAAAACTGCCATTAAAAGTCATATAGAAAATTTCAAGTACTGCAACATCCAACTGTCAGCTGCTGTTCCATCTGACCTTCCCACTACTCTGCCAGAAAAAAATGATTTCTTCTAAAAAAACTTTAGCTTTATAATAGACTTCGTATCATTATGTTTGGCAACTACTTACCTGTGTGTGTCTATCTCCTTGGTATATTTCAGACAAATTAAAAAACAAATCTAAGAACATAGCACAACTGTGCAATCTGCTGTGCCACAAATTACCAGTACTCTCAAAAGAGAGATGGGGTGCAAAATTGCTATTTTTACAACTACAGTTGTATGTTCAAGGTGCCAATGCCCCCCAAAGGACTTGGTAAGAACAGCAAAGAGCAAATGAATTTTAAAAAGAAGGAAAGAAAGCATCTCATCTCCTAGGAAAAGAAAGATAACGTTGGAAATATGAAATGGAAGCATTTGCTTCAATACAAAAGACAAAATGAAAAAACCCTCCTGAAATCTAAGCACATAGGTTATAAATAAACTGCAGAGAACTCAGCAAATTATTCCAAGTGTGTGCTTGCTCACTGTCATTTGTCTCTCAAATCACCTTTTCCCTATACTGCTTTCCCTTACTGCAACTTTTTCCCCATAAATCAGAGGCAATGATTGCTGGGATGTGGTTTTTTGCATTCTATCCCTTCCAAAGTTACAGGCACAGAAGGCTCCTAATTCCTGACCATAGACCCTCAGGTGCTGTTGCAATAAATACATTAACATTCTAGGGAATAAGAAATCAAATAAGTAGCACAAAACCCAAACCACACATTTCTGAAGTAGGAGGGAAGACATATCTTTGCCATAAAAAATACATCTATAGTGCTGCTTCTAGTAAGTCTACAAGAAGAACTTTTATTTCCAGCTATCTCACAGGTTTCAAAGAACACTGAAGCAAATAAATGCTTGCAATAAACATCACATGAGAGGTTTTCTCATGACTGTTGTTTTGTTGGCCTGCCATAGGCCAGGACAGGATTAGCCTCCCCTAACCTGAGGCACGTGCAGGATTAGATGGAATCCCAGCTTCTTCCCAGTTGTCACCAGAAACAGACAGGCACTTCCAGGGAACAACTCAGCTCTTCCTTGCAGATGTCTCAGGTAGGTTGTGCCCTAAAAGTGCCTCTTATCACTCCATGCACTGTAGAGAAAACAGCATTATCATCCCAGGCACAGGTGTCTATACTGACATCCATATTCACTACAAGGAATTCTTACCCAGCAAGGCTTAACCTTGCCAAGGCTTCAGCAGCTGTTTGGAGACCATTTGGAAACAGCAAGAAAGAATTAGCCCAGCATGACCATGTTATCTGAACAGGGGAACTCCAAAATATTCCTACACATCCACCCAAGAAGAAACGATGCCACGACCCCCACGTGAAATGTTCGTTTTCTTAAATGTTTTATCAAAAAATTGCAGCTAACTGGTAAATGTTTCACAAATGGCCAAGATGAAGAGGTATTTGCCCGAACACAGGGCTCATCAGAAGGTATAAAAGCAGTTTCATAAAACTGCTTTTCACATTTTTCCTGTGAAAAGGAGATTATGACAGTTTTACAGATGGGTACATTTAAGTACAGAAATATAAAGCATAAAGCCTGGCTATCAGGGCAAGTCATCAGCAAAGCTAGGTAAGTACCATTTTTCCTTTTCTGTCCTGTTCTCCAAATGCCATGTGACTCTGACTTGCTGGAAATGATACTTACAAGAACCTCACTCTCACAAAAAGAAAAAAAAAAGCACGCAAAAAGCCTTGTCCCCTTCTCAAGTTTAAGTAAAAGTGCCTAATTTAATATTTAAAAATGAACTTATAACCAGCTCGCCAAATTCATATGCTTCAAACACACCCTCAAACTAATTCATAAGGCATGAGATAACTAATTCAATGACCTTACCTCCATAAAATTGCCCAATTAAGAGAAAAGTGAGGAAAATAATTTTCCCTAAGGTTTTTGGTTGGATTTTTTTCTCTGATTGAATATCACCAACACAAGTACCATTGGCAATTAACACTGAGGAAACTCAAGATCTATTTTTGAAAGCCCATTGCAGATTACAAAACAAACCTTCAAGGTTGCTAAATATTTTTATTCCTAAGATTTTTGATTTTTTTTCTACCAATAAGGAAAAATTATCGGAGCATAAAACCACAACAAAAATAACTTCAATGCCTGACCACACAAACTGCAAGAGCTTCCCATGGCACAACACAGATGAATTTCAATCCATGTACACAGCTGGAGCTACAAGAGAATTTCTGTATGCATGTGAATAAAGCTACAGCTTCAGATGTGGGGGTTTTTTTTAAATTTGTTTTTTCCTTTATTTTTATTTTCAGTTTGGCTGCACTATAAGGTGAACATGATGTTGACCCAGTTTCTCCCCCCTTACACTTAGGTAAAATCTGAGGATTTTTACTCAGCTCTACTAACAACAGGTAGAAAAAAGTTTTAGAATGGTTGATGTATGAGTTTAAATTTCCATGATTTAAATCTAGAGGTTAGGAATAAAGAAGTAAAAGAGTCTACCAAATAGTTTAAGGGATGAGGGGAGAAAAAGTATTGAATTTCTTCAGTTCACCAATTCAATTAATATTACATTTTGGTATGTTTTTCATATTAGATGTGTAGCCACCTAACAAATGAACTAGCCTGAACTTCTCAATCATGTTAAAAAAACCAATTTCTTTTCCCTTGAAAATTCAGGCTTTAAATGTATGCTAAAATTGTGCAGTTAACAACATCTAGCTATTTTAATAATAAACTGATTATTTGAAGTAGAACACAGATTTTGTGTCACTCAATATTTCAGTTTTCAGGAAAACTGAATTTCTACTGGTTCAACATTTTAGCATTTCTATGATTTTATGACTGTTTCTTTGGCAAGGTCAATGAACCTGGGAAAGCCTCCAAAGTATTACTTGAGGAAAGGCCAATTTTAATAATTTTTCAAGACTACAATATCAATGCACATACACCTCTCTGTGCAGGAGTGTAATGCACCTTTTCTACATGGCTGTGCATGGGAAGTTTCCTCCCCAAGGGTTTTCAAAATTACTTCTGTCACAATTTCAGCTGATGCCAAGTATGTGTCTTTTCTATATTATCTTTCTATGTGGACCAACATAGAACATGCCTCAAAACCAAGGACAAAACCAAGTTTGGCTTCTGTAATTCCCACTTTCAAGCTAGAGATGCCAAATGACTTTTATATCTTCTTTTTCATCATACAAGCCAGCTCAAAATCAACAAGGTACTTTGTATTTTGTGCAGGATGTTTATGGAAACCATCCTTAAGTCAAGCCACGTGAACTGGGGGATCCCCAAACCTGGATGTTTTAACTTTCAGAGTACCAGCTTGCATCAGCAGTACTTAGAGGGAAGTCTCTAAGATTTTTACCAGAGCAGGTACAATTACAAGACTTCTCTCCCCATTACCCACCTTTGTTTTGGGACTGGAGCAGCAAAATTATGCAATGAAGAGGAAGGAATTAGGCAGCCAAGCTGCATTCAGATGAATTACAACCACCTGCTACATGGGAACTTCACACATGTGCTCAGGGAGGTGAAATGAATGCACACTCTCTTTGAATGCCATCAGTCATAATGGAATTTTACTTGCTGCCTGGTGGTACTAATACACTGGCAAAAGCAAGAGTTTTTGAGAGTGGAGGAAAACCAACACTGTGACGTGAGAGGAAAAATCCTTAATCAAATTAATACAGTGAATTAAATTAATCCCAATGAATTGCAGCGATTTTGCATCAGAAAAAGGCAAAAAAAAACCCACCCAAAACAAACTGACCCAACAGTGCACAAGCTTAGCTTCTTTAAATCACAGACTAAGGCTTTGATTTTATTTATCCAATGGTGAGGGCCAAGCTTTTGCAATCTGTACTGGATGTCAGTTCCAGTATTTACCTGCTACATTATCCCACCCCAAAGCTGTTAAATGGCATGCAGACATCTGTGTTGTCCTGCAGGTATGGGAATCTTGGCAGAATTACAGAATAATTACAAACCAAAAACGTAATTTGGAGGAAGAAACATGAGCATTACACTGCAGGCTTTTTGATCAAGCATATTACTGCTTTTTGGACTATACTACAGGTTATTGTTACTTGGAAATGGAAAGTGGAAGTATGTTAAACAAACTGTACATAATTTGGGTTCAGTGAGCAGGCTGTATGCATCAGCAGTCGTCAGCTGTTGGTCAGACAGATAAGTTACACCAAAAAAATCCTTCTTGGTGTGCAAGGTAATGCTCCTGTCATTCACTCAGTAGGTTCCTTCTCTGCTTGACTGAAACTGTCTCCAAGGTCCATGGTAATAAATGACCCTGAAAAAAGCTCTCCCTAAATGATGCTACCAAGCATCAACTAAAGCTAAGGCATTTCAAGAAAACTTGGGGCACTGAATTTTGCAACGTATTTGGGATTTCAAGATCTGCTGTCTTTGTAGATGGGATGCCCTGTACCTTATAGAATCATAGACTTCAAAACACAAGAAACACAAAAATCACAACATATAAGCAGACTACACATACATGGACACTATGCCTTTATGTGTGTTGATTCTCCCCCCCTTTCTTCTCACTTGATAGTTCAAAAGAATTAAGTACACTAAACCAAGGACAACTGCATAAAGCAGACACATTAAAATCTCTCTATTCTATAATATTCTAAGAGGAAAGAACTTTTTAACCAAACTTCAGAAATTCCCCCCTAAGATCACTGGTTCATCGATATCCCACTTTTAACAGACACACCAGAAGACTGTTCTCAGACCATCTCAGCCATTTTCCATGGTACATATCCCTTGTGTTGCCCCAATGTCCACAGCTGTTGGATTTGGGATGCTAAAGGGTTTGTATACCCCTGTTCCCCTTAATAACTGATGCCCATGAATTTGTAAGCTTCCTGTTTGAACCTGGTGATTCCTCTTCTGCTTTGAAGTTTACTGACCTTAAAGCTCAATGTGTTTATCCCGTAATAATCTGAACCATACTGCTTTTCAAAGTGGTACTTTCTACTACAACTGAAGATCAAGATGCATTTTAATGAACTCCTTTATCACTAGTGAGAAATGAAGTATTGTTCCACCCCTGTATTTAAAGATTCAAAGCTGGAAATAAGGCGTGAAGTCTTTCTTAAACATTCACAGGCTTCCAACATTGGATGAAATACAGTTTTTATTGTACATGGCCATCTCATTCCAGGTGTTTCTGGTTTGTGATTTTTTTTTTTTTTTTTCAGAATAATTTTATACATTCATTCAAATGGATTTTACTCAGGTCATTTTGTATTAAAAAAACGGGTAAGTATATGCTTTGATTTTTAATGAGCAGAAAGTTGTTAGCCATTTTTCATAGCGGGCTGTGACTAATTTTATTTTATAACCTTGGCTAATAGATAATTAGGTGTTTCACTCAAATTAGCTCTAACACAGCTGGAGGCAAAGTGGGAGGAAGCAAAAAGCTAGCTTTTGCCATAAATTTTGTACTAGCAGCTTCTCAACACCTCTGTGAAGCAGCTGATAGGAAAACGCTGTATTGGATATGCAAAACCTGTGCTTGCATTTTGTTAACAGTATTCCCAGTTTTTAAGTGAAGTGAGGCTTCATAAAAAAAGACTCACAGAGGAGGAGGATGTCCCATGGAGATCATTAAGTGGATGACTGAAGCTGTATGAATTTCAAAACAAATAAACAAATTTCCTAGATCAGATACTTCCTCAGGCTTCACAGAGAGTGTGCTATCAGCCATTATCACTTCAGAGTAATCCCATCACAACACAACACTGCCAACTGGCTCAGTCCATCTCTCTCCAGTTCAAGCTCACCAGAGTCATTGATACCTCCTGACATACATACTCCTACAGGAACTCTTCAGTTACTCCAAGCACCCACTTTTGTGTCATTTTTGTTTGATGGTCCCCAGTTACAGAGCTGACACCACAAGAGTGATTCTTCAGCCACCTACACCAGGAGCTGGGTCCACATGTGCCTAACCCCATCCTCTGGGGACAAAGGAGGGTGTACACAAACCTTACAGGCATGAGGTCTTCTGCAACATGGCACTTCCACGTCAGCAGCTCTCCAAATACACAGGAGTCTCCATTTACATAAAGTTATTCTTCAATAAGCACTTTAAAAAGAACACTGGATCATGTATCATCACAGTTGCTTTAAGGTGGTGGCCTCAACATTTTATGACACATTAGAGCAGGCAGTCAAGAGAGAACCACCTAATTTTTTTCCTATTTATCCAATTATCACACACCAGAGCTGAAGGACATACTGTTCCTTTTGGCTCATTTCTACTCTTTGGATCAAGGATACTGCAAGTTTGTTTTTATATTATGTGGACAAGATATTAGACAGCATGGCAAGTTTAGCTGAATTCAGGAAGTTGGTCAGATGTCAATCTGTAATTTCATATTTATGCAGATTTTATATTGTGCTTTTGTATTATGTATTTTCTGTCACAGCCTAGTAGCTTCTTCTCTAATTATTTTTCCATCTTCTGCAACTCATGTTTCTTTTCTTATAATATCCAAAATGAAAACCTGATTAGCTTCGTAGTAAATATAAAAGATTTTTTTAAATAATTAAATAGAGAGTCAATATATCAAAAAGGACACACGAAGACTGCAAATAAAAATGGAGGGTAATCATCATCAATTTAAGTGTGCACAAGTGTCTAATCAGGAAAGATACACATATTTCACATTACTCAGGCTCAGCAGTAAATTTGCTCATTTTCCTTCATGCAGCATTTGTGTTTTGTAGATAACTAATATCTGATTACTTACAATACATTTTTGTCAGTACTGCTACCTATCATTTATACATATTGGTACATCTATGTTTGCAGTCTTTCAACATCAGGTTAGCTACTTATCACAAATAGTGCATTTCACAACAGTCCCTTTTCTTAGACATATCATACTAACAGTTTTAGAAAAAGGACAGAAACTTGTAGGTTCATTTAAGCACAGTCTGAAAAAATTCAGAATAATTCTAAAACAGAGAAGCATTTTTACCAAGTAGAATATTCTTAGCAATTTATCACCCATTTAATGGTCAAAACATCTGTGACCAACAGATGTTAAAATAACCACCTATGAAAGGTCTTCCTCAAAACAGCCTCCTTGAAAAGCTCAGAACCTAAGTTATATTATTTCCCACCAACAGGCTACAACTTGAGATGGTTTCCTTCAGTGATGAAATCATGATGCACTCACCTCACGTGCACGCTCACGGGATCATCAGGAAAACAGTGATTTTACAAGTATCTTCACTGAATTACTTATGTCAAAATCGTTCAAATTTACAAACACGCTACAAAATTTCTCATTCATCAGAGATCAAATATTCCAACCAACTTGTAAAGTTGTTCTGCTTTTTACTCAGACAACAAAAAAAACGTACCTTTTTTTTCCCCCTGAGTTAAGTACAAGGCTTTGTGTGATGTCACCCCATCTTTGCTGTTATTTTCAAACCCAACACTCAGCTTCTTTACTTTGTTGATGTCATGACACCATCACCTTGTTTGGTGACTTTATGTATCTTATAGCATTCGTCTAGTACAGCCATTTGCTAACATCAAAACCAAAAGAAGGTATTTTTCAGGTATATCTTTCATGCTTTCTTACTGTTAAATGTATATATCAATATTTTTGTCTAGATGCAAAAACAAACATACCTTCTCAATGCCTTCAAAGCTTTTTTTCCCACCTCTGTGCTCCTTGTTGTAGTTCTCATTTCTCATGCTTCTGTACACGTCAGCCTCTGCTTCTTGGCAACCACATTTTTTGACGTTTGCTGAGCCAAAACCAACCACTAAATGATCATCCCCACTTCTATTGATCATAGGGCATCCATCCAGCTTCTTTCAATCAATTGATCTCTTGCTGCTTCTGAGCTCCAAACAACTGGTAATACATTTTGCCCTGCAGAACTCTGCTGCTTCCTCCTCTGCTCTCTTCAAATTGATATTGCTCTTTCTCCAATTTATCTACTGGCTTTTTTCCACGCCAGGGAATCCAGTAAGGTGTTTAACAGAACTCTCCTTCCTCCTGTGCTTGGCTGTGATCTCTAAACACCTAACTGAGCAAAAAAAAGAAAGCTAATAAGGGACTGAAATAACATCAATAAGCTCTCTTCAGTTAATGTCTTCATCCACTATGCAGCTCACCTAATTCCACAGTCAAGTTTCACATCTTAAGGCCATTTGCAAATATGGGCAATAGCACAAAATACCCCAAATCTTCTATTGAAATTAAATGACATTACATACTCATTCTTCTACCCATTATATTTTGTCACTACACATAAGGCAATTCTAGTACTGATGGGGTTTGTTTGTTTCAACACGTAGACAAGAATATTTCCTTCAGCACTGTTAGAACACAGCAGTGACCCTCCTCCCCCAGTAATTACAGACCTCATAATATCTGACTTTGGGAATCCACCACAAAGAATACCAAAGGCAAGAGAATTCTAGCAGCTTATTTTCTTCTTTGTAAAGGCAGGAATATTCCACTGTGTGTTTCCAACTGGATTTCCTTTTCATGGTTCTCTTTGCATCCCTGACAGTTAGGGCCACAAATACTAATGGGAGTTTAGTATGATGAATCAGCAGGTGTAGCTGCAATATATAATAATTTGAGAGCCTGTATTAATCACCGTTTGGAAGTTACACAGGATGGCAGTCTGCAGGCTTTTATGTTTAGTTAAACACGTTAAAAAATATGTTGAACTCATGTGAAAGCATATCAAGATCTGGGGAGAGAACACCCTGCATGTCTACGCAAGATCTTTTCTACCCAGCATGGTAGCAAGAGCTTGAGAAATAAATGACATGAACTTTAACCATAAGCAACCAGTGAATTTGTTGAGATTCTCCACAGGTTTTGCTTGCTAGTTCATATTGCTATAATTAAGCTTAAAGCAGTGGCATCTACTGAGCTTTCATCAATTTTGTGACAGAAAAACATGGGCAAAAATACACTGCTGTTATAAAATTAAACTCAGTAGGTAGCTTAAGTAATTCACAACACCTGGATTTATATTACTTGACAAATCTTTCAAAACTATCAACTTGCTTTGATGAAAGAACTTCAAGATTTGTATTTGGCTAACACATGTCAAAATGCCATTTGTATTCTAAGCATGGCCTTTGACCAGAGAGACAAAAAGAGCTGTCTCCAGGAGCCAGCTGGGGCAATCAAGAACCATTAGCAACCTGTGGATACTTCAATCACTGAACCTATTGACAGGGTAGCTGGATCCTAAAGACAGTCATTTAAAAAAAAAAAAAATCTAGATAGGATTAGGAAATAGCTGCCTTTTAGTCAGAACCCATTCACATTATCTCTACCTATCCCAGCTCCTCTTGTATATGTATGAAAGGCATTAACAAAGATACCTGAGGATTGAGAAAAATGAGGCAGATGACCTTATGAAAGTGGACCTGTAAAACAAGACATGAATCAGAATGCTGCCACATACCCACAGTTGAAGGTGTAATTTTTAATTTTTTTTTTTTCCCCCCAGGAGAACTTGCTGAAACAATGATAAAGTACTCCAACTTTAATAAGGACAAGAGGATAAAGAGGGAGAAACACCATTAAGAACCATGACAGTTCTGAGTGAGAGGCACAGAGCCTGTTCCACACCACTGGGTGATTTATAGGAGGAAGAGGAGGAGAGGGAGTTCCTCCCAGAGCCCGATGGATCCCCAGACACTTTGTCTATGAAACTTTCTGTCTTCTAAGGAGTAAGCAGAAGTGACAAATGGTTGGCATGAAATCTTTTGACTGAGGATAACATCCTCCTTACCAAGCCTTCCAATGGGAAGTTTGCACAGTGAAGAAGGGTCCATAAAGAAGCTTGAGGAAAAATGGTCACCATCAAAGGAGCTAAAAGGGCACTTCTCAGAAACAGGGACAAAGGTTTTGATTTATGGAGTATAAAAGACAGAAAGATGAGAACAGAATTAGATTGGGTCACATATACAAGTGGATACATGAAATGGAAGACCCTGTGAACAGAAACAGAAAGTCTGCCCATGACTAAAAGCACAGAAATTTTTCTTCTGAAAAAAAAAAAAAAAAGCATTTTTATAAGTCTCACAAACAAACTGATAGAGGTGTTTATTTCTCTAACAGTTGTTCTTGATGCTAGTACTGCATTCCTCCCAGAGCCTCATCTTTTTTTTTTCAGCTCTGCAGAAAAAAAGAAAACAAAACAAAACAGCTTAAAGTTGTTTTCTACTATCATTCCAGATTAAAAAAGAAAAAAAAAAAAAGAAAAAAAAAATCTATTTGCAGCTTTCTGTTTCTGAGCATCTAGTGCCATCTATATTCTCAGGATGTTTTCACAGTCTCTGCATGAAAACAATTACTTTCCCTGTCCTAAAGACTCAGCACATTTAAGTGCAGTCTTTATTACCCAGATCCTCAAATCACATGTACAGAAGGACTTTCTAAAATGACAACTGATCAGGACTGCTTTGCTTTAGGGGATGCTAATTTGAGAATCCTTTAATTGTATAGAGTACCAAAGAGCATTATAAAGCCACCTTCTCAAAATTAAGACATTTCAAGGACACTTTGGATCAGACATACTAAAACGCTACCAAAAGTTTTGAGCTTTCTTCCTGTAAACTCTGTAACTATTCACCATTTAAAATATAGGAACTACCTATAGGAATAGGAGAGTCAAAGCAGGCTCTATAGAACCTACTCTCATTCTGTATCAAACAGGAATGAAGTTCTGCAGGTCAACCTTGCTTCAGAAATTCGACAAGAAAATGAACATATGGACGACCTGTCTCCTTTTGAAGCTGACAACAGGTACTACCCTCTAGCAGTGGAAAAGATGAGTTTTGCAAATAAGGGTAAGTTCTGGAGCTGAAACAGCACCGAGGTCCAAAAATCCCAGCCCTGCACTCAGAGGAAAGCAGACCTGGAGATCCCAGTCCTGCATGTAATTTCAGAAGAAACACTTGACTCTACGAAATACACAAGACTGGAGAAGCTGTAAAACTCCTTTCTTATAAAGGCATCAGAGTTTCTTCAAGGCTTTTTTATTTGGCCAGTCTTGCATTAAAGCTTTTTATCTTGGCAAAGCTCAGTGGTAGACATGGGCCAGGAAAGCAGTGCTGAGACTTTCCTCAGAGCAGCAGCACTTGGAATCAACCCCAAACCCCACAGATTCTCCACCAGCGCAGCCGAATCTCTCTATTTAAGCAGGACAGATATAAAGATAAATTAAATATGGCACCAGGAGCCTTTTCCACATGTAAAGGCAGTTTACTGTGTTGAAATAAAAGCATTTTTAAGTGAAGTAAATGTCTCTTCCTTCTGTCTTGGGTTTACCCAAGCCTACAAGGACAGAAACTGTACTCCTTGAAGAGATACTGACAAATGCTCTTTACCTGAGAACTAATTCTGCCACCTGACTGCAGAATTCCCTGACAGTGGTGAGAGATTTCTTCCTTCAATGTACTCCAGCTTCTGCTTTGAACAACTGACTGAACATTTTGTGAGGAATACAGGTCAATGCCTTAATAACGTACTTGACAAACAGTGGTACAATCTCAGCAGATGCATAAGAACATAATTACCTGTGTGCCACGAGCAGTAACAGTAAAAATATCAATCAAATTCAAACCAAGTATTCATCTTGTTTGCAACTGTTTTAAAGTTTCCAAGTCATCAAAGAACCACGAAAAGAAATCAGCAATGAGAAAAAGCTTATTAGATCATATTTTACATCTTCTTGGCAAGATAAAATTGCTCTCTACAGCAAATATCTCAGTGCTTTGCTCTGGTAGCATC
Organism: Florisuga fusca; assembly: GCA_038090715.1. NCBI lineage: Eukaryota > Metazoa > Chordata > Aves > Apodiformes > Trochilidae > Florisuga > Florisuga fusca. The sequence continues at coordinate 8,795,260 of JAAWXA010000013.1, forward strand.
TCTTTCCCTTAGATGATTCAAACTATTACAAAAGGAAGAAAAACTTCTTTTGGAACTTTATTGATGGTTGTGGCCTTATTTGCCATCTAAATTTTCCTTTGCTCAATTTAATCCTATTTTTCACATCTCAGATGTTCTATAATTTTCAGGTCCCACTTTATGACTGGCATTTATCTCAAGAAAATACCTTTTATCTTACCCTCTTACTGATGAAATAATTGAATAATTAAGCCCATGGATATATTTTTTGGGCGCCTTTTACTTTTTAGGCACAGATGGACCTATAATAAGTATTCCAAAACTGTAAAAGGAAATGTTCTGATTCTGTTAACATTTTCACGGAGGCCAAATTATGAATTTGGCATTAACACTCCCCAATATCTATCACAAATCCAATTTCTTAAGTTTGCATTTGAGTTTTTGTGGTCACATCACATGGGTAATTCAGAGTCATCTGGATTCAATCCTTGATTTTTCTCACTAAGATACTGACTGCATTCAGTCAAGCCCATGGAATGTTATCAGGTATTCATTTATGTAATTATTCTTCTATTAAAATTCAATTTTTAGGCTTGCATAATACCAATACCAGATTAAGAGGCATGCAGTTACTCAAATTACATGGCCTTTTTCAAGGATGCAAAAAGGTTACTAACATGTATCAATTGGACTGCAGTGTCATAGCTTTAAGGTTTTAGGTTTTTTTTAAAGTACATTTTAATTCTGCAATTAAACTATAGATCACCTTATGAAGAAAAAGTTAGCATATTGTTATAATGACCATATAAATCATATGCATAATCAAGTTATATTTTTCTAATTAGCATGTAACTACATTTTTACATAAATTTTCACTACCTGCAAAACACTTACTGAAAGAGTTGTTGAATTTTAAGGATCATCCCATAAAACACCAAGATTTTATCACTTGTCCTGTTTTCCACCTATAGAAGGTTGGCTGAAGGGATAGATGTTCTTTCCTCACAGAATTTTAAGATGTGACAATATGATGAAATTGCTTCTAAAAAGAACCACTGGCCTGTGACCATCCTTCCAGTGATGGGGGTTTTCCCTCTTGAATCTCTCAAAAGGGAACTGAAAGGAATCTTTGGCAATGATCCTATTAAGAGGTTTCCATCAGCAATCACCCGATCACTGCAGGGAGCAGCAGTTTGACCTCAGTCCTCCAGAAGTCTCTGTCTAATCCCTTGCAGAGATTTTGCATGTCCAAATCAAAGACAGGAACATAATTTTATATTGATCATGGCTTTCATCTCTCCTTCCTTAAAAAGCTTGCCCTTGGCCTCAGATATCAACACTGCTTATAAGTTTTTTCCCTTCTGTTTTTCCCTGTAATATTTTTGAGTATGAGTGGAATGAAAAACCATGCTGGTGAAGCTACGAACACACTGACCAGAAAGAACAACAAAACTACAGCCCAATGCAAGGCAACACAGTACTCTGAGTATTATAAAAAGCCAAGCACAAAAAGCACTTCAATTTACAGACATATCAGGAGTACAGATGGATCAGCTAAATCTTACAGTCAAACTATAAAAGCTAAATACCAGTCCTTAAAGCACCACTGCAAAACTCAACTCACTGTGTGATGAACAAGACTTGGTTATCTTTCTTAAGATTGTTTCTGTCTTCCTGTTTGGCATCCAGTGACAATAAAAGCAGCATCCTGAAAGTGAGAGAGAGAGAACTCTGAACTCTGCACAACAAAGCATTTACATTAGGAGCTCAGTTTCTTTGAAATGCTTATCATACCAGAAATAATTGTGCTGGTATTTCAACAGATGTATCTTTAGCCTGGCCCCCTTTTTCCAATGTCCTGAGTGTTCTGGAATATGAAATAACTGCTGTTGTATCCCATAACATTGTCATTTTATCTACGTGGATCTTGGCATACTCATCCCTAGTTCATGTGTCTTCTGCCTATCAAGATTCTTCTGACAAACCCAACCTATGTGAAGTTTTAATTATCCAAATAACACACAAAGGCAGGAAAAAAAATATTAAATAAGGGGAACCCTTCCCCCCCCTCTTTAAACATAGAAAAAAAAATGCTCTATGCAACCATGACAAGAAGGGACTGCATCCTGAACCAGTATATTCTCTCATAACCTAGGAAAACACCAAAATATTGTATCAGGGAATACAGAAGATCATTTATCTTGAAAAATCATAACCTAATTCAACTGAAACTAGTTACACAGCTTCTGCCTAGGCAACAATCTCACATCAGATCTTTCAGCTGGTAAACCTTGAACAACTAAGGCTCACCTAGAACTGTCATCAGCAATCTGCCAATAATGTGGTAACTCTGACGATTCTATCCCAGTCCTGTTGGATTTGGAGGTTTTACTAACACACCAGCTCCAGGAGGTACATGATTTGTGAGGCTCTCAGCTTTTATTTTTAAGCTGTTTTCTCATCTCAAGATTCATAAACTAGAGAGAGACACGGAAGGGGCTGGTGGGTTAATTTATAGCTCCTTCATATCACTGTAAGATTACCTTAAATTTATTCAAATTCGAACAAGAGAACAATTTTTGAAGGGAAAATTGCTTAAAATAAAGATTCCATCCCTGCATTATTTCATTTCCATATACAGGAATAAAATGAAGAACTCCCAATCTTTACCTCTGCATCCTAAGCAACTTCCCCAACAGATAAACCTGAAGTTAAAATTAATGCTACATAGGTTAAAGCAGTTTTTCCAGATTCCAGGATTTCACCTTGTCTAAAGTAAGGTAGGGTAATCCATTAAAGAGTATTAATTTCAACCAGCTAGGACTTTAGTTAATACTCAATAAATTCCACAGGAGTGATGACTGTAGCAGGTCTTATGCACTGTTACTGTAAGAAGCTGTTTGCCACGACAGTATTTAATTTATAAAGATCTCTGTTATTCTAGTTGCTTAGTTCTAAGGCATTTGTGAAAGTCACACTCTTTAAGTGTGTAATCTAAGGGCACAAATTCTAAATTAAAAACCAGATTTAGGCTAAGGAAACAAGTCAATACACAAGCCAAGCAAGCTATGCAATAACTGGAAATGTCGTGTAAATAGCAAGAAATATTGACCTTTGGCTTTCATTCTTAAACTATTTTCTAAGTATAATATTTCATTACAAGGTATTATGAGAATTACAGCTTCTTAAAGACACACAACTTGACTTGGCTTTCATGTTGGCACTCCCTCCTGTGATAAAAAAAAACCCCAGACCTGCTACATCAAGATCCATCTGGATTAATAAAGACCTTATGCTATGAAATAGTACCTAGGCTTATGTACTGTGGGAACTGTGCCTGGCTTGTTATCATGCAAAGAGAAAGAACAGCACCTCTTGTCATTTGCTCTGTAGAGTTCTCTTATATGTAACACAGTTTTTTAAATTTCAAATGTTGGATTTCCTCAAGCCATTTTCTCAAGTGAAAGGTTGAGAAGAGGTTTACACACAAATGCTTCTTGCTAACACAATGCATCAGCAACTTGCCCACACACATCTCAGTAAATAACCCTTCTTAACCAAAAGGGTGAGATAATTCCCTGTGAGAGAACCTATATGTTAAATTAAGCTTTAATCAGAGGAGGCCTTAAAGTCTGGATGCTACAGGATCATCAGATAGCATCCATTTAACCTTAATGATTTAATAATGACAAATCTGCACTTGAAGAAAATTTCCATCTGTATCAATGTAATTTATGGTGTTTCCATAAAAAAGAGAAAATCTCAATAGGCAATGTGCTTTTGGGACAAGCTTCCATTTACCTACACAATTCTGATTTAAAATAGAAAATGTGAACCAGAAATCTGTAGTTCTAGAGATATGAGGAGAAGTAATCCAATTCCCATGTAATTCTCTTACAGATTCTGGAGGTACCAGATGCTATAATAAATGCAGTCCCAGGATACTCTGGTCCAGAGTCAGGCAATGACAAATGCTTGTTTCTGAGAGCCTTGCTGCAGTTAAAATTACAGGGATAGTCAACTGGAAATTACTGCCTCTGAGCTCTTGCTTTTTGCTTTTCCTTTCCTCCTGAAATTCGATGTAAAAATACACACAGCAAGTCCTCTTTATTCATATGAATGTAAGATAAACACATGCATGGTGTTTTATATGACACTAACTTCATTCCCTGAAATAACAGGGCTCCACCATTCATCAATGATTTTAAGTAAAACCCAGCTACTACTTTTTGCTTTAAAAAAACCATCAAAATATAAGTTTTAATAGCTGAAGCTTTGAATAGGTGCCCCTTCTTTGGCCCCATTTTTAAAACTTTCATTTTAAAAGAACACAAATTCTACCATGAAGTAACATTTTGTTTCTATCACATTGTACTCTTCTATCAACATTTTATGCAGCCATAAATATTTTCATTTTTTGAATTATGAAAAAAAAATTTAAGTGATTCACATTTTCATATTTAAATGTATCACTTTTAAGAGTAAAGGGCATCAAGATGTGTTTAGAAACCTTGTAATTTGGTCAATGATACCCATTCAGCTGGTAGCAATCAAGAATCCATGCCTCTTCACAAAACTTATGAGGAACACCTGAAATCCACAAATATGATGCTACTTGATCTAAAGGCACTTTTGTTATAAAACATTATCTGCTCCAGGCTGCCAATGTAAACTCTTGAATTTAAAACAACTGCTTTGTTCCTTTTGTCCACTGTATTTACAGGCTCTTTTTAGTCTTATGATATAAATACTTGTAGATTTTCCCCCCAAAGCCCTTTCTTTGCCTCTTAATTGGATTCATGATGCTCTTTTTCTTACAATATTCTATTTCATTTCATTAATATGTGCTGGGGGCAAAATTCACCTTCCCAAAGCACAGACAAGGCAAAAGGGAGATTTCTGCCTTGTTCACTGCAACATAATAAAATGCTTTCACTGAGATTGGGAATAGCCTGACATATAAATTATATCAAGCACTGAGTATCCCAGAGAAAATAAAATAGCCTCTGCTGCAGAAGTTTATTTTTCTTACTACATTTTCTAGCACAGACTTAAATAAAATCTGCACAGTTGTTTGTTTGTTTGTTTGTTTTAAATCACTGTATCAAAAAAAGTGGAGTGTAAGATGCAGAATTTGAAATGCTCAAATTAACTGTTAGATGCCTTTCCACACCTTGTTTAGGTCTTCCAAATTGTTCTCCCTTGAGTTTCGGACCTCACTCTATTAACAACACAGGGAATTTTACATCCCCAGAATGTTTCAGGGGCACAGCAAAGCTATAAAACCATCCCTACCTATGAAGTCCCTGAGACCTATTATGGGCCCACATATTCTGTCTCAAAGGGAAGTCTCATACATAGTCTGAAGTGCTGGCTACACATATATATGCACATGTGTGTGTGAGTGTGTGTGTATATATATATTTATCTATACATCCTCCCCACTAAAGCTTCAATAGGCAAAACCATCTCCTGCCTGCCTGCTCTCAGCAGTACTTAAAACAATGAGGGTACAAAGTATATCATGAGAAACTGCATTATAAATTGACAAACCTTTCACTCAGACATGCATCACAGATGTCAAATTACTGTTTTGGATTTGTCCAAGTCCTCTGTCTCCTCTCCTTTAATGATCTTTGTCTTCCACTGTTGAGAAAAAAGGAAATTGCTAAGCTTTTGAGCTACAATAACATGTTATTATCTCTAGAAGGTTAACAATAAGTTTTTTAAAAATTAAGACAGTTTCTCCCAAATTAAGTTTGCTTAGACCAGGAGTTTGGAAGTAAACACTTTTCATCTTGAAGCGCAGGTTGTGGAGCAAAATGAAAACGGGTTATTATTTGCAACAGTTTTTCTGAATCGCTGGATGCAGATTCACTTAAGTCAAAATGAATCCTCCTGATATGCCTTTCAGCATCCTGAGCTTTAATGATGCCTGGCACAGCAGTGTAATTAACAGTACCAGTGATATATAACAATTCGGAGCTTTCCAGTGGCAGAAGCAGAAGGCTAATGCCAGCTTGCTTGTTAAAGGTACACCCGGCTGCAAAGCACACCAGATGAGACAATCCCCCAGTAGCCACGTAATGAGGTAAAGACAGCTGTAAAGATTATTTCAGAGCTCAGAACGTGAAGATTTAAAGTCTTTGGTGATGCTGCAGATGTTGTTATTGTCAACCCCGCAGCCGTTGTCACTGGAAATAGAGCAGTCCTCCCATCAGACTGGACTGCAAATGCCTCAGACTTTGTTTTTTCCTTAAACACCTTTGTACATGGATGTTCCAAAGTTACCTACAGCAGTTCAGCTTAAGTGCACAGCAGATAAAATGTCCCCTTGCATACACCTCACCTTTTGAGAATTGTGTCCCACTGTCTTGAGAGAATACCAAATGATCGTTCAGTAACAGAAGAAAAAAAAAAAATATGAGAAAGTGAGAATAATTCCACAACTACAAAACATCATAATTTAAGATACTGCTACAAAAGAAATACAGACTCAGGGGCAGGGGAGAAGAGAATTCACAAAATTTAGCTGATGCCCTGGAAAGACTACTAACTATGAACAATTTTTGGAGATGAAAAGGCATAACTTTAACATAGTTACCAAAACACTGCTTTCACTTTTTTGAAAAAAGCAACAAAGATAAAATATCAACCATGTAAGAAAGGTTTTATGAGGTCTTTGGAAATATTTTTAGATGGGAAAAATATGCTAGGAATGAGCATGGGTTTTTGTTGCTTTTACTTTATGGCAATATTAACCCCTTAATATATGGGCAGGGGGAGTGATGAACCTAATTCCTCCTTAAAATATAATGGCACTTTGCATCATTCTGCCCTGGCAAAATAATTTATGGCCACTTTCAGACCTTTTTGTATTTTCACTGTGATGCAGAGGGATAGAAGAAGTTTACCCAATCTGGTATACAAATTTTACACGAATGCATAGAAAGGCAAATGTTGTTTGACAAGGAAATTTATTTCTTGAATTATAATTCTGAGAAGACTCATTTTCTTCCCACAGTGGTGAGTTTTCAGCTACGTGAAGTGTTGAAACTTTTTAATATTGAGTGAAAGTGCTTAAGTGAAAACTTTAGCAACAAGATCTTTTTGTAAGGAAACCACTAGGCTCTTTCCTGCTCTGAAGCACTGTAAAAAGCCAAAAATGACTGAATTGCAGACACCTGGTTGAATAACAAAATTAAATTATAAAGTACACGAGATCCAAATTTATGCTGTTGTAAGTGGGACGGATATGGATGGATCAGTATTAATAGTGTTTAATTTGTATGTATATAAACATACTGACTGACTTGGATCTAAACTGGTAAACTGGTTCAGTTACCCTTTGCAACTGGTACACATTGTGAAGAGTGGTATGATCATCATAACTCTTAAATTCAGCTTGTTTTTAAAGCTCAGTAAATAACTCACAGGAAATAAGGTGATCCGTTTTATCCCATTTCAGTTAATGAATTTTCCATTAACTAATATTTACTCTCTCTACTTAAAATAACAGACATAGGGGATGTGTATCTTGAAAATGCATTAACAGGTATTTGCCCCTCCAGATCAGTGTCTAAAAGTTGGCTTTTATTTATATTCACGTTGAATGAAATGGCTTCCAAGCCAAGATTCCAAGCAAATATTTAAAGGAATTAAGCTTATCTGAAACATCTTTTCAGCTTGGACATGGGGATGGGGTGTTTTCATCCAAACATTAGAATTCCATGCATCGGTTCCAGTGCAAATCCTCAAAGAAATAATCTGGTTTACAAGAAAGCACATGGTAGCACGGGTACCCAAAGGCAGTTGAAATACTCTAAGATGGTTATTATAAACCCCTCTCTCAAGAATATGTGTCTTCACAATAATAAAAAAATCTTGTAAATATTTCTAAAAGAGAAACCTTTTTTTCATGACAGCCTAAATGAAAGCTTTATCATCTCAAAAGCACTGTACAATTCAGATGAATCAACTGAAAAAATGCAATGCCATAATATTTTAAATAAGAAAAATAGAAAGGGCTGGTCCTTCATAAAAGTGTCTGTTTTTTATTTTTAGAGGTGTGAGAACAATGACTATCTGTTCCCTTCTATAAAATACTAAAATGTCTACCTAACTCAGATATTCTCCCCACAGTTTTATTCATTTTTCATGTCCTCCATCTCTGTTCAGAATGTTTCAACTGATTTTTTTCCTCTATTGTTCACAAAAAGAAAAATGTAAAATAAATCCAAAGCTGCATATTATCCATGTTTCTATATATGCAGAGGACTGTTTCTTCCTAAAGCATTTTCAAAGGAGAGCACACACATTACATGATCTGCATAGAATATCATGAGTGAAATAAATAAAAGCCATGAAAAAGAAAAGGAATCATGAGTTTTTCTGCTGTCTCCTTGCACCCTAGATGTCACTATAAATTTGTTGATATTCCTAAAGATTATCACACAGCTCTGAGGAATTCATAAGGTTTTTAAAACATCCCTTTGTCCTGAATGGAAGTGCAAGAATGCAAATGAAGGACAAAATAAAATCCTCCAACCTTATCGAACAAAATCCCCTTTCTTGAGAGAAAACATTCCAAAAAGTTTTATGTCAATTTTCTGTGACAAACATTTTCTGAGAGTAAACACATTGAAGTAATTTTGTCTAAATCTACAATTTTCTTTTATCTTTTGCAGGGATGCAAAAGTGCTGTCAAGAGGGGAAAAATAGGCAGTAAAATCAGAAAACAAGTTGGCAAAGGAGAGGAACCACACATGGGCTGAAAACCACGACAGTCATCGGGGTGTTACTATTGGGGTTTCAGAGGGAACAGAAAATTATCAGCGAGGCTACCCCACATCCCACTGCTATGAGATTACTGCTTCTGTAACAACCCCTGGGGAATACATCTTTCCCTTTTTTCTATCGTTGGGACTAAATCAAGCCTAACTACACTGTTAGGACACATTTACTTCCCCCTCTCAGCCAGCATCTAATTCTTTCTGTTTAGATCTGCCTAGAGTGTATTTTCCACAGCAAACAGAAAAACTCCAGAGAAAAGTCACTTGAGCTGAACTGGGACCTCAAATCCAAAAGTTTCACAAACTCTTCTTCACAAATAAAAAAACCCAATATCTTTCTGATTTGATTTATTCTATAATTGCTTTTTCAGTAAATGGTTTCTTTAAGAAATTTGTTAAGTATCAACGGTCATCATTCATTGAATAACAGCAATAGCTATGATAATCTGTCCCACCTCTGGAAGGGTTTTTTTGTTTTTGTTTTTTTCATTAGTTTAGATTTTTTTTTTTTAATAAAGAAATATTCTTGCAGGGCCAGATGTCACGGGCTTGATGCAGGAATGACAAAGGAAAATTCTTTGACATGTTTTAAACATGAGGTCAAATCAGACAACAAAATAATGTTCTCTACCCTTACAACACGTGGGTGAAACACTTTTCCTTTTTTGTTGTTGATAAAAAGAGACCTTTAAAAAGCTAAGAATTTCATCCAGTCATCTATTTTGCATTTTCTTTATCTTTTTTTTCACTCATTATCTCCGTTTTCCACTTAGTATGTGCTACCTTTTAGACTCTAAGCTCTTTGAAGCAAGGGCTGTCATGTTTTCTATGCTCCTACAGTGCCTGGCACAATAGGGCCTGACCTAGCTAACTCCTCATCAGTGCTGCAATACAGATGTTAAATAATTAGCACAGACCTGTTGTATTCATAGCATGCACCTCAGTGCACTGAGAAACCCTGTTGCAACGTGAGGGTACATCTCTGTTCCAAGAAAACAACAATAAAAATAATAAAAAAAAAATCACTCTGGAGATTTTCCTGCATGAAAGCATGAGGAAAAGCTGGCATTAGCAATGAGTAAAGCTGCTAGGAAATCAGGTAGGGATTTCTAAACAACACTCTTCCCACTGTGTTCAAACTCAGCTGTGCTGAAACCCAACTTTGCAGGTATTTTTGTTCAAAGTAATTAAGGCTCTATGGCACTGCTGAGGAAAAATGCATGCCTATCAAAGCACTGAAAAGAAAACTTCACTCTTTACAAGAGGAAGCACTTTTAAATTGCTTTGCTGTTTAATTCCACCTCAGCTGCACACAAAAATTAACAAATCTGCTTTCAGACATCCCTGTTATTCTTCATCAAGTCCCCAAGGTGTCTCAGTGAAACTAGACTGAACGTGTGTAAAGTGCATTACAGGAATTGTGCTCCCAAATAGTTCACCCGAGTGCCAAATGATGCCTTCAAGTCTCACCCATACAAACCATACAAGGCCAGTGAGATTTCACAGGGAAAATTTAAGGGAAAAAAAACCCCAACTCACTCATTATTTGGTATGTTATGAATACAGATATTTTTCCTAATTGAGTTCTTTCCATTCTGAAACTGAGGCTGTGCTACATCTCAAACTACCAGTTGAAGAAAAAAAAAAAATAAATAAAAACCCAAACAAAACACTGGAAATTGAGAGTTGGGAGGGGACGTGAAGGATGAACAGATTTCTGTTGCAGGATTAAACAGGGAGAAAAAAAAAACAGGAGGAACTTCCCAGAACAAGCAGTGATTTGGATTCAGAATGCCTTCCTGGTGGCTTTGTTTCCTGACTCCATCAGCTAGAATTTTGATAAACATTCTTTACAACAGCTACTTATTCACACAAACAAAGGAAGGGTGGTATAGGGCCTCAAGTTTTTTCATTTCCTACAGAGTCTAAAATGCTTGTTGTCTGCAGTACCAGTCTGGAATTAAAGAATGCAACAGAATTTTTACTTTAATATTGACTGTGCAAACAATCATGGTACAATTTCACCGGATAAAAGGGTTATCTTCTAAAATGCTAAAACCCAGAAAACTCTCTTCCTACCCATTGTCTCTTTGTCATGTGTAGTCAAACACACCTCTATCACCCTGCTGCTTCAAACATACCCTTTCCCCAACTCCAAATGCCAAAACTTGCTATTCTTTGCTTACATATCAGCTGCTACACAGCTTTGACCATCCTTGTTGCCTTTAGATTTGTTTTCTGATTTTTTTTGAGAAAGGCTCTTCCAAACAGGGTAATGAAAACTGAGCTACTCAGAACCCAGTTACCAGCGTTGGGAAATGAATTAAGAACAAAGAAATCCTTTTGCTGCCTATTAGGAGCAGGCAAACCTTGACTAACTTCAGAAAATGCACAGACTTTGCAGTTTAGACATGTAGGGAATACAAAGCAATATTTTATCATCTCCTGTGCAGGCTCTGATCTGCAAATCCTGCTGTTCCCACATTACATACAACCACGCACAGCTCCTCTCAGATGAAATGAGCAGGAAACCTTCCTGGAGGCCAGAAGCTTCAACAATTGACATAAGCTGGTGACAATTTCTGGTGGTGCTTCAAATCCATTTCTTCAACACAGGCAGCCTGGCAAGACTAATGTAGAGTTTCATATGCATGTGTTTGGTGTGCTTGGGGTTTTTTGTTTTGATTTTTTTTTTTTTTTTTTAATGTGTACATGCCTACATTTAAACAGAACTGATGAGAAAACTGAAGTAAAATAAAAAAAGAGGTCACTGTTATTAGTTTGCAGGAATGATTCAGTTGTTCAGTTTAGCCTTTTCTATCAATGAATTTGACAAATTATGTTGTTAGCTTTCAGCTAAATAACTAAGAAGATTATTACCAATCTTTTCCAATGTCTACTCTCTTTTTTGAGTATCTGATTTCTCAGTTTAAACAAGAAGTATATATATTGGGCCTGGGCAGGATTTCTAACATTTCATTTGGAATTTGTCATTGATTTCATTACATAAAGATTAAAACACAACTTGAAAAAAATATGAATTTAAAGGGCTGTTTGATCTGTTTTAGTGTCTGTAACAAATCAAAGCAAACACCATTTACTACTTCACCACAAAATCATGAAGGAAGCACAGGAAAGCTCTCTAAGAATCCTACAAGAGATGTTATTCTTCTAGCAAAGGGCAACCAGGAAAAGTCTTTGCAATGAAATCTGTCCAAGAATTCTAACTTATATCCAAACCACACAAGTCTGAGTAGTATTAAATCAATGCTAGCCTTAAGAGACCATCTTTAAGTGGGAGCTGCTTAAGGAAAGGGTGTCTTGCAGCATATCCCAAGTGTTACCCACACACTCACTTATGCTGGCAGATGGCAGATTTGGATCTCAGTTGGAATAGCAGAGCCTGTGGCTGTGATAATACTTTGAAAAGGAAAAGAAAGTAAATCACTTTCTCTACGCACAGATTATAATTTTGGTTTTTGTTTCTGTTTTCCTTTTTCTCTCTCTCATCCTTTGTTAACTGCAGGGAAGATGAATCATATCAGGCATTTTGCACTGTCTACAAAGCATGCTTTTTCTCCTTTCCTCAGCACTGAAACTCATGATTGGTTGGTGTAAGAAGCTCTCTTTTCAGAGCTGCCCCTTTGAGGTTGATGGTAGTAATTTCTAGGGAACACAATAGCTCGATGAAGTCACAGTCGTTAAAAGGGATCAGAATTATTTTAGGTCACTTCCACAGAGAGCTAAAGGATATTAACATCCATAATATCAAAGCACAAATTCATCAGCATAATCAAATAGGCTAGTTCAAGTAATTACTCTTCAAAAACTATAATCACAAGTCCTCTAACTAAACCTCAGTTCCTCCGTAACCCACATTTATGCCACCGTGGCTTTTTATCCTCATGCGGCAAGACCACAAAAGGCTTTTATGAGTCTCTTACTCTCTGCAAAACATAAAAGTATAAATTGAGACTACAAACTAAAATCTTTTAATTCAAGCAATAAGGGACCCAGGATTCTTTCAGGAATAATTTTCAGCACACAGACAGTGTATGCTCTTGGTCAATAAACACGACGCATCAGTTGAGCCAGTAGAAAATTATCTGCACATCCACTGCTCATTAAAATCACTCCTAAGCACAGCAGATTATGTGTTAAAAATCAAGTTCACTTCATACACCTCACAAGAATCTTCATATTCCAAAACTTAGTGATCACCTCATGCAATAGATATTAGAACTTTTAAAAGTCCAGTCCTTAGCTTTGCAGGAGCACTGGCAGAACACCACCTTGCTTGACAGAAGGTAACAAATACACACTAGAATGATGGGTTATTATACATAATTACCTTTGCAAAAAGAGAGTGAAGATAGATGTTTCTTTGACAAGAATGAATAAAGGAAACAGTAAGTTGCTCTCATTGTTTTAGACTGAGAGATTTAATAACTGACTACACTGGCTAATGGAAGAGAGTCACTAAATTTTAGAAAATCTTCCTCATTTAATTGAGATTTTCATTTTCCAGAATTGTCTTCTAAATACAACGACAAAGCATTGTCAATTTATTGTCTTCCTTCAGTCCCAGTCCACCTTGAATTGGAGCACAGTCCACTTGCATATACAAATGTGAACCTAAGTGTGTGTTTCTGGATTTGCTCATGAACACTGTTCACAACCCTGTCCCTCTGATTACCTGCAATAGTGTCTTTTGTTTATTAAGAGGGTTTGACTGAAAGATTAAATTTTCTGACTACAAAAATAGCAGTGGTAATTGTTACTACTACTGTCAGTAGTGATCAACTTACCACTAGTAGCAATCTATGGATGGAATAATTAATTTTTTTCTCAGTTGGAAAAAAAGAAAAAAAAAACCAAAAAACCAGAATGTATTTTCATTTTCCAAGTGTGAACAGACTTACTGGAAGATGAAATGAAAGACCTCCAAAAGGTTCTTTGCAAGGTGGAAATGTGCTAAACAAACACTTTGAAGTTTTCTGTAAAGTACTTCAGAGAGCATAGATTGCATTTCTCAGGCCATGAAAAGCACCTAAAAGAGAAGCTCATAGAAAACAATACACACAAAACCAGTACAAACCATGGGTACTTTACCTACACTGGTGAGTGATATGGGATATCTTTGTTATTTATTCCAGCTCTCAAAGTAAAACATTGCACAGAGTACAACAGTAGGAAAAGTTTGCCTTGAAAGGGGAAATAAATCAAATAAAACCTAATCCAGGTGCAAGACAGGATTTGTTAATACTTCAATCCTGTTGCTGAGTATTTCATTTTATTAATAGGTGGAAAAGAGTACCTAAAACTCCTTTTTATGGCCAGGGTTAGAACATGGAACCTGAGTACCACGTGAGCAATTCTCCCATTCAAGGTAAGTGGGGAAGCAGCTGAAGGCCCTCAGCAAGCCAAGGATGAGCCCAGCAAGCCTGGCAGCACACACAAGGGAGCTGCCAAGTTTTCCAACCACCAAAGCTACAACTGCATTTGGCACAACCACCTCTCTCTGTGTTTAAGGCAAAAAGAGGAGTCAGGGCATGGCATGCAGAAAACTAAGAAAGGAGCTTTCATTTAAATCTTGACTAAAGACAGAAAAGCCCTGGTGTTGAGAAATGCTTTTTTATTCCTGATGTGCAAGTAAGATTATTTTTTTTCCAAAGGAATACCAATCAGCAATTTCTCCTGGTGATGGAATCTACCTGCAATGTGACCTACTGGCTAATTAAAAAGAAAGTATCAATATACTTCAGAACACTTGAAATGCATCTTTTACATGCTTGAAGCAGTGGTAATAATTAACATATAATTTCACCCAGGCTTTTAGTGACATATTTGAAAAACTGAGTGGCATTAATCAGAGGCAATACCTGTGTATCACTTGCCTATTATTAAGAGCCCAAACTGAGAGCACTTCTCTGTTCAAAGATGACAATATACTAATTAGCAACATAATGCACTAAGAACTCCTTCATATTCCAAGTGCTTCATTATGTCCTGTAGGAGAAGAGATACAAGCACTATTATAATTGAAAAGTACACTTATGCCTAATTATGCCATGGGAAAAAAAAAACCCATACAACAACAAAACCAAACCAAACCCCAACCAAAATACCCAAAACCATGGAAATTCTCCAATCTATCCAAACCTACTGAAGATAATACAGTTTAGGGAGCATGGTCACTTTGCCAGACCATAATACGTCAGTACATGAAGACAGGGAGGATCCTGTATCACTTCTGGTAAATTGCAATTTAATAGCATTAAATGGTTTGTACATTAAAAGGTTTCTTCACATCCTGCATGTTGCATGCTTGCTTCCCTTCATGCATTCCCATCAGTCAACCTGAGCACCAGCTAACAGTGTCCCTACAGCCCTGCAGGGTCCTTCAGGTTAAATTTAAGCTGGACTGGAGAAGTTTTTGCCACATGGCAGTAACCATCTCCAGCTGTAGCACAGAGCAAAAACCTGACACAGAGGGACTTCTGACCCTCCAACAGTCTCAACTCTAGAAGAAGAAAATCTCTTCTCATTCCTGTAACTGAACTTCCAGCTCCTGTGAAGTATCCTTTTTTCCCCTCTTCCAGCTGAAAATAATTACTTGACTCATTGAATCATTTTCTGTCATACTCCAAGAAAAGGAAGCCACCTCGTCTATAAGATGACTCCAACAAGGATTGAGATCCTCAACTTGCCACACAGACTGTCAGTCACTTACAAAGCAGTGTCTCAACAGGCATGGCAGGAAAACACCAGGGGAGGAGAGCAAACAGGCCTGAAAAACAAGCAGGAGGATGGCACAGAACCACAACTGTCACAGCCATTTAAATCTGTTTATAATTACATCATTACTGACTTCACATCATGGAAATGGGAAAAAAGTGAGAATAAAGTCTGTATGCGTTAAAAATTCATAGGAAGGAATACACTTAGGGTATCTCTAAAGGCTGTATGTATTCACTATTAATTAAAAAAAAAACATTATAAAAACTTAGAAACCAATTTCTAGAAAGGATGCATCAGGCATCTAAAAGAATCCTGCAGGATGATAAACTAAGAGTCTTCAAACATGCAGGGAGGAGAATGAATCCTCACCCAGTAGTTACCTACATCTAACCCACAGAATGGGAAAGAAAGGAGGAATAAAATCAAACGGAGAAAAATTTAATTTCATCATTAGAACTTACTTGTTAAAGGCATTTAGTTAAAAACTGGAACAGAATACTACCTGTAGAGATCTCCAAGTATAAAAACTCTTAATTGCAATTTAATGGTTGAGTCTACCCTAGGATAACCAGCTGACTTCTTTTGGTCTTCTCTTCCTACCATCATTTTCTCCACCATTTGAATGCTCTAAAGAGCTGAAGGTGTTTGCTGCACAAATTTAGCAGTCTCTAGGCAGCAGGCAACACACTGATTTAACAGTGTATTTTGTGTAGATACATTATTCAGAAACATGGGTTGTAGTCCTAATATTCTATGAGCACTGCCATTATTTGTTTCCTAGTGGCTTAATGTAACAACGTGACCTAAAATAGAAACCACTTTCCTACCCCAGAATAAACATTTTAATTATCTATGCAGCACTTCAACATCACAATGATACCATCTTATAAATTTATGTATGAATATCATTGTAATGAATGGTGCCAGACTGCATTCTTTTTAATCCTAACAAATATCTGACTAGGGATTAAGTCAGACCCTGTGAAGCCCATTTCCAGAAGACAAAAACACCCCAATATTCTCATGAGATTGTGGTGACAAAAACACATTAAAAACCCACGTGTTCTTAACCAGGGTGAAAAAAACCTACAATTCCAATGCATTTTCTCTGCCTTATGCTCTTCCAACAGGCAAACCATTCACTGCTTCATATCTTAATTCTTGTTCATGAGTGTTTTAAAGAACAGCATCATGACAGCTAACATCCTTTTAAAATGGAAGGAAAAAGATTGCTAAACTAAAGCATAACATGCATATATATATATATATACATATATATATATATGAAATTCTGTTCCTCAGTTCAAGGACAGGGAATTGCTTGAAAGAGTCCAGTACAGAGCCACAAAAATGAATAAGGGAGCAGAACATCTCCCCTCATGAGGAAAGGCTGAGGGAATTGGGTCTTTAGCTTGGAGGAGACTGAGGGGTGGCCTCATTAATTTTACAAATATGTAGAAGCACAGAATATACTTTTGGGACAAATTCCTGGGCAACAGGTCAGTAGCCCAACCTTTTAACTTCCTCTCCCCAAACACAAAGAAAACACACATGGGGGAAGGAGAAAGGCATTCCATGACTCAACAGAAAATGAACCAAACTGACAATCTCTACAAACACGATTAGCTTTGACAGAAAATTATTGACACAAACATATTTACAGAAATTATGATCTTAATAATATGCATATTCTTCGACAAAGCCACATCAGAGTAAGTGTGTCAAAAAGAACTCTGTTACCCTCATTTGGAGTGAAAATTAGGGTGGTTTTTTTTTTAAAAAAAAAGTATAGAAAGCTGAACTTGTTAATGTGTCTAAACAATTGTTTCCCCAATTACAGACACAAACTGTTCTCAAGACAGCAAGTCAGATGCACTATTGTTATTTAGGTGAATTCTGAGCTCCTTGCTGAGCTTGGTAGTCAGCAGCTGCTCCACTTTCCTGATATCAACAGCAGCTGTGCCTAAGGACAGAGTCTTTCCAAGTGTCAGGAGATAAAAACTGTGAAATGTTTACAGTTTTCTTAGTGTTTACAGTTCTCCTGGTGCGTGCAATTCTTTTCAATCTAAACAGGATTTCCTCTTGTGGATGCTATAGGGTTTCACAGCAGGGCCAAACAGAGGAAAGCTGGCAACAGTTTATCTAGAATGCTATTAGAGGGATGGAGAAAGCACTAAGGACTGAGCTAGGGAAGTCAGGATTTGCAATGCAATGAGAGTCACTGCATCAGCCAGTCGAAAGCAGTGGCCACAGTGTGTGTGGAGGCACGGAATGTGCCTGGGAATTCAGGAGAGGAATGCCCTGGACACTGTCAGCATTCTCATTCCCAGCTCCTGGTGGAAGAGGAGCAATGAAGTTTCATCATGGTAAAATAGCAGAACTAAAACCAAACAGAGAAGAGGCAACCAAAGTTCTGTATACCTCACTTTGGACAATTAAAGGAGATGCAAAATCCTGAGCAGATTTTCCTTGTCAACACCTTATACTGCTCTCAGCATATCCTGTGCCTTGCAGCACATCTTCATCTTGGTAGAGTTACTATTTCTTTAAGGATTAGAGATGAAGAGAATCGGTGACATAAACATTTTCCTAAAGTAAATACTGCATTAATAGAGATTTGAAAAAATAACCTGTTCATCATTTGCAACAGAAACCCCTTCTGTAGATTTCATTTTATCATCTGAATCTGCCCCAGCAGAATATTTATCTGTCAATTTAAACTCTCTATATTTTTTTTCCCATGGTAATCTGAAGAAATTGTCCTGTAAATTGCAATGATGCACGGGTCACATTTTCTATTCAGACTGCATTCAGCTAAAAACTATAATTTCCATACTAACTAAACAGCATGCTTACATTATAGTTTTGTGGATTACATTTCTGCCGCCTAAAAGCGAATTTTAAACCTCCAAATGGTGCATGTGTGGTCTGTTACAGTAGAGGAACTAGAAACAGGACACTCAACATCCTTCATGAAGCCCTTACTCTCAGGCCAGGACCTTGTGATCACTAGGAACAGATTTAGGACAAAATGGAGTTTCAAATTTCACTTTCTTTTTCTCAGTCAAAAAGAGGGTTTTAGAGATGTTGGTTGAAATAAATGCTCATCCACAGCAGGTGAGAAAATACCATGTGATAACATTTTATAAATAGGTGACAATCTTGCCAGGTTTACTTCATTCAAAATACCCTAAATGCCACAATATTTTAAGTTCCAGGTCAGAATTCAAGTAGACAACAGCCAAATGAAGGCATCCAAAGTACCAGGGCACTACCAGCATATAATCTGGACTTCAAAGAACAATTACACTCAAAATGTAAGAAATTTGTTTTCTTGCAGCATCTACCAGCTCCTTGTAAAGATCTAGTTTCCCACCATTTATGAATGGCACCACTTACTGTTCAGATTAGGTTTTGCTATTTGCTTAAAAACCACTTGTCTGTAAAGTTGTTAAGCAGCATACAAAAAAAAAAAAAAAAAAAAAAAAAAAAAAAAAAAAAAAAAGTGATTTCTATTTATCTAAAACTTTTATGACCTAAAGGAAATGTCAGCAGAGCAAAACATAGTTTAGGGAGTACTACATAGATTACATAGATTAGGAAGTTTTCTTTGCTCGTGCATGCTAAGAGAGAGAAGACAGACTGTCCCTCACTGAATATTTTGCAGAAGTTTTTCCTTAACTAAAGGCTATTTTTTTTTTTTCTATCCCACTCATCAGATTTTCAGTATAAAGCCAATTCTGCCACTGTTCTTCAGAGCACCCTTATCTCTGCCTTGGGCATTTCTAACAGAAATACCTTTGGGCACTCCTAGTTGCTTCCTGACTGCCTGTTTCTCTTTGATGGGGACAATGTGAATTCAAACTCTTGCTCTGAATGTTGATTTCTATTTATATAGCTACCAATGACAGAAACATACTAGGAATGCATCCATGACTCTGTAGCTAAAAAATGACATCTCCCCGTGCTCCCTTCCTCTTCAGCTTATGTATGCTTGCTTACTTTCCTTAAAACCTTCAACTCCTTAATCCACAGTATTACAAATGGAGAATAAGCAGCAAAGAAAAAAAAAACAGCAGTTCTAGCAGCCCAGATTTTTTTTATCTAGGAATCTAGAGGCTGTAGTGGTGTTTATTCACAATCATCAGGTCTTGCAATTACCAACTCCTGGGATTTCCTTATGTATTTAATCAGCCTCAAAAATATTTAACACTTCTTGTCCTCATTCTGCCACAAGCATGATAAAACTCAGAGAACCTAAGTGGTTTTGCACTCAACAGCCTAGTTACCTTAAATCTGATACAGAATTGTAATTAAAAAAGCCTCCTCCTTACTTGCTCTTGAAATTTCTTTGACACGCTTTATCTATTACTTTCTTCTGCATTTATGTATGGCTGTAAGAAATAAATTCCCTGCACTGCTATCTCCTTTGCCTTGATTGACAGTTGTGCTTTGTTTCTGAGTTGGTTTTAGGTTTTGTTGGGGTTTTTTTTCCCCTCCATGTCACCTGCAGGATCACCACTACATGCTATGCAAAGTTCACCACCAAATTTGTTCCTTACACACTTCAGGTTGTGGTGAACATTTGCATGACAACTGAAGTAAAATGGGCTTGAAACTTTATTCTATACTGAAGGTATGCAGAGCTCTCTCTAATGTTTGGAAATCAGTATGCTAAAAATTTGAGGAAGAGACGGGCAGCTGTGATTAGATGTGCAATCTAGCAATATTAAGACTCTGATTTTCTCTAAGAGCCTGACAATATCTTCTCAAAACAAGAGTTGCTGAAATTCCAATGGATTTATGTTAACGTGACAGTGTGTGAAAGATGAAAGGACAATTACTCTTATTCATGCAAAACTTTTCATGTATATTAGTGTCTTTTTAGGATCCCACTCTAAATTCTCACTACTGAAAGTGGGGAAAAGGCACAGAGCGAGGAAGTTGAAGCTAAAAGGTGGTAGAGTTGTAATCCCTGAGAAGAAATGACAAAATTCATCAGCAAAGTCAGAATGGCTGTTTAAGAAACAGCTCTGTCACTTAGCACAGGCTGTGACAAAACGACACAGATTTGCCTATTGCATCTCTAGAGCCATTGTCTTTTGATCCTGAATGTGTTCCAGAGCCATGCAGGGTCTGGAAATGGGAATTTGAAAAGCTCTGCATGTACTCCCTTCTATTTTTCATGACATTTCTACAGGATTAAGTACTGCCAGTCTTTGTTCTGCTTGTCTGCTGAATACTTGTTTTTTTTTGTTGAGCTTGAGAAGCTTTCCTTCTGTCCTTGCCCATTTCTTTTCATAATTTCTTCTAATACAGCATTAACACAGCTAATTAATTCTAAGGCATTTTATTTATCTCTTCCATGCAAAGTTTGGACTCAGGAAGCTAAAGCTGAAGTTGCAGTGGAAAGCAAGTATTTCACAGTGGCTCTTTAAGTTGCATAAAGAACTACTTAAAAATAAGTAATGTGTAGAAAAACCAAGTATCCTCTTACATCACTAAAGTTCTGTAAAATCTAAATCCCCAGGAGGAGGTGAAGATCTACTTAAATAGGACTTACCTTCAGGGCTGTAATTTGCTTTACAGAACCTACTTTAAAATCGAAGTTAAAAAAACTCACCCATCATACAACAAAAAAACATAGAAAACACACACTTTCCAGATGCAAACCCTTCTAATTCTGTACAAAGAACATGACTGAACAAGAAGGAAGATCTCAATTCCCTCTTTGGTCCCTCTCTATCAGTTCTACCTGTGCTTGAGTAGGGAGGTTGGACCAGCAGACCTCCAGAGGTCTCTTCCAACTATTTGGCTTTAACAATAGAAGCAAACTTGAAATGTTTCTTTTGCACACAATCTATACAAAGTTGGCTATAAAAGAGTACAGGACTTGGAAATGACAGAAGAAATTCTGAATTCAACTTTGCTGTTTCATTCAGCTATAGGATTATGCTTTCTTCTATTCTGATGCTGCTTTCACACGCACTTGTCCCATAGAGAGATCTGGATAGATGCTCAGGAACCCTTCTAAAAATACCAGAAGAGAGAAAACAACTGTTTTTGAGATCATGTTTCCTGCTCTGGGTTCAGTCTTCAGCTTTTTAGTTTGGCAACAGTCCTCTCACTTAAATATCAGAAACGTTCCATTCTTTTTATTACCTTTTCTTTAAGGTTCCATCATTACAGCTCTATTTTTTTAATTGTTAAGCCCACCAACTTACTGTTCTACTTCACTTTTTGACACGTTTACTGATTCTTGCTGCATTAATGATGCAAAAGTGATCTCTGTTAGAACACTTGGCACTCCTATGCCCTGACAAGAGCCTGGTACATAAGGCAATACCCAGGATTAAGACTACTGAGCAGGTAGTTAAGAGCTCCTACACTCCATGGCTGCCAAAACTGGCACCTCCCGTGGCTTCTGGAAAGCAAGAAGAGGCTTGGAACAGACTGCAGCCATCCTCCTTGCAGGTGTCTGTCTGAATCCCATTCCCTGTTATGATTTCAGTCACATAAAGAAAGAAAAGTCTATCCCCCACATGGTATTTTTGATCTAGGCTTCACAACTGGCACCTCAATATTTAATTACACTGCCCCAGTGGCTCCTGCACTGCGAGAACATTTTCAGTCACTAGAGTAATAGGTTACCAGTTCTGCCTACATCTCTTCTTGGAAAAATCCAATTGCTGTGTCATGCAGTCTCTTTTACTTGTAGAAAATCATCCTTCTGCTCAACAAATGCCAGTATTTTTATGAGCCCATCCTGCTGTGCGTTTCTAAGGAGGAGGTTCCCTTCAGCTATGACAAACTGTCTGATAATACCATTTCTCCAAAGAAAGGACAGGTTGATGTCTGAAGAAAGTGAGTAGGGTTTTTTTCCACCAATAGAAAATTTTCTTTAGGGCTTTTTGTATATATTTTGGTAGACAGCTACTGTGTTCCTTCAAAACCAAACACTTATAACTTTCTCTCTGCAATACCACAGAGGCTATTAACAAGTAGAAGGAAAAACAAGTCAGATGGATTTAACCCAACAATGCTTACTCACCACAAACAAGGCTTTCTGTGGGTTTTTTTTCCACCTGTTTAGAACCATATTTTACACCATCCATTGCCCTTATATCATGTACTTCATACATGAAGCTACACCACCACATAGGAAAAATGTGTATACCTCACCATAATGAGAAAACAGAAAATACTGTGTTAAGAACTTAAAAAAAATATTTTATTTTTGTTAATTTAATGTTCAGATTTCTTATAGCCTGCACATCTTTTGCTGAAGTTGCAACTCAAGATTTTCCAAGTCATTATCATGTGATCAGAACCCTGAAAATGGCTGAAATTAAAATCATTGTAAAATCGACATTCCTTGACTTGAAAAATGTGTTTCCCGTGGTGATGAACTAATCATTAAAAAGTATCAACTCAATAAGCACATCCCTTTCTAATTCCATATGGCCAGTGTTTAACCCAACCAGGAAACACTTCTTACATCCTTCTGGTTTAAATGTATACAGCATGGGACAAATCCTGCCTCTGGGGGATTGCTTTGATTTCTGTCATGTGGTCCCCAGCACTGCTGGGTTTTTTTTTTTCCCAATACCACTGAGAAAACAGGTCAGGTTTTGCTCCTTATCAGGCATTTTGGCAGTCTGTAATCTGCAGCAGTCACATCCCTGCTCTCCTCTACTGCTCCTAGCTGGTATATGCCTTGGCAAAATCTTTCAATTCAAACTACAGTTGCCATCACTAAAGAGCACGGCTCCAGCAGCCACCCTGCACCCTGACCTCCACTAGAAAGATTCCCATTAATTTCAGTGATTTTTACTGTCTTCAAGTATTTCTTGCTTTCAAGGAAAATTCCCCTTCTGTCAAATGCAGACTGAAAATTCAGTTTGGTATGTCCAAGTCTGAGTATACTTCTGACCCAGTAAAAAGATTTTGTCTTATATATTTCTAAGCTGATTTTTATTTTAGTAGGTACATTAAAAAAAAAAATTAAAAAACCCCAACATTCCCCATATTTTAAAAGGGAGATTGAACTAGAGAGAAAACTTGCCTGATTTTCTTTTGCTTTATTAATTGAATAAACCCATTGATTTTATCATCTTCTGGGAAGAACATTGATGTTGAGCAATAACCTGCACATTGTCAAAATGATGAATAAACTTGCAGTATTTTGACTTTCCCAGAGATGCAAAGGAATTTTTTCCTTTTTACCCCTCTAGGGAATTTCTAAGGCTGCAAAGGGCCTAAAGCTGCCACTTGTGCTGTTCTGCAAAGCTTTAGTTGGCACAGACACATGAAGTAAGGAAGTGGAGAAACCAGAGGAAGGTGGATGCAATTAGGGTAGATGAGACCAATAACTGCTTCAAAAGGACTGTGCCATCCCTGTTTCACTCAAGTCCACTCTCAGGCTGAGATTTGACTGAATTAGGTGTATTGGCACCAAAAAAGAGGGGAAGAAAAAGCCACTCTCAGAAGTGAGTATATTCTGAGGACAAGGCAGGAGAAACAGCATCCTTTGCAAAGACACCAGGTCCCTGCCTGTCCCATCTCCCTCATTCAAGGGGAAATCTGTTGAAACCAGAATCTTAAAGAAGAGGGTTGGAAATATCAACTGAACATTCTGGCCATGATCCTGTCCCTTTTGTTACTCACCACTGCAACAAAGCATAATTATACATCAGTCGTACCAAGCAATCTTTGTATTTTTCTCCTTGAGGCACAGGCCTTAGGAGACTCAGTTCAAGCCTCCTGGATGGTGTTACAAATCCTGACTTCAAGTGAGCACAGCAGAAAGGTCAAAGGGAGGAAAAGGAAATCTGTGCCCTGAGGCTGGAAGGGCTTCCATCTACACAGGCTCTTGTGTAGAACTAGATGGTGTCTAGTCCTTGGGATGGGGCCTCAAGACTCTTATCAGCTCATATTCAGCTCCTAGGAATCAACTTCACAGGCAGCAAAACCCAGGGGAAGTTCTTAAAAAAGAAAAGGAAGAGCATCAGTTTATCCACAGATGTACAAACACACAAAGAGAAAATCGTGACACTCGTGACTCCAGTAAGAAAGAAAATTTGCAAAGTATATTACATTGAGCAGAAGGCAGGATACCACTTATTCACTTGTGAGTAAAATTTATCAAAAATAGGATTTTCCTGAAAATAGCACAACTGACAACTGTACCTCAAAGCCCATTTTCCTCCCTCTTCAAGAGTCAAAGAGAATTTTGTGATTTTTCTCTCATGCTGTAATACACCTGAGGAAACACAGCATCACAAATGTGATGCCCAAAATTTCAAATACATACAAGGCTAGGCTCCACTGAACAGAAAACTTCTAGGTCATTTCAAATTAAGTGCTAAATAAAACAGAATTATGGCTTCGCGAGAAGCAAAAATATTTTTGTTTTGCCCTCAGAAACACTTCTTCACATTTGCATCAGTAATACCTTTCTCAGTTAGATATTCCTATATAGTTATATTCAAGACCTTACTTGCTTGCATTGAGAATTTGAAAAAAGAGCTAGAAAGATGCCAACTAGTGAATGATAAAATGCAGTGTACTCAAGAGGAAAAATGAATGATTTATGGTTCAGAATTAGCAGATTAACAAATTTCACAGTCCTGCTTTTTCCCTGCACTCCAAGCTTGCAAATATAAATATCAGCCATTTTAATCAAGTCTGCTGTACTCATGAGGTTGATCTTTAATGATGCTGACTCAGGTGATGCTGATGAGATTTTAAAACTTGGAGTGTCTTGATTAGATCACAATCTTAAGGCCTATTAGTATCACCAGAAAGCTGTCTAAAGACAGAGAACTGGGGTTTATTCTTTTTCTCCTGTGCATTCTGAACACGTTACTGATGTACAGAGCAGTCTATTTTGTCTGGGTCAGAGTACCTTCCAGATTCCCATCAAAATCCAGGCATCAGAGATGTACTTAAAATGTGGACACTAATCAACAGTGTAATCAAATCATGGAGAATACAAAGAGATATTAATAGACAAGGTAAATAAAGCTCTGCTCTTAATAGTGAGATTCTTTCACACCCTTCATCCACTGAATAAACTACTTTTCAGTGTCATCTGACTCCCAGATATATTTTTCAAGTTACCTGTAAAATTCTGTGTCTTGTCTGGACACTTTCAGACTTAGAACAAGGTATGCATACAATTATACTTCAGAAATCAGTGGTGTTACAAGTGGAACAAAATTAAAAGAGATATAAAGTAATTTCACTGATACCCTTTGAAGTAATTTTCCTCAAATGCCAATTAACATTTCTCTTACAGTTAATAATTAAACAAGCATGATGTATGCATGCCCCATCCAGCCTGCTCAGTCAGTGAGACAGGTTTAAGGAAGGAAAAGTTTCCTTTTTATCATTAGCTGATTTTCAATTACCACGATATAAATCACTGCATAATAAAGGGGTATTAGAAATCAAACTGTTCTTAGCTTTAAGAGAAAACAGAAAGCAATTCCTAATTTAAAAAGTGGGGTGGGAATCAACTTTCCAGCTCATTCTGCTATAACATAAGAGATACAGATAACAATATGTACCCAAAAGAGATTAAGCATCTGAAAGGGCTGAGTTTTGTTGATCAGGGAAAACAGAAAATGAAAAACAAGAAAAACCACACAAAACCCCCCCACCCAACAAAACCAAACCCAAAAGCAAAAAATCCCCATTAAAAACCAAAACCAATCACTAAACAAATTAGAAAAAACAAACAAAAGAAAGCAACCCAGGGAAAAAAAAAAGTTTGAAGAAGGTGAAGACTTTGTGAAAGCCAAGAAAAGGTGATTATTCGTGGGGTATTTCTGCACAATATTCTCAGTATTTCTGCATTTCACTTGGCTGAATATGTGGGAAAGGAAAAGGGATCCCAGGCTGGGTGAAATCAGACCTGCATAATGTAATCAAGAAGAGGAAGGCATTATGTATCAGATATAAAACAGGGAGAAGTTGAAATGAGGAAAGGCAAGGTAAGTCAAATATGGAAAATGGACAAACCGTACAAGAAGCTGAGATAAGATTTTTCCACAAGTACATTAAAAACATTGTGAAGACAACAGATCAAACTCAAGAGAGATGGTAAAAATGATGTGCTGACAGCACAGGTATGAATGGAAGTAAATGCAGCCATTAATTCCATATTCACAGGAGGCCAGGGTCATCAATAGAAGTCATTTGTTGAGGAAGAAAAATTGGTATCAGGGAAGGTATCACACCAGATGAATGTTAAAGAAACTCCAAGACACACAACAGCAAAAACTACAAGGGTATTGATAGAAAACTAAATATATTGAGATAGCCCCTAATCTTAACTTCATTCACAGACTTTTCAGTTATATGCAGAAAGTAACAAGAAATTGCAGTGAAAATCCAGCAGCAAAGTCAAAGATAAATGGAAGCGTATATTTAAATTAACATTTTTCTTTTAAAAAGCCAGGGAAGCAAGTCAATAAAGCTGTGATATAAAGTGACCATTAGGAATAAGATCTCAGTGTTTAAAACTTCCTGCTTTGCTTTTTCAGAGGATGGGGTATTCACTTCATTGTAGCATATGTATCCATACTAACTCAGGTTTCATGAAGAATGCTTTCAAAATAAATATACATTAATTCAGAATTCTTACCATGCACATTAGAAATGGATTAAAAAAAAAAAAGCTATAAAAGAGAGAAATGTGCAAGTGCAATACAACACTAAAATACTCTTGCATCTGGATTTAAAGAACACTGCCCATCAAATCAAAATTCCAGCCCTACAGGAGCCCTCCATCTGCCCACTGCTGTGATTATTCACCCAGAAATCCTAACAAACAACTCAGGACTACAGAAATCATGCCAAGGAGAAAGGGAAGGCCTCCCAGATATTTTCCCCTGACTTGAATTAGGACCTTGCCCTCTGCAGATGAAAATCAGTGTCAGCCTATTTAAATATCCAGAGAATTTTTATTATTTTTTTACTTCAGGTAATTCATAATGTGCTTATGTTCATGTTTTGGACACAGTCACAGCCAGCAGGATCTGCAACCCTTGAGTAGGTAACTGCATCATGATTACAGTTTCTCTTCTTAGACCAAAAGAGATCAGAATCTGAGCCCAGCACTCCCATACTTTGCAGAACTTACCAGTGATGCTGCCAGCCCTTGGCATCTATCTCAGTGAAAAGCCCTCAGATCAACAAAGGAATAAGCATATGCTTAATTTTACTTAAGCATGTGCTTAAGTATTTCCAAAACTGCCACTGTAATTAAGACTACATTTTCGGGGATATCAGTTTGACACTAATTGTAATCAATGCAAATTTATTCTTTCTGCTATTTGTTCACAGAGCAATCCTGATTTCAGTTGAATGTATCTATTACTCTCATAACACAACTCAGCAATTTTCTGTCTAGGTTGAAAATAAGCAGTTACTGCTCATGAGTATTTCCAGTGCCAACTCGTAGCTTACTAACACTTTTGCCTGCAATAGCTTGCACTTAGATGAATTTAGAACTATTTCCTGCATGACAAACCCAAGAGCCCATGCTAACCTTCACACCCAGTCCCTAAAATTCTGTTTGATCTACAACTCACCTTTGGAAAGACAACCAGTCATAAATTTACAGACTTCAAGTAAAGTTAAATCTAGAGACTTCGCCCCATCCTCAAAAAAAAAAAGCCTTTCAATAGCTGAAGTGCTTTGACTTAAAAACATGCATTCAATTCTAATTTTAATTTAGGTGGGTCAAACTTGAAACAACTGGATCTTGTGTTACTCTTCTTGTGCCATGAGGAATTACTTGCTGCTGGATATCTCATCCCTATAAAGATGCTGTGAACAGTACTCTGATCAACTCCTTATTTTCATTTCATTAACTTTGTTTCTAAGTTTCCTTACTGCACAAAACCTTCTTCTTTCTTTCCAGAAAGATTCTTTCTTGTAGGTGGTTTTTTGGTTTTTTTTTTTCTTTTTCCACAAGTCTTTCGAAATTCTGAGTTGAAAAGAAAATCTGAAAACAGAAGTCTAGCACTATGCTCAGTAATGTCAAATAGCCAAGTAACTCAGCCTCCCTACCCTAAGCTTATCTCATACTTCACACTTCTAGCTTCCAGGTTTTAGTGAAGTTCACATTCGTCTGACTAAGAGATGCACTTTAAAATCCCAGTGCATGCATTAAGTCTGAAAGTGAGACTGACAGATGACTCACAAATTTAAAATGGTGATCTCTGCAGAGTTACATTAGCCTAGAAAGATCTAAACTTCACAGGCTTATTAGCTTTCAAAACTTCCCTATAATTCCCAATATTCTGCTGGAGAAAACTAAAAGTGCCCCAGGCCTTGACACAGCTGAGGAATTTGACATTTATTTCATGGGTACTTCCAGAAAGGTCCCAAAACTATGTTAATGTTGCACAAATGCAGCTGAAATGCAGAAGAATTATGATTCCTTAAAACATCCTCCATCTGTAATTGCATCACATTTTTATTTAGAGACTTTTATTTTTAGATTCAACCCCCATTTGGATACTTGGACTTCATCCTCTCTCTCTATAGATTAGTAACATACCTGAATTATAGAGAGAGATGAAGGAATGCTCTACAAAAGAACTCCCCCTGCTGATGTGCCCTTCTGAGATATTTACAAAGTCAAATTTGGAGAAAGAGAATGTGCACCCCACCAAGCTTTATTATCAGAATTTTTCATTTAGAAACTTCTCCATCAGTATTGATTCTACCAGGTGATGGTCACCAGCAGTTACTTGCTCTTACTCTGTAGTAAGAACAGGTCCAGGTTCTTCTGAGGTTCATCCAGAGAACTACTTGTTGTTACAGTTATAGCTACATGAAATCTGAACATTATCACTCTCCTATTCAGATATTTCTTCATCATCAGGAACACAGGAAGGGGTGGTGTTGGCCAGGCAGAGGACTACATTGTCACTACTTAAGGTGTATCTATTACATGGATAAATGAAAGATTTTAGTCTCCAGAAATAACAATCCCACATCTTTCACAAGCACTAAATTCAGTTGAATACAAGCTAAAAAGCAGAAAATAGACTAACTTGAATTGCAAATGTAATCACAGATGCCAGACACTAACCTTAAAGCTTTCAAGGTGAAATTCACCCATCCCTACACCATGCAGAGGATCAAGTGCTGTGCCTTCAGCAGGCATTGGGATAATGATGCCCCTCCCCAGTTGTGCACATGAGAAAGAGTTACTGCAAATCTCCAAGTCTATTCATAAACTGGTAGAAAAGCTGCTTTTTTTTTTTTTTTTTCCCCTCTTTGTGGCTAGAAACACGGGATGTTCACAATCATGGAAATGGAGGCCTTTCCCTCCCTCCTCCTGTCAGGACAAGTTGTCAGTCATACTGCCAGTCTGGTTTTGTGGCTTCAAACATCAGGAGTTAAGGCTCTGATATCAGGGTTACATCTTACCTCATCTTACCTTTACCTGTTGTGCTCTAAGGAGTATAAAAGTTGGATCTTCATTCAAACCAAGGAACTAGACATTTCACAGCCAAAGATGGAAGATAATCAATGAAGAAATGTCCATGAAAAGTAAATGATCAAAACAATCAATGCTCTTTGAATTAACATCTTAGGAAGATCACATTGAAGTATGTCAAATGGTCCAATTCAGGGAAGGGACCATGGTAACAATCAGGTTATTAGATAAGAGCCCAGACTGGAATTTAGCATCAGGGAGCAAGTATTACACTCCTTTGCACATGTTATGTGGAAACTGCCTGCAAAACTTAACTGTAGTAACCTAGGAAACTCAAACCTCCTGAAACATACCCAAGTCAACAAAGAAATCTGATTCACAGCAGCATTAGTGCTGTCCACATGATAAATATCAAAAACGGTGAAAAAAGCTTCAGAGAAACAGAAGTACAATCCCTCTCTGAAATATAATATGCTCAAGGATAAGAGTTCTCCAACTGGCAATGTCAGGGACAGATTAACACCACTTGGACAGGAGAAAAATAGGTCTAAATTTGTGCTTGAGAATTACATTACCAAGAGGAAAATAAAAAAATGTGGAGAGATGAAGAGAGAAAACATAGATGTACCAACAAGAGTGCCACGGGAAGCTGGAAGAAACATTCAAGGGAATTTCCTTGTTCTCCAGAGGATCTATCAAAAGTGGGTATAGGCACAGCAGAGAACCAGGAGAAAATAAGATTAAAAAAACCACAAAAAAACAAAAAAACAACAGTCATTGGTCCTGAGAGTGACTGACAGGTCATGGAAGACCAGATTTGGGTAGGAAGGAGTTAAAGACAACTTCAGCAGAAGTTAACCTCCAGAAATGAAACTGCTGAAATAAGAGGGGCCAAGGTTAAAGTCTGAGGAAAGGTGCTTCAAAGCACATATGTCAAGCACAGAGGAAGTTAACTATAAAAAGGAAGAACTGTGAAATGCTGGGGATAGAAGTAGAGAGTTAACTGTGATTTAGGAGAGTGTTTTTGTTATTAAAGGCTGGTATTTGCTTCTCTCTGTGTGAAATGAGCAACAAAGACTTTTACTATAAAAGAGGAGAGCTGAAAAAAAGCAAAATTAAAGGGAGAAGTGCACAAAGAACAGGAGAGAAATTTAGATTACTGAGGGAAAGTGATGGAATAAAGGAGAATACAGAAGACACTCGAGTATCAGCTGCTACCAAGAATGAGAGCAGAGCACTGAGAAGGAGAAAGCTCCTATCAGACTGTAGGTAACACTTTCAAAGCTTCTTTATCAAGGACAGATAAAAGTGATACACAGTTGTCTGCTACAGCAATAGTAATTGCTACAAAAAGGACTGCCAGCAAGTAAAATTAACAGCAGTACCTGAACCCCAGAATAAATTATATATTAAAGCATGAAAATTCTTTTTAGGCAGAAGCTAAGGAGAGCAGTAGTATAGTTTTTACAGAAGAACCAGCACAATTTCTCTATCAGTGCTTCCAGACAGATGTTTTGCCCTTTTTCTGCACCATAAGGAGTATTACTATTGGTGACATGGCTATTGTTCACACACCATTTTTTTAGCATCCAGAGACCTTAACCAGGCTGAATCCCTTCTCATTGTAACAGATTGCATGTGACAAGACCTCTCCCCCAAAGATCTTGTTTTGTTGATGTTGAATAGATAAAAAAAAATTTTAAAAAAAATCAGAAGTGTTCATATCCACCTACACTTGAAAACTCAAGATGTTGAGAAATTCTGTGTTGGAATTACAATCAAATTTTTTAATTTCTGTTTGTTACCAGCCACATGCCAGCACCACAAGTACAATACAATAACAGCCCCATTTTCTGTGTCCTAATGTAATCAGCCCTTTTGTATAAGGAATTTAGAAGCTGAAAGACAACCTACTCCAGTGAGGGTACCAAAGTAATTCACCAATGATTCAGAGCAAGACCCAAGTGTGCTGGCTCCTTTCTACTCAGTAATGCCAGCAAAGTATTGTTTCAGGCTGTCTTCACTAGTCCCCAGTGTTACCAAGTTTACTCATGACATATATTGTTGTTTCTCCAGACCAATTCCACACCATCACTAGCACAGGACTCCTGAGCTCAGTGTAGTCAAGAAGAAATAATAAACACAATATTTGAGAATGAAATTCTGAATACACCCACAAGCAGAAATACAATTTGTATAAATCAGTCCTTTGGACTATGAAAAAAAAAAACTCCTTCATAAGTGGACAATCCTAGACTCTTAGGCTTAATTGTTTACCATATGTTAGAGATCATATTTTCTTCTTACATGTTCTGCAATAGCTAGAGGTCAAAGTAATTTAAGTAATTTTAGCTGAGCCCAAAATACTTACAGTACCCTAATTCTGCTTTAAATTGCCTTTCCATTTAGTTCAACTCTTTACTTCACAAGGCACGTGCAGAACTGGGACAGAAATGTTAGAGAGTCTAATTGCCAAGCATTTATTGAAAGAATTACAGCACAATGTAAAATGCAGAGCGGAAGGAATTCCAGGTGAAAAGATGATGAAAACCTAGCCCTTTTTACAGACTTCACTTTGCCACAGAATTGTTTTCAAATGTAAGGGAAATTTTCTTTTGTCCTGACTCTGAAGTTTTCTCCCTGCTAAATGTGAAGCCATCCCACTGAAAAAAACAAAGAGTAGGGATTAAGGGATTCATCCTGTACCTAGGAACTGGGTTCTTCAGGGGTCCACCCTGGGACATATCCTGTGTAATAACTTTATCAATGACCTGGAAATGAGACAAACTGCATCCTAACTATCAGAGCCCTTAATTAAGGCCAGCATTGAGAAGGCGCAGCCACGTAACTTGATGGAAGAGCTGTGTGACAAAGAGCCATCAGAAGCCTCACTGGTTTTCTCCCCCTTGCACTCATTACAAACAGAGAATTTAAATGTAAAATTCTAGCACAAAGCTTAAGACGTCAGATATATGTTCATCTTTTTCTCAAGTGTAAGATGCTTCAAGAAAAAAAAAAAGAAGCTTGCTAAATTGATAAAAACTCATAATATCAGTGGAGTTTATCACAGGATATGTCACAGAAGAGAAAATTAAGTAGTCTGCTTTGACATCTTTGAATGCATAGCATATCTTCTGGAATATTATAGAGAGTACAAATACTGGATGAAAAAGATGTACTAGGATCAGGGTCTCCAGATTACCAAGAAGGTCTCAGGCAGATAAAGAGCCCCACAGCACAGCAGTGTTAAAAAGATGGAAGGATTATTATAATGGATTAAGGCAGTAATTATACTGTAAAAGAAAATAC
The DNA here is from genome assembly GCA_038090715.1 of Florisuga fusca. NCBI lineage: Eukaryota > Metazoa > Chordata > Aves > Apodiformes > Trochilidae > Florisuga > Florisuga fusca. Next base: position 8,828,542 of record JAAWXA010000013.1, read on the forward strand.
CCAGGCACTTCACATATTAGCACAACCTGAAGTTCAAACAAAGCAGCAATACTGGAACATGAAAACCTATCAGCCTGAAATTCTGTCATCCATAGACTTTCTGTCACCACTGCACATCACATACTTGCAATTTATTATAAATACCAGCAAAACACCATGCTAACTGCTTCAGCATTACTTGAAAAAAACATCCCTTCAAGTTTAGATATCATTTGGAATAAAAATTGTTTCAGAAATCCATACATGTAATACTAACAAAAGTGACAGGAATCAAACCCATCCTCAGTGATGTTACAGTACACATCAGGAGCAGAAAACCACAAAAGCCTAATGAAACACAAACACAATCTACAAATTTTCATGCCAAACGTCAATCAGTATATACCAGTGACTTCAGTTGTATCTTCAAAACAGGAAACATCAAGTTTGATTGGAAAAAACGTATCAGTCACAAACACCACACCAAGATCTGCAGAAATTAAAGCAGTCCCATGAGAAAGACAGAAGTGCAGTAACTGATACTACAGACACTGGAATGAAGTACACTTGAACCAACTTGCCACCTCTAGGGAGTACAGAAACAAAAATCCCCTGCTGCATCTTCCTTCTGATGAGCACTCTAAATTGAGAGTGAAATACAAAGTACATAAATGGCTTGATCAAGATTATGAAAAAAGAATGCAGAAGAACCCAAATATGAGCCCAAGTCTTGGACAGATGCTCAGGAATTGATTGCCTCCTCCTTGCCACAGTCGAATTGAGAACTGCACTCAGCACACACCTTATGTAGGAATTCAACAAGATTAAATTAGAGAAATGGTCAGCAGGTAGTTGTTCTACCATCAAAAATTCTTTTGCTGTCATGAGCAAGACAGAACTCCTACATGCAAAGTTGTAAGTACTTAAATTCTAAGTATAATGGAAGTATGTGCCACTGGTGTACTCTGAAAAAGCCTCATTTGGTTGTCTTCTCTCTTAAAAAAAAAAAAAAAAAAAGTTGCATCCTAAAAAAACCCCAGCAACTTCTTGTTAGTATTTAGCAGATAAAAAGTCCATGCTGCAGGCAGGTAGATTTTCTTAGTGACCTTTTTACACTCTTTCCACTTCAGGAGCTTTCCATTAGTTCCATAACAAAATAGACTTTCAAGGGGCAAAGTGTAAGGATTCAGATGCAGTAGATAATCCCAGTTGAGTTTTTTCTACAAATTCCCTAATGATCTTACCAAGATTTCTGCAAATGCTATAAGGGCAAAGGACTGCTGATAGTTAATCCTTTTTCTGATTAGCATCATCCCAGGGGATTTTTGCTTCAACATAACTACAATTGCTGCATGTTATTACACTAGCAACATCTATCAACACTTAGCTTGCACTAGGTGATTAAGAGCATCAGTGAAAGTTTTAATCTGTCTCCAAACACCCCAAGTCACATTTGTCCATGTATCGGAGGCCCAAATATTTATGATTAAATGGTCTTTGTATACAAAGTTCGGGCTGATTACTAAAACCATAAACACAGAGGCACAATTTAAAAACATGAACACTTATTTTTAAAACGATGCTGCCAGACATATTCCTGAGATTATTTGTCATAAGGAGCTTTGGCTGAGGATGCCAGGTTTGTCTTCTCTCTGCTAGAGAGCTGGGCAAAGGTGAACCTCATCAACTGCAATACAGCCAAGTGCAGATTCCTGCACCTGGGAAGGAATAACATCATCCACCAGTGCAGATTAGGGCACATCCTGCTGGAAAGCAGATCCATGGAGAAAGACCTTGGAGTGGACAGTAAATTCTCCAGGGGTGAGCAATGTGCCCCTGTGGCCAAAAGGGCCAAAAGTGTCCTGGGGTGCATCAGGAAAAGTGTGTCCAACAGATGTAGGGAGGTTCTCCTCTCCTTTGACACCTCTACCCTGCCCTGGGGAGTAATACTCACTCCAGCTGTAATACTGGATCCAGTTTGGGGCTCCCCAGTTCAAGAGAGACAGGGATCTACTGGAGAGACCCACAGAGAGGTACAAGGATGATCAAGACTGAGAGAACTGGGGCTGAGAGGGGATTTTATTAATGCCTCCAGTATCTGAGGGGTGGGTGTCAAGAGAAAGGGGAACAATCTCTTCTCAGTGGTGCACAGCAATAGGAGAAGGAATAATGGTTTCAAGCTGGAACACACAAAGTTCCACCTTGACATGAAGAGAAAATTCTTTACTGAGAAGGTGACAGAGCACTGGCAGAGGCTGCCCAGAGAGGTTGTGGAGTCTCCTCCTTTGGAGACTTTCAAATCCTGCCTGGATGTATTCCTGTGTGAGCAGCCCTGGGTGATCCTGCTCTGGCAGGAGGATTGGACTAGATGATCTCTAGAGTTCCCTTCCAACCCCTAACATTCCGTGATTCTATGATTCTTTCTGATCCAGTCTGCAATGAAGCCCCCCCCTGTGTGTAAGCAGGAGTATAGAAATGTGATTTCCAACACCTCTGTGTGTTTAGAAAAAATTTAAAACCACATCTTGCCATTCTGAAAATAAACAGGATATATGAACCTGCAGAAGATAGAAAATGTCTAGGCTGTAAAACCTTCCATTGTTGTTGATGAGAAAAAAATTGTGATTTAAAATATAATTCTAATTCAAAAAGACATACTACTTTGTTTGTACATTGCATCCTATAAGGTAAGCCTCAGAAGTGTTTATCAAACAACATGTCATACAGTTCTAAACCAATTCTTCATGCATATGAATATCTGCCTCATTTATAGTCTTTGAAGTGAACCCTAAGGGAATACCCACATACATACCCTAATGCTGATTATTTTATCGGCCACAGTAGCAAAAAGTGCTTTATCACAAAGACACCAATTAATGCAAAAACAAAAAGCCCTTCACTTTTATGTCTGATGTTGATAGAAACTCAGTTACAAAATAATTAATGGGAAAAGTAGCTTCTGTGATACGCAGAGGGAATACGTGGTCCCTGATGTTTTGTTAAAAAAAGTGCTCCATGAGGATTACAAAGGACACGTGTAACGTGTATTTTGTTGTTTTCTGTTTTTGTTGTGTGCATATTATTATCCTTTTGTCTGCTGTACACAGAGGCACAACCTTTATAAACCACACAACCTATGCACAAAATTATACTGCAAGTCCCATGGGTAGTGGTTAATAAAACAACTGTTGTAACACTGTAAAAATTATTCAAACTTTTATGCCAGAGACCTGTATCAACATCTTGCTGTTTGTAAGGCTCAACTGTTCTCTCAAACAGGTAAAGCCCTCAAAAATGGATGTAAAGAAGTTCCATTTCCTCAAATGCATCATAATTTGATGTACTGCTATTTAGATTGTGAACGTGGCTGCTTAAACTGCCCTCACTTAGGATTTTTCTGGAGTGTGGTCTGCCCTGAAACCATCAGCTCAAGCACAGTAGACTGTTGCAGACTGCAAATCAGGTTCATGTCACCACAGCTCAGTCCAAACCAAGTCTGGTAAGTTTGTCAAGGGAATGCTGTCATCCTGCTTGCTCTGCTGGAGAAGGATTTACCACCCAGGTGACCAAGTGGTGATTTGAACACCTCTTCCCCATTTGTCTCAAGAAAACGTAAGGGATCAGGGAAAAAACAACACTAAAGCACTTTTCCTGCTGGGAATCAAGGTGATCAGAGGTCTTTCCCTCATCAACACAAAGCTCCAGGGGCAGTAATCAACTTCTGAAAATTCGGTCCAAATTTCTGTTTGTGATGGTGTCTGGGGTCCAACCAAGCCAATGTCCCCCTCCTGCCCAAGTCTGTACCTCTCAGCCTTGCTCTGAAGAGCTCACAACCTACATAAGCTTTGCCCAAGTTACACTTCTGTTTATGCTGGGAGAAAGCCTGAGGTACTGCTGGATCTGCAAAAAATTCATCTGCTCTTAATTCACAAAGAAAATGTGCTTGAGATGCCCACAGAATTTTTACCACTGGAAACAAACAACACCAAAAAAATAAATTTTTTTTAAAAAAAAAAATCCAAACAACATCTCCCCTTCTCTTGTGCCAAGCTACACAGACAGACTGACTCCTTTAGGTCCTGATATCCTCATGTCTCCAAGACCTTTGAGTTCCATCCCCCAGAGTTCCACTACTTTGATCTAAACAAAGATTAAAGCAGAACCACCACTACCATGAACCAGGGAACTCCACAGATCTCTGCACAATTTCTTCTTGTACTAACTGGAAAACCACTGGCATAAGGATTATGATTTTGGGGTGGGTTTATTCCTGGTACAGTATATTCATATTTTTTAGACAGTCTTTAGTAATAACCAGTGTCAGGAAAATTGATCTCTATACATGCAAGTCAGAGGATGCCAGCTCTCAGAACCAGAATGCCTTTTGCTGATTTACAAATACATTTGTAAGGCTGGCGAAGTTAATTAAAGTTAAAAATAAATGTTAAAGCAAAACAAAAAAATAGAGCAGTAAGAAAACATTTAAAAACCATCTATCAGCTGAAAGCTGCAGAAGGGGCTGCAGACTGGCAGGGGATACAAATGACTGCCATTCCATACTTTAACTTCTTCCAGACAGTAGAGCACAACAGACTAATCAACTGTGTCTGTGTAATATCTTCAGACTAATGATTAGGCTTAGGTTGCCAGCCAGGGATTTCCTCATTCATTACTTTCAACATATCTACCCAGTCTCAAAACACTGCAGACTTTTTTAGCTTCTCATCCTCTGCAGAAGAGAAGAAAAAGTTCTGTGACTATGGCTCAGCACAGCAACAGACATCTTTTCCTTCCTTGGCTTTGCTCTTCTAATTCTTAGAGAATTTCAGCATTTCACCAGCCCTGTGCATGCCTTTAGTTGTCCATCTGCATAAGGGCTCACAGCACACATAAAAGGAGCAACTTGCTAATATTTGTAGTATACTTTCAGGTATCTATATGCAAGGCAGTATAAAACCCAAAGCTCTAATAACAAGACAGGCAACTTTCTGCTTTCACAAGAGTATCTGTAAAGGCTCACTCTGCAGAGACACTAAACCTATATCACATGCAAAGGATGCATTTGCAAATTTTTTTTTCTTATTTTCACATCCACACACTCCAATGAGGTATCAATGCTGACAACCAGGAGATCCAGAATTGATCACTAGCCCTTCCAATAATTTTTTAAGCTGCAGGCAAATCTGCTTGCTGGAATTTATTTTCCTGGGAAGTGGATGCATTAACTCAAGCTCATGCAAAATCAAATCCAAAACCACAGTCTTGAGTTTTTAAGACGCAAAATATTTCCATTTTGAAGCCATTGATCTGTTAGTTCCTGACTCCATGTGCTGCATAAAAATCAAGCTCAAAACTTACATTGTCTTAGAAAGGATCTGCATGGTCTTAGTTCCCCTGAGAATCAGGCTGCTCTTGTTTTAGAATATGATACAGATTTGCCTAATAGGGAGAAAGTTCGTTTTTGTTTCTTTTTTTCTTAAAAACACCAATATAGATATTAAAAAAAACCAAACCAAAACAAAAAACATGTCCAATACTTGATTCTGCCCAACTTATTTTTCTTACATTATTTACTCACTTATATTTCCAGCAACCCCTAATAAAAATGAGTTTTGGCAAGTGCAAGAACAGTTTGTGGTCATCTTCTGCACACTGGTAACAAAGAGGGAGACACTGCCAGGTCCAGGTAGAATTTTTCTTTAGTAACCACTGAATAAATCAATTCAATTCAACCAGAACTGAAAGACAGCTGAACTTCATTCCCTGTCTTCATCATGTCAAAAGGTTAAGATAAGCCAAATACCTTCTCTTTCACCAGCAAAAGAAACTTTTCCCAGCTTTTTTTTTTCCCCACACTCTTCTCAAATCCAGGGATTTTCTAATGCTCCTAGTACAAATATTCTTTTATTTTAACCAATATAATATTGAAGGGCTGTGTGTTTCACTTCTACTTCCATCATCCATGTAGAAAGAAAAGGGGAACTGAGGTAGCTAATTTGACACTCTCATCTCCTCTTTTCCAGCTAACATCAGGACAAAAAGTGACAAGGCAATTGAAAAGCTAAATTGTCATTAGTCACCAGAGCTGAGCCTCTCTTCCTCCAGAATTCTGGCCTTAATCCACTTGATGTGTGAATTAAAACTGCTCAGATATAAACATCAATATTGAATGTTTAAGTAATTTGCAGCTAATGCAAGATTTTATTATTTACCCCAAGAGTTCACTTAATGTTACTGCCACTTCCAGTACTGCTCTGGCACTGGAAATAAGGACTGCAAGAGGTTCCACAAAATAAATTAGCAACTAAATTTAACGAGCTAGTCATAAAAAAGTTTTTGCCACACTTACTAGGCTGTGAAGAAGCTAGACAAGCATTGGTTAGTTTTCAGAAGGATTAAGACAGGTGTTTTCTATAGACCAAGTGGTGTAATTTTGTCCCTTGCAGAAAAGAATCTCCTGTTTCAAGAGCTGAAAACATGACATCAATAAAGAACGTGGTACTTCTTGGGCACCAAAATTCCAACCAAATTCTTGACCACGCTGGGGGAGGATACAGCTGCTTTTCAGAGCACTTGTTTTTCAAATTTCTATCAGCAATTCCCTTATGAATCTATTTTTTAACTCTAGGCAACAACAATGCATAATTTCTTGAATATAAATATAAAAGCTTTCATTGATAAACAGCCAGGAAACATAAAGAGGTTTTGTATGTTTACACAAATACATACTCATTAGTTCAAGTCATTAAATGACCTATATGCCATGCTGTAAAGGTCAAAGTAAGAGAAAAAAAAGGAGAAAAAAAAAAAAAAAATCCTCTGGAGAAAAAAACCAAAGCCAACTAAAGTATACACTGGATTACTGTAAAGATGTACCACCCCAAACCTCTCAGCCAAATTCTTTTTCTTTCTCCCTAATTGATTATTCCTTGGATACAATTTCATTTCCATTCCACCTTCCATCATTCCATCCAACACACAATGACACACATGGCCTGGCCTCTCTGGGTCTGCATTGGTTTCCACGTAAGGAATTTATGCAGAGCTGATAAAAACCACACTGGAACACCTGATGACCTCTTTGTTCATCAGCAATAACACAATTTTATATAGCAGCCTTTACAATAATCAAATGCATTAAAAAAATATTAATCTATTCTGTTGCAAAGATGAATCAAATACCCAGTGAAAAGTCTGCTTAACACTGTACACAGAGGAACAAAACATTGTTTTTGTTTTGCATTTGTAGTGACAGTGTTGTTTTTTAGTTACTGTTGGTTTCAGATGCAGATAAAATTGGCAATTATGTGAAGTCATCAGAACACGTCTCTCTCAACTTCAGCAAAACTTCCACATGCTTGAAGTTTCATACCAAGTTTTGCAGCCATCAGTAGACAGCCCCTCTGCTGAAGAAAATTATTACTTTCAAGAAGAGTCTTCTATATTAAAGAATAAATTACCTTTGAGCAGTCATTCTTGACTGGCTGATTGGGCGAGAGGAATACGCTATTAGTCTGTAACAGAAATCTTAAAATAAATTAGTTCAATCACAAAACTACTTTAAATTCCAGCAGGCCAGGACTTTAAAGCTTTGTTGGCAATATTTTACCATCATCAGGAACTCTACTCACAGATATTGCTAGAACAAAAAGACAGCCCTTGACTCAGAGACTTCAGACCTCAGGTCAGGCCAACTAGAAGTTGAATATATAATAAAGGGAATATTATACTATAATAAAGGGAAATATCACAGCCCTTATAGTTCAACCTGTTCTGTAACCTTAGGAAAAAAGGCCAGTGAAAGTATCTAGGGTGCTCTAAAGGTGAATAAATAACCTAGGAAAGGACTTGTGTAGATGTTTCCATTCTAGATGCTTAATTTTTATTACTGTAGACCTGCAATTTTTTTTCAAGGAACGTGTTTCTAACATCTGATTTATTATCAAGGCTTCACAGCCCTCAAACTTATCCTTGGATCTGTTTCAGGACAAATGATTTGTGGAGTCCAGCTCATTTACAAGAAAAAAAGGAAAAGATGAGTTAGAAGGGGGATGTGTAGGCACTGGTCACCCTACCAGATCCAATTAGATGCACATTATGTGAGCAGAAGCCCATCCAATTGTCCAAGCACAAACATCTTCACCCTTATAAAAATAAACATGCACAATCAGGAATCTCAAGTTTTGCAGAACTGCTGCTTCCCTTTGATTAGTCATAACTGCATTGCTGGAATATTTAACACGATTCTTCATTCAGATAAATTACCATTAATTTGAAAGCATAAGAGATTTAAATTCCATGAAGGAGGCTATAGGTCAAAATTAAATATGTATTGGCCTATTTCTGTTGTTTCCTTTATAGTCAAATTGCCTAAGCACACACAACTAATCTCAGGGGAAGGAGATATAAAATATTTTAAGTGTAACAAAGAACACTGATATAAAGAAACTGAGTTGATTTCAATTACATTTTGATGGTTATTAACTAAAGCAAAGACATGAAGATTCTTTTAAAGAATGGGTGATCCTGACACGTTAATTAAATGTACATGATAGCAAAATGGCAAAGCAGTTGACAAAAAGGTGATGCCAGCCTTGCCTTTTCTCTTGTATTATTATTATTGTAATTACTAAATGTAAGTTCACATAACTAGGTCTGTTCCCATCCTCATCAGATTTTACTGATATAAAAATCTAGGATGTATCACTTGTTTAATCCAAGTAAATTCATGCTTTCCAGCTACTACTTCAAGAAACTTTTACTAAATATCTAACCATTATTAACCTTATTCTTATTCTTTCTTAACCTGAAACCTTGATCATCGATGGTTACATGAAGATTCCAACCCAAAGCATCATCTGACTAAAGGCATCTCCTGTGTGTCACCCCAGCAAATCTTTGGACAGGGCTTTGCCTTGCTATGGAAAACAAGGATTAACAAAGGAATGAAAAAGCTACTTCCCAAAATACTATAACCAAAAAACCAGTAGAGGTTTTACTTCTAAAGAGACTTTTCCCAATAAGAATAGACTCAATCATACAAGTCAGGTTGGAAGGGACCTCTAGGACTATCTGGTCCAACCCTTCCAATATTATTGTTTATATGATATGTCTCAGCACCCCATCAAGTTGACACTTTAAACTTTCCAAAGTGGGGGAATCCACCACTTCCCCTGGGAGACCATTCCAGTGTCTGACTGTCCTCAGAGTGAAAAATTGTCCTCTTGTGTACAACCAGAATCTCCCAAGGAGCAACGTGACCTCTCCACGTGACTCCTTGTAAATAGGGAGTCTATATTCCTAATATTATCCTATTACTAACATCTCACCCACCATAGTTGCTGACATTCAGATTTTCAAATTGAGTTATCCTGAGCTCCCCCAAAGGGAAAAAAAAAAAAAAAAAAAAAAAAAAAAAAAAAAAAAAAAAAAAAAAAGCAATATCTAACTTCACATTCTTCCAATAATTTCTTCATCTTTGGAGAAGTCACACATTTATGCAAACATGTATTTAGTTTTCATCTTTAATGGAATTTTCTGTGAAAGCTAGTGGACCTGGAAAATGGAAGTCATTTCCATAGTTACTTCTGCTTCTTTCAAAAACAAACAAAGCAATATTTTTTCTTCTTGTAATACCTAATTTTCTCTCTTGGCAATCTAATTTAATTTATCTAACTATTTTTGTAAGTTCTTTTTCTCTTCACATTGTAATAAAATGGAAAATCTATTGTTTTGCTGTCTTAGCCTCTCTTAAAAGCTCTTATTGTTGTGTTAAATCAATGCCTATCGAGGGTAATCTGTGTAAGTGGATTTTCTCTCTTATGCTCCTCTCCTTTTGCTCTCTCTTTGTTACAGCTCACTGATCAGCTTCATGATGAGAAAGGTAAACTGCAGAAGAACACAGCCTTGTCCACTCAGCATCCCAAGGGTTTCCACGTTTCACACAATCACTATGCAGAAACAGAGCAAGGAACATGCTCCTCTTACTAATAAGAATATCTTTGTCAGTCCAAGGGCAAGACATGCTTGTCTCAGGGGTGATCTGGAATAGCAAGCAGCTACTGCTACAGCCTAGCCAGTCTGTCTCAGGAAAGGAGTTCATATAGCTGAAGAGTTCAAAAGAAGAAAAAGGGACAGAGGAGTTGGCAGTTCAGTGATGATGCCATCTGCCCTATGCTGTGCCTCCCTCCCCTCCTCCTGATTTTTCACATTCTCCCACACCGAGTGACCCCCATCTGCTCATGTGGCTCCAACTACTACCATTCCACAGACAAATTCCCAGCTCCATTTTTTCTTTCTATTACAGAAATCCCTGCAAGCAAGCCAACTGAAAAAAAATATTACTGGCATTAAAGGCAAAAGATTAGTCTTTGTGTTTGCTAGGTTCAACAGAGAGCAGTGATGGGTTTTCTGTCATCCCAGTAAATCCTCTTTTTGTTTAGGAAACAGTGACACATTAGCCTTGAAAAAACCAGAACAGCTATGATTTTTGTTAACAAACAGTGGAAAGGAAACAGATGTTAAGAAGGTGGCTTTTCAAATTTGGAGAACATTATTTGAAATGGCAAAGCTAAACTGAGGGGAAATGAGGAAAATCCAGTGTGGTGGGACTCCTCAGTACCAGAACTGACACCACTAGGTAGGAAGGATTCTGATTTAATCTTTTCTTCTCTAATAAATTTGGAAATATAGCAAAAATGAAAGGTCTGAGTTGACTTCATCCTAAAATACTTTTACTTTTTATCATGAAGAAATCAGTCCTATATGCCTCAGACTCAAAACGAATTGTCACATGGGTGATGACAATAAGTGCATCACCAACATCTATTCATATGTATGAAAAACTAGGAACATGTTCAAATATTTTGCTCAATCATTTCCTTAACAATTCATCCAGTATTTTTTAGAGCCCAACGCTGGTCTCAAATTATGCAGGTGCAAGTATCAGACTCAATGAACTAAGAGCTTCCATGGTTAACAGTCAGAGCCCAGCAGCACTTTTTCTAGACGTGCTTCACTGGAGAATATTTGAGTCATGTGAACATTAAAAAAAAAAACAAACCAGTATTTAATATTTAAGGAATTCTAACAAAACATAATTACAGGGATTAGATGCCATTTATGCAGAGGCTTGTGTTATTTATTTGAACAGGAGATATTCAATGTAATTCACCTAATCAGGTCTATAAGGTTATTTAACTAGATTAAATGAAGAACTGAATTAATTCCACAGTCTATATTAAAAAGGCTTAATTAAATAATTAAGAGTTAACTTTTCTGAGCTGATTAATAGCACTCAAGAAGAAAGAATTTGTCTGACAGCTGAAAGTATGTTTTAGGGCAGCAAATTAGGCAAAATATGTATTTTAACTGATTGAACTCAGTACAGGGATCTAAATACTTGTGACTGCTCTAGGAACACCACTGCTATTAATAACTCTCAAACTCCTATGGAATGACTAAAGTGTGCTCATTAAAGCAAAATGCTTATTAAGCAATCTTGAAAATGCAAATGATGGTTCCCAAATGACATTTTCTTTTTTCATTCAGCTTCACCCCCCTTAGGTTTTAATACAGGTAGCCACAGCACTGTAGAAGGAGGAAAAAAAAAACAAAAACACTTTCTGCAAATAGATGTTTCAATATTTGAATCACCTCCTTGCTTTTCCTTTATGGAAAATAGGAAATTAAAATAACAGTGAAGGAGCCTACTGTTCATTATTATAGCCACTAAAGAAATTTATAGTTAAATTAGTGAATCAGAAAAATGTCAACCCTAATAAAACCTTTGTTTGGTGGGGTTTCTTGGACTCTGGATATTCTTACTGTATATAAAAGTTTTGACTGCTTTAAATACATGACCATGATTTTCATTTTGTACCAGATCAATCAGTCCCTTGTACATAATAATTCACCCGGGGCAGGAGTATTAATAAATTAGTGATTATTAATTTAGATAAAGAAAAAAATTAACAACCTTAATCATAAGCAAGGAATCTACCTTGGTAATTACCAGATTTATCTCTAATGTGGATAGGCTGCTGCACACAGCTCTGGCTCATTCCTCAGAGGCAGAAATAAGGACAAAAAAGAAAACAAGCAAACAAACAAAAACTTGTGTAAGAAACTTCCCGCAAACACAGATTTATTCAACAGATGGCCAAAAATACTCAGATCTTCATGTTCTGATAATAATTGAGTTCATGGGATGATTTGACTCGAAGATTCCCCATCAAGCAAACTCAGGGTCACACATACATTACATTGGTACCATAGTACCAATATATATCATAGTTCCTATCATCATAACCCCAACTTGGGCAAAACTTGGCTATCCAGACAGCAACAGGCATCCCCTTAATACAGCTTGATTCTCATTTCTTGAACAAAGTAGTATTCTTTCCCTTCTGGTACCGATCAGAATATATTTCATTATATCTCATCATTATATATATTTATTACATTTCATCATTCAGAGGCCAAATTCTTGTCATTAAAAGTGAACCCAGTTACTCCTCAGATGCATTTTACTCAACTCCTGACGCTGGCATTTCAGCAGCTCAAGCCCCAATATTCCAGGGAAAAGCAGCACTGAAATTCTGGAGGACTGAACACCCTCCCTCACCTCTTCCAACCCTGGCCCCCACCCTGTTCCCAAGGGACTGGCTTTTCCTCAGGGTTTGCCAACAAATTGTTTGGTCCTGGAGATGCAAATGAGAACACAAACACACATGGAAACACACCCAGAAAACCCCCAACCCAAACACCCAGCTCCCCCCCTCCAAACAGGGGAAGAGGTGATGAGTTAATTTAAGAAATCCCAGTTTTCTGCAAAGTAGAAAATGCAATCACTCTTAAACACAAAACAACTGAGAAACAGCTGAATGAACACATAATATGCACTAACTAAACACCTGTAAACAATCAAATACATGAGAAACACTTCTATTTAAAGTAGAAAAATGTCCCATTAAGTATGCTTCTACTGCTCTCTCTTTTCCCATCCTCGTATCCTTATTTCCACCTCATTTTCTTCATCTTCCATCTCCCCTTGGGATAACTTGCCCCCACACTAAAATCTAGAGCTGCTGATATTTCAAAGTAACTCTTGAATTTCAGAGTATTGGTTAAGCCAGGCAACAGAAGTGGAAGCCAACTGCCAGAATCATCCACTGCCTGTGAACCAGGAAAGAAAACATCTTTATAGGGAAGTCTCACTGAGCCCAACCTCCAAACAAACAAACAAACAAGCAACCCAGTGATCTCTAATGAAGTCTGGTACCTTACAGATTTGTGCCCTGGGGTTGATTGACCTGGATGGGTGGGGAAGGTGCAAGCTCCAACTTCCCAGCCCTAGGACATTGCTCTCACTTTTACTGAATAATCAAGTATTCTCATCTCATCTCTCTCATTTTGCTGTTATCTGTGCTTATTGTCATGTGCTTTTTGGCTTTGAGACCTTTATCACACTGTCAAATATGGGCAAAATAAATTCTTCTGACCAAATACATCTACAAATTATCAGAGGCAGAAATACTACGTGACTGCAAAAAGCTCGTTTCCCTGGGAAAACAGACTAAAATTACCAAACAAATGTTGTTTCTCCACATAAAATGGATTATGTGTATCTTCAGGAGCAAGGTCATGTTGGCTTCTTTCAGATTCTCACAGTATTTCTCAACAAGATATTTCACATCCTGTTCACTCTCTAAAATTCAGATAAGCTGGCTTTTCAGCTTCATTTTCACCTCTTTTTTTTTAAGCCTTAACAATACCACAGACCTAAATTCATGCAAAAGATATCAATTCTTGCTCAATCACTATACTTCTCAACGTTTTTATGACTTATGGAAATATTTTCTAACTTTCCATTTCAATTTATCATCTTTCTACCTGTTACATTAGGAGCCCAGAGGAAAAAAAAAAAAACCCAAACAAAAAAAAAGGAAATTAAGTTCCTTTTTGTTCTTAAACATTTTTTTAAACTGCCTCTGAAAACCTCAGGCAGTGTATTTATTTTGGGGGGAATAAAGGTATTTAAAAACTTTAAAAAGTCTTAGATCAGATACAGAAATATTAAGCATGATCTGCAAAAAAAGAAATAACAGGCAAATAGCTACTACCCTTATGTACAATCTGCATAATCTCACTCTCATCTTGATAAAGCCTGATCAGCAACTTTATCCTCAACTTCAAAGTCCCAACAGTTGCTATAATAATAATAATAATAATAGTAATAATAAAAACAATGATGGGTTAATCACTTAGCAAGATTTTTAAACAAAAAATAAGCAAATCTGACTTCACCTCCTAGCAGTCACTGTGTGTTTCAAGTTAACTAGAAGAAAGCCAAGAAAACAATGTGTGGTAGAAAAACATACACTGCAAAAGAGCAAGGAAGTAAGGAAATCTTTTCAGAGTTTCATAGCAAAAACTATAGGGAATCTTTTCTCAGTAAACAGAAGCAGCAAGTAAGGAGTATTGAAGCTATTTGAAGCTACCTACACACTGATCTTTAACTTAAATGTTTAAAAAGAAAAAAATCCCCCACAGATAATCTTGTCTTTCATTGAAACAGAAAAAGGAAAATGATACAGGAATCAAATCCAGATGTTCAGTTTTCAACAATTTTATGATGGATCGGCAGCTACTGAGACTTTCCCATCCTTTCACAGTTCTATGGGTTGCTTTCCTTTTTAAAATATTTTCTTTTTTAAAATCACCATCACTGAGACTCAGGAAGCAGGGGACTGTTATTCCCATTCCCTTTGGGTACCTAAATATACAGTTTAGGAAAAAAAGCAAGAGATCCAGTGACAGCTATGAGAAGTAGAGAACATCCCATTGCTCCCTTTACAGAGCCAGTGGAACATATGGTGAGCGTGGGGCTTTCTCAGCAGCTCAGACTGACGCAAAAATGATCCTTTTAGACTCAATTTGCACGTATAATATCAGAGCAGAGTGCCTGCAGATTTCTAAGCCAAAATAAAAAAAGTATTTGCGACTTTGGGAAATGAAAACTTGGAGTTGCAAAGAGCTTTTAGATGGTCTTAAGTCCCACACAGCTACGAGCTCATTCTCAATAAGGCATGAAGGGAATTAAACCTGCAATTCCCATTGATATCAAAGATTGCTGCTACTTGGAGTCTTTATATGCTGAAAACCTACCCTCTAGTGTTTACTAATAGCATCCGTTTAGTACAGCAGGTGAAACGCTGATTATTTAATTTATTTCTTAGTCATTCTCAAGCCCTCCCTCTGCATTTATTTTGCATATCTTGCTTGCCTTGATCTGAAGATGAAGGCCACTGTAAAATCCTCAGGAATACAAACAGGACTGTGGCACAACAAATGAGCAGCACAGCATGCATACATTACAGGGCATCAGGGTGCAACACAAAAGTCTTCTCAGCACTCCATTTACACACTGTGATGTAAATTTAGTCCCTCTATTTGGATGTGAAACTTCCAGCTATCCCTGCTGGGCTGATACAGGCATACTCAAAAGTACACTTCAACATTTGATTGCTTTACCATCCAACTCATAATTTCACAGATACAAAAATATGCCATTCAAACACTATATGAACTAGAGAGGCAAAGTCCTTCAATACATTAAGCTTTAATAAGTTGCTTTCCTGAGCAAAGGCCAGATCCTGCACATTCCACATTCCCTACCAAAACAAAGCCATCTCAATGTGTTGCTAGAGAAAGAAAAAAATCTAGGTTATTCATTATTTCATGCCTTTACAGGTCATATACTGTTGACAGTTGCTTTCTTACTCTCTTACTAATGTTTAGATGTAAACAGCATTTTGTCAGCAGTACATAATGATCAGAGTTTCTGCAAATACTAAGTTGACCTACACAGAGAAAAGAAAGGTGATGTTTTCAGTTTGATGTTGCCTCCTTCAATACTGACTCGAATTAGAAAAGGGAAAGGAATACCTGATGCGTGGCATGTAGTTCTTAATTCATTCTGCTTTATGAATTCAGGCATGCAGGGAGTGACAAAAAAGATATAAACTGCAGAATTATCCATAGCACTTATCTGCATAGTAGCTTAAGCTCCTCTCAGATAAGACTTCCACGGATTCTACATTTTCTGGTTCTCCTTTCCTTGATTGTAAAAAAAAATAAATGAGTTGAGGCTGTGGCCATCCTTCTCAAAGACAATTCTTTCCACAGAAATACCTTGCCCACCTCCACCCCTGGTTTTTAAATCGATTGCAACACAGTACCAAGTTTTCCAACCAAAAATCTTGCCACTTACTTGAAACCAATGTTTTGAGTAATTGATGTTGAGGTACAAACTCGGGTAACACAGATTTTAAAGAATATAATCAGATTTTACCACCTCCATCATCTCCACAGAATTCTCTGTCTTGTAATAATGTGGGAACCACCTGCTTACCTACTGAACAGCCACTCTGTCATCTGGCAAAGCTTGGCTAGCAGACTTCTGTCTTTCCTGTTCTCTGCTAGCTAAAAAAAATTACTTCACTGGCTTTACACAGTGTAGGAACCACGTAAAAGGTGCTGTGATTAAGTGAGTACCTTTCAGGGACCATTTGCCACCAAACTTACTCTATCATTCATCCGTTCACTGGTACCTGGAGTTGGGTTACTCTGTAAGGTACAACTCAACTTCCTCTGCACTGTTTAAATGTTAACGGAGGAAAACTGCTCACATCCATATTTTAAGACACTTAAGTACATCAACTTGCTCACCTCTGGAAAGAAACTCATCTCAAGGTATAAGAAAATCTGAAAGATTGTGAAGGTTACAGTGCTCAAAATTTATTCTGCTTCAGAGCTATGTGAAATATTATTCTCCCTCTCAAAGTGCCCTTCTTGCTATATAAAACATGCCTATTATTTAGTTTACAGCTGGTTTAATTAAACTAGATTATTTCAACCAATGAAGAGTGAAATATTTTGACATATCTTGCACACGCTGGGGTTTCAGAGAGAACAGAACTGAGAGACTTGGAGATGTTGAAAGGCCCATAAGCTTATATCATGTGTGTCTATATATATATAAAAGCATGAACCTCTGGAGGAACCAAAGTCAATTAAAACTTGGACAAAAAGCTTTTAATCCCTTCAATATCAACCACAAACCAGTCTGCTATTTGATTTTTTGGTCTCTCCTTCATAGAGGCAGACAGGCAACTGAGGCAAGGAAATAAACATCTGACCCCATCAGTAATAATGCCAACAGCACAGGAAGAAAGAGATACAAACAACAGGTACAAGGCAGAACTCGAGGGAAGGCTTACTGACTGAAAAAAACATGTAGCAAATCTAAAACTTCCTACTTTGCTTCTGTGATTCCCAAAAAGTAAATTGAGTTGCAATCTCCAAACAAATCTCCAGGTGGAGAGGTGCTGAGCTCTTCTGCCTGGGATGCAGTGGTAAGACACCTGGGAATGGTTCAAATGTCCTCCTGGGGACTTTTAGACTAGACATTAGGAGACATTTCTTAAGGAAGAGGGTGGTCAAACACTGGAACAGCCTTCCTAGAGAGTGACTGATGCCCCAAGCCTGTCAGCATTGAAGAGGCACTTGGACAATCATCATCTTTAACTTTTGAACTTTAACATACTCTCCAACTGCAATATTTTTTTTTTTACATATGCATTAGCAACTAAAGACAGGAATCTGTAATGTTTCTAACATCAATAACACTAGAGGAAAGGCTGGGCTGGGGATTTTTTTTAATTCCAAAAACTGACATTTTCTTAACCACCTCTCATCAGCTTGGTCAGTCTCCTTGTGGGCCTTATTTTCTTCTGTGCTAAGTCAACAATTCTTCTCATTTAATAGGGGTTGAATACAACCAACTAGCTGTTCATATGGATGAGGACCATCTGAGCAGCTTATCTGAACTGCTGCAAAGGTGACATGAAATAGACTTGCACTGCCTATAGGAGAAGAGTCACTTGACAGCTCAGGTTGTCTTGGCTGTAACACAGCATCTAACCATCTCCACATGTCAAATGTGGAGAAGTCATTTTAGATCAGGTGATTACGGTGTGTTAAAAGAGTGACAAGCCAAGAGCCTCAGAAATTCTTACTGAGGGGATAGAAAATGAGACAGGAAGTTCCTCCATCCAATTCGGGCAGCGTTGAACCAGAAATAAGGGCAAGAAAAAGTCACCTGGACAAGACAATTCAGAACATAAAAAGGGAGGAATACAGACAAAACTCATGTTACAAACTGCCCCCTCTGATTTGCATATATCATTGCATAAATACGGGGTGATGCATAACTTAGAATCTGTCCAAAGCCACCACCTAACCTACGATTTCAGGAAGCTGCTCTAGAGGGTACTGAAGGCATCATTGTCCTGTCTTGATGACAGACTTTGGAAAGAAGCACTTCTTCCTGAAATCTGTTCTTTCAACTCCCCTGGGATACAGAAGTGGGAGGAAATAAAGTAAAAATGTCATCTAGGAACAAAAATCGGAATCCACTGAGCCACTCACACTTCCTCTTTAATTTTTTTCTTTAATTAACTTAGAAGGGCAATACAGGAATGTATACATTGTATACATACATTTGGACAGCATATAAAACATATGTATATAGAGGCTGTATCATCTGTATCAGACTATTCTATTCTATTCTGTTTGAAGTTAAGAAACGTGGATTTCAAAACCAAAATAGGAATTTGAAGCAAAGCCACTGTCTCCTGCCAAAACAACCTCTCCCTCTCAAAA
The DNA here is from genome assembly GCA_038090715.1 of Florisuga fusca. Taxonomy (NCBI): domain Eukaryota; kingdom Metazoa; phylum Chordata; class Aves; order Apodiformes; family Trochilidae; genus Florisuga; species Florisuga fusca. Next base: position 8,847,247 of record JAAWXA010000013.1, read on the forward strand.
AAACTTTTATTAACATGTAAGCAGATGTTCAAACGTATTGATTGGAACAGTAATAAAGAGATACAGTTTCAGGTGTGTCTTCGTTGTTAAACCTCACTGAAGAAATAACTCCCCTTGGCTTTCTCACTAATTCTCAGCTCAAAAGATGATCTCACACTTGACTAGCTTTGGTACCTCAGTAGAATCATCTGCTGTGAACTTTTTCTGCACTTCACAGATACACTGCAGGGCAGCCACAAAAGATTAAGAAACAAAACAAAACACAGAAAAAAAAAAATCTGTGAAAGCCAGTTTCATTATAATAGCTTTTTTTTTTCCTTTAGATTTTAGACACGCTGTCCAAAATTTTATGTAAGTATTATTCAGGTTGAATATAGATAAGAAGCCAAAGAAATAGACTGGTTTTTCCTATTCTCCTGAGGCAATTTCACAAGTCCTTGCAAGGTCAGCCACTGCACTTGAAAGGCAGCAAGTATTCTGTTTAACTCTGATGAATGCCACTGGCTCAGCAGACAGGCTTTAAAGCACTCGTGTTCCAAGTATGTACCAGACAAACTATCAGATACTCAAGAAATTGTCTCTGCATTTACTGGTAACAGTCTGTGCTCAGCAGAGAGTCAAATCAGTTATGTTTTAAGTCTTAAACTCCATAACTATTATTTCTAAATATGTTTTTATATAATACTGTAAATTATTGGTACTGCCCTGATGAGAGAGGAGTTGATTTTTAGCCACAGGGAAGCAGGACAGGTGGCTTACACCAAGTAATCCACTCACAAGACCTGACTGTCATCCTCCCATTTCATCTCTAACTGCAAGAGTAAAGAATTAGTTACTTCAGAAAAACATTCTGCCAAAAGGCTCTGTATAAATATTTAACATACATATAATAAATATAAAATCACTATATTGAAATATAAAATATTAAAAAATTTTATACGTACTTGAACATCACATAATAAATTACATTATAACCTATTTAAATTCTACAATATATTTATATGTACACTAATTCTTACAGAAGTCAAATAATTACTTATAAATATATATTTTTTAAAAAGGAGTAATATATAGGAGTAAGAGGAGTAATATAGGTAATAGTCTAATTCTAATATACGGACTTATCCATTTTTATTGTGACCAATGAAACAAAGATTTTTGCCATATTTTGTTTCCTATTTTTGTAGCTTTCCTGTACTCTTCCTTGACCTGCCTCTTCTCAGGTAAATTTAAGAAAACTCTTTATTATGCATTTCAATTTAGAGATCTGGATTTTACCTTTTACACTTGCACTATTCCTTCAGACTTTTACAGCACAGATAGACATCAAACCTCAAGATTACATCCAATTGGACCCGTAAAAATTCAAATTATCAACACCTTAATTCAAAATTTCTATCTTTAAAAATCAATATTCATAGCACTGTTATGGATTCTCAGTAGATAATATCAATGAAAACTATTTAGTCACATTTACTGCACTGTTTTGAAGGCATCAAGCAGTATGCAAATACAAAGGACATCTAAACTCAAAAAAATCCAATGCAGCCTTTAATAAATGCACCCCTTAATGTTGCACAACAATTTCAAAGCAGTGTTTGTGCAGGCTAAAGAGTCTAATAAAATTTTATTTCTTCAACTGCTGTAATTTAATTTTATGGAAAACCATCTCCAAAGCCAGCACCCGCAACACAATTCAACATACTAAAGTTCTAGATAATCAGAATAAAACCATTCCGAGAAAAACCATGACCTAAATAATTCCATTTCACTGTGTACTGGGCTCAAGTGTTTTGTTTTTTGGGTTTTTTTCTGGCTGTGTGTTTGCCAGGTGGCAGGGAGCTGCATGGAGGCCAGAGCTGGTGTAGTCACTGATGTAGTCACAGCACCAAATTAACATCTTTATCCTGGGAAATGGATTGTTTCCTTCTCTTTGCACTTAATAGAAATAGAACATGCCCCCAGGATTTTAGCTGGGAAGAAACAGAGGAGAGGCTGGAGTGGCAGTGGAATGACTGCATAAATAACTTAGCTTTTTATAAACACCACTTATTTAAAAATAAACTGTGAATTAAGCTGTTTATCTTTTCCTATCATTTTTCTAAAATTGAACGTGAAAAAGAAGAGCAAAACTGTGATTTAATCCAGGCTAAAATCTTTTTTTTCAGTGCCAAAGGTTTTGGAGAAGAAATTCCACACAATTTTTCAGAAGTACACCCCTAGTGGGAACAACTACATTTTCTCTGATTACCATAATACGTTCAAGATTAATTCACTACTCACAACAGCAGATTGGTTTCTGAAAGTAGAAAAGTAATGGCCTACAAAGTGAACGCATTCAACTCCCCTTCCCCTAAAACTCAATAAACTGACCAATTCTGAAGCTGAGCTCCTTTATTACACAGTAATGAAACTCAGAATTTTGTCAACCCCCAAGCAGCACTTGGATCTACCAAGCAGCTAAAAGCAAGGAGAATTTGGCAGACGTTTATTTAAATTAATCAAATGAGTCTGCAAAGATATACAGATGTCTAGAACTATTATATGTAAGTTAAATTTTTTCAAGCTACTAAGGCTGTAGCTGAAATTGGCTCACTTTGAAGTGATAAATATTCACATTATTCCTGTGCTACAAAGCCCACTAAGACACTACTAGAGCTATAAACCTCATTTATTTTACCTTGTATTTATAGAGACAAAACTGAAAGTGCTTTCAGAAAATCTATCCTTATTTCTATAAAAATAATGTAGATTCTTGGGTAACACCTGCTGCTAAAGGGACTCTTTTCCCTCAAAATTCAAGAGAACAAATAATGCCCCTGCACTTTGAACAACTTCACCCAGGCACTTTGTGTTTCTTAGAATTTCAGTATTCATTCCTATCAGATTTTGCCACTCAGAAAAGTTGCCTCTTCCTCCTTCCACAGAAGAGGCCCAAAGGCAGCTTTCTAGTCTCTCTGACAAAGTATCAATAAATTCATCCTATCCCGTGGCCCCACATGAAAATAGTTAAAAATAAATGTTTTCACTTGGTGAGAGACACAAACAGCAAATAGAGAAGACAGCGGTTGGAAACTGCTTGCAGTTTCAGAATGATGATGGTATCCCATATGCAACGGGCACTCTGATGCTTCTGTGGGAAACATGAGCTCATGTATCCCATCTAGCAAACATTTTATTAAACTATACTATTTACAGATCTGTTTGTCCTGTATTTCTTCATTCACTCATTTGAGTCTTTGTATATATAGCACTGGCAACTAACAACTTTGTTTTCAAGTTCAGTGGCTGCCTCCCTGTATAATTACACTAACCCTTGCTTTTAAATTCAGGTTACACATTTTTTAGGTTTGTTATAAATAAAAGGGAGAGAACATTTAATGTTCCTGTCTTCCAGAACACCCCAGCCTTTCCCAAATTTAGTTGCCACTGATTGCACTGCTTGCCACCTTTGCTTTTCTTGCCTCATTAATTTTTGATATCTGCTTCATGTCTTACTGAACAATAACATATGCTCTCTGATCTCCCCCTCTCTCCTGCAACCTTTTCAAGTACACCTAGGAAAAAAGAAAACTCATTTGTTTGTAGGTTACCTCTGGAAGAATTACTTTTGGCCAAAGTGTGAATCCTCCTGCAAGGCTAAGGAATCTGTCTGCACAACAGAGAGAATCTCAGTTTCATCTGAATGTATTTGATCATGTATCAGGAAAGAATACATGTATTTTCATTTATATATACCAAATGTGGTTAAGAACACATATCACCATTATAAATAATGCCTTGCATCTACATAAAAAGAACATATTTTCCATTATTCTTTTTGTATATTCAAAGATTGCAGTGATTCTCCCCGTTATCCCACCACTTCCATTAGCAGTTCCTGATGTTACATATTTCAAGATAGTGAGCTCTACTTCCGGATATCTAAATAGAGATTCGTGGATTTTTGAGCTTCTGTCTCATAAAATGTGCTCTGAATGCTTTAAAAACCATTAATAGCCTTAAAAGTTTAACAGCAATCTGAAACATTCTGAGAAACACACCAGTATCTTCCCACTTGGGAAGGCACAGTCAAGATTGAGGGTCTGCCAAACCCTTAAACTGGAAGAGAAACTCCTCAGCCCAACTGAATTTCATGTCAGTAAAAACAAGTTTTCACATCTTTAATAACATATGTCATTCAATCTGAAATATTTTTTCCCAAAAACTCAACTTGTACGCACAAGCCTGTAACCCTCATCCTGTATCATTAGGTTATGATGCAAATTTTAATTCAGGAATCCCTATTGTTATCAAAACTCAAAGTTGAACGACTCATTTGCTCTTGTGGGCTGACACTGATCAGAAAAACCAGGATCAACCCATAATTTCGGCACATTTAACCAAAAAAATAACAATAAACACCAATGACCTTTTCCAGTTACTTCCCAAACAAATCTGCCTGTTACAGTAAGTTTCACTGCAAAGCATAGAATTATAAAGTACAGCAACAGCTCTTAAAACATGTACAGTTCAGTAGAAAGTTCAGCTTAGAAGAACTCAAAATGAGGAAGAAATTAACACTTTTTTTTCTTGCTGTGACCTGCATCTCCCCCTTGGAAATGTTTTGCTTCACTTTGTTACTGTTCTTTCTTTGACCTACATAGAAGTATCTTGGCAGACTAATTAATGCCACATCCTAATTAGAGAAGCCATTCAGTGAACTTCTTGCCATTGCTATCTCCATTACCTTGGGAAGCTTTCTCTCTGTGTATGCTCAATTCAGAGAGTGAGGTATGAGAAATGTGTTGTGAACTGCGAGCAGTTCAGCCAAGATGCCTTCAGATCCAGCAAAACAATGACTGCAGAAAATCTATAGTAATATTTAAAGGATTTACAAAGGGTACAGCGAATCTCCTAACACAAGAATTAGCTGTCCCCTGGATAAAATGGGGCTAAGTTAGGAAACCATCAGTATTTTTACCCCATACTCCACAATGTTTGTGGAAGTCCTGGTATAGTATTTTCACTGGGAAATATTAAAAAAATTCGAAAAGTAATTACATGAATTTACGGAATAAAGACCTGTAAAGAAACCTTTGTTCAACACAATATTTTTCACAAAAGAGGTGACTCGAATCTCTGCACTGCTGAGAAAGCTAGGAATGTTTAAGAGGGAAGAGCATTCCACAGTTTCCTTCTATTATTTTCCTTCTATTATCGTGTTAGGCAGACCCTGTATCTCAGTCAGTATAATTATTCTGCTCATAAAACCCCATATGCCTGTTCTTGCCCTGTGACCTAACAAGCAGTAGAACACTCTTTGTGGCTCTTCTCAAATTCCAAACCATGAATTCAGCAGCCACATTCCTTCTGGCTTCACACAGACCACAGATTAAACTCATCTGAATTACTGGTATGAAAATATCATCATCTTTGGCTTGGCTTTTTTTCCTCTTTCTCTATCATATTCACCTTTAGGACAAGGCAAACTACTGGGAACTCTATACCCAAAGAAAACACCTTTCCCTACAAAATAAAAGCCATGAAAATAACAGTTTACCAAAGAGTCAAAAGACTGACTGTAAATAAATAACGCCTGAGATTAACAGTGTACAAGTCCTCACTTTGTAGTTCATACTCAAACTTTTTACCTCTCTTCACCTAAGATTCCAGATTATGCAGAAAGACTACAAATCTCATCTTTCCAGCATGCTCTGTGAACCTGCAGACAAGAGTGGTTTTCTGCTTCTGTCTACCCGAGACAAAATTATGCAACAAGCTCTGGAATATTTCCCAATTCTCTTTGAAGAAGTGGCGTAAAAAAAGCAAAAGGGCACCAGACAGATCTCTGCAGAGGGTACCAACTGATGCACAGATGAGGTGGGAAGCTTCAAACTCTTGGTTGGAAAAATATCTATCTGCAAAACGATTCACAGCCCTTTGTGCCCAGCTACAGAGGCACCACTGAAGCTTCACCACAGTGTGCTTGCACCCCTTTAAGTCCTGCTGGATTTGTAACAGTGATCACAGAACCTTCAGAACTTTACTTCATATAATAATCTCAACATTAAGCTGCTTACCAAAGATATCACACCTTTTGCTGCTCTCTACTGTGACTCCTATCTTGCTTGTTCCCCAAATGCTGTGATCACTGTTTCAATGCTTTTCTTCTCCCATTCTCTCTGCCAGAGACAGCAGAAGTGTTTCCTTAAAGAGCTGAAGGTTCTCTGTTCCCCCCACTCTCCAAATTACACAGCTCAATGCATAACCCACTTCAGTCCCTGTTTATTTTCCTCCCTCATAGGTCTCTAGTTCCAACTTTCAAGTATTCTGACATCTAAGCAAGACAAATCCTCGAACCTGTCAGATTATCTTGTTTAGCTTTTAAAACACTGAAAGTAGCTCAAGGGACTGCTAATGGCTAGAGAGCCTTTTGTTTATGGGCTCTGCTTTCAGTATCAATCCATGCCCACGATGGCCTTGAGTCATTTTATCTGATGCCTGTTTCATGAGGATACACAATAGGAATGGTTGAGCTCAGCATCAGTTGTTACAAGAGGAGATGATCCCAGCTAGCACGTCTGCTGTCAGTCTTGGGGGAAAAAAAAGGCTGAGTCCAAAAATGGAAAGCAAAGGAGAGCTTTACCAGTGCAGAGATCCCAGTGCAGCAAACACAGGGATTGTCCCAGGCAGTGCAAAGTTGCCAGCTTGCTCCTAAGAAGCAGAACACAGCTTTGGATCTACCAAGCAGGATTTCCTAACTCAGGATAGTGTGTATCCCTAATAAAGGTTTTCAAGACCTAATCTGACTTGTGTGTCCCCTGTCCCCCCCTCTCCTCCTGGCATCATCGGGACTTCAGTCACGCAGCACAAACAGTACCATCACCTGTCTCTGAATCACTAAAGCATGTGTTCTCTTACCCTAAACATAAAAGAAAAAAAATTTCCAATATTCTCTTAGAACGGGGTTCAGATGTCCACTTGCTGTGTTAGAAGGTAGAACAAAGCTCCACCAAGTGTGCTGTTGCAGCTCCAACTGTGAGCAGTGCCAGATGTTAGGGAAGAGCATGAATCACAAATATAGAGTGGTACTTTCCTGGTTAAATAACTAAAAAGTGGTATTTGAATGCTGGACTTCAGGCACATGTGAATCCCGCCAACCTGTATCTGACACATCCTTCTTTTTCTAAATTTAAATTTGTAAAAAAGCTGTGATTGTACACATACCTACAAAATATGTACCAATGGCTATGGCAGGAGATTTATATATGAAGATTAAAAGATATAAAGAACACTAACCAGGAAACAAACAAACAAAAAAACCCATTGAGCATAGCTTCCTATCTTCAGAGAATCAAATCCAGAGACTGGCTCTACTCCAATGAGTTCTACTCATCTAAATCCCTCCCATTCGGAGTATCTGCCCCAGAAAGGGGATCTGGATTACTGTACTAAAGAAGGGATGGTCCTGTCCCTGGTCCAGACTCAATTAAATATGAGAGAGTGGGGCAAGGTACAGATGTTGGGAATCTTTCATTCTTTTTTCTCCAGCTAAAGTTAGCTGGAAGAAGGCATTTTATTTAAAACTGAAAACTTTATCGACCTCTCCTGAGGAGAGAGTATGAATAGCTCACAGCTGTCTTAAACCTTCCTGAGATATGCATAAACTACATTTTTATTAGAGCCGGATTATACTAGCAGCTATCCAGGAGGTTCAAATGCCTAACCACTGGAGACAATCAGAAGCACACAAAGATCTCTGCATAATGAACATAAATATCCTTTCGAACAGAAAATCATAATCTACTCTGCTGTAATCAAGTCTATATTGTTGCATAAAGAATGTCAAGCAGAATACCGATAGGAGAAGAAAAGAGAGATGAACAAAAGAAACTCAAATGTTTCTTCACGATCGCTCTGTTTTAATAATTTTTTTTCAAATAAAAGTTATATATTATAATTTATTATTAGATAGTTTCTTTCATCTTGCAAGTACGATTCTAACACTAACAAGGTAGTTTTTCACGATCATATTTAAAATCAAAACTTCTTTCAGGAGTTTCAAAGAGGGCCTAGAATTTCAGCATCAATTTTGGAGACTTCTTGGTGCCTGCAGAGCATACAGATCCTCACTGCCTATTGCCAGCACTATGGGAACAGTTTTAAGAGTTGAGAATCTCTTCAAACCATGACAAGCCCTGTGCCAAACCTCAGGCCAGTTCAGGAGCTGGCTGCCAAAGATGCCTGGAGCACTTCTTTGCTCTTTGCCATCCATGAGCTGATCACTTTTCTGCCACCTCACTTAACCAGGGGTGGACTTTTCAACAGTCGTGTAATAATGTCACCAGTTTTACATGGCTGCTTTGCAAGATTCAGCAGAAAAAGTTGCACAGGAAACCTGAGACCAGCCTAAAGAAAACCACACAGCCTTCTTTGGACCTTGCTTGTCCACCTTGTGGTAAATTCATAGCTTGATTATTCAGAGGAATGGAAAACATTAAATTACATTAATCCAGAACCGATGCCATCTTCTGTTTCTTGGTAGCAAAACCCCCTTTGAGGTATTATCTTTACTGGATCCCATAGCAGGAATTAAATAAAATGGAATAGGACAAATGAAAGCAGGTACATTTGCTCCTAAAGAGTCTTCCTGCTGCAGAAGGAATGTACTGATTGCTGCAATTTAATGTACTGCAAAATAGTCAGAAAAGCCTTTGGAAGTATTTATTGCTAAGACTTCCTTATGATCACCTAAAGTATTTTCTCAAAGATCAGAATCAGCTCTTTACTGACTGCATATCCCATGTTTATATTTTATGCCTACAAACAGCACATCTCCAGTAAGTGCTATTTATGGGACACAATTAAACAAATTTTTCCCCATGTTCCTGATGGCACCTCCAAAACATGTGAAGAATTTCTACATCATCACCCAGCCTTCTTTGGGAGAGGGGGAAATAATTATATTTGAATGCAGAACTGAATATTTAGGTAGTATATAAAAGTAACAATGGTCTATTCACACATTTTATACTATAGTTGTGGAAAATGTGAAGCATTTCTTCAAGGCATAACAATTATTGCAACACAGGAACCAGAAACACAGCAATGATCTTCATTAAGAGTATATTTCTATAGAAAATGTAAAAAATAAGTCATTTGAGAAAGACTCTAAAAAAAAAATAAAATACACACAAACAGAAAAACATAAGCTGAAAAAAATATAAGCAGAAAAACAAACTGAACTTCAGGACAATTAAGACATGTAAGTCCAAGTTACACACTAAATGAACAGATGCATTGCAACCTCCTGAGCAATCTTTATCCATCCATCCATCCATCCCCCAAAGTGTGGTGATATTTCCACTACCTTATTACTAACAAATCCAAAATCCAATTAAAAAAAAAAGAGGTGTAACACTATACAGCCCACGGATTTTGAGAGCATGCTGGAAATGCTGCTTACAGGAAACTTGAAGCAAAAAAACTGTAGAGAGGAAGGAGAACAACTTTGGCATAAAATAAAAAAGGAATTAATAGTGGGACCCACTGTGCTCTGGATTAGTTTCCAAGCGTAATTGCTGAAAGTCTCATCACTTGATTAGTTAAAACAAAGCACTAGGAAATATACATTCTAAATATACCACGGTAGTCTTGCACCAGATGAGACTGAGCTCAATGGCAAGATACATATTTTTCTAATTCTAATTTCTATGACTACAAAAATACTGCATTTAAAAGGAAAATGCATTATTAATGGCACATAAAAAGCTTAATAATTTACTATCAGTTTTTATGTTGCCTAAACAACCCAGTGTACCATTTCATTAGTACATACAGATCCCAGGAGACACTTACCAACAGGGAGAGGGGAAAATAAAATAATAATTAAAAAATCATTAAATCCTTCAAGAACATCGTAGCTATTTACAGTCATAAGACAGAGCAATAAGAAACAGGAGGTTCTACAGCTTGTAAGGCAAAGTCAGAACTGAGCTTTGAGAAAGGAGAAGAGATGCATAGCACTGCTTCAAGTTAAAAAAACAAAAGCAGGCTTAGATGTCAGAAGGCAAACCCAGGATTAATTGATTCAGGTCTGCTGTCTATTAAATTGGGGCTTTTGCCATATAAATATAATAGTCTACTGCATATGCAGTCAGGGGAATCTCATTTGCAGTCATCTAATCCATCTAATGCTGGTGTCCATATCAGTGAGGGAGATCACCTACAGACAGCTCAGTAGCTCATGCAGTCCTTTAGGAATAAAAAAATAATAATTTAAAAAATTTAAAAAAAAAGGAAAGGAAAAGAAAGAAATGGTGGTGCAGTGGGTTTGGGACGTAAGGGAGAGAACTCTCTTTGCTAGAATCAACACAAAAGGTGAATTTAGCACAGTCAGAAGCTAAAAGGGATCATTTTAAACTACCTGTTACTACTCCCCAAATCCTATGGCTAATAATATGAAGGAGAAAATAATTTCTTAGATAACATGGCAGTGCATTTACAGTATGCACCCATGCCCAGGCTCAGTATGTTTTGGGCACTCTTCCCCTCTGTATTCACACGTAAGAAACTGCATCAGCTTTTGAACTACACACCACATCAGATTCCTTGAGGGAAAGCAGCATTTGCCTCCACATTCCCCAGGCATTAAGCAGGGCAGGGAGTAGGGGAAGGTTAAAAAAAGAACAGATCTGTGCAGGGAATCCTCGGCTGCTAACTCAGAACACCCCCAAAAGCTGCACGTAAGGTACAGGGGTGTGCATGCCACAGAACATTTCATATTTCTTGCCTCCTTAAAAAAACCAAAAACAAAACCCAAAACATTTTTCTTCCATCACAAAATTTTTAATTTAAAGCCACACAATTATTATAAATGCAGAACTCTAAAAATATCTATTGCAGATAGAGAGGAAATTGATTGCTGACTTAACACATAACATGCTTAGTTGTTTTTTGTAGGGCTGCTCCAATAACATCAGCTTTTTGAGCCTGCAGCCACCAGGAGCACAAGGATAAAAAAAAGAAAAAAAAAGAGAAAAACGACACACAACACCCCCCCCCCAAAAAAAAAAAACCAAAACAAACAAAAAAGAAAAATCAAGAAAAGAATAAGCAGTTCAGCTCTCAAGCAACAAATCCCAAAAGACTGGGTTTGTGGCATTCCCTCTCCCTGAGGCCTTCATGCAGCAGTCTTGCAGAGAGCACTGAATCCTTCATGTTGACAAATCATTTGCATTTAAAACAAAAAACTTCCTTATAACTCAGCAGCTTTTCTGCATAGAGTAGTCCAGGGGGGAAATGACATAAGGACATCCACTCTTATTTTGACACTTCATAACAAAGAACATACGACAACATCACACCAAACAGTTTGACTGTCCTAAACATGAGTAAGGACCACCACCAACCACCACCATTTTTATGCTTCTAGTCCAAAACCACTTCTTGACTGAGGACATTTTTGTCCTCATTCCATGCAGCGTTTATTATCCCGTGTTTCAAAAACAAATGGTGTCAATGAAGTGAAACAAGGCAAGAATGTCAAATGCCAATTTATGGGACTGACACCTCCCTCTCTGCTGCTCAAACCACTACTGTGCATCACGGAGAGAATTATTCTGCAGGGATGGAGCAGTGCCTGCTGCCTGCCTCCCACTGCCCAGCACTCCCAGACCTCAAAGCTCCATCAGCACTTCCATCCCTGGGCTGTCAGCGTTCAGAAGAGCTTTCTCAGAGCCTCTTTTTCTACTCTTTCTGACCTCAGTTCCCTTTGCAGACAGGCACACATTACTGCAGGGACTGGAGGGCAAGGACTGAAGCCCCAAGCATGCATTGAATTAACTCATTTCCAATTTAGAGATGCACAGCCACACCAAACTGTGTGAGACCTGGTCTCAGGGGCAACGTTTTATCCTGCCACAGGGTTCTTTTTTGCACTGTGGTACACCTCCAAATGGAAAGGCGGTCAGTTTAGCTCCAAACTGGTATCAAACACTTTCAATGGAAGGGAAATATATGTAAAGTTAGAGTCAGTAGATTGTTCTCTTTTTTTTTTTTTTAATGCATGAAATGGGTCTACCCAGAGACAGGTGTCATTATGTGATTAAACAACTATTGAGGCATTTGACAGACAATAACTGACCAGCAAGTTAAAATGCCAAGGTACTCTCCACTTAATTTGCCAGATGAGGATTCTGATTATACATCAATAGTAACAGCCATCATTTCCAACCATCACCACAAGGCAACTCCTCCATACTTTGCATAAAGCCCACTGGTTCCCAGTCTCCTGGCCAGGAGAACCTTTTTGGCACAAGCAAATTGAGAAAATCCCTCCAACAGGATAGTGACTATACCAGGCAAAGGCAACTCCTCATCCCATCAACATGAAATTGTTCCAACTCTATTAGGTATTTCATAGTTAAATTTCTGGCTTATTTGTATGACTGTGATTCCTGTTTTTACGTTAAGGGAACCAGCAGAGTTGCTCAGCAATTAATCTTTTAAACATAACATTTATTTTTCCTTTTAAAGATTTATGTATTCATGTGGTGTAATTGTAAAAGAAAGTCCTTCACTGCAGTGCTTACACACGGGGGGATGAAGATAAGGTTGTAGTGGGAAAAATTAACTGTGAATGTCTTGAACTGTGTATAATAAAATATCAAGTTAATTACTATATTAATATTAATATATTTGATTATGTAATTGTTTTAATTGAGGGATACCAATTAGTGAGGAAGAAAGTGCCTATTAGGCCATGATAAAAATAATACATGTAAATACCTCTTTTTGTAAAGAAGTCTCTGCTGGTTTTTGTTGAAATTTCCACTTCAGGAGACTGCTGTTGGCTTTAACCTGCAGTTTTCATCAACTCCATCACGAAACTTGAGGAACATTCAGGGCTCTGCAATGTAAATCAAGTTATGTTCATTAAGTAGATGTGAAATGCAAAAGCAACTCTAGTCCATATTTTAAAGAGTGACATTCTGCTAGGTTCTTCACTGCTACTTCCTTTAACCTCCAGTAACTTACAGAGCAGGCTACTGAGGAAATGCTATTAAATGACAGATAAAGCACTATACTATGAAAAAGCACTTTAAAAATCAAGTATTTTGGTTTCTCACTTTATTTTTGTTACAACTGAACAGAAAGACACTGCTAAATGCCTGGTGTGCAGGGATTAACACTACTGGAGTCTTTGCCAGCATCTTCCTCCTTCAAAATAATTTTCAATTGTGGTTCATTCGGACTTTTTCACGATGCTGCTTATTATGTGGGAGGAGGAAAACCAAACCAGCAAAAAAACCCCAGGGTAAACATGCACAAGAGCTAGTTCAGCAAACAGCTGCATCACAAGGGTATGGGAACAGGACATAAAACCTTGAGGAAGACATCGAGAGTCAAAAGACACAACTGTACAAAGCTCCTTTCTGACAACTGAGAAATGTCATTAGTGATGCTGCAAACAGATGGATTAGGCTGTGACAAGCTAACTTCACAATCCTCATGTCATGTTAGGGGCCCACCCATAAAACCTTCCCTGGATCCACCAGAGTTAATACATTCACTCTGGGACAGCTGGGAGAAGAAGAAGGGCACCTTTTTTTTCAAGTGAAATTTGTCTACAAAGAGAGATGGGCTGCATTATTGGAAGAGATGGGAAAGCAGACTACAAAATGTGACTTTTCTAAATGAAACTATTTACTATTAAATGCACTTCACATTTTAAAATAAGAACTATCTTCTTATAACACTTCTGTAACGCTGTCAGCACCTGACGAGTCTCACAATTGGTTTTGCATCTTCCAAGTGCTCACTTTGCAAGAAAATTTTACAAAGCAAACAAAAGGGACATGGGGTTTTAGGGAGGTCCTTTTACAGTGGCTTGGATTGGTTTTTGGGTTTGAATATGTTTGGGGTTTTTAGTGAGCCTTGTATACTTGTGAAATATGACAGTCACTACACAGAATGGGTTTGGAGACACGGGAGACACCCTAAAGAATACTGACTGAGAACAGAACATTCCTCAACAGTAAATAAATAGCTTGAAAAATCAATGAAGAAAAGGATGACTTGATAATGGGATAATGATATCAAAGTCTGTTAATTGAAGGTTTGCCATGACCAGTGAATAACATTCATTATAAGTGTCTTCAGGAAAGTAATACTCTGCTAAAAGTAGCAAATGATCCAGAGGAAAGAAAATGGCAAAGGAATGAAAATTATAAGACTTCACATACTAAAATATAATGGTAGTTCTCAGAGCCTAGAATGGCAGACTAATCTTCCAAATTAGACTGGTTAGTTAATTGTGCACTTCAATACGACAAGCATTTCTGAATAATACTAAAAATGATCACAAGCTTGACAGGGAATAAAAAAAAATCATCTAAGGGCTATACTAGCTGAATGACATGCATACAAAAAACAAAGATGACAAAAACAGCCTAACAAACACACAGATTAACTGTCTATATAACTTAATAATTTGTGATATGACTGCAGGTTTATACATTTTTTTATTTTTATTTTTTTTTTTCAGAGTTGGTATCTGCCATGCTAAAAGTTTTCCTATAAAACATGAAAAGCAAACCCCTTTATGACACTGAACAATAAGAAATACCATCAATTTGGTAAACAACTATAAATATATAAAAAACATAATTTTTACAGTGCTGAATATTATATCTTGTATATACTTACCCTTCTTTGAATCTGACTGGGTTTATTTGCAAATGTAATGTTGTCTTCATTATGAGATACATACATTATTTAAGAGCATACTGCAAAATTTACTATTTTGCTTTTGCTGTGACAAGTTGTCAGAGAGGGAAACTATTTGAATTCCTCTAGAATGTTATTTGGAAATGCTACAAAGAATGAGAATGATATAATTAAATGGTGTTATTAAAGAATAATGATATAATGAAAAGATCTTATTCAAAAGTAACATATGCACTGAAAAGACCAATTTTAAGCCTTTTATTATTTTACACCATTTCAACTACCCTGGTGTCTGCTCCTTGTTACAAAGGACTGGTGACTTTTCTGCAATGCCTTATAGCACTGGGGAAACTATTTCAGAACAAAAAATGAAGCTGAGGACAATTCTGAAAAAATTGAAATGTCATGGGTGTGACTGCCTGGGAACATTTAGGATGGATAAACTAACCAGATCTGGAAAAAGCAGAAGTTAAAAAGGATTCCTAATCAATGTGTAGAACCATTACAATTATCCCAGCAGGAAAATAACCACCTGGTAAGAGACAGGATCTACCTGGCTCTTCATACAGGGGAGAATTAGCAGACTGCTAAAAAAAATAAAAAAAATTCAAGACCTCAGAACACCTGAAGGGTACATTGAGTGAAAATAAAAGAGAACAATTAAAAGAAAGTGCTTATCAACATGAATGCAATTAGCTTTTTGAAATCTTTTACACGAGGTAGAACTGAAGCCAAGAGCTTAGAAGGATTAAAAAATACTAATGCAAATGAATATAGATAATGAAGGAATCCAGAATTACAACAGTAACTTCATTCATAAATGTTTAATTCATAAGTACAAGGAATCTTTCATCTTCTAAAAGCACGTGGTGGTAGCTGCTTTTTTCTTTGGTTTTTTTTTTTGACATTATAGTATTATTTCCACATGAACAGGAAAAAACATATTTTTCCTCTTCTTCACTTGAAACACTGGTAAACAGATAATTTCAAAAGTTTTATCTAGGTGGAAAAATTCAGATAAATTAGTCTAGAAGGCCATCTATTGTGTTCCATGAATATAACCATGACTCTGCAGGGACTTGAGATCCAAAAAAATTATATGGTAACTAGATAGGTATAATAAAATCAGAGACAGTTTGTATTCTTGTCCTAAACTCAGCTTTAACTGAGAGGTTTAACATGAGAGGTTTCTCTGTCAAGCCTATTTTTTGCTTTGTTTTTCTTGGGGTTTTTTTGCACAATACTTGTTACTAGCACTTTTGGGAAGACATTCATTAAATGCAAAATAGTAAAAGAAGTATGACTCTAAGGGCTGTTTAGAAAGTCTCATCCTCCAAACAGGTTTTACTAAGAAAGGAAGGTTTATATTCTAAAAAGAACATTTCCCTAGATGTATGTTGATATAACATAACCATTCATCAATCACTACCCATGCAACACAGTTAACTACTATTTAAAGCTTAAATCAATTCAACCCACAAACACATCACAGAGGTCTCAGCCTATTAAAAGTCACAGAAAATGTCAAAAAAGAAACATGAACTACAG
The DNA here is from genome assembly GCA_038090715.1 of Florisuga fusca. Classification (NCBI taxonomy): domain Eukaryota; kingdom Metazoa; phylum Chordata; class Aves; order Apodiformes; family Trochilidae; genus Florisuga; species Florisuga fusca. The sequence goes on from JAAWXA010000013.1 coordinate 8,863,507, forward strand.
TCCTTGATGATTAGTCAGGATTTTTCTGCCAGCCTCCATCACTGTATAACCACTTCTTGGCCTCATCACCAAGACCTCATGGAAGCCTCATGTAACTTCCCAGAATACTGAGTCCATCCCAAACCCACCAAGAAAGGAAGTGCACAATAGTTTCTTCAGCTCACCCTGAAAAAAGCCAACAGATAGAATAATGGAAAAAATTTAAAAAGTTTTAAAAGGAGCTTTTGGGCTTCTTTTCCCATTCTACATGATTCTACAGATCAGCAAAACCAGAAGGGCTTCCCTGATCCCTCCTTGAGGAGAAGGGTAAAATATCCCAATCTTGTAACTCAGCTAATAATCTATAAATCCATCTTCATCCTACAATACCTGCTGACGGAATATGATCCCATCACCTCTGAGGCTGGTGATGTTTGTTGTCTGAGAGGAGCTCATAGCTGGAGTATTCAGCAGAAAGGGCTGAGATTTCTCCAGTAGCCCCTGAACAAATCAGCATCAATGCAAAACTTTTCACCCAAAGCTTGCTCATTTTTCAAGCCCTACGAGGAACAGTCCTTCCTGATGATTTTTAACACTGTCAGGCAACCACCAAGAGGACTGATCAGAAACATTTTGAGTGCCATGAATCACTGTATCAAATGTAAGGCACATCTCACTCAGGTCCTTGCTAGCACATACTGTGAAACTGAACTGAGTGCACAACCAAAGAAAAAAAAACCCTACTAGCTAAACCTGTGTGTTACACACACTTGCTCTTCTGTAGGAAAAAAAAAAAAAAAAGCATGGTCAAAAATTGATGTCCAGCACAAATCAATAGATATTCTGATGTAGTGATAAAGGAAAGGAAAAAATTTAATCTTCCTATTCTAATCCCTGCCTTCCAATATGATCACAGAAATATCAATCTTCCTCCTCAGGAATATCAAATATAATAATGAACCTTCTTTTATGAGACTGCTACAGTAAAAATACAAAACATGGCAGAGGCACTCGCTCTAGAGCTTCCCAGTTACTACAGAATATATTTGAATATTAAAATTTTAATCTTGCAAATAAATAACTTTAATATTAAAGAAAATCCATGTAATCTGATAAGCTACTAAAATATGAAGAGGATCCCTCTGAACAATGTTGGTCAGCCCAGGTAAGCCTCTCGTGGATACACTGATGTCAATAAAACTTTTCATCATCAGAAATCTGCTTTGCAGTCATGATGAATTTCTGGTCAAGGCTCCAGAAGACAAGCAGAGTGTGTGTAGGTCCTTTCTGAATGGAATGACAAATGCAGACATGTAATGCTGAGAGAGATTTTACAGCTAGGAAATATTTTCTTCACTCAAAATAGCCAGCCATGTAATAATAGCCAAGTATCTCGATTAAGAGCCAAAGAAAATGCATTTGTGTTGCAGAGTAAATAGATCCTTGAATGGCAAATAAAAAAACCTACTTAAGATTTTTGTTGGTGTGAGAAATATGCCTGTGTATACAAAATGCATTTTTCTTTTAAAACAATTCTCTTCTACTTTAGATTTAATAATAAAGTATGATCTTAACGTCTACTCCATCTGATTC
>JAAWXA010000013.1:8865097-9000598 GCA_038090715.1 Florisuga fusca
TTGTCTTCTAAAAGAAGACTTAAAGAACCTGCTGGTGCTAGGAAAGAAAATAATCAGTGCTTTGAGCAGCGTGTAGCTTCCATAATTCACAAGTGTTCTGGGATCTCTGCTGCCAGCTGCTGTTCTTGTTCCCTGAAAGTGCATATGGTCTGATTTTTATTAAAAAAAAAAACAAAACAAACCCCAAACAAAGCACAGAGCAAAGAAAAAATGACAAACGTGTGCTTCTATACAAATAATAGAAGAAATAACACCCTTGATTTCCTTCTTTTTAAAAAAGCAGGTATTGATTTGAAATAGTTAAGATTTGTATTTGTCAGATAATCCTTTAGCATGAAGAACNATTCTAATCCCTGCCTTCCAATATGATCACAGAAATATCAATCTTCCTCCTCAGGAATATCAAATATAATAATGAACCTTCTTTTATGAGACTGCTACAGTAAAAATACAAAACATGGCAGAGGCACTCGCTCTAGAGCTTCCCAGTTACTACAGAATATATTTGAATATTAAAATTTTAATCTTGCAAATAAATAACTTTAATATTAAAGAAAATCCATGTAATCTGATAAGCTACAAGAAAGGAATGAAGGGTAATGCAAATCTTCCTTTCAAAAAAATGGAAAGATTATGCATTCTGAGCCTGATCAGTTTCTAAAATATGAAGAGGATCCCACTGAACAATGTTGGTCAGCCCAGGTAAGCCTCTCGTGGATACACTGATGTCAATAAAACTTTTCATCATCAGAAATCTGCTTTGCAGTCATGATGAATTTCTGGTCAAGGCTCCAGAAGACAAGCAGAGTGTGTGTAGGTCCTTTCTGAATGGAATGACAAATGCAGACATTGTAATGCTGAGAGAGATTTTACAGCTAGGAAATATTTTCTTCACTCAAAATAGCCAGCCATGTAATAATAGCCAAGTATCTCGATTAAGAGCCAAAGAAAATGCATTTGTGTTGCAGAGTAAATAGATTCCTTTAATGGCAAATAAAAAAAAGGGGGGAGGAGGAGTGGTGAGATCTGGACTAACCACATTTGCTCTATCTAGATAGCTCAAATAACAGGAGTTCGACAACTTATCCCTCCTAAACTAAAAACATCAACAAAACCAAAATCAGCCTCAGAAAAAACAAGGACTGTATGAGTGGTGGAAATGAGTGCATTTGTTAGTTCATAGTGCATTATGACCTAAGGCAGGGAGCAGAACACCATTTGGAGAAGCCCATCATCTTTTCCAAGTCAGAATGTGGCACTCAGAGCACTGAAAGGCAGGACTGGAAGAACTTCCCCTGATCTTCCTTTGCCTTCTTGTCTGACACAGCCTGCAGGTCTCAGCAGACAGCTTCCAGCTACTGCCAAGTGCCATTCATGAATCCTTCTTTACTTTCTTCCCTCCAAGATTTCTTTTTTTCTATGTGCTTCCTTATCTGTGGGAGGTGACTCTGAAAAGCTTAAGCTGAGGAAGGGCACCATAAAAAGCTCTGGGTTAACTCTACCCCTTTCCACCCTGCATGCCAAAGATAGTCAGTGTTGAGCAAGAATATATTTAATTAACTTACTGGTGGGCACCTCAATATTGAAATTTCTAAGTCATTTATCCTTCAACAAGACCATATAGCATCCTGTGCAATCAAAGCCTTACTTCTCAGACTAAAAGCAAGAGGCAAGAGATGCAGTAAGGATGGATGTTTCTCAGAGCAGGTTTATATAAAAATCTGCCCTTCTAAATAAAATGTACCTGTCCCACAGTAACCTTTAGGGCTTACAACACAGAATATTCATTCAGTTTTATCTTCAGATTTGCTTAACCCAGGCTCTCTTACCCTCACACAAGCAAAGTGCTGATCTTGATGTTTATTCTTCATGTTCTATGAACAAAATGTAGATTCTGTCAAATAAAAAAACCTACTTAAGATTTTTGTTGGTGTGAGAAATATGCCTGTGTATACAAAATGCATTTTTCTTTTAAAACAATTCTCTTCTACTTTAGATTTAATAATAAAGTATGATCTTAACGTCTACTCCATCTGATTCTTCCTTCACTATTTTAAAGCAAAAATAGGTAGAGAATTGTAAAAAATGCAGCAGAACAACATTTACTCAGATAATAACTTTCTGCTGAAGTAATTCACATTAACACTGAATCTTTAAGTACCTGAGGGCAGCCTCCCGAAGAGCTCTGCTGCCATCTATTGGTAGCAAAAACACACTCCAGATATTACCGAGAACTTCAGAAAAGCTAATAATTCTATTAAAAACAACTTCCCTGCATTCCTAGATCACTCAAGACAATAACTCTGCTCTCCCTTCCCTTTGCTGCATAATGGGCTGAGTAATTTGGAGAGAATCATCTGGATAACACAGCACCAAGGGAAGGTTTCACAGCATTTAACACTTCAACAAAGATCACTCAAGCTGTCTACAATTTCATACTCACAGTCCAGCTCTATTTGTCCTTAAGAGATGTGATCACATCCTAAAACACATTTCTCCACTAACAAAAAGGTCATTGGGGAACTTGGGAACACTCAGAGTAATCAGCCAAATACATGCACGTGGCAGTCAACATTTAATAAACAGGCACATTGACAAATTATTTCAATGGGTTCCTAAGGGCTCACCAAGAAAATGACATAGTTAGGGATGTTCCTAACTAATTCACCCTTCCATGGTAATCCTGCAGTGTCTGAGCATCACCACCTACAACTTCTGTCAATTCCAGGAACTCCCAACACTGGACACTGTGTTCTTCATGCTAAAGGATTATCTGACAAATACAAATCTTAACTATTTCAAATCAATACCTGCTTTTTTAAAAAGAAGGAAATCAAGGTATTTCAAATCAATACCTGCTTTTTTAAAAAGAAGGAAATCAAAGGTGTTATTTCTCCTATTATTTGTATAGAAGCACACGTTTGTCATTTTTTCTTTGCTCTGTGCTTTGTTTGGGGTTTGTTTTGTGTTTTTTTTTTTAATAAAAATCAGACCATATGCACTTTCAGGGAACAAGAACAGCAGCTGGCAGCAGAGATCCCAGAACACTTGTGAATTATGGAAGCTACACGCTGCTCAAAGCACTGATTATTTTCTTTCCTAGCACCAGCAGGTTCTTTAAGTCTTCTTTTAGAAGACAAAATAAACACCATGCATTATTTCTGAGCAACTAAAAAGCCTGATTACTTGCACTCACCTCTGCTAAGGAAGACATGGTGAAAATATTTTCCACTTCAAAGATTTTGGTTTGGTTTTAGTCATGCCATTTATTGGGATGTGACCAAACCCACTGTGCTTAAGTCAGGATCATTTGACTTTGAGCTTCACAGTACAACTTTAAAAAGCTGTGTTATTCTACTTGAATTGTTTCCAATAGGAACAAAATTTGAGTCTTTTCTCCTTCGTGACATACAGTGCAGAAATTTTATGTGCATCACACTACCCCAAGAGGGAAAACAAACTCTCATGATTTTACTTGGAATTTAAAAATTCTGGTATTCAAAAATCCTGGTGTGAATGGACTCCACCACCCTCTAGCTGGTAAAAACCAACCCAGGCTGCATCTGCTCTTCTCTCCCCTTTATACAGATGTTCTAAAAGGAACAGGGAGATTTGCAGAAAAAAAAAAAACAAAAAAACAAAAAACAACTCCCCCTTTTTCATTCAGGTGTTGTTTAATACTTATTTCAAGACAGTTCCTAAAGGGTAAGTTCCTTGAACTCAAATCCCACAGGAGAATGCATTCCAGGCTCTGAAATGTTGAACTATGAGCACAGCTCAGGGAGGGATGCTAGGGAAGTCTGAAGGAAAGCTGGCACTAAAGCCTATGCCAAGGCAAGAAATACAGTAGAAAATGGATCCCAGGATCCTCAAATAAGATAATGGCTCTTTGTTTCTCCTCTCACTGATAAGAAGAATATCATATAATATAGGCAGATCAGTTACTTCACTGGTGCAAACCCAGCTGAGCTTCTGCGTGCTCAACTGGATTCGGGAGGATCACGGAACTTTGGATCCATCAGGGCAAGGAAAAGGAACATGCAAACCCCCCCACAAAATGTACAAAGTGTTTAATGAGATTTTGGCAATGTATTTTCTCTCTCTCAGGAGGCAAAAGTTCTTTAAAGCCATTTCTCACCTTTTGAATGTGCCACTGCAATTTATTATAAAAAGCAAAATAGGGGAATCTTATTTGATACACCTCATTGTATTTTATATTAAAATTCAGGAATCCTAAGCCTTTAATACATAGAAATGTGAAAGAATTCACATCTCCTACTTTAGTAATCAGCCATTTTATTGTCTGTTACTCTAAGCTGAATCTAATGTCAGAAGCAATACCCTTATCAATGAATCATGGGGACCCAAACCAGCAGTTATTACTCATGCAAAACTATCATTCATGCCTGTGTTTAGAAATTACTGCAAATGCAATATGCAAAACTATACAACAATCTAAGACCTTTGCTAAGAACTAAGCCCAAGAAGCACAGTTTTTCTTTTTTAATATACATGGCAACAATCTCACTATTTTTAAACACATTAAAGGTATTAAATCCTTTTGTTACCAGCACTAGAGGGATCTTTGCTTGAATCAAATCAGTCTGTTTTCATACTGGCTTTCTAATCCCATTTAAGCATTTTCTTCAATGAGCTTTCTATTCTTAGACTTTTCTTTTCTGAGATACCAGTTGATACCACATCAGTATTTGGCACAGCATAGCATTACATCTCCAAGAATGCTCAACTTGAAAAGGAAAAAAGAACTACTGTAAATTACTGCAGATTGGAACTGAGGAGTCTGGAACATAAATAATGAGAAATAAGCAATTATTTCTTCCTGCAAATAAGAAATGCTGGCAACAAAACCAAGACAAAGACATGTAACACACAGAAATCACCAAAATAAGGCAAGATTAAAAGGCCAAGACACAGGTTCCAAGCCATGGAAGATGAAATGCTGGTCACTGTTACTGATGTCAGTGTGCTTCGTTTTTATGGAGGTCAAGTGACATTTTATGTTAAAAAAATAAAAAAAGAAACCAACAAAACCCTAAAATCCTTTCAGAGAACAGATCAAATGGGCATATTTTCAAAGCAATATATGTGGAGGATTAAGGAAGGCTATGGAGCTTTGAAAATGTTCCTAACTCAGAGATTCTATTTCTGATACACTCTATTTTATTTTCTTCTTTCCCATGTCTTTTTTCTCCTCGTAGCACCAACCCTTCTTTGTTTGGATTCTCTACATTTTCTCCCTTCCACCAATTTGGAGTCGCTCATCTCCCTGTTGACTCTTTTCTCTCTGTTTAATCCACCTATTGGCAGCCATGCTGCACTTCCCAAATCATCTGCACTGTTCAGCATTTAAAAGCACTTCCAGATTAATGTTTCAAACAGGGGGTTCCCAAAAGGAAATCCCCTTGAGCAGGTCAAACATTTCAAAACCAGTTTCTCTCTAGAGTCTCAAATATCCTCTGCATGGGGGCTTCAGCTGGCTGTCACAGGGCAAGTTGCTGGAGCAGCCTCTGAACACCATTACAACAATGGAATATACAACAGAGCCTTGTTTCCCACTGGGGTAAAAAGTATACTTCTCAAAAATGTCTTGGCAACTCCACAAAGCAAGTAGCATCAACTCCCACTCCTCCATCTTTCAGTTGAGTTGACTGCTTCATTAGGAGTCACCTTCTCCTTCAAGTTTCCCTTTTTTATCCATACATCTCACATGGAATGTGGGTTCAAGCTACTTTTGCAAACAGATTTTAAGTTTTTGTCTAGAAGTCATTCTCTCCAAGGTCAAACACAAGGAAAGCATCAGAATCAGAACCTCAGTAAGACTTTGTATGTACATGTATATGGGGCTTGAAGGCAGCATCCAAACTGCAGGACAGGATGGCAAGGCACCCAGTCTGCTGGACCACAGTGGTTCCTCCGTTCAGGATGTTGCTCCTCTTCCTGGACAGTTTTTGCCAAGGCCAAGTCTCCCTTTGCACTTAAAAATTTAAAAATCCATCACATTTGTTCCCAGCAGAAACCAAGGAGCAAGGACAAACAAGAAGAGGGAGGGAGAAGCCAAGCACCAGTTTCAAAAGGCTTTTTAATCAAACTTGTTTCAGTGGAAAACAGGGGCTTCACATATTTACCAAAAGAACATCCCATCCAAACACTGCAGTTATGTTGGTGATGCTTCAACAAGGGGACAGACTGAAGCTTTCATCAGTTTTAATGCAAATGTTTCACGCCACATTTTTCTACTCTACAGTTGGGGCTACCCAGCAAGGTTACTCAAGCTATTTTTTTTTTCCCAGTTCCTGCAGCAGGCAAAGAGTATTATGGTAAAGCAGGCAATTAATTCATTGCTGCAAAATTAATTTCTTCTCAAAAGGAGGCTACACAAAGGTACAGAGTTTATCTTAGTCCGAGCACATTCTCTGACAGCTTCACCTTCTTTGTTGACAGCTGGAGCTGCCATTCCCTATTTACCTTCCACAGAAAAGGTGGAACCTCCACCAGATCTGCAAGGGCTGAAGAACTGCATCCAATGGATCTCCCCTTTCCTCTCAATGCACTTGGAATATGCTTTTCTGTATCAAGCTTGGCCCTTTTGAAATGCCCTCTAACTGGGATGGCACAGGGCAGAGAACACCACTGATCCCTTCCAATTAAGATGCAGCATCAGTTCCTTTTGGAATAATACCAAAGACCAAACTGGCAGGTTTTATCTATCTGTAGATACCACAGACAAAACGTAAACCCCTTTGTTTAGCTGACTCTATCCCTTTCATCTTCTTCAGAATAATTAATTTTTTTAGTTTTCCCTTTCTTGCATTCTTTTACCCTAAGATGATGCCATGTTGGATCACCAGAGTGAGGACATGAAATAATTCTCACTGTACCTGCAAACATCTGCTAATTTTAACTATTTTAAACCAAGGCTGGTAAAGAATCAGGCTCCATAAAATACTACCTTCAAGTTTTATTATTAGATTAATTCAATCTGCAAATGACATTTTCCTTCCTCTGTACTTTAAAAATTTTACATATTTAGAGCGATGTGTATTTTTCCAATTATGATGCATCAGACACAGAGACAAGCAAACAGGTTAGGTGACATCAAGATTAAAGTTGTGTAAATAATTCATTCTTAAAATTGGTGCTTGATCAACTCAAAAGATCCATTTGATCTTCTCAGGGAGCTGAACAACAGAAAAGTAATTTCAACATTAAGTTGAGTTAAATATTTTTGAAGTCATAATCTTTTCAAAGAAAACTTCAGAGGAAAAATAATGTCATGTACCATCTCAAACACCTCAGAATACTTAAACTTCCAGGAGAGAGGAACAAAGAAATATTAGCATATGAACCTGAAAAGCAGATACTCGTTTTACTCTAAATTTTTATTTTATAACCCCACATTACTTAGTTCCAACTGGGGAAGTTCACAAGCACATAGATTAGAACTTGAGGAGTCATAGGATAGAAGAAATTATAAACCCCCACGAAATACTGGACATAAAAAACTATAATGTCAGTCGTGTTTTCCAAGCATTTAAAAAAATATTTCATGTTAATAATTTAAGGAGATGATAGACAAATAGTTGATTGTGGGTCAGATATCAAGAGCATCTTCAATGCATCTCCATAAATAACAAAACTTGTCTAACATGCAAACCACTATTACCTATTTCCAACAGCTGCCTCCAACACATGTTTACTATAATAGGAGCATTTATAAACAGTTCTCAATGTCATTTTCTTCACATGGACTTAAAAAAAAAACAAACCCTGCAGAATCCTCTCATCTTGAAGCTATATAATAAACTGTAAAATATATTTAAAACTAAATACAAGTTGTGGTACCCCAGTAGTAAAAAGCAGACTTTCTAAATCAAACACATTTTAGTCCTGTTAAAGTCACACATCTGGGGAAAAAAAGGACCAGCAAGGTCATTTTATCTCTAAATAAAGTATCTCTAAATGCAGTGGGATCAGGGGAATACAGTATCTTCAGATGCATAGAAAACAATACTGAAAATTCAAAGGTGGTGTTAAAACAAATGAAAAGAAGGAGCCTCAAAACAAAATAAGGATTGGAAAAAAGGTCTTAAAGTGACAAAGTGAAATAGCTCAATCTGTTTAGATTATCAAAGGAAGGCTGAGCAGTGAGTTATCAGAGGGTGTAAGAACATTCACAGGAGGAAGCACCCAGCACTCAAGCGCCCTTCAAATGTAGCAAAGACCCAGCATTAGGAAAGGGTTTGACATTAAATCCAGACAAATTCCAATTAAGAGTAAGTCAAACATATAATGGTGATCAGCCACTGGTACTACTTCTCTGAGTAGTTTCAACTTAAGCCTGGGTGCCTTTTGAAAACAGACTTTTGTCAGCCAAGTCAGAGGTCTCAGGGCACAGCTGTCTGGGTGACACCTTACAGGCCATGGCATAAGAGGGGACAAACTGAACCTGCTTGCCTTATCATCTATAAAACATACTGCTGCTCATCCTAATGCTACCTACAGGTGTTAATATAGCTTTCTCAACAGCTACTAGCTGAACATGTTCCTTTCTCTCAACAAAAAACCCAAGTTCCATGTCCCACCTCAGCGGGAGGACTCAGGAAACCTGCTCTGTGCATGGATGGGCAATTGCTTTCTCTAGAACTTCACCACATTTATTCCAACAAAACATCAAATAGATATTATTCATGCGACAAGGCAGCCCCACATTTTATGCCAGCACAAGGGTCAGCTCACCCTTCTGAAATTAATTTGAAACTGCAGGAAGTTAGGCAGCAAGGGAGGGGGGGGGAGCAGAATTTGCATTTCCACCTTTTGTAATTAACAAGTGTTCTAAACCACCTATGTCTTGACATCAAGAACCAGAGCTTCAATCACAAGAGATGATTTACTTACTTTTACTACACTGTCAGTCTCTTTTATAACATTAGAGGAACCCATGGGTGCAAAACAGATTCACCCATAATTACTGAACCTTTTTCCATTCCACACCGCCTATCAAACCACCTTCAGAGCAGCTGAATCACAAGTGGGTTTGTACATATCTTCATGGTTACCCCCAAAAAAACCTCCCTGCAGGTTTTATTGCAAAGCATGACATCAGCTGGCATGGAATATCCCTTTGGTCAGCTGCCTAGGTTGGGTTCTCCCCCAACTTCTTGCTCACTCTAGCCTAAGGCAGAGCAAGAAAAACAAACACTCTTGCTGCTGTGCAAGTACTGCAACCACCAAAAGACAGTTTTAGTCATAAATGTGAAACACAGCACCATATGGGCTGCTGGGAAAAGAATGAACTCCAGCTCAGGTGGACTCAGGACACAGGTGCATTTAGTCTTCAGCAGACAAGAGCTGGAAATCACCACTTCAGCTCTTAAGAGCTCACCAAGAGACTCCACTGGAAACAAGAAATAGGCCAGAACAGTAATAAAAGGTATAACTAATTCCTGTTATTTTATTTTATATCTCCAGGAAAAAAAAAAAAAAATCTTGACCTTCCCAGTAACAAATCAGCCACAACCCTTGCTCTGCAATACCCTGGAGATGAAAGAAGGTGCAGAAGGGAAGATGAAAGTAACTGAAATTCCACACATTTTTCATCTCTGTCATCTCTACACACAGCCACTCTATCAGCAAGCCCTGTTTTTCTCCCAGATGAAACAGACCATGAAATTTTACTTTCCCTCAAAATCCTGCACAGCCACATACAGCAGGGTATGATACAAACCCACACAGCCAAAATACAGTATACCACTGTGAATCAGAGCTGGGACTATTAACATTATTCTCCCATAGGTAAGGATGCAGACTCCCTCAGCAGGACAGGAACATCCTTCTTGTCTATGCTATGGCTCTCACAGGTGAAGAAAGGACTTCAGCTGCTCTGGCTGTCAATCTGGATCCCTTCACAAGCATTAAAATTCACTTTGAAGGCTGAATAATAAGGATTGCTGACCCTTTCACACTGATAAAAATAAATAAATGTCAGTCAGGCACCAGTTTCCTCACACAGGTACAGTATACTTTTTTCTAACCACACAGATTTTTCTGAAGCTAATCAGAATTCAAACCAAACAGAAATCAAATGTCACCCTGCCACATTAACATACATCAACCACAGTGATTACATCTCCATCAATCATTTGATATAACAGGAGTAAAGTCATCATAACAGAACGTTGTCAAAAGATCTGGAATTGGTCTTCTATTTAGTATTCCATCATACAACATCTACAAGATTATTTCAAAGGCAGCAGGGCCTGCTTTGAAAATAGAAGACAGCTTGCTTCAGCATTTCCCTGGCAGCAGACTGTTATTCAGTGACAGTGTTCTCTGGGAAGTAACATCACTGATTTGAGCTTTAAAAAAAAAAAAAAAAAGGGGGGGGTTGTATTACTTCCACATACACAACCTGCAACTTCCTGGAAAAAAAAAAAAAAAAAATGAAACATTAACATTCAGCAAAAGAATTGGTTGTATAGCAGGACTGTTGGAACTGCCTGAATTTTTAAGGTCTGTTCCAACCCAAACCAGTTATGATTAGATCAGGTAGCTCAGTAAATTCATTCTAGTGTCTCCTTTTCTTCAGAAGTACCATGGACTTCTCCTCCTCCTCCTCTAACTTTGCTTGAAACACCTCCCTACCTCATTCTCCAGCCCTGGCTTTCTGAAAAGCGTGGGGCAACCTGAGGGTTACCTGTATGAAACCAGCACATACTGGTGGTGAAAAACATGAAGTTCCACTATTGCTTTAGAACATGGCTTCTCAGTTTACACACTGGACCAAAGACTGATGTCTGCTCATGCTTTGTAGGGCTATTTTTCAAGTTCTGCATACAGTCTGCATGTGTCACAGTCAGCACACAGAGGCAAAGATCCCAGCAGAGAGAAGGAAGCAAAACCAGTACAGAAAATCTCCCCACTCTGAACATCATGGCAAATTTCACACAGACAAGCATGTCACTGCCACTCGGAATTAAGTGGAAGATCTTACTCAGAGAGGCACTTTCGTGCATGAATCACCTTTGTGAGCACCAAACCCCTCAACCACAGCTAAGGTTACACTTCTCCATGGGAGGTATTGCCTGAAAAAATTATAAAGACAACCAGTCAAATGAGAAAGACTAAAAACCAGTCCTCTGAGAAACAGATCCACTGCTACAAGGACGAAGACCACAGAACCATTATTCCACTTGGCTTGGAAATAATGAAAATTACTTCATGTTAAAACTACCAGTGCAAACCAGGTGTGCAATATCTGCTTGGAGAATTCAATGAAGTTTTTTGCCTGCAGTACTGACAGTACTAATAGTTTCACCCAGATGCAGTGGTTCATAAAATCCATTCATATACTCTCAGGAGAGTTGGAAGGAACTCGTGTCATCATCTGGCTTCCTCACAGGCTGGTTGAACCTGGACCCTTACTGGCCACTGCTCCTTTACTCATGACAAGAGTCATTCAAGACTGAATCCCTGAATAAAGCAGCAACTTAGAACACCATGTAGAATTCCAAGAGGTTGAAAAAAGCCTTCACTAGGAAGTCAAACTTGTTGGCATCTTCACAAAGCTAAGCTGAAAGAACTGCATCTCTGTTTACATAGCTTGCTTTTTACTTCTAAACTGGGATTTCTGTCAAGGACTTAAACTGGATGCAAGGGCACCCTTAGAACCACATTCTTGAGTCACCAGAATGCAGCAAGAAAGTTGCCTGCAAGACTTTTTCTGACAAATAATTATTTTGGATCATTCTTTCAGAAATACATAACTTCTAATAAATATTCTTTCAGGTATGGTACTTTAAAAACATATAAATCATGTTTAGCACACACACATTTAGTTAGGTAACAAATCAGCCAAAATTCCTTTAACCAGTGTAAGTTCATATTTGCAGTAAATTTATTACTGATGTTACTCTCTTGGGAATAATAATTTTTAAAAATCCATCACAGAAAAAATCCCCACCAATTTAGAATGCAAAACATTTTCTGCCAAAGATCACTATACTATAAAATAACTGGACACGACTGCCAAAATGATAAAATCACATTTCCACAGCCATGCTTCCATTAGTGAACCACCTAAATCTCTGCAACTTCTTTTTCTGTTACAACAGGGATGTTTTACATGTAAACAGCAATGGTAATGGACATATCTATAGATGCAGATATATACACCCCCACACAACTATCAAGATTTCAATGGCAAACACTGTATATTTACTTGGCATTTTAGTGAACACTCAGGTTTATAGTTCTGAGGAAAAAAATTGACTTCGGCTTTACTTCAGTCAATATTTATTTCTCCTTTCAATAAACATTGATGTTTGCCTCAAGAGAAGTCAATATCCTGTTAATGTACATTACTTGAATAACATTTGGAAATTACTAAGCAAATGAGTCAAATTCAGTGGATCAAAGGTAGCTGGACCAAGACTGACCTTACAGGTCGTTTATTTAAACTTGCAGTCTTAGCAGAACTACCAGAACATGGTGGGGAACACCCCTATCAATCCTCCCTTTCATCTCCAGGATGCTGGTGCTGCACTCAGTTCCCTTTTTAGCAGAGGCTGCTTCCCAAACCTTTATGGACAAGGACTTTCTGTCCTCTGCCCTTCTTCCATGTTTCCAAAGCAAGCTTCTCCTTGAAACATCAGAGCGAATGCACTGTACCCACATTTGTAATTTTGAAGTATTCCAAAGCTGGGGAAACTAAAAGTCTATTTTCTGTTCATTTAAGTGCACAGAGAAACATTTTATTTCTGGAGTTGCAACTCTTTTGAGAAATAAATACCACAGGTTTTAGCTACTGGATTAGACTTGAACTACCATGAGTATAAGCCACGGGAAATACTACTGAAAGGTCAGGTTATTAAGAGCAAAATTAGCATGAACAGGTTCAAAACCTACTTTTTCCTTCTGAAAAAGACCACTGGAAATATATCTATGAATAAAAGGTACAGCCTTGAACAATTAGCTTCCAACTCGTGTTTGTTAGCTTCCTCAGCTATTTCCAAAGAAACCCTCACGAGAAACAGGGAAATAATTCACATACTGGACATGGAAACAGTTCAGGAGCAGCCTGGTGTTCCTTACCACTCCAAGGAAAGAATTCTGGGAATCTGAATTTAAATGCTCCGTGTCTGTAGCAAGCTTTTACCACTTCACAGAAAAATAAGCAGTTTGCTGAACTTTTACTTCTTTCAGCCCTCTCCCAGCAGATGTGTCAGAAAAAGCTCAGCCCAGCTGGCTGCAGTATCATGGTACACACGGCCTCACAAGCAAATTTGTAGAAGGTTGACATCTTGAAGAGAAGCAATGCTATCGTGTCCTTGTCTTTAGCACTCTTGCTATTAAATTTAGCAGAAAGCCAGAGTTTGAAGGAATACAGCTCAGAGCTACAGATAAGCTCCCACTACAAGTAGGAGCATCCCAGAGCAGTTGAGGTGCCAGCAATGCTGCCTCTGCTGTTGTGGCTCTTTGTACAGCTCCTGTCAGATTCCCGGAGCTGTCAGTCCAAAAGAACTAAACCTTTCACAACTCAACCCTTACACTCATCTTTCACCTATCAACCTTTCTCAAATACTAAATTCACATTAAATACATTAGGAATGAAAATAACCCTCCATTCTAATAACCACAGGCTGCCAATTAAATCCATAATGCATGGACATTTTCCCCTTACTTGCCCTTTTTATGCAAAATAACATTGTATAAGGTTGCATGCAATACCAACATATTGATAATTAATTATTTCTGGGTATTTGTCCAGACTGCATTAGACTAATATAGTTCCAAACCTGATTTATTCACAGACAGGGCTAGATTATCCTCTAAAATTACTAATAGCACAGTTAAATGTATTTAAATATTTATTCCATATCTGTGTGCACGTCTTGCAAGGTTTTAGGAATATCAGTGAAAGCTGTCCAACATGCTTTCTAAATACCAACTGTGCAGTATTATAGTGCTCATTGTCAATTGATCTTTGGAACACACTTCTGATTAAAGACAACTTTCTTCTAAAAAGGAAGATGCAGGGCTTTGTTCCAACAGTTCTGTGGCAATCACAGAATTCTGACCCCTCCCCTCAAATTTTAAGCATGTACCAAGTCAGTCAGACTACTGCAGAATGGTATTTCCATGGGTTACACTGAGCTGCACTGATTTCAGGGAATCAGCCCTCAAATAAGGAAAGATCATTCAGATATAAAAGATATAGAACTGTTAGAGAAAACATCAATAAACTCAAAAGGAATGGAAGAGACACAGAAAGAGATGCTGACTGAGGCATGCACCCTAATCTATCAGAGTTAATGATTCAGGTTGCAAATTAAATTCCCCACAGAGCAGCCATTTTAAGCCACACCAATGCCAGGCATGCAGGTGAGGTTCTGAGGTTCTTAGCTCTTGCTTCAAAAGCTATTTCAAATCACAGCTGTGCATCAGAACCACTAGACTAGGTTTGTTCCAAGTACATTCATCATCCACTTGTTTCTTTCAATGTCTGATCATTCCTATTCAAGCCAGGCAAGAACTGTCTCTCAGCCATCAAGCAATGTTGGATGTGTCCAGCAAGCATCAGTCCTACTGAAGAGTCTGTAAAAATCTAAATATTGTAACACACCTGCTTCCACCCTACTGGTGAGAGAACTTTTGAAGGAAAATATATATGACCTTCAAGTCAGTCAGGTATTGTATTTCCTGCAGCTGTGCTGCCATGAAAGGTTCCAAATCAGTTGAAATAAATCTGCTCGAGATGCTTGCAGTGACAAATGCTTACAAACCAAATCGTGCCTCTTAGTATGGCACTAATTAACTGATTCAAGGACTTAAATTTACTTGGCTGAGGTGAAGGGAGATCGGTGTCAAAACCACTGGAATTAGAGCTAGAAGTTGTATTTTAGCTTTTTGTATCTGCCAAATCACAACTCTTTCTCCTTTTATTCATTCACTAAACAGCGTCCTACATGAATAAACATAGATGAGTGCAGATAAATATTCACAGTAATTTAACTTTGACCTACATGTCCCATTCTTAACAGTATTGCATTCACATACGTATAGAAGTACATTGTTTAATTTTGGATTTGATAAAACCAGACCATTTTCTTTCACCTGTTTAATTTTAATAGTGCTTACCAATTAAGAGCAATGTCTTTAGTCCACTCAATACACCCTGTGCTCTGCATCTGCTAAACCCTCAGCTCAGCAGGGACTGAAATCACTTCTAACCCCCAATCAGGCTGAGTTCATCTTGAAACTTCAGCTTTTCCAGACAAACTGTTCATGTACCTTGCCCAGCACAGAGGATGTCAACTTCAATTAAGACTGTTAGATGCTGTTCACATACCTTGAAAAAGAAGAATGAACCAGTACCCCTCATTTCCCTCAAGTCTGTGCTATTCAAGTTTCTCCATAAGCAAGGGGAAAAAAACTTTTCAGAAATTATCTAAACTGCACAATTGCCATGACTTGCAAAGTATCAAACATGCTTTATAAAACAGAAATTTTCTATCAGGGTCAGCACTAGAACTAAGATTTCTTGACTATTAGGAGCTTTTATACCCTTTTGCATTCAACTCAAAATACTATATAAGTTTAGAAGTGAACCTTAGCTACCACCACCACCCAGGAAAGAAAAACAACAACACAACAACCCTGAAGTAGAAAAAAAAGCCTTCAACTACATAAAAACCCAACAATTTGCTGATCTGTAATAAAAATAGCAGGCTATTGGAGATTGGTAGAGAATAATGCTCTTGAAAAAGGAAAGGACAAGCTGAGAAAAAGCACTTACAGCTCATTTCTCCCTGACCTCACTTTTTCTGTATTTCTAGGAGTTTGTAGCCCATCATGGTGATTAACCAGCTATTCAATTCCTAAGACAGGACAAGTACCCTGAGGGTGCTGCTACACCATGGAACAGCCAAGTCACTTCTAACTGGTTTAGGTGTAGAGGAGGCAGCAGCTGGACAGCAGCATTAGATTTATTTTGTTGCTTCTCAAAAGTCAATTGGCTGTAAAAGCTCTCTGCATCCCATCTGCATTCATCCATACTTCCTATAACATCTTAGTTTTAAGGGAAAGGGGAGGAAAGAAAACAAAGGCAAAACCTCCAACTGTTAAATAATCAATGGTATAAAAAGCAATCATGTTGATTGCCTTTTCTGTAACACATTAATAATGCTATTCACTGAATAACTGAGAATGGAGCCTTTATAAAAAACAGTAAACAATGAATTATTAGCTTTACAATAAAGAGAAACATTACTCAGCCTTCTGTGTTTTTCCAGAATATCACAACAGGCAATATTTACTAGATTTACCCAGAGCTGTGTATCAATTATGGCTTCATCCTTCCTTTGCTCGAGTTCAGCTTTCAGCTTGGTGGTTAAAATGACACTCGGTGGCTTTCATATTCAAGAGCTCATCCCACTTTCTTGGAAGTGGATTTTGAGATAAATTCTGGTAATGAGAGCAGCACAAAGAGGTTGGTTGTATCATCAATCTTGTCAAATACCCTGCACCAACAGCCACGAGTTATCAGAAAATGGAACAGAAGGCAGAAGAAAATAATGGTTTCAGCTTTACTTGTGGTAATAGAAGATTCTCAGCTGGGAATATGAGAGAGGACAGAGATATGAAAGCCCTGAATTGGTCAGGGGCTCTTTAAACTGATAATATTTAGCTGATAGTGATAATATTTACATCAAAAACTCTTTTAAGATAATGTGTGCTCAGTATATATAAATTAAGTAAATACGTAGAATGTGCACATAGCATAATATTCAGAAACCAATTACCCACAAAATATGAGAAGATTCCAAACATTGAGGTGCTCCAGTTACCCTTGCAGAGCTCCAGTGATTCCATTTGAAATCCAGACACAGTGACTCCCTGCTGTGAATCCACATGGGTGGTTGCAGACTACAGGGGAGTTTCTAACAGGCAGTGAGTAAAGAATCAGGCCTCTGCATGGCCCATTAAAGCAAAATAGTGTTAAAACCATCTTGGTCATTACCACTTGCCTATAAAAAAAATCAGTAAGAAACAGAAGGTAGCTCTCTATTAACCAAACTGACCACTTCAAGTGATTAACACTTTAGCAGAGCTTTTGCTTTAAGCAAGAACAACAACTGCCTGGATTCTTTCAAGACTTTGAATCTAGAACTATTTTATCAAGTGCTTTGTCCTCCCTTACAAAATTCCACCCTGGTGGATTTTTTAATGACTATCCATTGCCTTCATTAAGCAAATTAGTAACATGGAGCTACTCTTTTGTTTAATGCTCATGTGTTCTATAGTCCTCATGTTCCCTGACAGGAGATGAGGAAAAAAAATGTTTTTTTAAAAAGTAAATTAGGTCAATAAAACAGCTAGTGGATGAAACAAGCAGAGCACAACCTCCCATTCAAGTGGTTTTCCCAGTAATAGAAAGAGAATATACATATTCCAGGTTTCTGTGCTGAGAAAATAATTCACTGTGTGTTCTGTTTTGACAAGCCATGCATGCACAAATTATACTTTATATTAATCATTCTAACTTTACATTTCCAACACATAGCCAGAAGGTACCATTCTGCAGAGCCTACTCCAGACAATGTTTCACTAAAGAACTTAGAAAGAGCCAAACCTGCAGCAAGAAATCATCCAGACTTCCAATGAAATATTAAACTTTTGGTAAGTTGGAGAAGTTGAGATAAATACTGTGCTTCCTTTCAGCTGAGCATTGATTTTGAGACTCCAGTCTTCATTTCCAAATTGAACCTGATCCCCATCTTTTACTTGTTAGATCTACTCACTAATATTAAGATCCAATAGTTTCTCTCCCAATGTTCATCTAATCACTGTTAATAATGGTGCTATGCTCTAATACTGATACTAGTGTGATAAAGATTACAGTCAGATTATTCCTACATTTCCCTGAGAGCTTTATGGTTAGGGATTTAGGTTTTAGTCAAGAAATTTTGCCACTTTTTTTTTTTTTTTTTTTTTCCTGAGGTCTTTAGTTTGTATGAACACAGACTTAAGTACTCTTAAGCAGTGTTTCCCATTTCAAGTCAGGGTTTTACCTAACTTGGTTTATTCTCATTCACAATATATTTTCTAACACCTTCAAAGTTGCTCTCTGCGTGTTGAATTTCTTGTAAATAAACAGGGAGGATATGAAATTTGCTGTGATGCCACTAGACTGTCATATATAGTGACACTTCCAGTGTTTGACTGTATTGTCCCTTTCAGCCATATATCACAATGGTTTGGATGTTATTACTCTTGGAAAACACAAAAACAACTGCCTGATGCTTTGTTCAACTGGAGGCACTCAGAAGTATAACACTGTGCCAGTATTTTATAAACTTAGTATAGCTGCACACAAGGAAATAAATAAACTGAATTTACTTATCCACTTGAAGAAAGTTCGATGACCACTCAATATCCAGGTATTAATCAAAACCTGAAAATACCTTTCCCAGACTCACCACAGTCAAAACCTATAATTTTTGGCAGGAAAGCTGATGAAAGGTTTTTCCAGGGGAACAAATACATTTAACCAGAGGTCAGGGGGACAGAGGACAACACACATTCATGCATCATAACAGCCCATACAGTTCAGACTCATTCTTAGAGGTAATATTTTTTACATTATTTCAACAAATAGAATCCTCTACCATACAAAACATTCACCTCTATAACTCCCTTTTGTCTGCCAGACCTCCTGCCCTATTCATGGGGACTATTTAATAAAGGACCAAACAGAGGAATAAAACAAACTACACACTCCTGCTCTTTACTGCCTTCCATTACCCCTAATAAAATATTTCTTTATAGTAATAATAGCAAGTAGAGGAGCTTGTGCTGATTTCTCTTTGGTTTTGTATTTAATTAAAAGGCTTTGCAGCTATATTAATAGTTTCTCTGGATAAGAGTATGAGATATTAATAAAACCTGGTTATACCTTTTAAAAAAAAAACAGCATCATGTCCCTCTCACCTCCTGCTTTCAGAATAATCCTAATTATAACTCTGGAGGAATAAAATCTTTCTCACATTTTTAGACTTGACTCATAGGTTTTTTTTTTATTATTATCTGGTATTAAATCAAGCTCAACTCAAAATGGAGTGGAGCAAAATTTATGGAGCCTTGCTTTTCCACAGTTCCCTATATTTTCACAATCTCTCTCTCTTATTGGGTGTAACAACAGTGTGTAAACACAACATACATGTCATGCAGTTCACATAGATAAGGTCTCAATTTAGGCATTTCCTTGCTTTTCACTTCTTCCCCACTCTCTCAGTTCCTCTCTCCTAATCCTAGACTTCCAGATCAGGACAGAAGAACTCCATTAGCCCCATGCATAATGACAGCAAAATCACTGAAGCATAAAGGTGGACCCTGCAGAGACTGCAGTGATTTGGGACTCCTTCAGCTTCTTTGCAGCTACACATGCAGATTGCCTCATCCCTGCTGTGACAAAGCTGCTTCCACATGGTCAAACCAGGTGTCATGCTGCTAAGAGCAGTCAGTAAGGCAAGCTGCTGCAGCTTCTCCACAGGAGAACCAGCAAGGAGATTTTCACAGAAACAAGCCTCTCTCAGAAAAGCTAATTTCACTTTGCACAAAGTGATATTCTAGGAGCTGACTTAAATGGCCAAGAGCAAAACTCAAAATCAACATGGCAAAAACGCTACTGCCTGTCCTGCACCTTCACCTTTCTTTGGGTTGTCCAAAATTTTCTGTTTCTTTAATTTCTATTTTGACTTAACATTTGTGTTATGCATGTGGCATTAATAAAAGAACACAAAAAAACCCCAAAACCAAAAATCCCAAGCGAAACACAAAACTAAAAAGCCACAGCATAGAAACAGAGGTTTTTCCCATTCCTGTTTTACTTTTTTTTTTTAATCATTTTGTTCTGTAGTGATGTCATTACCACTCAGTTCACATTACCACTAAAAAGTTACAAAAAAAAACCAACAAAACAAAACCACCCCAAAAAACATCTTCAAGTATACATATTAAGATTATAAACTATTAAGACTTAGTTCAAAGTGAACATTATATCCTAAAGGTTATTTACCACCAGGAGAGAAGCAAGCATGCTGTGCATTTATGCCAGACTGGCAAACCATGGCTGCACAGATTATAGATCTTCAGTTCCAAGCAAGAAGTTCTCAAAGCCATAGTTCCCAAACACATCAAAACCAAAAACAGTTCACAAAGGGCTCAACAAACGGGCTGGACACAATAGGAATACAATAATTTGCAGAGAATGTCTTGAAATGGACTAAAATGAAGAGAAATCAGTAAAGAAAACAAGCTATTTATAATACACTGGGAAAAAAAAAAAAAATCACTAAAACAATAGCATGTGGAAACCTTGCATCTGCAGCAAACCTTCTGGGCCAAAATCCAATACAAACCTATCAAAAATATTGATTTAAAATGCACATTCACATTTGTAAATGAAACATTAATATGGAACTTATTCCTGAACTTATTTTTTCCATAAAGAAAATAAGGCTTGTTTGGGGGTCTGGGGGTTTTGTTTGTTTTGGTGGGCTTGTTTTGACTGTATTATTTAGTTAGTTGATTTAATTAGACTGCTTTTGGTAAACAAAATTACTTGAGAATGAAAGCTTCACAACAGCCATTGACAAATCAAATGGACATCAAAGACCAGGACTGTGCTTATCTGCTTCACTCATAATAGCTTCTTGAAAATACCTTTGAGAGTCCAGTATTATAAAAACCACCTTCCCAGAAGAGAAATAAGATCAAAGCAATTGCCAGATGGCATGAGGCCAGCCTTTCATATACTTTATAAGGGATTCTTTCAACTTTGTCTTGAAAGGGCCTCTGATGCTCCATTCCGGATTCTAATCCGACTCCAAAAGTCTAAGCCTAATGGAGTGCCCCCTTAATACACAGGCACATCTTAGAAAATAAAAAAAAAAGACATTTTCACTAAGGAGGGTGCTCTTTTAAAATTCATAAAATAATAAACAGCCTTCTGCTATTCCCCAACAGCAGAACAGACAACGAGCAGCTCAACATTCCGGCTACACTTTGGGAAAAACTTGCTTAAACTCATGACCTCAAAGGCTCAGCTGACACAGGTTACTCAAACAGATTCACCAGGAAAATGTTCAAGTAAACTTTTAAAGTCCATCTCTAAGTGGGTGAGATGTACTTTTTTTTTTTTTAATTACAGCTATCGATGGTGAGATTAAACTTTTCATTTCAATAAATAATTCTGTTTGCACAGGATGACTTGCGGAAAGAATCGGCTCAGTCTCTGTAGCACCAAGTGTCAAACTAAACAAGTGTAAGGATGATTTAAGCTGGGATCCCACTGGAGCTGCCTCACTGCCTGGGATTCCTTTCTCCTTCATGGATGCCAGGATTGCATGAGGCAGAAAAGACTTTTCAAAGATTG
This sequence comes from Florisuga fusca, assembly GCA_038090715.1. Taxonomy (NCBI): domain Eukaryota; kingdom Metazoa; phylum Chordata; class Aves; order Apodiformes; family Trochilidae; genus Florisuga; species Florisuga fusca. Next base: position 8,886,552 of record JAAWXA010000013.1, read on the forward strand.
CCAGTTCTCAAGCACCTGCAAGTCAGCTCAGTCTCCTTGAAGTCTACTGCTTGACATCTACTCAGGCTCTGGGTAGATTTCAGCAGAAAAAAAAAAAAAAAAAAAAATTAAAGCAGGAACAGAAATTAAGTTCTAGAACATATATCAAATATGTTCTGTGGGTATTATGCAGTCAAATCAATAGTAAACCATGCTCAGCACAGTCAGCACTAGAGGCAGGACAAATCATTGGAATGGGTAAGTGTACAAGCAAGACTACAAATGCATTTAATGACAACACTCTATTGCCTTGCTAGTGTATTTGTCTTTATTTAAACACTTCAGACAGACACAGGGGGAAAACAGGCTAAATACAGGATTAGAACAAATTCAATTTTACTTTAGATTACAGCACACAACATTTAAGCTACCCAAGCAGACTGCTCTAGTGCACTTTTAAAGGACTATGTTAATTTAGATTAAAAATCATGAGGAATTCATGAGAAAAAAAATGGTTCTTTTAATTCCACATATGTTATCAGCTAGGAAGATTGTAAATCTTTCTTCATGTACATTTGGAGAACTGAGCTGCAAGAAACCTCCATCTTCAAACTATCTCAAGCCCTAACTTCCCACTCTCACATACACCTAGCTGGGAGACTCTGCAACTTGAACTGAGATCCCAGGTTGACCCCTGAAAATTAACACCTGAAACTGGATGTGCTGAGGGCTGCTCTGGTGATTAAGATCAGTGTAAACAAAATGCATATACCCATCATGACATATAATTTCCTGACTGAGAAAGTATATGTTGTTTGGGACTACAGGGCAGAAGAAGACAACCACATTTCATTTCAGTCCCAAGCCATGATGAGTCCTGTGTAATTTAATATTTTTTATAGGCAACAAAATGCCTTCCTAAGAGTGCTTAAGATTTTGCTTTGTTTGAAAAATCATTGCAGAACCTCAATTAAGAATTTTCTTTTCATTCTCAACTTGAATTTATTCATAGCTGGCTTACACCCATTAGTTCTTGGGCCAGTATTGCCCTTTAGTTTAAATAGCTCTTCTCAGTCCCTGGTGTTTACCTCCCTCATGAATTTAATTTCATTCAATTACATCTCTTAGGACTAATTGTTTTAAAAGAGGACACACTTTAGAAAACCACCAGTGGCACATTCCATAAGGAAAAAATTAATTTATCTGGCAATTAAATATCACAGAAGTCAAGAAGGGGACAGAAAGGCAGTTACAAACCCATGGAAAACTGGTATTAGTCTAGGATGTAAGAGAAAAACAATCTCAAAATTAAGATATTAAAGGCTGTAAGACAAGAAGCTTTAGAAAAACTGTAATGAAAAAAATTCTTATGGAAACATGCTTATTCTTCAGCATTCTTGCAGAAGGATTCTCAGTTTACAAATCCTTTCAATACTCATTTCCTTTGCTACTTCACAAAATTGGGGGCAAAACCACACACAGCTAAACTTCCAAAGCAGTAAAACAAAATACTCGGGGGGGCAGTATGGAAGAAGTGCAGTATTTTATATGCTTTTTAAAGGTTGAGGTGGTTTTTTTCAGCTTCCACTTTTCGAGTCACACTGGTTCCTCTCCATAGCTCCTAGAAAGGTCCAAGTTCTGCTTGATCAACTCATGACCACAGCAGAACCAAATCATGCTTTAATAGCAGAACTTTTTATTTTGGCTAGCAGTTAGATACTCTTGTTTACTGATTCACCTGAGGGACTACTTCAGCTTTCCCAGCTTATTCTGACAGCAGAGGTGCTCCAGCCCTCTGATCATCCTTGTGGCCCTTCTCTGGGCTCACTCCAACACTTCCATCTCCATGTGTTGAGGGCTCCAGACCTGGACACAGCACTCTGGGTGGAGTCACACCTACTATTAATTTAAACTTACCACTTTATACTTGTTAAGATGCTGAAAATATTACTAACTCAACATACTGGGCAGAGGAAGTAGAGGGAAAAGCCAGAGTTCCACTTCACTCTATCAATGGAATTACCTATTCCTCTGATTTATGAGGAGCAGACAGAGCAATGGACAACCAAGAAGTTGCCCTGCCCACTTCTTTAAGGTGAAAAATCCACCTTTCTTGTAAACTTTCATTCTCCTTCTTGCATCTGAAGTGTGAGCTTCTTCACTAAGTCTGAGATTACATTCAGTTCACAAACTTCACAAGACTTGGTCATAGGAAACAAATAAAAAAAAGCAACCACCTGTTGAATTATTTTAGTACTTTAAAAAAAAAACAAAAACAAAAGAAAGTGTTTACATACCCTGAAAAGGCCATTACTGAAAAAAAATTTGATTTGCACTTCTCTGTTTCTGAAACCATGGAACACTTCTTTTTTTCTTCCCCTTACAGTTAGGGGTGGGGGGAAAGAATAGGGGAAGGAAAGTGAGTAAAACATTGGTAATTTGTTTAGCTAGTGATGCAGGCTGTTCTCCGATCAAATTTTGTTTCCCAAAGGAAGATATCAGTTTTAAATTATACAGCAAGCAGGCAAGAGAAAGGAAGCAAATAATCAAAACCTTCCCAGAAGGGCTAAGAATAAGACGAGAACTCCAGAGATCCTATTTAATAAATAAACACCTTCATTTCTGTAAGTTAATTTCACCACAGGAAATAAGTTTAGTTTTAATTATATTGCCTTATGTCATGTTTGATAAAAGGTACATGAGGCTCTTTGACTTTCTCTCATTAAAGCTTTTACATGCTGCAGAGCTGCTGAAGGTGGATTAAGTGTCAGTAGAGCCCTAGCAGAGTGCACAGTGATGCAAGATGCAATATTTTTGTTATCTCACCTGTGACAACTGCAGAGATTAAACACAAGATGATGTTGCAGGTGACATTTTTTCCTAAAAAAGCCCAGATGTATATATAAAAAATAAAACAGAAGAAACACAATGATAGTATATACCATCAGTTCAAAGCCTTTGCTCACCGAGATGGGAGATGCACAGGTTTTCAGAAGCCCAGGGTGATACCAACAGGTTGCTTGTTTCTGATGAGGAAAAAAATTGCCTATAATAATGTTGAATTTCTGAAGATTTCTCTAGGCTTCCACTCATTTACTTCTCAATAGCTGGTGCCACACACCCATGCAGTGATCCCTGTAGCTTCCAGAAGAATATGAAGAGCACACAACCCTGTGGCTAAAACCACACAGCAAATCAGGATTCTATTTATTTGCCAGGCTGCTTTTTTACTTAAGCATTGAAGGCAGGAATTTCTTTTGGTGTTACAGAATCACAAACTTCCCAGGAAGAAAAATTATTTTTGGAAGGGGCAAAAGTCTTACACAGCACTGACAACCTCAAGTGAGCTGTAAAATCCTCAAACATGCTTTTCATATGCTACTGTTTACATTGCTGTATGGGAATTTCACCTCAGTTCCCATTATCAGCATTCACAGTGTCTATGGAACAGGTCTGAAAATTTCTAAAAGGTTTGCCAAAAGCTGACAGCCATTACCCAACACATCTGCTCTCAGTTGATCATCCATCTCTAATTCCCATGTGCGAAGTTGTCAACTGAAAATTAGAGATAAATAAAGTATTTCCTTGCCAAACTGCCTGATTCTCATTCTTCAAGCTGCTTGCCCTTTGTACAATTCAGAGCATCACTCAATTTTTAATAGAAAAACATTTTAAATTCCCTTTAAAAGCTCTTCCTCACACTCATGAATAATCTACAATAATTCTGGTGTCTGAGTGACAACAGACAAGGCAATATTTTAAGAGAACTTGACATCCTCATAAGATTATCATGTGCTAATATGGATTACCAATAATATCCATACCCAAAACTTCCAAGGAAGTCTTTTATTAAGAGCAGATGGAAGAAATAAAGGGAACCAGACATTCACTAGGGCCATTCTCTCACTCATGTCAAAGAAGAAATTCCAAGATACCTTTTGGGAACCCAGAATGCTACAGCACTGTGAAAACCTTGGAAATTTTCACTATTTTTTTCTCCTTAGCCTTAACTAGTTCCCTTTTATGACCCATAGTGGTGCTCTGAAAGCACAGAGTCAACTTACAACAAGGAGGAAAAGACTGAAAAGCTGTCAGAGGGGTGAAACTTGAATCCACAATTGAGAATTTACAACATTCAAACACGTGGTCTTTGCTGGTGGCAAATTTAATAGAATTTTACTCATTTAAAGCATTTAGGATTTTTCAAGGAGTGCAGAGCAGAGGCCAGCTGCAGGTTGTACACCTGTGCTACCCCAACTTACACCACCAACCAGGAGTTGTTTCTCAACCTTCCCAATCATTATTCTGTTGCTACAAAGCTCTTAATTCAGCCAGCAGCAGTCAGTAACTCTTTTAAATCCTATCATATATCCATCTCCACTGATTTCCTAAGCCAAATGTCAACTACTTTTCCTCTTTTCAGCAGAGCCTTCCTTCACACCATAGGGCATGATTTTAGATGTTACTATTATTAAAAAAACACAAACAAACAAACCAAAACCACTGGAATCTGAGGCATAATAGTAACATACATCTCCAGAAAAACCAACTGAAGCTGAAAAAGCAGTAAGTGTTTTCTAAATAGTAAGATTTAACTATCTCCCTGAGCCAGTGGGAAAGTTCCCAGATCTGCCACACACTTAGAAAACTGTTAAAGATATTGTTAAAAAATGCTCAGCTGCTTAAGATGAAAAGAGAGGTCCATCCTCACTTGTAGAGATAGGCTAATGTTTATACCATATCCAAATACATTTTGAGTTTGAACACCTCAGTATTCTTCATGTTCACTGAGCACCCTCCTGTCACTTGATTTGTGAATCAGCAAACTATAGTGTGGTTTTCCCCTTTATCAATCCTCCCAAGAGGATAGAAACTAGTCCAATGGAACTGTTACTCTAATGGGAACTCAGTGTAAATGAACACAAGCATTTTTGCTATTTGAAGAGGAAAAATAAAAGTACTTGGGACTTCCTTTGCCTTTCCCTTATCGCTCAGTAGGATTATAAAGCAGACCAAGTGGCTAGAAAAATACTGGTACTCCAATCTTCCTAGCAAACAGCCCTAGAATCCACTGAAATAGCAGGAAATGAAGCTTTTGTCAGACCATAATATCGGGCACTGGCTAGCAGACATTTGGAAAGATACCAAAGATTTTCTTACTATCCATCTCACTTGTTATTGAAAGTTTTGAAGACACTTCTGGAAACCCAGGAGGGTGAAGAGGAGAAGGTGTGTAACCCAAAGTACTATGAGGTGAGGAAAAAAGCTGAGCCTGGAGTAGGTGCTAAGAGTACATTTAGTGTTCATATATGCTTTCAATATTCAAAATTATTTCCAAAGACACACAGCTTGGATTTCTCTATGCTAAACAGTACAAAAATCCATCTTATTTCCATCCATATTTTGTATTTAATGTATGTTGCAAGGGAGACCTTTCTAACTTCAGCAGTGACTTTACTCAGTAACTTTGGGCATCTTCCAAACTTTCCTTTCTAACAGGATACTTACAGGCATCACAGAACACTTAATTTTTACAGGTAATGTATTCCTTTATCTGTAAGAATTATTAGAATATTATTATAACAATATAATAATATTATTATAAATATTATCTCAAAAAAAGCAAACCCACTGGGAAACAGGAATTGGTTTTTTTCCTCTCCATGGCTTCAATGACTTCCTCATACACAGCACCACAGATCACACGTTTGCCACTCATACCACTATAGTAATGCATGCAACTTAAGGGAACACAAGAATAATAACTTTAATTTAAAGCATTTGATAATATTTTTAGCACATTAAATGTATAATGTATGAAAATGGTGTAGCATGGAGACTTCCTGCCAACAGAGCAAAACTTTCAGATGATATTAGCATTTAGTATTCCCCCAGCCAGAGGCACAAGGGGAATGTTCACATTTATTAAGCTCTTAAATGCTCTAATAACCATGCTAGTAATTGTAGAGTTTATTTTACTAAACCTAAAATCTAGAAGAGTGGAGAAACAGATCTCCATGGAAAGTAAAAACCCCTCAACAGTCTGTCACTGTGGGAAACTCCAGCTTCTGGCACTCAGTTGTGTCTTTAAAGTCCTGCAGAGAACTGATTTCATGTTCTCTCTCCTACAAGCACAGGAAAGCACTGGCAGCCAAAGCATCACAATTCTTGTCTTCCTATCTTCTCATTCAGAGAGAGACAGCTGAAAAACACAGCAGCCAAAAAAACCCCAAAACAACAACAAAGAAAAGCAAGCAACTGCTATTGGAGAAGTAAAGCTCATTCTGAAATTAAAAATGTAAATGGCAGAGTCAGTCATGGTTCTAGGCTCAACTTTACATCAAGAGTCCTACTTGCAACTCAAAGGAGCCAGCTTATAAAGGAAAATTCCCATATAAAATACAGCATACATGAAGGAGAGTTTATTATTCACACACTTAGCATGTAACTATGCACTTTTTAAAATATTCCTGTTGTTAAAATCAGTTTTGTTGGTAACTATCCAATGGGATCAAGTCTCAGATGTATTCTTCTCATGTAGACAAGCCAAACATTTGCTCAAAACACTTTTCAAACATGGTGCCTTTGTATTCTGCACTCTAGATCTTAAAAGTTTTTTTTTTGACAGACTCTTAGCAGTACTCCTTGTCCACCTACTAGTTGGAGCTGTTATTTAAGAGGGTGATAATTTCCATTGGGTCTCAAGGTCTTGCACATCACTACTCTCATTTCTCATACTACTATTTCTCATATTTTGAAAGCTACTATGCAACTTTGTTTGTCCCTCACTTAGTTCTTTCCTTTGTTGTTTTACAATTTATACATTTCAAGAGGAATAAGGTCCATGCAAAGACCACACACACACACAAAATAAATAAAAAACCTAAAGTGTTAACATCTCAGTCACAACAGAAGATGTGCCACTGGTAAAGACACGACTCTGTCTTTCTCAAAATTACTTTTATTGCCATGAGTAACTCCCAAACTCATCCCACTGCTAAACAAATAGCTACAAGGCAAGAGCAACAATGCCAAATGTTCCGTAGGTCTGGAAGAACAAAAATAATGACAGAAGCAGTTGCATTTCATGTGTGCAACCATGTCGTTTCACTAGTTAGTAAAAGCAAAAATTCTACAGATGCATCATTAAATTATGTTTTCTTTGGAACCATGCATGATGTTGGCAAGTAATAAACAATAAATTTAAACTAACTTAATTATAGTAATGTTAATTTCAAATTAGTTTTCAGCATCTGCCTTGCTAAGAGGCATCTGAATGCCTCAGCTATCAGCAGCCAAATGGTGATCAATATTAACCACTTCTCCATCCCTCTTTTCCAGTGAATTGTACATCTCCAGAGTGAATTTCCAGGAGACCCTGAAGGACATGTTTTCTCCAAAATTAGTAACTGTTTATTTAACCAACTTGTGTTCCAACTGGAAATCTACAGTATGATTTTTCTGCCTGATGCTACAAATCAAGACAATGGAATAATTAGTAGGACACGTTGGGATTAAAGCTTTGACTTTTGTCATAGGTCAACTAATTGCTTAATGCATAAAGTTCAGGAACTTTGCCTTTCCTGTGATTTCCTCTCATCTTTAAAAAAGGAAAATACTGGCACAATCCACTGAAATGCTTTTTGAAGCAGAGTTTAAGCACCTCATGTTCCCATACAAGCTAAAGCAGGGGGCTGATCTCATCCCCCACCAAATACCACCCAACACCACAGTGATGTGCAAAAACCAGGGAACAACTTCACACAGCTCACTTAAAGCTGGAGAAACACTACCTCTTTGTACAGAGAGCAAAGAAAAAGTTACATCAACCTGAAAGATTAGTCAGAATCTTGTTCATTCTCCCAAAAGAAAAAAAAAAAAAACCCACACCCACACATTGACACTTCCCCACCCATCAATAGAAAACATAGAAAATACCTCAATAAGAAATGTCTGACAAGTTTTGATATCTGACTCCTTTAAAAAACACTTCCATATCTATTCATTGGAATCATAATTAGTGCCTTAAAAAGGTGCTTGAAGAAGAGCAGACATCAAAGCTGCTCCTCTGGTGACTGCACCACTGAATGATGGACTGCAATGCAGCAGAGGGAGAATGATGTGTACATTCTGACAAATATTGTTTTCATGCAAATCACATGGCACATCACCACATCATTTAAATGTTAGAGAACATTTAGCCCAAGTTTTCCTGAATTACTAAGTGAGAATTACTTCCAGAGGTTATAGACCTCTTAGAAGAGCACTATCACCTCAACCCATCACTAGCTGTACAGAGGCTGAAATGTAATGGCAAGGTTCAGAATTAAGGTGAATCTATTTTGGAATTTGTTGCAATGTAAAGCTAATAAATGAATGCTGCAAATTTGGGGGCAGCAAGAGATGCCATGTTATCTGACAGATTAGCATGTGAAGCAAATGAAACTGTCACAGGGAGATGACTGCTAACAGAATCAAATTTAGATTTCAAATGAGCCCTGGAAATATCTCTTAGAAAAGCTTCAACACGGAGGAATTCACTGACTTCTCCGAGGGCAGGAGGTCATGTATTACACCAAATCAGTCTGCTGGGCCCCTCCACTGAAATACAAGAAATGAAGAGCTAAAAGTGACTGAAATAAAATGTTCTTAAAAGAAAGAGTAAGAGTCTGTAACTAGGGTCAGGGGTCACACAATTTAAAGGTAGCAGAAGCATTGTTCCAATGAGTGCAAGATGAGGTCCAGAGAGATTCAATTTTTCAAAAGATCAGAGCACTCTTGTATGCTGAAGAAACCAGAGGTAATGCCCTTGTTTCATATCTCATTAGGAAAAGTTCTTGTAACTCTAAGAAAAGCACATTAAAGCCCAGAAATAGTTGCTAATACAATTTAATAACTGGTCTTCCTTATTTACCAGAAGTGACACAGCAACTGCTTTAAAGGTTAGTATGTTCTGAGCTATATATAGATAAGAAAAAAACTCTGAAAGGCTGAAATCTGTGCTTGATGGCTTTGCCAAACTTTTGACTAAAAGGGGTAATGAATACAACCACCCCCACAAACTACCATTATATCCCAGATGACTTCACATACCAACAAAATCCCTGCTTTTTCAACTCTCTTGGATCATAGGGACTTGTCAAACTTGGAAAAATCAAAAGCATTACACAAAGACAAAAATCCCCATATTTATGCAGAAGTCACTGTCCTTCTTGATCATCACACTTTCCTTGATTCAAAGCAAAACTTTACATAATTAGAAAGTACACAACAGTTACTGGTATTTATAAACATGTTGCTCCCACAGACAAACTTAGAAAATAAAATAACCAATGAATGAAATGAAAATGAAATAACCAAGATACCCAAATGATCCAAGTTATGAATACTAAATGTGAAATGGCAAGCTCTGCATTCAACCTTTTAAAAAAGTCATAAAACAAATTTTGCTACTAATGGACAATTTATTATCTATTGCTTCTAAATATCATTGTTCAATCAGCTATTCAAAACTCATATTTTTAGAGAGCTCACCACCATGGGAGAAATACAGAAAAAAATGTGTGATGGCCCCCCTAGGGTCCAATATATTTTTGACAATAGATTTTAAAACAGATGCCAAAAATTAATGAGGCAGAGGTGGAAACAGATCGGGCAAAGTTTGAAACAGATTAAAATGAAATTTATTACAAGTTATTTTTTTAATTTGATGAAATAAAATATCAAGAAAATTAACATTGAGGTAACAACATAATTGTGATAAGCTTGGTTCACAAACAACTGAGGAAATGTGTCATTTCTGCTATGGAGAAGCCTAACAAGGACATTCTCAGAGCACCTCTGATCCAACAAAGAGGAATTCTGCTGCCAAAGGACACTCCTCAACACTTCCACCGCCAGAGGACGATACGCTGTGGTACATTTCCCTAAAAAATAATTTAATGGGAGAAAATTCTAGATGCCACCTGTCTACCAAAACCATCCACACAGTGAAGACCCTGGACTGAAACGTTGTGATACCCACAGGAAAGCACTGCAAATTAATAGCTGTTTCTTAATCCAAGATTTAATAATTTACTATTTTTTAAATGTCACCTCACTACCAAGAAACAACTATAGTGATTCACCAAATTGTTTTGCAATTTGTTGTTCCATCCTGTAAGGAAAATTAAGTCTAAGACTTTAAACTTAAGTTAACTTGGTAATTTAGCCCCTGAGCTGAGCCAATCTTAGATAGGTGCAACAATCTTCTCATCAAAAACTCCATCCCTCATCTGACAAATACCCTTCATGAAAATCACCACCACTAGGAAATTTCTAAGACTTTGAAGGAATGGTCACTCTTGAGCAAGGAAAAGTTGAGAAAGTCCATTAAAACTACCATATTCCCATTTGGTTAATTTTGTGGTTTAATTAATTTTTTTAGTTAACTCATTTTCCTCTAAACTGATCACCACTCCACATAACAGAGATATTTTCTGGAATTGCACATCATCCATGTATCCTTCGCAAACGCCCTGCATTCTGGGATTATTGTTAATAATTAAGTTTTATAACATTCTCACACAATCCTCTATCTTGTTATGACACCTTTTTTTTTTTAATTGTTATTTAAACTATTTCCTCCTTTGAGGTGCATCAGTTACTATAGAAACAGTGTATGCAAACCTGAGATGAATACATCACTACAGAAAATTATCATTTGGCTCAACAACTTGAAATGCAAAACTTGGTGGAATAGTGAAATATAAGAATCAACGCGATGGATGAAATTCAGATCTTGCTGAGAATAAGTAAAAAGTGCAAACAGTGAAACGTTTAAAGGATGATACTGAAGAAACAAATTCACTGGTTTAATCATATCTAGTATCATCACTGTCCTCTGTGTTTTATTGAATGGCTTTTCAAGTGAGAGGATTTCAATATAAAGATTGATATCACTTCAAATCTTTGTGTGATTCGTATTAATTTAAAACTATTGAAATCAATTTTTTGGAGTAAACTGTCTAGGATTGATAAAAAGAAATTTGGTCTAAGTTATCAATATTAGGATGTCTAAATTTTATTTCAGTGCTTCTTATAAATGAAAGCAATACCAGAATAAGATTTTCTACCAGGTCCTGCACAGCTTAATACATTCACTTTGCTTTTTAAATTTTTAACAAATGTGTAGAGATAAGCAAATGTAACATACATATATATATGTATACACACACACACACACACACACACCAAGCAATCCCCATTTGTTTGTAAATTACCCCTGGTCTTTCAGGTTTATGAAACTAACAAGTAATAGTGAAATTAGTGAAATAATAGTGAATAAGTTCTAAAATGATATTACATTATTTGCTTCACTCATGAACTATTTACAGTGAGATTATTGAGAAGTACTATTTGTGCTGAACTCAAGGAAAAATATCCCAGGGACTTCAAAGAGCTCTGAATCAGACCCAAATGGCTTAAACAGGATTTAATGTATTCCTGCACTCTACCTGACCCTCTACACAGTGATGAACTTAAACTGTCTTGAAATTACAAATTAAATAGGCCAAGGATATATTTTTAATGGCTCTCAATTTGGAAATACAATGAAAAAATGCATCTGTTTTTTGATCAATCATATGGACATTTTTTGAGATAGGTTTTTGGTCTTTATTATGCCCCCCTTTTTATTTTTACACCAGTAATCTCTGAAGCAAGGGGCTCTATTGAGTATTATATGGTGATTACAGAAATTGTTACACCAGTGACAATGACTTCAAATCTTAAGATTAGGCAAACTGATGAAAATAGAAGGGCATAAGTCAGGAAACAATTATCCACCTCAGATAAGGGAGTCCTACAGGCTTAATTAAAAAATGTACAGAATGCATGACTGCCAATTAGAGCTCAGCCTGTGCAGAAGTGACAAACACTCCTTTGTGCACTGCAGAAAGGAGGCAGAACATGAAAGGGGTAATGTCAAATTAAAAAGGGACTGACCTGTTCGTAGCACAAAATGCTATTATTAAAAAATTAAGCCATCTGGACAACGGGGAGAAAGCTAAAAGAGAAAAAAAGATGCCTAAGGAGAGGTCTAATTTGTTTGCAAAGCACTTTGGATGGAGATTTCCTATGGTAATTAAGCTATTATTCAATGACAAAAAAAAAAAAAAAAAAGAAGCCATTACTGAAGAAACCCTACTGGCACTTGGCCTAAAGATACATTCCTTGAGGTAAGAAAGAAAAAGGGGGAGTAGGCAACAATAGAACATTTTTAAAAGTACTTAAAATCAAATGAAGCAAGTTAGAGCTGCCATCACTTCCTTTGTCCCTTTCCTGATCTTCTCCAGATTGTTTTCCTAATGGACTAAACTATGTCTCACCTTTCCCTGACACCTTTACATAACCTGGTAACACCTTCCTCTTTCTTTAGCTCTCTTTGACCATTTAGTTTCATTTCCTGATACCGTTTTGGAATGTAAATGGAAAAAAAAAGAATAAAACTAAATACTCCAGGTCCCCTTCATGAAGGGCGAAAAGGCAGTTGTGCCTTCAGAAATCTGAGTTCTTTGTTTCCAGGGCAGAAACCTGAAATTTGCCATCAAGTCATTTCCCAGCATCTATCTTCCACATCCCTCAGCTAAATCCCAAGAGCAGTGGTCTATCAATGTAAGCATGAGGGTTCCCAGAGCCTCTGGAACATTTCCAAAGTCACTGTAAAGTTATTTAGGTAACTTCACACCAGCATCTCCCAGTGTGCAAGAGGAAACAGAAATCCCACGTGAGAAGCACAATCCAGTGCAGGAACCTCCTGACCTCAAGCCCTTCCTTACACTTTAAATCTTCTTGCAAGTTCTAAACATGACTATTAAAAAACTTAAAAATCAATACTGATTGATAATAATAATTTCCCTTAAAGCTTTAGAAGCTTTCCATCAGCGTTTAATCATTTACTCCAGGCAAATTCAAGTAAAAATTTTTTTTTTTTTTTGGCTAATGACTGTAAACAAGAAATTATTTTCGCCATGTGAAAACTAACAAGAATGATCAGATGTTTCTATTTAATGAAATTTAAATGCATTAAGGATTTAAAAAAAAAAAAATCACTTGTTACAACATTAATTAGGGACGTGAAATTCACTCCAAAATTTCACGCCCCGCTTCCTAAAGGGATTTGGGACTGGATGAGCTTGAAGGTCTCTTCCAACCTAAACATTCTGTCATTCTGTTTGGCGGGATTAGTTTATTTAAAAGGTGAGAAAAAACCTTTTTTTTTTCCTCTTCTTGCATACAGCAATGCCTTCGAACAACCAAGGCACTGCTCCCCAAAACTTTCCCCACTGGATGGAGGTCCTAAGTCTGTTCTAGTTCCTATATACAGAATAATATTTTGTTATCTACCAGGACTGAATATTCAGTTCCAGGTCTTGATGTGAAGCTCAGGAAGAAAGCCCTGAGTAGTAATAAATCCTCAGGAATTTTATCGCAGCCTCTGGGGCAGGCTCAGCCCCCGGAGAGCCGATGGTTTGCCACCACACCGCTCCCCATTTTCCGTCCGGAAGGAGCCGGGGGGTCCCGCAGGGTTCTGCCCTTTTTGCCAACGCTTCCTTAGGTGCAGACATCCCCCTCGCAATCCCCTGGGAGCCTCCCCCTGCTCCATCTCTTCCCTCAGCCCTCCCTCTCCCTCATTCTCCTCCACCTACCGTAGCGTTTTGATGACTTTAAATCGTCCGGGCTTTGCCTCCTCCTCCTCCTTTAACCCCCCCTGCACTTGGCTCCAGAGCCGAGGGGATGCTCCCCCCTGCCCGTGGCTACGTGTCCCTGGCAGGAAGAGGGGGGTTTGGCTTTTTCCGTCCCCGCCCCAGGGCTCCCAAAGCCCCGAGGAGCCGGGGGCGCGGAGCCCTCACAGCCGCCCGGGGTCAGGGGATGCGGCGCCGGGAAGGATGCGGGGAGGAGGGGATGGGGTTGCTGTTCCGCTGGTACCTCTGCCTTCCGAACCGAGCAGGTGATGGACTCCGACCCATCTCGGGGGATGCAGAGAGCCCGGCTGCTGCCACGGAGGGGCACCCCATTCCCCCCCACTCTCGGCTGTGCTCTGCCTGCGGTGACAGGGGACACGGCCACCCAGTGCCACCACCTGCCACATACACCCGTTATCTAGGATGCAAGACTTTGCTAGGTTGGGAAAAAAACCAAAAAACAACCCACAACCCTAAAAAAACAAAAAAAAACCCCAAAACTCCAAAAACAAACAAAAAAAACCCCCACCACACCAAAAAACAAACCCAAAAACAAACCCCCCCAAAACCCCCAAAATCCAAACCAAAACCCCCCAAAAAATAAAGCCCAAAAAACCCCAAAACCCCCCAAAAAACAAACCCNCAATCCAATCCAATCCAAACAAATACAAAGAAAACCAAATAAATCCAAACCAAAACCCCCCAAAAAATAAAGCCCAAAAAACCCCAAAACCCCCCAAAAAACAAACCCTCAAAAAACCCAACCCCCCCCCCAAAAAAACCAACCAAAAAGGCCACAAAAATCCTACAAAAAAGCAACAAAAAAACAGCCTCCCCCCAAAAAAAAACCAGTTTTGTAGTAAATTATTAGTTTGAAAGGTTGCTCGAGCAGAAACCAAGAGATGAGAGAAGTCAGGGTGCACTTTTGAGTTATTTGGAAAATGAGTGTCTGACAGTGCTACAACCCTGGCTGGCATCCTAGAAAAAAAACAGCCACATCAACAAATGCCACACTCCCAACTCTATTGTGTTCGATGTCTAGAAACCAACAGGTGGAAGTTTACAAACCCATAGATAAAACAGGTGTCTCCTGGTTTTATCAAAGCTAAAAAAAAAAAGTTTTCACAAGCTGGTTCTAAATTTTTTAACCCAATTGGATCTCCACCTCGCCTTAGTCTTGCCAGTGCAGTTTGTCACAATCTGGGCACTATGATACTTGTTTGTTTCCCACAATAATCCTCTAATTTCATTGAAGGAAAAATAACTTAGAGACTGTTACTCAACCCATTTCTTCTCCTGAAAAGAATACCACATGTTGGATGGTCTTAGCAGGAGACTCTGCATGGCCATTCTGATCTCCCTTCTTTGTACACCTCACAGTGAGAATCCATCCCTAACAGTGCACAGGGCAGGCAGCCACATCATTCAACAAAAAAGTCTGATTTCTATCATTTTAAATGCAGAATACAATAGGTACAGAGAATTTTCTGACTGAAAAGAACTGAAAGTCTATACATATTATGAGTGACCTCAACTAGACGTAGTTAAAATCTCCCTGAAAATTGATTTGTGACATTTCAATGTATCCTTGAACAATACTGTAGAGATAACTGTTTAGGAAGTGCTGCTTTAATTGTTGGCCATTTCATTGTATATATCCTTAACCTACTCAGTCAGCTCCTCTACCTTGATTTCTCCTACTGTCCTTAGTAATGTTTCTAAAGCAGAAAAGCTTTGAATGGTTGGGGGAGAGTGAAGGGGGAATTAATGTTAAAAAAATGAAGTACAGAGACATTCTCTGGAGGTGTTGTTGTCCACCTTTCCACTCATATCAAACAAGTTGATAATTTTGGCTTAGGGAGAATTATTCACCTTATTAATAATCCAACAAGAGGTGGAAGGTGAAGAGAGGAAAGGGCACAGAAGTCTAAAATAAAGCTTTAGGACCACACTTTGCACCCAAGTGTCCAAGAGCTAATGAACACAACAACAGGCCTGGAGGAAAATCAGTCACAAGAGTGAAGAGGAAGAAGAAAAAAGGTGCACGTACAGGAATAAAAATTCTTGACCTAATGAAAGCAAAAGGGGTGAAAGACATCATGACTTCCCTGCAGGTGTCTCTATCCATAGTTAAAATCACCATTTTCAGATGCATTCATAGTGATTTAGTGTCCAAGCAGCCAGTCTGAAGGCTGCTACAGTTCTTACAAGAGATGCTAAAGGAGAGGCCATTGGCTATTTTTTTTGTTTCTATCCAGTTATAAAAATCCTTCAGGTTATCCCAAGTGTTCCTGCTTTACCAAACAGCCCACTAAAGAGTCTCACCAGAGAGGCTTAATATGATAGACTTTGTCATGAGTATAAAGCTAGCCAAGAATTTAATTTTTCCTCTGAAAAGGAAAGGGAAAAAACCCAATGGCTAAGATGCCTTTTAATCACTCAAGCATATTAAAAAAAATAATAATCACAGCAGTAATATGTTTTTACTACTCAGCAGCAGTTATGCTGAACTGTGGTTTGTTCAGCTCAATTATGGATCTTGTTCTATTGGTTACATAAAACACCTTCTAGAAAGATATGGTTTACACTTTAGTTAACAGGGATGATTTTGATTTGGAAAATACAATTCATCTTGCAGAATGTACTTGGACCAGGTTAAATATTATTCAAAAAGTAAAATGTGCTTCCCTTTCTCTTATTTTGACTTAATAGTAAATTGAGACTGTTTAGACTTTACAAAGGCATCATCACGTGGCATATATATCAGGGAAAATTATTTCTTCTACAGATGAGCACAATTACTAAAAGGGGATTAGGAGACACTGTGGGAGAAATATTATGAATGCATTAATTGAACACAAATTTGCCCTTTACTTCTTGACACTTCATTTGGAAAACACCAGGTAGGTGTTAATTAAGATAACAAGTGACCCATGCTTTTCATCTTTTGCTTTAATGACTGATGAGAATTTATGATCTTTAATACCACTTCTTCACTGATGCAGAGTTAAATCACAGAAAGAGAATAACACACACCTAATTTAAATAGTAAAAAATTAAGTCTCTTAACACATGCCTCAGAAACATCCACAAAAATCATCTGCTTCCACATGCTGGGGAGCAGATATATTGATTTTACAGACAAATTGTCAGATGATAATAAGTTATTGGAAAGACTGTGCTTACCAAAGGCTGGAATGCTCTCCACCATGTGTAGGAACCAATATGCCCAGAGACACCCACAACTGACCCATTTATCTGCTTAAAATTTCTATCAGAAAGCAGAATCCTACCTCTCTTTTAATCCAAATACTCAAAGCAGAGAAGTGAACCCTTGCTTGTTGCTTTAGAAGTTCATGCCAGATAAGGCACATGGGCTTTATTCCCTTGCCACTGAAATGAGTTTATCTTCAGGAACAAGAAGGAATAAACAACTCTGTTCACAGTCATGACATTTTAACTTCGCATCTCCCTTAAAGAATCAAAAGCAAGACTTTCTTTGGTAACAAATTTTTGCAAAAATTCCAGTATAAACTGACTGAAAATTAAACTTTTGTTTCCTTGTATGAAATAGTTTGGTAGTCACTGCTTTACTGAGAGCCATCCCTGGCTCCTATCTAGATAATCTCAAGCTAGTGCTTCTCAGCAGAGCTTTTCCTCAAAATTCAGATTTAATTAAGTTCCCACTAACCTTTATCCCCCATATACATCCTATTCTTTTGGTAGGAAGGTAAGTGCAGAAACTGAACAGCATTGAATTCCACTTTATCACTAACAAGTCTGAACACAGTGTCATGCTGTCCAGAGGTACACCTCCCCATCAACCCCAGCTGCAGCACAAACTTCTGCCAGATTTTTGGACGTGGAGAATTTCTTTGCAGCCAATATTTATTTATTGAAGGCATAAGCAGATGAGAAACTAAACATTTGGAGTATTTTTCTAAATGCTGGGTCACTTCAGCCTCGGTGGAAGTGGCACCTTGGTAGTAAGAGGCTCTTACACAGTGCTGAGTATGGGATGGCAGAAGCAAGAGAGGAGCCTTCATCCTGATGCACTCAGGGCTGGTGCTGCCCAGTCACCTTTCCATAATGACCACTAATGTCTACATTAGCTCCAGAAAAACACTCACACGCCATGTTAAACCATCATGGTCTAATTTTACAAGTCATCTGCCTAACTCCTGCTGTCTGTCTGGAGACCTTTGCCTGACTTTCTCCCTTACTGCATCTTGCTAAGTATTACATCCAGCACTGAAGTGTTCTTTGTAATTAGTTCTTTCAAGTGCATCACAGCTTTAGAAGGCATGTATTCATTTGACAGTTTCTTAATTGCTTTTTATGTTGTCATCTTCACAGCAAAGGAGCTTTATTATGTTAAACCTCTAAAAATTTTTTAATTTTTCCTATAACTTGATATTGATGGGCTAAGAACTGCAGTCAGATTAAACAAGTCCAACTAATTTTGACACTTGGTCTTCCAAATCCATCAGTTCAGTCAGTCAAACGTTTTCAACCCTTTGCATGACCCTCAGAATACCCAGATATAACCACCTATATCTTGGTCCTAAGAACAGGACTGAGGAAATTTATTACAGGCACTAAGGAGGTTTATTACACAGACTAGCAAATTTCATTGACAAGCAGATTGTTTCCTTTCTATCCATACACACAGGCAACTGATGAAATTAAAGGCCATTTAATGTGTCTCACAAGATTTTTCTTCTTCCCTTGGCAGCATTTGATTCAGTTATTTATTGCCTCTTTTCTCTATTAGTATTGTGTGGGGTTGTATTATTCAGTCTTTAAAGAGGGCTCCAGAAGCCTTTTGCACCAGTAGCACCACTTCTGCCATTCTGTTTTTAACCTTTTTATATTAACAAAGGCTGGGGGTGATGTTAGGAGCTCGGGAGATCAGTAGATCACAGGAAATGGCACTGAGCACTCTCATCACCACCCCTACTTCCAGACTGCATGTCTTCTGACCTGAGCATCACAAACACATCCTTGGTTCAAGGCTGTCTGAAGAAGAAACAGGTTTGGACCCTTCCATTTCCCACGTGTCACAGAGCACCATTGGGTGAGCTGCCAGCCTGACATTCTCCAAAATGTCACTTCATATGCTCTGTTTAATCAAAACCTTCCAGGAGAGAGTTTTTTTTCAACTCACACTTTCTCCAAACTGAAGTGCTAACAAGTGTGCAAGCACACACTCACACAACAGCAATAAAAGGAAAAGAAAAACCTTCCCAGATCATAAACACCACAGCCAGAGTAGCCATGCAGTTCTTCCTTTACTAACAAATTTGGATTTTGACACTGTTTTTGGTTTGGAAATTTGGGCAACTTCAGATAATAAACCCTTATTTTCTGCTCTACATCTATAATCTTCTTCCAGTTCACTCGGTGAAAAAAAAAAAAGTCTTGAACACTAGTAAACATGCTTTCTTGCTGAAAATTTTATGGTTTAGACAATGGCTATATCCTGAGTTCCACCCAGGATATTAATTCAAGTTCCTCTCCAAACTAAGTTCCATTAGTGGACCTTCTATTTGACTCATCAGTTATTTTCAGTAAGGGAAAAAGAAACCAAAAACACACCACCAAACCTCTTCAGGACTCAAACCATGAGAAAAACAATGAGAAAATGTATTTTTTACTTAATAGGAAATCATTATTTTCCCTTGTTCCATTTAGTGAAGGACAGGATAAAGCTGCCTAATGAAAAAACTGTTTCATCAAGCTAGTGAGCAACAGGACTGCAGCTTTTTTCAGTCCAGGATTTGATTCATCCAACTGTCCAAAGCTCTAATTTTTAACTCGGGAAGAAAAATGTTAAACAATATAAACTGTTTCATATTGCTATTTTGTAATTAAAGGTGTTTAACTAATATCCAAGACCACATCAAGCTTTCTGCTCTTTGGTAATTGGGAAACTCCAGAACTTCCAAGGCTGCCCCAGGGTTTATCTGGGATTTCATAACTGATCAGATTAAATATGTTGTAAAATATTAAAAATAAACAGCAAGACTATTAAGAACAGTGCTTAATATTTTGGTATTTAGTGGCAGATGAACCAGGGAAGTGAATAATATTCTGACAGCTAGAATGAACCTGCAATTTAACACATCTTGTTAGTTCCAATGAGTTCATATTTACTAAAAAATGCATCTAACAAAAATTAAAAGCTTTGGCATTTACAACATCTGGTAAATTCCAAGTCTCTGCTCGTGTCAGAGACTGGTGCACTCTTTACCTATCTTTTAATTTCACTGCTGGGGGATTTTAATATTTTATCACATGGGTTATGCAGATAACCAAAGCTTTCATTCCCTCCCCCCCCCTCTTTTTTGTGGGGGTTTTGTTTGGGTTTGTTGTTGTTTAGTTTTTTGTTTGGGGGATTTTTTGTTGTTGTTTTCTTTTTAGAAAGATGGAATAGAAACTTTGTTACAGACAGTTTTCTTGTAAAATCTGTTTCCAAGAGCTGTATTTCAGTTTAAGTCTGGCAGCTTTAAAAAGGAGACTCTCCAAAAGGCAGAAAACCAAACATACAGGGGAATAACTGCTTTGGTAGGAAAAAACCCACAATTCATAATTGAACAATCACCTGTCCACTCACTAAATGGAACAGATGCAAATACATTTTTTACCTGTGAAATAACTAGTAGTGTTAAAATGACACCCATGTTTCCATCTCTCTGCATGACAACTGCATATCATTTTTAAAAATTAAAGCTATTTACAAGAGATACTATCCAGGGCAATAAACATCTTGTGCAGAATGGGAATAATTTGTCTATCAGACAGCAAAGCAGCACTTCTTCCCTGCACTTCCAACTTGGACTATTTACATTTCCATATTACTGCAGAATCAGAGATTGTACTGATACGTGGTTTGTAATACTCTGTCCTGTGAATTTTTGCTTCTAAGCAAAAGGACAAAGGAGGTCTCAACAACTGTTATCAACTACTGTAGAACAGTCATGGTATTACTGAAATAACTTCCACCAGGAAAGGTGACTTGAGTGTGAAAGCAGTCTTACAAATCCCTCAGATCCTCTACTTTGGGGTGCAGTCAGTAAAATGAAAGCCAAAGAGAAACAGACCCCCTAGACAGTACATAAAAGCCAGAAAAAGCAAGTAAAAAGGTGTTTATGTGGAAAGATGTTCCACGTCTACAAAAAGAAGTCAACTTAGTCACAGAAGACTGAGATTTAAAAGTCCATGATTTACTGAAATACAGCAGCAACTAACACCCAGCTGTTCAGCATCAGAATAGTTCAATTTACTCCAGCTAAGAATCCAGCCTTAGATTTAATGTTCTCTTTGGTAATGAAGCAGAAAGATGGGTTTACAAAATCAAGACTGAGGAAGCAAAAGAAAAAAACCAAAGAAATATATTCTGGCAGTGATCCAGCATTTGTAACTGAACTAATGTTCAATTAGTGTGAAACACTTTATGGAAATAAATGTTAGTTCTACATGAATCCCAAATTAGTTTCTTACAATCAGTGCTATTAAAATGATTAAAATAAAGTGTTACTAATATGCCAAACAACTGTGATTGCAGTTTTATAAAACTAGCGTTTAATATCCACCAGAGATAAAAGATTTTTTTTTTTGTAATAAACATAACGATGTCTAAACCACTTGGAATGATGACATTAATGGTAATGTTAATTAGTCTTTTAAAATAAATTAATGTAGTGCAATGTGTAAAATACATCACAATACCTAAAGGTTACCTAAGGAACACAAACCCACACAGTAGCTGTTTTATATCAGCAGACCAGGAAAATAAAAATCATCACATCATAAAATCATTTGCTGGTTTTATATTTTTTTTCCAAAATCCAAAGTGTTTATGAACACATTTTTGCTCAGAAATTTTTGGTTGTTACAGTGCTCACAGTATTGAATCCAACCACCATTTTCAGATCCCTAAATGGCAGCTAAAATAAAACCAAGCATTACACAAATAGACCATTATTTATCAATGCTTCATTTCTTAAGAGGGAAACCACAACATTTTACAAATCTCTTTGCTCTGAATACTTCAAAGAACACTTTCCAATGGAGAAAAACATTTTGGTTCGAGAGTAATGTGCAATTTTATTAGCAATTATACTTACTAAGCAGTTGTACAGGTGTCATGGTGCTGCAATTTCCATGATGAAAAAGGTTTTACTTAAAACACACGCAGCATCACAACAGATGTTACAACTTCACAGTGGAAGCAGAACCATAAGGATGATATCCACACAGAAGATGGCCCAATTCATACTTTTTTTTTTTTCCCCCCCTTTCTAAGATCCACATTTCTCGAGAAACCTGAGTATTAAATGTTTAGTTTCCTACCAGATTTGGAGCTGTGTAAATTTCAGTACCATTCTTGCTGTAAGAGTGCAAAGTTAACAGTAGGGACTTGATGGATGTATGAATATATAAATCACTACATGCATATATCCACCAATCAGAATTAAATAATTTAATTAACATCTTGAGAAACAATAATTTTTCCCAAAATCAGTGCAAATGCTGCAGCAAACTGAACTGGCTACTAGTAAAAGCAGCTAAACTATTTCATTTAGTGTCTTTTTGTTTCTTGGTTTCAGCTTTACTCAGCACTCAGTTACTGTATGTATTTATTACTCATTATCAGAATCAGTTCTGATAAAGAAATATCTATGTATTTCTGTCCCTCACAAACCACTTGATGGATGCAATCTCTGATGGAATCAAGTTTTCTAGTTCTATGCTCTGATTTTTGAACTGCTGTTTACAAGGTTACTTTCTTGCAGCTGTTACTTCCCTGAGTATTTTAAGAGCTACCTTAACTCCTTCTTCTTAACCTAAAGAATTCCTTTATCCTGTAAAGTTTTCTTTCAAAAAAATAGCCTTTAAAGAATATCAGATAAGCAAGCATGGACCCTCTTCCCCTTTGCTCAACGGAAGGTAGTTCACAAGGCTCTGAAACTTAGATGAAAAATTGACTAAGAAAAAACCAATTTTTAGAGAAGTTCTCTGAAAGGACAGATGTCTTCTACAAAGCTGCTAAAGTCACAAAGCCAAAAGTGCTGTTAGACAAATAAAAAGTAAAATTGACTTCCCACTCCATGAAGAGATCAGGTGTTCACTTACATCATGATGTGCATCCCACACAGGAATGAGATGAGGACAGCAGATGGATGAATGCAAAGTTCCCACAGCCCTTGCCCACGAGGAAAGTCACATCCAATTGCATTCCACAAACACACAAAGTCACTTAAGAGAGACTGGAAATCTCTGAGGTATGCAACAAAAGAAGATGCTACAGGTGCATGAGTGGGACCTCAGTATCCAGAATATGGAATATAGTTTTGTGTCATCAGCCAACTTGGTGTTAGTACACTCTCTTCCCTCATCCAGCTCATCAATAATCATATTGATAATTATATCATTGATTTTTCAAGCCAAACCCCATTCACTGATAGGTTTATAGTCAAGTGAAATATTTCCCTTTGAGGGAAATGAAACAAAAGTTAATATTTGTGGGTTTTTTAAAGACTTCTAGACAAATTGTGTTTTACATTAAGCAACAACTTCTAGGAGCCCTTCTTGTCAACAGTTCTCTTTGTTTAGGGACTGAAAGAAAAAAATAAAACAAAAAGAGATCAGTAACAGAGCACAGTAGATTCCTGAAAAAGGTTGATTTCTGGAGAGTGGAAGTTTTCTTATAGGCAAATCACTGGAACACTCAATTGGCTACAANTACATGAATCCCAAATTAGTTTCTTACAATCAGTGCTATTAAAATGATTAAAATAAAGTGTTACTAATATGCCAAACAACTGTGATTGCAGTTTTATAAAACTAGCGTTTAATATCCACCAGAGATAAAAGATTTTTTTTTTGTAATAAACATAACGATGTCTAAACCACTTGGAATGATGACATTAATGGTAATGTTAATTAGTCTTTTAAAATAAATTAATGTAGTGCAATGTGTAAAATACATCACAATACCTAAAGGTTACCTAAGGAACACAAACCCACACAGTAGCTGTTTTATATCAGCAGACCAGGAAAATAAAAATCATCACATCATAAAATCATTTGCTGGTTTTATATTTTTTTTCCAAAATCCAAAGTGTTTATGAACACATTTTTGCTCAGAAATTTTTGGTTGTTACAGTGCTCACAGTATTGAATCCAACCACCATTTTCAGATCCCTAAATGGCAGCTAAAATAAAACTAAGCATTACACAAATAGACCATTATTTATTAATGTTTCATTTCTTAAGAGGGAAACCACAACATTTTACAAATCTCTTCGGTCTGAATACTTCAAAGAACACTTTCCAATGGAGAAAAACA
Source organism: Florisuga fusca (assembly GCA_038090715.1). Taxonomy (NCBI): domain Eukaryota; kingdom Metazoa; phylum Chordata; class Aves; order Apodiformes; family Trochilidae; genus Florisuga; species Florisuga fusca. The sequence continues at coordinate 8,910,609 of JAAWXA010000013.1, forward strand.
TTTTGGTTCGAGAGTAATGTGCAATTTTATTAGCAATTATACTTACTAAGCAGTTGTACAGGTGTCATGGTGCTGCAATTTCCATGATGAAAAAGGTTTTACTTAAAACACACGCAGCATCACAACAGATGTTACAAGTTCACAGTGGAAGCAGAACCATAAGGATGATATCCACACAGAAGATGGCCCAATTCATACTTTTCTTTTTTTTTTTTTTCCCCCCTTCTAAGATCCACATTTCTCAAGAGACCTGAGAGCATTAAATGTTTAGTTTCCTACCAGATTTGGAGCTGTGTAAATTTCAATACCACTCTTGCTGTAAGAGTGCAAAGTTAACAGTAGGGCTTGATGGATGTATGAATATATAAATCACTACATGCATATATCCACCAATCAGAATTAAATAATTTAATTAACATCTTGAGAAACAATCATTTTTCCCAAAATCAGTGCCAATGCTGCAGCAAACTGCACTGGCTACTAGTAAAAGCAGCTAAACTGTTTCATTTAGTGTCTTTTTGTTTCTTGGTTTCAGCTTTACTCAGCACTCAGTTACTGTATGTATTTATTACTCATTATCAGAATCAGTTCTGATAAAGAAATATCTATGTATTTCTGTCCCTCACAAACCACTTGATGGATGCAATCTCTGATGGAATCAAGTTTTCTAGTTCTATGCTCTGATTTTTGAAACTGCTGTTTACAAGGTTACTTTCTTGCAGCTGTTACTTCCCCGAGTATTTTAAGAGCTACCTTAACTCCTTCTTCTTAACCTAAAGAATTCCTTTATCCTGCAAAGTTTTCTTTCAAAAAAATAGCCTTTAAAGAATACCAGATAAGCAAGCATGGACCCTCTTCCCCTTTGCTCAACGGAAGGTAGTTCACAAGGCTCTGAAACTTAGATGAAAAATTGACTAAGAAAAAAATGTACAATTTTTAGAGAAGTTCTCTGAAAGGACAGATGTCTTCTATGAAACTCCTAAAGTCACAAAACCAAAAGTGCCATTAGACAAATAAAAAGTAAAATTGACTTCCCACTCCATGAAGAGATCATTAGATGAGGACAGCAGATGGATGAATGCAAAGTTCCCACAGCCCTTGCCCACCAGGAAAGTCACATCCAATTGCATTCCACAAAGTCACTTAAGAGAGACTGGAAATCACTAAGCTATGCAACAAAAGAAGATGCTACAGGTGCATGAGTGGGACCTCAGTATCCAGAATATGGAATATGGTTTTGTGTCATCAGCCAACTTGGTGTTAGTACACTCTCTTCCCTCATCCAGCTCATCAATAATCATATTGATAATTATATCATTGATTTTTCAAGCCAAACCCCATTCACTGATAGGTTTATAGTCAAGTGAAATATTTCCCTTTGAGGGAAATGAAACAAAAGTTAATATTTGTGGGTTTTTTAAAGACTTCTAGACAAATTGTGTTTTACATTAAGCAACAACTTCTAGGAGCCCTTCTTGTCAACAGTTCTCTTTGTTTAGGGACTGAAAGAAAAAAATAAAACAAAAAGAGATCAGTAACAGAGCACAGTAGATTCCTGAAAAAGGTTGATTTCTGGAGAGTGGAAGTTTTCTTATAGGCAAATCACTGGAACACTCAATTGGCTACAAGAGCCAACACTGGCTGGAGCTTTTTTCCTTAATTGCAGAAACCAGTCACAAATCCTCCAACAATATAACCAGAAGAGTGGAAGAGATGCTTTACCAACACTTTTGTTCTGCAGCTCTGGATTTTTTTGCCCTTTTTTTAATATAAAAATCTGCTTCTTTTTGTAGTGCCAGAACACAAAAATTTACACCTGAGCTAACCAGAAGACAGAGCATCTGAGCACTATTAATCTATGCTGGAGCTGCTTGATTCTGTTTCCAGACACCCCAGATCTGACCAGCACAAGTTATTTCTGAATGCAGAACACACCACTGCCCCCCAGCCCGTTGCTCCTCAAGTTTAAAGTTGCCATGTGGCTATTGTAGTGTACTGAAAGGGATTGCAAATTGCCAAAGGATTCCAGGTACACTTGAAGAGCTGTTAAGTCATATCAGAAGCTTTGAAAACTGTTTCTTGCATCTGTATTTGTTCAGGTTTTTTTTCCAAATTATGTCCCAGCACCATTTCTTCTATGAGTAACGAGGAAATACTTGGTGTAAATGTAAAGATAATTAGCACTGCATAAGGACAAAAATTGCTTTTCCAAGGACTGGGATACAGAAGAGTGGGTTTCTAAACTGAGAAAGATTCTCATGATTCAAGATAACATCTAAAAAGACTTGATTGAAAACAACTGAAACTTGTCTTTTCAATGTGGTCATTTCGTAACACGAGCAGGAAAAACAAATAATTTAAGATTAATAGCAGTAGGAATAAAGCCAAATTGTCTTGTCCTGAAAACATCAGGTACATAATGGAACAGTCTGTAATACTGAAGTTCCCCTTTTCCTCTGCCCTCTCTAGAGCTTTTGTTCAAACTTATATTTGGAGAAAACGTTTCATTAAATGCAATTTTTTTCCCTCAATCCCAGTAGTCACACAGTCAACACCAACATTTGGAGCTGCGATTTTAATGAGTTTTTAATTTTAATGAGCTTTTAATCACAATCCTGCTACTGAGTTAATTCATATGAAAGGCCACTAACACCAGAATATACTTCTGGCATTCTTAAAATACCCTTGATATTTAAAATAAAATCCCTAAAACCACTCCTCAGTCCCACAATGCAGTTCCTTGAAAGCCTGTGAGCCAGAAACACAGAGAAATGAGTGACATTCCTTTTGCCAGGAATATTTTGAGTGTAACAGTCCCCTTTCCCCTTCTTTTTATCTTGAAAAATATTTAAAATTCAAGTGAGGTTTACCTTTCAAACAGGTTATTACCTCTTAAGAGGTAATCTTTTGTTTCCTCTGGTCTTGCTTAGAAACAGCCTTCTGTACTTAAATCACCAGTACAGTGATTAGAATTTAAAAAAACATATATTTTGAGTTTTTCAGATGAAGCACCACGTAGCACAAGAAGTTCAGCTTAGATCTGTCCCAATTTCAATGAAAATTATTTGACAGAATTAGATGAGAGAATATGTAAGCAACAGGGTCTATACTTAAGTACATCTGACAAAGTAAAAATCTGGGTCACCCCCCTTACACTCCAAAAGGAACCTAAAAATTATATCAAAACTTTATGGTAAAGTGGAAATAAATCTGTTAAAAAAAAAAAAAAAAAGTAAGATTGCTGTGTCAGGTTGCCAGGAAAGTTGTTAGTAAGGATGAAGCTTAAAATAAAATGAATCTATGGGAAATATCCCAAAAAGCCTTTTAAAATGCTAACAGTTTGAGTTGTTACATATTCTTAGTAGCTTTATAATTCATAAATTGGGACAAATATAAACATACAGAATATGGAAAATATTTTATGTGCTTTGAGAGTCATGAAATATTTTCAAGCAAGAAATGACAGGCACAAAGTAAGTGCATACAACTGTAGTAAGTTTCTCTGCTGTGGAAACAATGCTACTCAGCACTAACTAGAAGTAAAAATAATTATTTCTTGCCAAAATAAATTCAACTTTACATTTTATCATTCCAACAGTTTTATTAACAAGATAATGGTATTTTGTTCTCACAACTTTGAAAGCAGAACCATGTGAATTAATAGCTAATTCAGATTTAAAATTAATGAGCTTTACTGCGTTGATTTTTTCCAATTTTCTTGAATAAGTATTTCCTTTAAATAGTCTTTCACATAATACACAATCTTATAAGTCCCAATTGAGTAACAATGAAGTCTTGTTAGTCTTTGTCACCTCCTAATCATTCATGCTGCATTTTAAACAAGCAACACAAATTACTGCCTTGGGAAATTATTTTGGAGTTATGGAAGAAAAGTGCCAGCTTAAATTGTAGCTTGCTCATGTAAAGCATTTTCTACTAAAGAAGTTTTACTGCACACACAAAAGGGTTTTCTTATTAAATTACCTGTTATTTTTTCTAAGTGTGGGTTACTTCTCACATGTTAAACCCCAACTGCCAACCTACTTCACAACAGCTTTATCTCAAACCAGCATTTTTGACAGAGGTGATAATGTCAGATTGATTTATTTTAAAGGAACACTTCAAAGAAATTCAAAAGAAGAGGAGAAAAAACATGCAGAGATTTTTTCCCAAAAGGAAGGAATTCCACAGTAAAAGTGTTTGTTTTGAGGGATTTCTTTATTTTTTCCCCATATCTCATTGTCAAGTTATCTGGTTTTGGCATTTTTAGAGCAAATAAAATGGAATTAGATCTTAACTGAATCATCAACAGTGCTTCATCAGTAGGTCAATGAAAGCTGGTCTATCTCTGGTCATACCACATATGTCATTTATGACATTTGACTCATTTTAAGACTAGGTGGTAGCTAAGTGATGTCTGTCTCACACTGCACAAATTAACATTAAATAAAAAATATCCATTAAGGGTTAAGGATTCATGTTCTGTCCTTCAGCAACTTACTTTTAATAATACCTTCTTTCATGAAGATATTATTCATCAAGATATCTTCTTTCTATTCACTATTTTGGCTTTAGTGCTGAAGTCAGGACACTGTTTTTTCAGATCTTATGATTCTCTATCCCAAAACACAGAAAGATTTGTACAATATCAGCTTGCTGAAAATAAGAAACATGCTTAATTCAGAGACCACTAATCCCACAAAACACAATCTCACAACCTGAAAACTAGTGTATTCCATGAAAAGCCCAAGTTTTTAGAAGCCAGGCTGAAATTTGAAATGTTGGATGTACTGACTTCAATAAAGTCTCCAAGTATGAAATAAAAGAAAAAAGTGGATCTTGTAATGGGTACCTTTCCCCTGATAATCTGGAAAAGGGAATTAAAAAATGTAATGCAGTTTGAGCTGGCAGGTCTGTCACTAAAGTGATCATCTATACCAGGAAATGTAAAATGTAAAGGTAAATGTAAAAAAAATCCCAGTTTCTGTTTAACTGTTCAGTTTTAACAAAACACACTGGTTCTTTTCCTCTAGAATCCAGGCCCTTGGCACAGGAATGTGAAGCAGAAGTGAAGGCACCTTCCCAAAGGTGCTCAGGAAGGGAACTGGTGCTTTCAGCAGAATGACAAGACAACCTTCTGCTGTCTTTTAGCCAACCACAGCATCAGCAAAAGCCAAGGCAGTGAGACAAACATGCATGAAAACTGAGTAGGAGTGAATTTTCCTGCTCCCTTGTGGGACAAAAAACCCCAACGATCCCACAGTCCCTTTCACAAGAAATCTTGGCACAGGAAGCAGAGAAAAAGTCATTTTCAGCACAAGAGATTTGAAATTCACTTGGTTGCTCACAAGATTTGCAGGTACTCGGATCCTTCTCTCATTTTAAAAGGCAGAAATTAAAGCTTCAAGATAAGAACTCTCAGTTCCACATCAGGGGAACTGGAACTACAGACTTTTACTCAGTCCTGTAATGGGGACCTGGGAGGTTCAGTGCCCCCATCTCTCATCTCAACTCAATGGCACTACCCTGGGAGGGAGCTCAAGCCATAAAGGACACACCAGAGTTAACTGACCCCAAATTCCTGCTGCAAAGACTGCCTAAAGCTTTCCAAGCCCGGATTTTCCAGCAGAACACTCATTGTACTTCTTAGGAAGGCATGTGCACTAAAATAAAAGTTATTTTGCAACAAAATTCTCATCTAGCTGGGTCTGCTCCTGAGCCAAGTGTCAGTTTTGTCATTCCCATAGCCTTAAACATTTGCAACAGGAAATTTTCAAAGAACCAAGATTCCTTATTAAAACGTCTTATGAAAAAGTATCTTCATCCAATAGTCTGCATTTATTAATTGGCTTCATTTTTAATTAATGATACAATTCAGCTGTGATCAAAGCACAGCAGCTAGATAATTCAGGATAGAAAATGGAGTTAATTTACTCAGATATGGTACTACTTTCCTAATGACTTTATTGCAATGGAGTTTCAATTAGTTATTGGGTTATTTTAGTCCAACAAGATGCCTGCAGGCATTTAGCATGTCACTCCTTGTGAAAACACTATATAAATATTTTTCCAGAGGCATCTCTAAGATTTATATTACTGGGATTTTTTAAAAGTTGATTAAAAAACTAATACTGAAGAGCTCAGTGAACTGGCCATTTATTTTTCTTTATTTAGAGGGCTGAATAATCACAGTTTTTTCTGAAATGTACAACTGGTACAAGCCATTCAGTTTTCATTTCTGCTTGCCAGGGGAGGATTTCTCCTGCCTATTAAAATATAGACAATACAAGTTTTAACACTAGACCACAAACCAGAATGTTCTTTTTGTAATCAAGGCATTCTCTCAAACAGCTACACCATATCCCTGAGCAGCAAGAAACAGGAGAAATAGTTAAAAAAACAGAACCTATAGAAGTTACTTAATCAGAATTAATCAGGCAATGGCAACAGGCACTTCATACCCTAATAGAGGGAAAAAGATTCCCCTTTAATCAGTAAAAATGTTACAGCTTACAAGTAAAAGCTCCCCTCTGCCTAAAGTGGAGTATTTTTAACTTCTGCATCACAAATTATTTTACCTTTAAACTGACTACATGGTGTCATGTATTCTATCAGTGATATACAGAATGACTAGGTGTATTTTACAGTGTCAAGCCTAAAACACTGAAAAACACCCTTATGCACTGACATTTGTCCTGGGCACATTCTTTCAGAAGACACCTTCCAGCACAGTCTTTTTTCCATGCCTTTTCTTAAAAAGATGGAAGTAAACACACTGCTTACTTTCTCCTTACTCAGAGACCCACGATCTGCAAGTGAGCTCCTCTGCCAGGGATTAGAAGGAAGGATTTCCATTCTCAGTCCAATTAGCCAGCAAACCAGAAATAAAACCCCAAACCCAGGAAATTGTGTAGGTTTGGCAGCAATGAACAACACTTGGCTCAAGAAGCTCTGCAATTCTGACCTTCCCTCCTTCCTCGGAGGTGTTTAGCACTGATCCCACTGACCTGCTCCAATTCCTGTCCTCATGTTTAGTAATTACACACGTATTAAACCCTCAGTTCCCCAGCAACTTGTGTTAGCAAGCTGAGATTGCAAATCCCTCTCCTCAAACCCACATCCTGTATCAACAGCCACGGAGATGTTTTCATTTTTCTTTTAACCGAGGATAACAGGAGATCTTCAAGCCTTCATTTCTTGATTTATCTGTTCTCTGGGGTTCCTGGCCTCCAAAGTACTCAGCACTCACAAGAAAACACAGAAGTACCAAATAGGGTGAGTGGGGAAAGGGTGAGGGTTTCGGCTGTGGTCTTGCAAACCTTATTGCTTACAGGATAAGCAATTCAGACTACCCAGACATCCTGACCCTGGAGAAGTCAGGCAGAACTGCTTACTGGAAAGCAGCAGAATTAACTTCTCCTTCTAAATCTATTTCCCAAGAGACAAGATCCCCCAAACTTCAACAGCCCAGCAGAAAGTGCAGGAGAATGGGTCAGACCAACACGGAGGAAGAATAATGAGCTTGACAGCCAGAACTGCTGGGAAAGGCACAGACAGCTCTGGAGACAGCCAGCCTGACAGGCTTTTTTATTGGGTTGTTTTTAGTGGCAGACTGATAAAATAGGACTATCAAACAGAAATGCACATTCATAAAGTCATTCTCTTAACTCACTGAACCCTCTTCTTGGTTTTTTTTTTTTTTTTTTTTTTTTAGCTGATGAAGAAAAGCTGCAGGAAGGATTAGTTTAATTCCAAGAAAGGGCAAGTTTCTTCTTCTTAAAAGAAAATTAATTGGCAAATCCTTCTTAAGAACTAAGAAGTTCCTAACAGATCTGATTTCCAAGTGGACATTTGCAGAGGCAATTATTTCTTCTCCAAGTATTGGACTATGCTTTATTTTTTAAAATCTCAGTATTTTGGAGAACCCCTCTGCTTTTTGGCCCAAATAGCAACAATAAACCACATTCTGGGGTTGGAGAAGTCTTAGTTTTATTTATCCCACAGATGCCAGCGTGGCATCCTCATTCCACCTGCAGAAACAATTCTTCAGAATAATTCCAGAATTTTTCAGAAAGGTGAACTAAATTTGAGGGTGTTTCAGGTACTGCAAGAGAGGACAAATTCTCTTGGGTGCCCAGCAGCTGGCATAAGGCCATTGCAGTAAGAATTTAAGAGATGCTAATCCCAATTTACAGGACTGGTTTGGAGTCTGATGAACGTTTGCCCTGTGAAATTCTTAGTAACTAGGTGCCCAAATAAGTGTTTAGCATCATCTTCATGCTATCATCACCCTTTACTCTGTGAAATACTCACTTCTTCAAGCACCCCTTAGTGGGTTATAGGACAAAAGTGAAATTTCACCTTTTGGGATGACAAGAAATGGAGTACAAATATTCAACTGTGAAAAATAAAATAAAATGAACACAAACAAAAAAATGTGACAAAAGATATAAAAATTACCACTAAAGGAGTAACCACCATGAAGAAAAATCCAATTCTGTGCCATCCTAAATACTTCTGTAGGAACAGAAGATGCATTACTATTCCCAACTTATAGACTCAGAAACCCTCTATCAAATGTTTAGGTTTTCTATGACACAAGTGTCAGATTCCAGGTTTTTTTTCATATGTCACACAACTGATATTGTAATTCCAAACCGTTTGTTTCATGGGCAGAGCTTTGAACTGTATTCACATCCTCCTCCTAACTGGTTTCATACAACCAGAAAGGACAACTGGTCTGCTGGGGAATGAAAATAGCTAAAAATGAAATAGGGATGTAGGGAGGAAAACCACCCACAAGGTGGTTTCAATGCTGTGCTGCTGAAACTAATTTATTTGTACTCACACACTCCTTTTCTCTATCTCAAAAGCAAAAACACTCAAACCAGTCCTCAGACTCTATAAAGACAGGGAGACAGAAGCAGGCTCTTTCAACCTGGGTCTCCAGTGAATTAAACAGTGAATTAATGTATTAGGCAGTTTTCCCCTCAAGCTAAGGGAGACAGAGCTTTTCCTGTCTAGAAAAATACCTTATCCATCCTGCTACAGCCACCTGGGGGAAATTCAGTCAAGCAGGAAAGCTGCTCACCTTTACAGAAGAGCCTTTACACTTCAGAGTACTAGCATATTGGATCTTAGAGGCACAAAATAAGGATGCACACTGTCCCTACAACCTCCAGACTGGCTTGGAAGTGGTTGTCTCCACAAAGGGTTTGGGTAACACCACATTTTCCTGTCCAGGCTACAGACAATGAAGGAAACCTTCTCTATTGGGCATATGCCTCTCAGCAGCTTTCTGAACAGCATATGCTGGTGTGAAATACAGTAAACAAAATAATTTAACCTGAAATTGTGCTCTAATATTAAAAGCCCCATCATTATGAGCTCTGGAAAACAGAGCTAACCGTTTTTTGTTTGTTTTTTTCTCCCCATGAAAACAATCAAAAAAACCCAAAACCAAAACCCAAAGTTACCAGCAAAAGGGAATGCAGCCCAACAGCATTATTTGGGACAGTTTCTAGGTTCTGCTCAATTGGTTTCAGCTAACACATGCAGAGGAAACTAATTGTGAAACCACAACAGAAAATTGAGTACAACACCCCATGCAAAAAATAAAATTTATGAATACATTCACAAATGTTTCTCACTAAAAAGGAATATATGAATGTTGAAGGTGGGAGAGAAAAGGAGGTGATTTCAGATAAGATCAGACTGAATTTGACATGGCAGACAAAACTTTTCAGAGTAAGGCAGTTAACACTGACAAAGCAGCTGAAATTGCTAAGCCCCTAGAGTTTCTTCAGCTTGTCCTCAAAGTTTTGGATGGTAAATGGTAAATAAAAATCTGATCACAGAAGATAGAGAGAAAGGAAAAATGTACAGCTACAAAACCATGAGCATTCAGTATCCAAGGAACATCCAGTTCTTAAGAGCACAGCAAAACTAGCACATTTTCAACCAGACATTTTCAGGGGCTGATGAAGCACCAGCATGGCCCAATGCTTCTTTCCACTCTTGGACTCACCCCTCCATCTTACTTTCAGATTTTACTACTTCATGGAGAGACAACATACTAAACCTGTCCCAAGTTTATAGCAGAGCTCTGATATTTTTCTTCCTCAGGTTTGATTTTGATCGAATTTTGTTTCAAGTTCAGGGAAACAGTCACTTTTAAAACGCTGGATGGTTATGTCCAGCAGTATTGAAGTCCCTAGCAAGTATTAGGGTGTCCAAGCTACCCAATTAACTGATTACTGAATTCACCTGCAGTTCATTAACCTTCTCTAATTAGCATTCTGCAAGCAAGAAGAAACAGACCACAGACACCTTAGTGAAGTACAACCAAACAGCCAGGGGAGAAACTCAAAAGAGAAAAAAGAGACAAAGAAAAAAACTGCATGTTGCAAAGTAAATTGTTATCCCTGTTGTAAAGGCAAATCTGGATTAGGGAGTTAAACCTCAGATAGGTTGTATGTCATCTAGTTGCAACAGCAGCTCTATTGGTTATCAGAGAAGTCACAGTTTATGGCTTCATTTACCAGTAATTTCCAACTAAACTTGGAGTAATCCTTCACATATACTTAAAACTTATCTTTTTGATGTTTCCCCTCAGGTATTCAGATTCTCTCACTGATGGGAAACAGCTTTTCCTTCCAAGGGTGTATTTTTGTATTAGTTCAGGGAAACTGAAAATATTGTTCTGAATTAAGTTAGAGGAAGCATACTGTGCTATTAAGGGGCTGCTGCTAAGTCATTCCTCCAGCAGAGATGGATGGGGAAAACCATGCCTCCACTTTTGCCCAGCAGGATCTAGAACAGAACTGACCTTCAACACAGCTGCAGTAAAGCTCAAATCTGTATTTGGTCACCCAGTTTCTTCTTTTTGATGGGATAGGGGTGGAAAAGAACAGGAGCACTAAAGCAAGTGCTTTGACAGTGAAAGGAAAAATCACTTACTGATTACTGCCCCGGGCTACACAGACTCAGCTTGGGGAAGTTCAATTATTACAATATATATGTCATTGCTGATATACAAAACCAAAAAAGAAGCAAACATTTATACACTTTGGAAAAATTTATACACTTTCTTAGGCTCAGCTTCAACCCAGAACTCCACCATTCCAGTACAGAGTCACCCATAGGCTACAATTCCTTCAGGGAAATGCCTGCTCCGGGATGAGCTTTCCCCCCATTGGGTGAGGTTGCCTTCTCCTCCAGCCTTGGTGTTCTCTGCCCTTTCTTTGGTGCATTTTCCCAGCAGCACCATTACCTCAGAGGAGCTCAGCTGTGTCCTCAGGTGGATTCATTTTGGGGCTGATTATTGGAACCAGCTGTAGTAAACCCTCAGCAGCAACAAGCTCTCACAGGTGCCAACCCTCCCACACACAAAGAACGCCAAAAAACCCCCCAAAAAACCAAAAGAAACCCCACACACCAAAAACCCCAGCTTCACCATGAAAAAACAACTTGCCGTATTTTCTAGGAAAAAGGCAACGTCAGTGGAAATGGGACAGACTAAACTCAGTTTAGCAAATGGGCAACAGGGAAATCCATAGGGCTTTAAGACTCAAAAGCTTTTGTCAAATACTCAACAGCTGTGAAAAACTTTTCCCCAGGCCATAGTTAGAGTGTAAAATAATGCAGTGACTTGTGCCTAAACGATGACAGAAATTTTTTTGTAAGCTCGGAACCCATGCACAACATTCTTACTCTGCCTATGAAACTCAGGTATTTTCACCCCACTTGCCAATTTCTGGTGGGAAATTGTGGATACCAGGTGAAAGGTGTTTCTGCCCAATGCTATCTTTCAGAGCAGAGTATTCTTCTTCCAGAGGTAATTCAGCTGCACAGCACATAAACTACACACAATTGCTAAACTTTCATCAGGGAAAAATTCTGAGATGCTGCTCAGCCCTAAGACAGACACATCTTTCATCCACATCTCTGTATATTCTCACAATTCTTTTCAGGTTTTATTATTTAACAATATTTGTTCTGGCTTTGTTTGCTTTGGTTCTTTCATTTTTTTTAGTAATTCTCCCTTCATACCTCAAAGTCAGCAGCTACTATGTTATGGAAAGCATTAGGGGTTTGCCTATAGCAGCAAAAGATTGGAAGTTAGGAAGTTAGGTAGAAAAAAAAAAGTCATTTTTTTTGTCATCACTCCGAGCTGGTCACAGATTTCAGTGAGAAACTCCACAAGCAAAATGGTTCCCTCTGCTCACCCCAGCTGCAGGATTAGAACCTCATTTCTTGTCACTGAAACCTTATGAATAAAAATGAAGCTGAGCCTCTGCCCTTTATCCTCTACAAAGACAGCTATGAAACTCTTTTATCCTGTTCAACCCATCAAAGGTATGCTCAGAACATTTGACTAAGTCTGCCAACAAACCAAGTTCTGTAATAAAATATAAATCTAGTTACTTTAAAATAAGGGATCACAAACCTTCAAAGGAAGATCATTAGGCTGCCTTATGAAAAAAATCAAGCACATAAGGTTAGTGATACCAAAGCTCCAACCCTAACTCAGAAATATCACAAGTGTCTTTACAACAGTTGCTTTCAAACCGAAGTTATGGAACAGCAAAATCACAATGGGAATATAAACTACAGCAAAAATGCAAATCTCTCTGGAGTTACAGTGTCTTTGAAAAGGGGTTTAGAAAGTAAACTTGCATGCACACAAGACAAATAAGACATCAGAAACCACAAAACAGGTCTGATCCAGAAGTATGCACATTATCCAGTCCCATCAACTTTTGGTTTTGCTGTTTAAACTTACCTGAAATCAGCAGCTCCCTGAAGAAGCAGCCAGAACCTTCTGGAAGACTGGATCCCAGCTGGCAAACCAGAGTATTTATGGGCTAGGGCCCAGGCAGGAAAGCCAATTGGTTAATTATGTGCAGGGCAAGGAACAATTTCGGGCTAAGTGCCCCCACCTGTGTGTGTCCAGAGTTTGAATTGATTGGGGGGAGGGGGAGGAGAAGAAAAATGAAGGAGACACAAAAAAACTAGAACTGAGAAAGCACCAAATTCTCTCCCTCTGAATATTAAAGTCACTTTTACATGTGTCCTGTTAAGTGTGGAACTGTTTATTTGGCGGGTCTCAATTTTCTGACACCAGAGATTATTAGCCTAAAACACAAACTCTGTAAGGCTTGAGAAGATGGAATATCTGAGCTTCAGTAAACCCTGTGATACGACACGTGGGAGGTTCATAAGTCTTAGTGTAACTAGAGACACGGAATAAGTGCAAAAATTGTTACCTGAGAAAGGTTCTACAAGAAAGAGCTGATGGTGAGCTGTACTGAAATGCAAAGAATTGGGCCAAAGGAGATGAATAGTGGAGTTTCTCAAGGCTCAGTCTTGTGACAATTCCACGTACAGTTTTCATTCCTAACTCGAGCATGAAAAGTAGGAGAATGGCAATAAAATGACTTGATGATTCAAAACTGTCAAGGCACAAGAAGGCTGAGCATCACCCCTAGAAAATGACTGCATCAGTTTTAAAAGTACAAAGTGCAGTGTACAAGAGGTACTGCTGCAGTAAGCATAGGTGTCCTGAGTTGTAAGAGGAGACTGAGAAAGCTTGGTGTACTTGTGTTCTGAGAGGTAAAATAATATTGTTGCTTTCTGTATGTGCATCAGGAGCTAAGCTGCTGCAACAGGAATCAGCCTGCACGAGACAGCATCAACAGATGAATGAGGAGTTCTGTTCTGGCTGTGAGTACGGTGAGGCTGAAAATTACTTTCCAAATATCAGAGCACTAAATATCTGTGGTAGCCTATCTATTACAAGTAGGAGAGGAAAACCTGCCTGGCTTTGACCTGGAAATTGTTTATTTGCTTCCTGGAGGGATGTAGTGCCATTGCCTACAACAGAAAGCAACTAACATAGAGACCTATGGCCCTAATTTTATTATATTCTGCATGAAATATTTGTTATCTTCCTGCTGAATATAAGGGACTTCTCAACCATAAAAAAAAAAAATAAAAAAATCAGTGAGCATTCATAGCAGCTAATTTAAGGGTGTGTGGCGGTGTACGTGTGCTGAAAGAAACATCTAATTGCTAATTTTGGATAAGATTTACCAAATGAGGGTAAAGACTCTTTTGTCTAATCCCAGCAATGTCAGGGACTGCTGTAAAAATTCCCAAACTGAGAAATCCTGAAGTGTATCACAGTGTGATATGAATGGAAAGATCTTTGACCACAGTACTTACTTGTACAGATCTTGGGAGAGGAAGGAAGAGGAGAGGATGAGGTGTTGCCATTCTCATTCTTAATCCTCATTCTGAGGAGGATGCTTGGGACTGGACACCAAGGCAAATCAGAGCAATCTTCTGCAGTAGTCACTTGTCACAGGCCAGAGTAGGCACAATTGGTTGCAGTCTTCCCAATTCCATCTCACCCAAGGTAAGCATGCTGGAGCTGATCCTTCAGATCTTGAGAAAATGAGAAGTAAGTACTGATTAGAGAAAGAGGGCATTAAAAAAACCTTCAAAAAGGTGACTGGGAGAACACAGTCTAGAGCTGTGCCACCACATTTGGTTTTAGACGAAACCACATTTACACTGAGCACTAGTTTGCTGAAGTACTATGAGGTACCAAGAAAGGGCCTTAAACAGCAAAATGGCTTTTGAATAGCTTTTACTTCTGCAAGTCATGTTTACAATTTCTTTTCAGTAAACATGCATTTTCAGTACTTTTATCCTACCTTTTATTCTAGAAAAAAACCCACTTTCATACTGCGGGAATGCCTAATGGCTTTCTAAGAATGTTCACTAGACTTCTGATTACAATAAAAGAACGTTTTCTTGTCACATTTTAGCTCCTGGCAGTTCCTATTCCAGCTTTTGGATTCTGTGTCTGTTAGAACTCTGTTATAACTGTCCCCTCCACCTCAGCTCAGTTCTTTGCTGGAGCAGAAGATTCAGTATTATCCTCTCAAAAATTACTGCCCCGCTTTAAATTTCAGGGCTGCCACACACAATATCTCAGATGCTAAGATTAGTAACAGTTCCTAGTGAACTTCAGAGACAATATCGTACTATTTTTATCCATAAAGATTTAACAAATTATTTGGAATTTTACTTAAACATGCTTTCAAACAAAGGTAATAAATATACTGGTTTTTTTCCTCACATATCAGCGGCAAAACGAGGAGGTCTGAACTGGGTTCCCAAACAGCATTAACATGTTGCTGTGCTTTAATACACAGCAGTAAACATCTTCACATCCAATTTTTTTGGTTTTTTTTCCAGAGATAATTTATCACTCTCTCTAGTGTGGCCCTAAAAGGTATGAATCCTCCAGCATGTGACGGGAACAATCGCTTCTCCAGCAGCAAAACTCCAGACGGCTGGCAGAGAGTCAGGGAGAGCAGGGATTTACAGAGTGCTGTCTGCTCTTCCTTACTGCCTGCAGGGACTTGCTTAAGGCAAAGTGAAAGCACACAGAGCTACTTTAGCATTGCTGGTGTACTACCCAAGAAATGACACATTAATTCTTCTCACAAAGGGAAAACACTTCCATAGCCAGCTGCAGACCTTCTTCTGCAGTGTGCGATATATTCCTTTCCCTTCCTTCCTTCCTTCTCCTTTTTTATTTTTTTTCCCTTTGGAGAAATATTAAATGGTGGAACACACAGCACAGGTGAGAAGAATGAGGGCTGCTCCCCCTTCTTTATTTCTTCTTCAGAGAGAAAAGCAGTCCTCAAACTAAGGTTCTTCCATTCTGTGATAAAAATGCAACTCTATGCAGATGGCACTGCACACTCTGTGCTTTCATGACAGCTGCATCTCCTGAGATAAAGGCAGTTTCTTCATTTTTCCCTTTTTTTACCTTGTATAGGAAGCATATGGATCTAACTGCTTGCTGAATTTGTTATCTTCCCGGCCCAAACAATTAACTTTTCTCTACCTGGCATCTTAAATTTGCCAAGCCCCCAAGAGTGGGAGGAGATTTGAAATTTCATGTCTTCAGGCTGCCCCAGTCCAGTGTTGAAATGTTCTAAGTTTGGAAGCAAAAGTTTTGCTTCCCATCACAAAGGAGAACTGAGACTTTTGAAATTTTTAATCAGTTGCTAGAGCTGGTGATAATAGAAATACTCAAGCATGGAGCTGAGATGTTTACAATGGTTACATGAAATGACATTTATCAGCCTAGTCACAATTAGTGGGAGAGGCTGGAATGTAGATTCCTAAGATTTTCTGGCATGCATAAAAATAATATCTACCCACTATATGGTCTCAAATGCTTCTCTAAGAACTTTTCTCTCATTCATGTAAAAATACACTTTGAATGACAGGAGATTCATAAGAATATCACTGAAGCAGATACAAAAAAAAATATCAAAAGATTTCTGGGTTTTAACATTTCAGTGGTTTTGTATGTATTCTATCATTTTGGTGTCTCTTGGTGATATTAGATTATTATTCCAAAAATATATGAGAAAAGCCCCTCAAATAATTTGAAGTTGACAATGAAATATAATTTTGCTGAAGTATATCATGGCAACCTGGTAATTGAATCTTCTA
Source organism: Florisuga fusca (assembly GCA_038090715.1). Classification (NCBI taxonomy): domain Eukaryota; kingdom Metazoa; phylum Chordata; class Aves; order Apodiformes; family Trochilidae; genus Florisuga; species Florisuga fusca. The sequence continues at coordinate 8,927,151 of JAAWXA010000013.1, forward strand.
CAATATGATTCTTCTGCGTGTCAGTAAGAAGAAGCGAAGAGAAAACCTGAAAGGACTCACTGATATGTGCAGTTTCAACTCATGAAACTTGGATGAATTTCAGGGAAAACTATAGGAATAGCAGATAGCTTCACATACCCTCAGACCAGAGGTCTGACAGGGTTAGCAAAACTATGTGACACAGCTGCATCCTGTGTTCTGGTCAGTGTTCAAAAGGATGATTACACACCAAACCATTTAACATTTTGGTTAATATCGACCAACAATTCTGATTCCACACTAACTGCTCTTGGCACATAATACCCTAGGATCCTATAATAATGTGCTGTTTCCAGACGTGCCAACCTGCAGCTCAATTTTGAATTTGCTGATGCTGGTAGAGTTGGCAGAATTGCTTCTCAGGTAAAGAGTTTGAAAGAGGAAACAAATCACCTTGCTAGTCCTGTCTCTAGGCTGATTTTTGTCTTAGTTTACTGAGAGGATCAGAGGTGGTATACCTGGAACAAACATCATGACACATGCACAGTCCCACTGAATATTTTTCTTTCTTATTTGATGGAGCTTTCCACTTCCCAACATGAAGAATAATGGACAGGTAATTGAAACAGAAGCTATCCCAACATTAGTCACCAGAGCAGAACCATGGAAGAGCTCCTGCTCTTAGATACACAATTTACCAGGGTGCTTCAGCCAGAGTTGAGCTCTAAGCACAGCTTTACATCCATCCCTATGCAGCAAAGTCTTTAAGCATCTCTGTATTTAAATAAGTTCCCCAATCAGAGCCATAGCCAGCTATCAGGAAGCATCTGTTCTTTGGTGCTGCCTCAAACCCTGTCCAGCTCCCAAATTTTCTGCTTAGCATAGAAAATCTAAGTCTATGCCAAGACTTGTTTTTTTTTCTGGAGTTACTTCTTAGCAAGCTGCAGATGGCTAATGCTGCAATTCATCATTCATCTAAGCCACATTCCACCCATTGCATTTCTTAAACTGTCTTCTCTTCAGGTCAGGAAGTTACCTCTGGAGAGGCAACCAGGAGAACACAACCAGGTGTTGCCAGTTGGGAGGAGGAAGGTGTGAGCTCCTGTTCAGCCCACCTGTGCCCAGTTAGGGCTGGTCCCAACTGCCCAGGAGCAGAACTGGGGGACCAATAGAAGGCCAGTTGGGACCAGCCCTAACTGGGCACAGGTGGGCTGAACAGGAGCTCATCCCTTTGTGTTCTCCTGGTTGCCTCTACATAACCTTGGCTAAGAGAACTTTGACCCTTATTAGGGCTGGAGAAAACTACTCCAGGCTGAAAAGTAAATGGTAATAGGAAAAAAGGCATTGGTACTACTAGAATGCTGTTATGATTTGTGTGTTGACAGCCCAGTTGTCGAGAAATTGTAAGAACACTGGGGAACATGACAAGTTTGGGGGTTTTAGTTATATAAATAATGTCAACTAAATGAACTTGTTTACATTTAAATGTTAAAAAAAAATTCAAGGCTGATAAGAAGAATTCTAAGAGGAAAATTTCTGAGGCTAAAATGATGTTTTAAAGATATGGGGTGAAACAGGCAAATGATATAAATTGTTGAAGTCAATGGAGCTGGGACAATTTCCACCCGTGACATTTTATTGCACATGTTTTAAGTTCCTGATTTCAAGATCCGAAGAAGTAGAGGAACCATTAGGTTTAGTTTTAAACAGAAGCAGCAAATGTTATTATATTTTTGGTATGGATCAAGTAGCTGTCCTCCATACAGACCTTTTTATATCTTAAACATTTCATACATTATATGCAGATAAGTATTGCCAGAAGCATTTTCTATTACCAGATACTACTGTAACGAAAGATAGAGATAGAATTTGGAAGGAGACATTCATCATATTTCTTTCTTGAGTTAGTTAATAAAAATTCTTTTAATGTAGCACTGAATACCAAGAGGGCTAAGCTTTTACAAAAGGAGTATTGGTACTTTTTATCAGGACCTGTTTAAAAAAAGGTATTATTTCTCTCCTTAATTATTTCCTATTAATATTTCTAATATCACTGTACATTATTTTGACAGAACTCTCCTTGATCAATTTTAAAAGTAGGAATGAAACTGCAGGCTGAAGTTGTTCTTTCTAGCAAGACCTCATTTGAAGTGGAAATGAGGGATTTTCACTGACCTCATTCTCTTTGTTCTTCTAGAGGTGGATAGTAACTTCTGGGGAGTGCATGAAATACATCATTGCTTTTGGCCCAATACTGCTGTCTTTCCATTGATAGGTATTCATTTGCACAATTAATTACTCTGAAGTGCTGGGATTTCTAACAGAAATAAGGTGACAATGAAAGGAGAGGAGAATTAAGCCCTTGAGCCCTTGAGCTTTCAAGCAGCAAGAAGTCTAAGTCTCTGAGCTTACTCAAGAAAGCCTTTGGAACACACATAAGCCCCAGTAAAGTCCATTGCTAGCCACAGCCTCTTTCTTTTGGAAGCTGTAACATCCTCAAGTCAAACCACAAATCTTAACTGTAAGATTTAGGAACCACATGAGAAGGAAATACACAGCTGAAGCAGCATCTAAAGCAGTGTCTTTGGCCTGGGTTTGCCTTTCCCTGAAATTGGTGAGATAGGTAGGAAATTACAGAACTGCAAGTAACTAGAGTTTTAAAAAGCTTGGTGTAGGTCAGGAGGCCAAGAAGCTGTCCAAGACTTTTTCTTTTGGAATTCTTTTTAAAGAATTTAATTTTTCAGGAGTTACAGATAAGTGTGCTGGTCTTTGCACACAGCTAAAGCTATTGAACTTTTTAGCCACGTGTCCTTGTAGCCCTATTGATGATCCTGTTTCTGTATCTCTGTATCTTTTGGGAGACTATGTAACTGCCAAAATCAAGACTGATGATGTAAGTGCTCCAGATTACACACATTTCCCTTTACTCTATATGATCCATGGAGCTCTGGAGCTTAAACTGGAGCTGACCTATTTACATTAACAAGAAATACATCCCTCAAGAAAATCTCCTATTCACCTCAGTAGAAGTAATGCCCAAGTAATGACTTTTATTTCAAATTTAAACCTAATTTTTCCCTTGAGCTTTTCCCATATACACATCTGGCATCAGAGGTATTCCCAGTCTTCCCTGTGATCCTTACTTTCCAGTCTGTAGTAGTAGAATATGTAGCCACTAAGCCCAAGTCAGTCAATTCCTCTGAATGCAGTTAATTGAATGCAGCCAATAATGATGCAGCTAATTGAGATTTCTTACTGCTTACTCCACTGCTCATTCTCAAATCCAAATGGGAACCAGGGGGAACATTTGGGATGCTCTATTAATATATCAATAAAACTAAATGCAATTGCCATACATTGTTGCTAAGATATTTTTAAACCTTTATGGGATGGCATTGAGCTTATCAAGTTTATCTTGTCTAACAAATGTTGATTGTGATCAATGGTGCAAAATGAAAAGAGCCATAAAAGTTTATGATTTCTTTGTGTTACAGAATTAGACATATTACAGTATTACTAGTCATTCCTTATTAAGGCACCAGTTCTTCACTTTCAGAGACAAAGGAGAAAGCAGGCCCATATTTTCAAGGTGCTGGTGACTACATTTAAATAGAAAAGAATGGTTATTAATTTACTTGTTCACAGAAACAAAAACTAAGTTCAGGTACTAATGTTGAAAAAGCCCAATTCCAAATGGGAAATACCATAAAGAAAAGTGTATGTTTAATCTTAATTCATGGGTGTACATAATGAAGTCTTCAATTGTATGATCATAACCTACTTTATGTTCCAGCAGTGAATAAGATGGCTGATGCCCAGGAAGAAATAATGGGTGTCAATTCAGTCATATTATCTTCAAGTACTTCATCTTACTTTTTCAGATATTGAAAGCTGTAAAATTAATAAATGTGGCATTCAAGAGAGCTAAAAGGCCAAAGGAGTTAAAATTATGGGATAGAATTGCTTTGCACAAAAATTGTTGATTTCACAAAAAATAATTCTTGTAAGGTCATTAACTTTATGGAAGACTTGGATAATAAATTCAGAAAGTGCTTTTTCTTTCTGATGTAGTCGAAATCCTTTCTTCTGAGCTTCTCAGCAATTCATCATGCAAGTTTATAATTTCAGTTTTATACCAGGACTGAAACAGCAATCTGTTTTTCAATGGGCTTTATTCCTACAGTTGAGGCAATGTAATGCCAACTTAGAAAATCTATTTTATATCATAATCTGTCACAAGATTACCTTATGATTCAAAGCCAGTCACTTAAACCAGACTTTTGAGAGGAAAGATGTTCCTCATTTTCTGAGTGCTTATCTTGTCACAGCAAAGTTTTCATTTGCAAAAATGCAGCATAGTCAAATCTTCATCTGGGACTAATAAAAGCTGAGATGTGATAAAAATAAAGCAATAGTCTATGAAAATCTGTATATAGATAACTCAAACAGGGCCAAGGCAAGCTTAAATCTGGATTTTTCTAAAGTTTGATTTTTCTAAATGCAGTTACACTTAACAAATTGGTTTTATTTAAAAACAAATAAAATAGAAAATGCAAATATCCTCGTTTCAAACCACTGAAAAAAACCCATCAGAAATGGCTGGAATGCCAGCATATCAGGGGAAAATTACGTCCAAATTACTATTCATGTCTGAATGGTTTATGGCTAATTCCTAGCAGGAAAATCAGTCTCCAGTGATTTGCCTGGGGTTTAAAGGGAATGCTTATGATGGTGTTCAGAACTTTCCACCCATTTGATGTACTAAGCTTTCCTTTTCTGCTGTGACAGGCCAGCCAATGCCATTCACAGCCTGTATCAAAAGTAAAAACACCAGACTGAACTATTTCTCCTCCTGTTGCACTTCCTGCATTCAAGATGAAGTAAATGCTTAATAATTGTCAGGGATGCAGAGACACCAAAGCTGAAAAAGTGTGTAAGACACTGCTAAGGTCAGCCTTGAAACCTGCATTTAATCATCCAGGTAAGAGAACCACAGAGAGGCATCTTTTTCCAATCTGTGACCTCTGGAATTGGCTACTGTTTGCCTCTGTTGTTCCTCTGACCCAATCTAGATATAAATTTAAGATGGTATAAAGTGTGCAGTAAAGGTTCCACTCCCCCTTCTTTGTCTTAGGAAAATCTAGAGGATTGGAGAGGAAATGTAGATGTCTGCCTTAGATCAGTGGTTTAAACTGTTAATAGCAAATAACTTGTTGTGAACACCAACCAGGTCCCACTGGCATCCAGGAGTGGAGGGGCAGAGAAATTCCCATACAGAATGAGTAATGTGTGATTTCCCATTTTATGTTGGCATGGGAACTTGTTGAAATTATTCAATAATCCATTTCTTCCTGTGAAGAGTACTTTTGGGACATTCAGGAATTTTATTCCAGTGCAAATCTTCAGAGTGTTCTTTTGTCTCCGGTTTTCCTCAGCATCTGGGATTTTCCCCATTTTTCCCATTCTGCTACAGCCCTAGTAGTTTACCCACTTGTTATACTGCAGTGAGAGTGGAGGAGATAGAGGCCCTGTCACTGGTGCCTGCTCACATCATTTAACAGAGATGAGGGGAGAGGAGTATCTCTCTCTGTAACCTGACCCTTTAAAAAAATACTAACAATGTGATGAACTTTACTAAGTTAACATGACTTTTAACTTGTGTTTCCAACTATTTTGCTGTGCAGATTTGCTACACTGCAACACTGCACTGAGCTGAAACAATGACTTACAGCCTACTTACATCCTACCTGAAAGCACCATTTTTCAACAATCTTCTCAGTCAAGATTTAAAGGAAAAAAAAAAAATCATAAATAAAACGATCCCCTTATAATTTTCTTCTTACCTGTTGTCAACTACTTTGAGACCTTGGTGCACCTTGTTTTTTCAGCAACAAAGAAGAAATATATTTGTGGGTAAGATGTGATATTTTCTTATTCTTTTGCAGCTCTACAACTTACTCAGTAGCTTTATGTGCTTCTTGCCTGGAAGCATGGTCCATGGCCCAGTTCATGTCCTGTTGTCCCACAAGTTCCAGCTCTCTGCTCTGAGCCCTTCTGGTACTCCTTTTCTGTAGAGGGAATGGTCAAGGGTTTTGAATAAAACTGGGGTAAACATTGGCAGGTGTGTATGATACATGAACTGAAAACAAAGAGAGCTTTTTTGAGGATCAGTAATATTTTTCAGGTCCAGTATTTCTTAACATGGAGATGCAGATATATTTAAATTTTGCCACTTACTGGAAAATGCAGAAGGAAGGACAGAGCAGTATCAGCAGCCACACTTTTTCTGAAGCCTTCCCAGCAACATGAACTATCACTTCCCTGCCCCCAGTGAGGCAAATTGAATCCAGTGTTCTCAGGCTGCTTGTTTTTTTCAACTTGTGTTCATAATGAAAGCAAGTGATTATTAAGAAAACTGATTAATCAATTGGTACAAGTTGATGGGAAGTCTCATTTAACTTGGCACTCCGGGGATGCTGTACTGAACTGTTTTGCAGGTTTCAGAGCTCAGGGAGCAAAATACACATCAAAGAAAAGAATGAAGCAGTTTGTCTGCTTATAGCCTCAGCAAAATAACTTTATTAGGAATAATTAATAGCACTCCAAATATAATAATCTTAAAGTAACAGTTTCAGCTATAAAAGTCATTAATTTTCTACTAAGTGAGGAGTGTGCGTGGCAAAAAGCCTGACAAATGATTACCTTCCTCCAGCATTGTGGTTTCCATCATTTCTATGAAATCCATACCTTTCATGTACAGTCCATTAACACTGATCAAAGCACGTATCTTTCTAATAAAGCCAATTTTTCCTTGTAATCTTTTGAAGATGTCTCACTTCATGTAATATTTTGGATGCTCTTTATTTGTAGTCTTGTTTTTAATGTGTGGCTATGGTCAGAGAAGGGACAGTACATAAATGGCATCTTGGTTTACTATATTTATTCCCCCTTGATGATGTCCATAGCAAGTTTCTCACTTTACAAGTGATAAGTGCTGAAAACTAAACCAAAGGTACCAGGATTTATTTTCAGTCTTTCTGCTCAATATATTGTGTGCCATCAAACATTATCCTTTGTTATTCACACAAGTCTCTTTAGAACACTGTTTCTATATTTCTTGTAAACGGGAGACAGCTCCTTCTAGGTTATTATTTTGTTGATACAGTGCCATAAGTGCATGTAGCAAACGTCCATAAAGTGTTGTTTCAACAGCTCTCTTTCACTGTGGGGTTTTTCTCAAGTATTTTCCTCAATTCATGCTTACCTGATCATATTGCTTGTGATCACAAGCCTTGGATATCAAAACACTACTATGTGTTAAGCTACACATACACTGGTGTGAATTTGTGTCCCTTTTTCTTGAAAATACCTCTTTCAAGATGCTTGAAGGAAAATACCTGTTCATTCCTCTATTGTGTTGCTATTTATTGAGGCCTGGACCATGGAGATCCAAGTCTATCCACAATCTTTACAAGAAATTCAAGGAGGAGCCCTTAAAATCTTCACGAGAGAGACTAAAGAGCTCAAAGAGTGAGTTGGGAACTCTCTCAAAACTTGGTTGAGACATTAGCTGGTGGCCATGATGTCCTATCTCAACTGATGATGCTGTAGGAGTCTAACAGAAAACTGAATTATACTTCAGCTGTTGTAAGAAACTGGAACTCACAGGCTGCTTTTCTCACAAGAATATCTCATTTTTTTGCTTCAATCCAAGGCTTTGACAATTGGTAAAGCTTAGTGCAGCATGGGGTGAAGATGGCTACTGTATTCTACTTCTAAATAAGAGATAATTCACACACAATTAGAGCATAAATTCACATCCTCTATGACTTAAAATCAGTGTAAGCTGAAGAGAAAGAACAGCACTGGTACTGAGATAAAAATCTGCATTCCCTATTTTCACCAATTTTGTGTTTTCTGACTATTAAAGGGGAAGACACAATAACCCAGCACACTGACAAATGGCAGCAAAACATTTGCCTCTCAGTCACACAAGGCACATCTGGTTTATGTCTTTGCACTCAGTTCTTCACACGTGTCTCTCATAGATGGGGAAGGAGGGATCAGGAGGAAACCTAATTTATAAACTTATTTATAAATATAAATACATATAAATTTATAAACTATAAAAAATTTATAATGGTGACTGAGAGCCAGCCCAGCCCAAGCCCAGTGTGGAGGTGTAACACCACTGACCTTTCCAGTTCAGCCCTTCATCTCCTGCTCTGAAAGTACAAGCCAGGGGTCTGCTTTCTCTGCTGCTTTTCATCTCTTGGTCCAGGAAAACAGCCTTTTTTTGTCCAGGAAAACACTGAGGTTTATCTGAGCCAGTGGTGACTGAGGTATTGTGACTCTTGTCTGCTGCCTGTGGTGGGGTCTATGGGAGCTTCAGGCTTTCCCTCTAGGAGTAACACAATGGGACTTTTAATGAAGCTTTTCAGAAGAGGGATCCCTATTCTCCTGTCCTCAAAAGAAAAGGAGGAAAAGGATCTCGCTGCAAATCTCAGGAAGTTGGAAAAGGTATTTGGTAAACACAAAAATGTATTTGAGAAACCAAAAACTCCCTGATACCTTTTTGTGCTGCCTTGTCATCAGCTCCCAGCCAGCAAATATCTGCTCTGAGCTCTTGCTGTCATTCAGCTGCTTCCTCTGCTGAGCTTGGCTGTGAGCAGCTAAAGGGCATGGATTAACTACAATGGTATTAAAAAAAAAACATGGGAATTACAGGCTAGGCAGAGGCTGAGATTAAGAGAATAGTATTCAACTATTCCTTTTATTCTCCAGCTGTAAATCATCCATGGGCTCAGAGGAAGAATGGCTCCAGTATCTCTGAATTGCTCAAAAAGGCTGCTGGGGATTCTCTGAGAAGCTTCCTAATTTCAGTGTGTTTTTTGCCTTCCCACAGCTCTGCTTTAATGTCTAATAACTAAATCATGTCATCAGGTATATGGACATAGCTCCCACTGGCTTCCAAAGCAAATAAAGAAGGGAAATTTACTTCATCTATGGAAATGAGGCCTCCTCGTGCCATGCAATACTGCAGACACTAAGGAAGTTATGCTAACAAAACTCTTTAGAGAAGGCAATTCTGCTTAATGCAAGAAAGAAAAATGACAGAAATAGTGAGGGAGGGAATAGGAGTGCACATTTACCCCTTTAAAAGGTTGCAGCCATAAAAGCAGTGCTTAATTCAGAGGCTAGATACTAAGTGCAGTAAGCAGCATATTAAAATAAAGTTTATTTGGCGATAAACTGATGAACTTTAAGAGTGCAGTGAAATGTGTGCCTTGTATACAAATATTAAGCAAAAATCTTCTGGTTAAACTAATGTGCAGGGTATGATTCAGAGATACAAAAGCAAGAAAAAGCCCAGAATACAACAAAATTAATGATTTGGGGGTACTAAAAAACAGGGTTTATGACATTAGGTATTGTTTCTGGTCTAATTCAGCACAAATAATGTCATCTACTAATGGCTCTGAGGAAAATAGCTTGACTGCTGAAAGAGGCAATCTATTAGGGAAATTATATCAGAGGGACATTTTTTAATAAATTTGATGTTTTCAATGACTTCACTCTTTGTAAGCCTTAAAGAGGAATCCTCACAATAAGATTTTAATTTTAGATGATCAGTTGTCTGAGCAAACTGAAAAAAAAAGATGTCTACCATAACCATTATGTTTTCCTTTTTTTTTTTTTTTTTTTTTTTTTTTTTTTTTTTTTTTCTTTTCTTTTCTTTTTCTGTTCATGGCTTGTTCCTCCATACTACACTATATTGTTTCACATACTCTTCCATAGGCTCTTACCTGTAATCTCTATCAGAAGAAGGCTACAAGAGGAGGTGGATCTTTGGTTTATCCCAATTTTGCCTTTCATATCTTCTTAGGAACATGTAAGCCTCGAATGAAGGTGCTAATGCCATTCACATGCCTGATTTTCATTGTGAATTAAGCCTTGTTTCTAGAAAAAAAGTGGACATAGAGTTTTATTGTGGAAGGAAGACATGAAAGCAAGATACATATTACCTCTCAGCACTCTCTATCTCAATTAGAGAAAGAATCAGGAATGTTTTCCTCTGATGGACAGGAAAATTGCCATTTCCTCTTTAAAATGCTAAAAGACTTTTCTCCTTAGAGACATCTCTTTGCATAATTGTGTTTAACTGGTTGTTGTAAAAGAATAACTCAGGTGTGCTCAGAAGCATTCATCTCAAAGGTCAGGGCAACTGGTAGACAAATGTCTTCAGTGGTAACAATTTGTCTGAAAGAATTTACAATTAATTGCTTCTTGATTCTTGTTGCAGTTGCCTGAAAAGTTTCTAGGTTAGATGTCTATTAATTGAGCACTCAGAGGGGATCTTTATGTGGCATCAATATTACTGGCTTGTCCAAGAGTAATTAAAGCACCAGTAAATTGGGGAATACTCAGCAATTAGTAAATATATATATATTATTTATATATGTGTAACTATACAGTGAAAAGAAGCAATATGAAACAAATTTTAAATTATTTCCTTATTATTCTTTAATTTTTCTCTTCTGTCCCTGTGACAGGCATACTCTAACTTCATCTTCCATCTCAAGCTGAGAAGAATGAGTCCTGGTGTCACTTCTAGGGCTCAAAATAAATATATCTTATTTCTGGGAAGTTTTCAACAAACTGGAGTTTGTTGAGTGGGAGGATAAGACATGAAAACGTCTGGAATTCATATTGGGAAAAAATAGCATGTTTCCTAAATATAAAGCACACAGCAGCTGTTAACACCCCCTATCTCCTTCATGGACCCTGTTGACAAAGTCAATATTTCTAGTAATGTAGTGTTGTTTGGGGATCCCAGAACATGCTGTATACTGGGAAGAATAAATACAGAGAAAAATATCTTAGCTGGGAAATCAGACTCTGAAGGAAATGGCTGAAGGACACAAATGAACTAGAAATCCCAATGTTGTAGCAATTCCATAGGTAAAAATAGCCTACCCATGCTGAATAAAGAATTTTCAAGCACTGTGATTTACTTTCACAGGAAAGCTGTCTCATGTGAGTAAATAATCCTTTATAATAAACTCTGGATGTCACCCAGATAATGGGTTCCAGGAAAGAAGTGATTGTCCTCTAGTACAGACACTCCCAGGTTTGATTGGGTCCTGACATTTTCAAGGATGCTCTAACTCCAAATCTCATTATTTGTATCATTTCCCCATTAAAACCTTGACAGTCATGATTTTCTTTCACATTTTAAGTTCTCTGGTCTAAACAATCTTTGGTTCTCATAAACTGAGATGACAGATTCCTAAAACCAGCTCTAATTAGAATCATCTCCTTCTTTTACTAAGTCCAAACAGCAGTCTATCATCTTATGCAAATTACATCATGTAAGAAAAAAATGACAGTATTAAAAGGCCTTATTATTATTATTATATTAAGGCAGACACAAATTAACAGCATTTTTTACCAGATAATAGGAGTTCCACTATAAAATTGAAAATTACATATAAACAAGTAATAGCTTTTCACATCATGCTTGTTTTAAGCCATCCATCCATCCACTATAAAATGCAAAACTACTAATGAAATTAAAACTAAATTTATTAAAATATTGTTTCATTTGAGATAGCTCCACATCCAAGCTGTACAAATGAAAATCTCTTTTATCCTTTGCTTTGATGAATCTGGCCTCTGATCTTGTGAGCTTCTAAAGATGATCAAATTGAGCAGAGAACTCCATTAATCCTAACATGCTACTGAGTAATGTCCTTGATGAACACAGGATGAGGTATTTAGACCATCTTGAGGGTGACTGCTTCCATCCAGCTCCTCATGTCTTTTAAGAGACTTTTTTAGTCAATATACACTGTGGGTCACCTATTGAGGCACTTATCTAGTAACATCCCCTTCTATAAAGCAAATTAAATTTGCATATTTTGCCATGTCTGAGAATATCACTGTCACTAGAAGGTTTTATTTGTTTATAAATTATTTTAAATGTCTTTTAAAATTATTATTACTATTATTATTATAGTTTTAAGGAGGAGAACTAAGGAAAAGAAAGAAGCAGCCAAGCAAAAGTTGCCTGCCATGTGAAAATAGAGTGCTTCTGTCCATATTTCTATTAACATCTGCAAAATCATGAGTTTCACCCGAGCACTAATTTTGAACAGAATAAAATGGGTAGCCAGAAGGTCAGAGGCCCCTGGCAATGTCTCTGCTTTCTAGGAAGTGTTCTCACCTTCCACAGAACTCCCCCCTTGCTGCCTTCACAACCCAGAGCTGCAGAGGTTGCTGCATGAAAAAGGGGAATCAGATAAAGGAAGGAGATCTGTGGCTTGAAATGAAAGCAGATTTAATAAAATCCTGAAGAAGAATTACTATTGATCCCAATACTAATATGAAATAAAAAGTTAGAGTCAGCCACACATTGGTTGTGAGTTGTGCACTCCCAGCAGTGAGTGCCAGATGCCCAACACTGAAAGCACCACAGCTCCAGGGGGAGCTCATGGTAACAGCAAATGGGAAGATTTCCCTCTCCCTGGTAAACTTCCCAATTTCCAGAGGGATATTTACAGCAGGAAATACTTCTGCTGGCCAGCCTGGGTCATTACCCTGGGCTTTGCATCTCCTAGCCCTACTACCTGCTTCTAAAATTTTATGCCAGAAAAACCAGGATGTGGTGTTTCCTAGTGCAGGATGTTTCATGGGACCTCTTATTATCACAATGCCACCTATTTGCTCTTTTTCACCAGAGATAAAAATTCTCAGCCCAGCTGTTCGGGAGTCCAGAGGAGGAATTTTCAATGTATCCACACCAGATCTCTGCAAAAATCAAACTGTCCTTTACCACGTGAGACCTGTTCATTAAGCTATGAAAGGATTGCAACAGGTAACATGCTCCCTGGAATACAATTTTCTGCTGGAGCACACACATACCTGTAGACAGGTCAAGCTCTTAACAGTCACTGCTAACTGAGCTGGGAAGCAGCAAGACTGGAAAGGCAACAAGCCAAGCTGGTAGCCCAGAAGCCACTGCTGGTAGCTGGAGTTTGCAGAGACATGCTTGTTGCATTGCCTCAGCTGACAGATTTGGTTTGTCCTCTGGCAAGCTGAAAACTTAAAACACCTGCAGACTTTTTCTGTGAAGAGAAATTTAAACATGCAATTAGGATACAAGCTGTGTTATTTACTTACAAGTGCTGTGATTGCTAAATAATATAATGGTAGTGATTGATCTATAATATCATGGGGTATTGTATGTATCTTCACCAATAATTTCCTATTATAAGTGAATTCTACTGATGGCTCTTGGCAGTTGTGTGTATCAGACACCATAATACAAGTCAGCTTTTGTCTGCTGCTTCCTTTTTTTGAGGTAAAGAGGTCATAGAAAATTTTGTTAGATTTAAAAGAGTATCATTCTGGAGTTCACTCTAGGAGGAATTTTAATGGGGACTCACAGTTCTACGTAGCAATAAAGATATATTCCAGGGCAGGATATAATGCTTATTAACAAGAATTTCAAATGCTGCTGTCACCTGTTGCTGCTCAGTTTCCTGCTAGAAGAAAGAGATCATAAACAACACTGTGGTGCCTTTCACTGCAGCTAGCACAGAGTCTAATGCTTATCTCAGCATTTTCTTTTCCAAAATAAGGGTTTTGTTTCAACAGATGAGTTACTTAAGTAAATATGCATGCAGCCCTTCTTCTATTCTCCATTATTTCATCATCTTGCATCCTGGCTGCATTGGCTTCAGTGGTGTCACTTGAAGAGTTCAGAAATATTCACTACAAATGAAGAATGTTAGTCTTAATTAGCATTTTACTGGGGAAATAATTGCTAGGTAATGGTTACCAGTGTATGCTACTGGGAAAAACTGAAAGGACAGTCTGCAGATTGCTATTTATTCCTTTCAGGCTTTCTTGGCTGAATATGGCAGCTACATTAGGATCAAGAAATCCTGTAGTTTGAAGCACTCTTGGCATTCATGCCTCTAAGTTGACAGAAGGTGGCTGACTGTTACTGGGTATAAATTTTCTCTGTGGGTAACCCTCCTGCTACGGGCAGGGACACCTCCCACCAGCCCAGGCTGCTCCAAGCTCCATCCAACCTGGCCTGGAACACTTCCAGGGAGGGGGCAGTCTGTGCCAGTGTCTCACCATCCTCATAGGAAACCATTTCCTCTTCACATCTAATGTAAATCTCTCTTCTTCAAGTTTGAATCCATTACCACATGTCCTCTGGCTACGTTCCCATGCAAAAAATCCTACAAAAACTTTCTTGCAGACCCCCTTCAAGTCTTAGAAAGCCACTCTAAGGTCACCTTGGAGCCTCCTCTTCTCTGGGCTGAACAACCCCAACTTCCTCAGCCTGTCTTGCAGCACTCAAGGGGCTCTACATCCTTCTTATGTTGAGGACCCCAGAACTGGACACAGTAGTCCACATGAGGTGTCCCAAGAGCAGAGTAGAGGGGGAGAATCATCTCTCTCAGCTGGCTGGCCACGATTCTTTTGATGCATCCCAGGACAGAATTGGTTTTCTGGTCCCTCTGGGTGACATCCCTTCCCTCCAGAGTGTTGACTTCACCACAGAGTTTGGTGTCATCAGCAAATTTGTTGAGGTCACTGACAAAGGTGTTCAACAGCACAGGTCCCAGTACTGACCCTGGAGGAACACCACTTGTCACACATCTCCATTTGGACACTGAGCCATCCATCCCAAATCTTGGGATGCAACCACCTGGGCAGTTCCTTATCCAATGAGTGGTCCATCCATCAAATCAGTAGCATGAAAATCTGTAAATCCACGTGAGAGAAAATAAAGTATACATATATATGTATTAATATTATTTTGAAAGTGGTATCCACTGGGTTCTCAAAGAGCCACAGTTAATTACCCTCCCTGGAAAAAAAAATGTGCATGTACAATATTTTTGCAAATATACTGAAGCCCTGGGTGTCAGATCTAAGATTTTATAAACCTATAAACCAGAGGTTCTTTCCTTTTGGCTTCACATAGAGAATTCAAAGCAGTTGCAGGACATCAAGATTGTCCAATATTTCAAATTCTTCAATATAGTTACGTATTTTCTTTTTTTTAATCTCTATATATTTAGGTATGCATAAGTAGGCATACATGTATTTTACCTGAGATGAACAGCTAAGGACAATTGTTTTACACAGGGTTGATATAAATTCCAGTTATTTACACAACCTCTTCTCTTAATGAGAAGATCAAGAAAAATAGGTAGAGGAAATAAGGCAGGATATTTTATGATGAAAAGAAATACTGAAATTCTGAGCACAGATACATCTGCCATGGAAATAAGTAATAATGCATCAACACAGGAGATGTTAAATTTCTGGTTTGTGCTCTTTCCTCCCCAGACCATTCTGGAGCTGTGGGTACCCACAGGGTATGTGTATGTATATATGCTGCCCATCCCTTACTCTGTTACATGGATGAATTATGTGGGTTTTATGTTATGCAAGAGCTTGTTCTGCCAAGAGCTCTATATGCACATTGTGTATGTGCAGTGAATTACACAGACTGTTTTGCCATCGTTGAACTGCTGAGGGGGGAAAATGATAAATATTGATGAAAAAATGAGTGCTAGACACCACTGAATTCAATGGGAACTATGTCATACTCTTCACTGGGACCCAGACTTCAGCTCTACCCTTCAGTGGGGACAGAGGCAAGGTAAAGATGCTTAATTATTTAATTCACACAAATTCTTCTTCTTCTAAACTAGAGGAATACTGGTACACAGAATTTAAAGAAACCAATCCTTAGATTTGCAAATATTTCTCTCCTACTTAACTCGATTACAAAGCTCTGAGCTGAGCTGAAAAAACAACAGGAAGGTGACCAAGCTGAGAAGTATATTAGAAGAAGGAAGGGGAAGAATTTTGTCATAAAAAGGAGAGTGGCTGTGCATTAGAGTACACATCACATTATTTCCTTTGTGTCTATCTTGTGTTTTAATAAGCAGAGGAGAGGCCATACCCAGAGACACTGTAGGATGATATATTATTTCCTGGAAGGAATGGGGAGAGTAGATGTGCATCTCTTAAGCATTCTCCTTTGTAAACTCCAGAAGAGTCCCACTTGGTACCAGAATAGGTAAGACTGGATTTCGTATTTTTTTTTCCCTTTTTTTTTTTTTTTGACAGTACCTAATTGCAACCTCCTCTCTCAAAGCCCTGTGTCTGACATTCCTAAAATAAGCATTTCCTCATTCATTGATTTCTACTAATTCCTTAGTCTTTTAGCCTTGGAGACCAATAACATGGTTCAAATTTCAACTCTTAGTCCTCACTTAAAACGGGTGTTGAGATAATGGAAAAAACATTCAGAAAAAGAGTTGTGTTATCCCAGATCTGCAACATCCATTTTAGACTGAATGTTTATATTGCTTATCTCAGAGAAGGGTGCTCGATGCTCCTGATCTCTAGAGGCCTAAATGGGGATTAAATTTTTAATAGTAGCAGACTTTGTACCATAAAAAAAAATAATGACCATAAGGCTAAATTTAAAATTTTGCTCTTTTGACTAGAGCAGGCAGGAAACCCTTGGGATTATTTGCTTAAAAGTATGCCCATTTTTAATTAACAAGGGTTTCAATCAAGAGGTAGCCCATAGGCTGTGCAGAGCTAGGACTCATTTGATGAAATTCAACAACCTGTATATGCAGGAAATCCAGCTAAGTTCTCCTGCCTTTTTATTTTATTTTATTTTTTTTGGTGTTCCCATCACCAGTCTCTTAGCATACTGAAAGATATTAAAATGTCACAGTCAAAACTTTCCAGTACCCTTGCATCATGCTGGGATTTCTCAATGGATGTAAAATCCCTCATGTAAATGTTTACCTAGGGATTGAAGTAATGCCTTAGAAAACTCTAGTAAGGAAACTCGTTTTAAAGAGGAAGAGAGAACTGTATCATTCCTGCCCATGAAAAACAAATAATAGCTCTCTAAAATTACCAGTAGGTAAATACACCACGAAGATATTTGGGTCAATGCAATTTGCTCAAGAATTCCTGTTTGTTTGGGGTTTGTTTGCTTGTTTTTAATGAAGCCAGCTAATTTGATTTTTGAGATGATTCACAGCAAGCTTTGGCTTTTCATAATAGACAGAGGAAAGTTTATTCCTTTGGTAGATATTTAGTTCTGCAGCATGCAACTGAGGCATATTTGTGAGCACGCAGCACATACTGACTTGAGCATTAATGTCAGGATGAGATCATTTGCAAGTAATGGGGATTTCAGTTCTGAATTGTGATCACCTTCTTTGCTAAGAGGATCCTCAGAGACTTGACTCTCTGTGTTTGGTGTCACACTCAGGAGTGAATGCAAAATAAATCATCTGCCCGGGCAAGCTTACACACTGCAGGAATTAATATTTGATTATTAACAGAGTTGTATTTCAAATTTTTTACCTATAAAAGCAGAACGTAATAGAGATGGTGTGTTTGAGTGAAGTAATTGAGATGTCATGTGTACACAAATAGGGTGTCAGTGAAAGACAAGTCAGGTAAAGGGGAATGAAACACACCTTACAGACAGATATATCAGCCACGTCAAAAGCTCCTTGGTTCAGTGAAAGCTCCTGGCAACACCATTTAACACAAATTTTAAAAACATTATAGAAAAATGTCTTCGTATACTTTATAGAAGCTGTTGGTTTGTGATGTATGAGATCTTGTTTGATTGATTTCTTTTAAGATTAGGAACATACTGGGTTGCAAAAGGAGTACTGGTACACATACCAAACTAATTTATGCAGGCTGTATATTGAGAGCAGTCTTATTCATTGGACAAATAAATCTCCTCCTCTGTCTGAAACTATCAATTAAAATAGTAGTCATTATTCATGAAAATAAATATATAGTGTGCTATTCACGACAGGAGAATGTATCATGTATAAGTGGTCAATAAATCATTTTAGGGGAAAATGATAGGGAAAACAGTGGCACTTAAGCTTTCAATTTTCATTAAAATTAGAACTGCAGCAAGATGTTCACTACAGACTAGATTCAGTCTCTGCCACACAAAGCCATGTGAAGATGCCTCATTGTTCAGAAGGCTGCAAAAGCTTCAACCCCTTTGTCTGGTACCTGGATTGTGCTGACCTCCAAAACCCTGCAGAGACCCTGCAATGGGGCAAGGCAGGGCCGGGCTCTCCTATGCCATATATTCATCTGCTCAGTTTGGAATGCTGCATGGCTTTGAGCATGAGTCCACAACATGCACAGAATTTGCTGAGAGGAGCATGTACTCCCCGAGGAAAATAATCAGGAGAAAGTCTGTTTTACAGGTTATTTTACACCAACTTCTTATTTTTCTTATCTACTTTTCTTCTCGCTTTCTCAAAAGATGTCCTTAATCTGTCATAAGCACCTAACTGTGCTCCTCTTTAAATCAATAGCCCACCTAGCCTTAAGGGATCACACTCTCCTTTTCAAAACACTGAATTCCAATAGCTTTGCTTAGACAAGGTTCCCAACAGAAGTCACATTTTTGTGACAGTGATGGTAACTGCTAAGCCACCACCTCAGGTCCATGCTGGATTTCACATACTGCACTCAATGGGATGTCACAAAAGGATGCTGTGCCTGTCAAACTGGCCCAGTGCCTAGGAGGACCTGGTTAGGGAAAATGTTGGAAATAGGATTAGCAAAATAATGTACTTACATACCAGTTGATCTTACTCCTCCTCCAAACATGTCCCATGGCAGAAAGTCATTTCCCTTGACCTGAGCAGACAGGTGGAGGGAAGGGGAGGGCCAGAAGATCCTTTTATTTTTATTTTTTTTTCTCTTTTTGCAGCCCACAAGTGGAGAACCATCTCGCTGACAGTGCAGAGCAATGATGAACCCAAAAAGCTGCATTCGTGTTGTCAGCTGCAGAGCTTTCTCCTTCCATCTGCAGCTGGGAGACAGGGGAGCTGCATCACCTCTGTTTCTTCACTGTTAAACACTGCAGAAAGCATTTATAACCAGGACTTAAAAACCCAGATGAGGACACAAAGAAGGTGAGAGGAAGGAGAAACCAGCTGATTAACCATCTTCTGGATTGCCAGCTGAAATTCAAGTCCTGACTGAGTCAGTTGGGTCAATGTCTTCAACAGAGCCATGCCCCAAATGGAGGAGTTAATGGTTTATGGCAGGAAGGGCCCTATAGGAATTCCCTTTTTGGGTATTTAGGGGTGCTAAGAAGAAAAAAATTCTTATTATCAGGCTTTTATGAGGGGCTTTTCTCCCAAATTCCTGATAAATGAGTAGTAATGCTTCTGCCTTTCTAATGAAGATGACTTTACCATGGAACAAAGTCATCAGTGATGAGCAGAAAATGGAGCATTTGTAAGTACAAGGTAACACAGAATGATAAAACAGCCAAAGTATGCAAAGATGTGCTTGTAGCACTATGATAAATAATATCCACATAATCAATTACTGGAAGAAAGACAGACTGAATAAATTGTTTTCTGGCAATTTATGGGAAACAAGCCTAGCACAAAGAGGACAGTTTGACTTTAGTCTTTTAACAAGATTGTCTGACAAGCACTAAAACCAAAGTTAATAATAATTCAAAGAGTATTATATTTATAACTATTTTCATTAGCAACAGAAAACTGGAAGTAGGGCAAGAGTAAAATTCCTATTTTTTAACTTAAAAGGGAGTATATACAATTTAATAGTAGAAATACAGATATATACTTGTTCTTCCCTGTACCTAAGATTATTTGGTTTAAAAACATGCAGATTGAGAAAGGAGGGAGAAAAAGCTAGAGGAAAATAGAATTGAGGCTCATCAATAACTAATAAAAAAGGGATACAGTATGTATTTGAATTCACTATAGTATGACACATTTAATGGGCAGATGCTACACTCACAGGTCTCAGGGGGAATATTTTTATTGAGCTGGGTGAACAAGCCTTTAAAGAAATTCTGGAACTACTTTAAAACTGAACTGGGAAATTCAGTTGCAAATTATGTCACCATCCATTTTCAGAGCCATTTACTTGATGATGCTAAATATCTCCAGGATGCATGGAGTGGTTCTAGAAAGCTCCAGTAACTGTTTAGTATATCAAAAGTGAGTGAAAAGACATTTAATAACCAGATATTAGCTCTGGAAGACAATGTTACTGAACAGAAACTGTTCTCCTTTTCAGAAGAAAATACCAAGCCTAACAAAGACATATTAAACATAAATCATGTGAGGAAATAAAGGAAAACAAGTGGAGAAGCTAAACATTGATTTCCTCTTATATATTTCTGGAGATGAGCATTATTTTGTTATGTTTCTCACCTCTAAGAAGATGGGTGACCCAATCATTCACAGCCCTCTGCTGTGAATAAAGATGATCTGAAGCTGACTACCTGTGAAAACTTGTGCAAGGAAATTTTAGAGGCAGCATTAAAAAATAAAATAAAATAAAAAAAAATCACTAGATAGCACGAAGCAGCCAGAATAGCCTGGATGTTGATTAACTTCACTTGCTTACATGACTGCTTGAGATCATGGGGATGTCCTAGAAGTAATTTGTGATGTTACTCCTACAATTTAAACTGAGAGATCTGATATCTTAAAATGGAGGCAGCAGAAGGTCATGAAGTCCAGCTACCATATTTCAGCTGCAGCTACTGAAAGTGTTAGTGTCACACTGTAGAGTAGTTTTCTGGATTCCAAATCTTGTATGAAGAAGCAGCTTAGTAAGGGATGCTGAAAGACATCCTTGAGTACCCTTCACCTGAGCTGCTTTGCATGGTCCTTACCAGCAGCCATTTAGTTCAAGGATATAACTCAAACTTTAACATACCATTTATGTTAATTTAGAATTGAAATCTTACAGAACTACAACAACTTTACTATCTGTATTAAAACCAAGCCCATTTATTACAATTGGAAACTGCAGCATGGAGATTCTGGGTTGAATATTTAATTAACGTAATTTTTCTATTTTATTTTTAAAGAAAAATTTGGGGAAAATTTAGTGGAGACAAGGTCTTTATGCCCTGCTTAAAAAAAGGACCCAAATGCTCCAACTAGAAAATGGTGAGTTTAGTGAGACACTGAATGCAGGCTGAAGTAAACTTCCACAAGGGTTCCTTCTCAGTCTAAGCTTCAGAAAGACATCTTTCATAGCTGAAGAAAATGCTGTCTAAGTATTCCTCTGCATACCTTGTCATATATTCTAGCATGTTCTGGCATCTTTTTTTTTTTGTGTTGACCTCCATATGGAGTTTAGTCCGTAGGCTTAGGTAACCCTACAGAAGTATGGACAAACTTGGATGAGTTAGGTATGGACTAGGAATTTTTCATCTATTTCTAAGAATATTGTATATAGCTAGATACTGCATGGTAAAATAACTTCTAAAAATTACAGCATCAGAAATTTTAATGGTCTGAAAGTATATTGAGCTTTAATCTAATGTTTCTGAAAGACTTAAAAAGGACTTCAGTTTTTAAGAAAAACTAGACAAGGGCTAGTTTATCATATTGTGCATTAAACTAATAGAAAAGCTAAAGAGAAAGCTAAAGTACTTTTCTCTCACTGTTGCCCTCAAGTTTCTGGTTGGTATAATTCATACAAAAGCAATGAGATTTTTGAAAAAACAATAACAGTTTAAAAATAGATAAAGCAGTGTGTAAGGGGACAGCTTGAACACAGAACTTGAGATCCTATTTATGTGGCTAAATCCCTAGATTTTATGTGGCTAGATCCCTTCATAGGACCATGTCCTTTTTAATACCCTTATTGAGAAGGTTAGGATCAAAATGAGTGGATAAACTCACTGACTTCAGCATTGTTTGGGGGCTTCTTGTTTAGCCAATCCTGTCCCCTCCTCCCCTAATAACCAGAATGTGTATCACTGATGTTACATCCTAGCTCCTATCCTCAGGGGCTAAGCTCTGAAAGTTCTGATTTCTCATAATATTACCAGTAAAAACTGAACCTGCCCCATGAATTTCAATGGTTGCTTAAAACATTTTTTTTCTTTTTTTTTTTCTTTTTTTTTCCCTTTCCTGCTAGGGCTTCCAGGATTTTTGCTGTTTGATGTTGAGAAGTATAGACATGTAAAGAAAAGATCAAAGTACACTCCTGGTTAATAAAACTCAGCAAAAGTTACTGCACAAAATGCTGGTAAAATTAGACTTCATCAAAGAATCATGGATGGCTAAGGATCAAGGGGAAACATTAAAAATCAGGGTAAAAATATTTTTTCAAAAGCAGAAGGATGAAAAATTTGGTTTTAGAAGGGCAGTGAGGAAAGCTTTTACACATCATTATCTAATTTTATATTTCCTTTTTCACACTGGTTTTACAGAAATAGAGTGCTGGAAGGTAAATTAGACTTTCCATAGCTTACTAGTATTGGTGGTGGTCAATGAGCAAGTCTTCTGAATGAAAAGACACAATGCTTACAATTTGTTGTTATAATACTTCATAGTTAGCCTAGATTATAAAACATGGAAAAAAAGGCAGTCATGTTTGCTAGAACAGTACCAACAAGAAAAAGACAAAAGTACATTAGGTATAAAAATCTGTTTTAAAGGTCTTTTTTAATGCTTTATTTATAAAAAAGGAAGGAACTACTTTAATATATGTTACTGTCAGTTACCTTGTTACTGCTATAAATGACCATTTTTTCCCAAGAAGTAATATTTTCTGGGCACAAGTTTGATACATTAACTATTCTGGGTAAGCTGTGGTTCCTCTAACATATTTAGAATGCCATTTATAATTTGTATGTGTTCTGGCATCAGAAATGAATGAGTACTTGGGTTCCTCTTCCCCTGCTTTTCTTCTAAACATAATTAAATATTTTTGTTTCTCTGCAGTCATAAAGAATGCTATAAATAATTTTGTCATCCTTTTGTATTCCACCTGGGTAATCCAATAGGACAAGGTGTTTCAGGTGAAAACCCTGTGGATTTTATAAAGTTGTTCTGCCCCCACTATTGGCAGACTGTGCTTCCTCCAGTTCTTCATGTGAGCTGAACTCTACCTCCTTGGCTGCTCCTGGGTGCTGAACAGGTGTTTCATTACATTTTCCCAGAAGATGCTGGGTTTTTTTCTCTAGGTAAGCAAGACACTGACAAGTGGAATAGATTCCATCTGGCAGGTGGGAACTTTATTAAGCTAATCCCAAAGGAAAAGCAAAGAGATGTGAAACAGTGTGGTCTTCCTCCAGAATGATCACAAAGAGCCCAGCCCAGTAAGACCACAGACCTTGCACACCAGTGTCAGATAATAATGATACTGAGATTTCTCTGCAGAGGCCCAGAGCAAGGACTCAGTGGCATTAAGAGCCCAGAGGTCTTTGTCTCTTCAGACAAGCATTGAGAGAGCCAGTGGTGTTCACTTAGAGTGAGTGAAATTTAAGAATCCCCACCTTGCCTCTCAAACTGCACCTCAGCTGCTGTGCAAGAGCTGGAAAGAAAAACATATCATTTCCAGTGAGAAATTATTTTTTTTTTCTCACCCTGGAAAACCCAACCATTCAGAGGTGAGAAGGGGCCAGGAAGCCAGTGTTTCCCTAAGGAAAAGAGAACTGGATGAACAAATAAGGAATAAGGTAATGCCACTAGGCGGAGAGAAACCAGGTTTCTCTTTCTTCTTCTAGGGCTACTGCTGACTCCATCCCTTGAAGACCAGGCACTTACTGCTTTGAACTGTCAGCTGGCTTTCCTCTTCCACATTGATTATTCATCACAGGGAAGATAAAATAAAGAACAACTTGTGACAGCCACGCAGAGATAAAAAGCAGTGGGCATTTCCTTGCCAACTCCTCACCCACAGAATTCATATTCCTACAAGTCTGCCCATCCAGCATTAGTCAAATACAAGCTGTTGCTTTGCCATGTCAGAAGGGGTAAATTTTGCCTAAACTGAGAGAGTTAATTTAGATGGCAAGAGCAGAGATGACTCTTCTTATTCTTTCCTTGCACTTTGAACATTGGTTTCAATTGCTATTGCTCACTGAAACTCTGAATGATAGGATGAGGATGTTCTTTCTTTGATCTTTCTTCAAACAGATTATGCAAAGGAATCATCCTAGTAAAAAAAAAAAAAGCAGAAAGCACCAACCCTCTCTTTCTGGGAGACATCCCTGAGTTGAGGTCATCTTTCACTTTCAGTATCAGTGTTGTGGATTTAAAGTATTTTAGTAAAGCTTGCAGAGCTTCTTGGGATTTGGTTCCCCAGTCACAAGCTTTGAAAACAAATTGTTTTCAAGGGATTGAATAACTTCCAATATCAGATTCTATGATTAGGGATAAACAAACAAAAGCTTCATACCCGTTTGTCCTGATTCCTGGGGAAGAATCTTACTTATCCAATGGACGTTTGGCAATTTGGATTGTAATCCCCTTTTCTTCCCAGTGTGCAGCCACAGCAAAAGCAGCATATTTTTAACCAGTTACTCACTAAAAATATTTCAGAAACCGTGTTTTTGAATCCAATACATTTTCAAGTAGCTAATTGGGATGGTATTTAAAGTCCTTCCACACTTAAGCAAGTATTTTCTGAACTTTCATTTTTACATTCCTCGGTATAATTTGGGTCAATTATTCTAATTTGTGTTTTTCTGTTTTTAATATAGAGTGCTTTCCAGTTTTTAATGTACAGTGCTTTTCACATTCCCTTCCATTTCTTCTCCCTCTTTCTCTCCTTTTTCCCCCCTATTATTGTACTCCTTCCTTTTCCTTCACTGTTTCTCTGGCGTTCTTTGATACTCCACTTCTTTCACTCCAACAACCTGTTGATTAACAAGCTGATGTACTGCTTTAAAAGGGTTCTCTAAAATTATTTCAGTACCACAAGAACATCCAGATGTACACAAGGCACGTTCCTTTCCAATCCATTAAATTGCCATCGGAAGACTGAAATCTCTGGGGTGCAGTGACAAGACCCCTTTTTGCTTCTCCAGAGATTCTAAGTTTGCCAGAAAGGCACAAGTGATGGATATGCCAGAGCTAGACCCTTCAAAATTGCACTCTGCACTTCTGAAATGAGTCTGCTGCCAGCTTGCTTGGAAAGATGCACAGGAAACTCCCCAGCTGTGGCAGCCTCTGACTCCATGAATAATGCAGTATCAACATCTGCAGGGTTTGTGGAATCCTCAACTTTCAGATGTGAAATCTCTGCTGAGGACACAGATGGCAATGGTGGGGGTGTTCTTGTAGTGGTTCCCACCAGAAATGAACAGAGTTCCAGAATCAGCCTGGCCTGGTAATGCCTGACCCCATCCTCAAAGTGTTCCTTCAGCAGCACTTGGGTCTCAAGGCAGCACAGAAGGAGCACTGCTTGCTTTGTGAGTTGCATTTAATTCCAAGCTTTGTTAAGCTGAAGAAATCCAGTAATGAATAGGGACATATCCAAGCATGACTACACATGCCAACACCAGTGGATAGCACCCAGTGGGTGAATTTAAATTGACAGCCCGAGTTAAGGTGTAATAATTAAAATAAATTCTCCATTCAGGGCAAAAAGCAGAAGGAAGTCTCGTGTTTACCTCAGCAAAACACCAACAGCTAAGCAAACTTTTCCTGCCTGCACGACAGTGTTATTTCACAGGACTGGATATATTTTGCTGCTTTTTAAAACACATCAGTATGCATTGCCTACTTAAAGAACAAAAAGAAAACTCATCTCTGAATACAATAAAACAGAATCTGCTCCTCATCCAGTGTTTTAGGGCATCAGTGAAAGAGAGCACAATGTTTTAGAATTTATTCTTTGTCCATTACATTTTTCCAGCAATAAAAATTGTGTTCCAAAGACACTGGAACAAAATACCAAAAAAAAAAAGTGCTTTTGCTCATATTAGATGATGCCCCAGCAGCCAGAAAAAACCCTAAAATAACTAATTGAACAGCCAGCATAAAGTGATGCAGGACTGAGAGGCAAAGGAATTATAAGAAACTAATAAGGAAAGCAATGACTGTATAAAACAGCCCCTGAGAGAAGGCATGAAGCATCCATCAGCTTGTCAGGAAAGCTGGGATCTGAAGACTTGATCCCAGACTCAAATTATCTTCCTAGCTGGGATGGGCTCTCCAGAAAGATCGAGGGTTATTGACACATTGACACAGCTGAGACAAGGATATCAGAAATTTTTAAAACTCTGCCTAAACTGAAGAATACTTGAAAAACTTAAAAGACAAGAGAAAAGGTCCAGAATTTCCTAAAGCAGAAATTCCAGGAAGCCTATCCAGGAAAAGAAGGAAAGGATGAATCGTTTTCAATAAATGTTCATGATTACCCTCATACATAACTTTATAAATTCCAATAACCCTGTCTTCCTTTTTGTTTTATTTTTTAGGAAAAGACAAGAACTTCAACCCAAAGAAACCTGACATAAGCAGCAGTTACGTTTCCTGTCCTCAGGAGCTGCTGAGCAGCTTTTTGGGTCTCCTGCTTGTATCATGCCCCACACTAACCTTGTCCTCCATGTCCTGGGAAGCCAGGGAGCCTCGTGCTGCTGTTGCTGTTGACAGAGATGTCAGATCAGGAGAATTCCTCTTTGTCAGATCAGGAGAATTTTCCTTTTGGGTTCTTCTCTTTGAGTTTGGCTCCTTCAAAGGTTTGAGCTGCTCCCCAGCAGAAGTTTCCTTGGCTCCAGGACTGCTGATGCCAGCTAAGCAGAAAACTGTGCCTTTATCCCTCCAGCAGAGAAATAATTTCCCCATCCCTAAAGTAACATTTTAAAAAAGAATAATTGCTATTAGAAACACTTTGCAGGGGAAGAGGGGGGAGAGAGAAAGACAGACAGATACTAGCAGGATAAGCACTTCCTAAAGTCCAGAAATCCTCCAGTGCCCTGCAGTGGAAAACCCTGGGGGACCATCAGATGGGCAGTAGTTCAGTAGTTTAATCACCTCATAACACCCCAGGGGATGCAAAACTGTGCACAAAATCCTCAGCTATAGTTTTAACAGTGAAAAAGTTGCTAGAAAACAGAGCCTCTCAGGTCATAGCATTTTTTTTCAGGGGGGAAAAAAAAAATAAAAAATTGAACTGCCCTTCACAGACAAAGAACAGGGGCAGACTGTGACCTCTGGGGTTGCAGAAGCTGTTACACTTAAGACTGAAACCCACTAAGAATTTTCTTTAAGTAGAGAGGCAAAACTCAGGACCTCTGTGCTGCAGACTCTAAAAATGTTATTGAAGTAGCAGAGAGAGTTAAAACATCTACGTAGGCATTGGAAACCCACTTGGATAATGTACATATAGCCTTAGGCAAAAGTAATTAAAAAAAAAAAATTACAAACAGAAAAGAAAACAAAACCAGGGCAGCTCTAGGATTCATATTCTGGGATTTTTACATAGAAAAAAAAACAAACAAAAAAAGCACACCAGAATGCACAGAACATTACCATTTTGCACATGCAGGAGTCTGAGCTTCAAACCAAGCCACAGAGGCCCCAGTGACTTCCCTTTCATTCTGATTTGCTTTCTCATGCAGAGAAATCTCACATGCTGAGGGAACTGAAACACACTTCAGGCATGCAAGGGCTCCATCTAACTAATTTTCTAGTCACATAAACTTTAAAGAATCTGATCCCAGTAGATGTTTGTTCACATCACAAAGCTAACACGTATTTCGAAATAATTTGTTAGAGCTGGAAGGCTGCAGAGGAAAGGCCCAGAAACCTAGAACTGAAACAGGAGATGTGCTACAAAGCTGGATCAAAGGATATGCTGATAGGTGCACTTAGGAATGCCAGAAGAAGTTTTTATGCTCTGTGAACAGCTTGAATGAAGTCTACCTTGTGTTAATATTCAAACATAAAGTGTTTATCAAACCCTTAATAATGGCATTCATACAGTAATACAACTGCTGCTCTTTTGTGCAACTTTTATGATGGGTAAATCTCCTATTTCATTTTCCCCCTTAGGAACCTTCTTCGTTTTCACTCTATCTCCTTCCAGCACTTGATTTCTTAAATCTAAAGCTCCTGATACCTGCTCAGGCACATTATCATCACAGCTATACTGTCTGCTGAGATTCACTAGGGCAGTAAGGGCCTCAGTTATTTGGTAACAGGAGCTTCCTGCAAAAACTTGTGCTGAATCCAGAAAAGCCCTTAGATGCTCTTATTTTTAGCTGTGTAGCTAACTCCAGTCTGACAGTCACTGGAAAAGACGATGCAATTCTTCTCTGTTTTTCTCTGTACTATGCGTCCTAAAATGTGCATATGGTTCATATATGTTTTCTGTTTCCTAGGAACACAGAACCACACAATCCTCTCTTTCTGATTTGGCTGTCACTGGAGCAGACTCAGCTTTCTGCTGCTCATTGGGTACCCAGACAAATGAAATGATACTCTATGGAGGAGAAGAGAAATATTTTTCCATGGCACCTTCATGTTAAACTGTCTGATATCTGTGATGTTCTGACTATTGTGGAATGCCTTTACCCATACATACACCTACCTATATATTTAAGTATACTTCTGTTTCCATAAGCAAAGCACCTCTCCAACTGAGGAGTGTTTGACTTTGGTGAAGAACCTCACAGAGAGAGAATAAAATGTTTTATGAAACCTTAAATTATGTAAAATACTGAGTTGTATTATAGGAGGCATTTTAAATAAGGGCAAAATAAGGGCTAAATACTTCTGAACTGTCTCAGAAAAATTAATCCTTCTTAATTCATGCATCATTACTAGACTGATATTAAAAGGCCTCCTGCCTTTAGGCTGATGTGGCTAAAATTATTCACTTGCTTTAACTCATATTTTATGTACTGTGTATTTTTGTGCAGCACCAATTGTGGTGGCATCCAACAATTAAAAGCAAGGATAAATTAATCTCTCATTTACAGGCAACCATCTTCAATTAATGAAATAAAGGACCTTGTATACTTTTTAATTAAAGTTCTGAATAACCCAGTACAACTCATATAAATCTTACAAAATGTGAACTTTTCAAGAGGACCTAACAACACCTTGGAGGCCACTTTATCCTTATTGCAAAAAATAAGAGTTTTAGTCTCTCTGACTACTACTGGGTTCCTCAGAACCAGGTAATATCCTCCCAGCACCACTTGAGCTGTAGTTAGTGTATTGATTCTGGCCTCAGAAAAGGTATGATCAATTTTTTAGCATGGACTCCCTGAATGACCCTGGGAAAGAAAAGTTGTGTTTTGAAAACATTTTTTTTTTTTGCCTCACAGAGGTGCTGCAGTGCTAAGTCAGGGAGTCAGTGATAATTCTAGAAATTGCAAAATCTTCTCTAGAAGACCAGACAGCACCTCCCCTGGCTGCTTTCAGCCTCAAACACAGCCCCTGAAGTTTGCCCCAAAGGCTCTATTTTGGGTATAGATCCACAATACAAAAGAGAATTTGTGTCAAAACCCCCGGGGGCTCACTCTGGGATGAGGTGACTGTAACAGCACTTTTCATATTTATAAGGTTTTTGCAATTCCTGACTGAGAAGCAGCATGCAGTGACCACTGACAAACAGTGTCAATGCTACCAGCAGTCCCACGCTTCTTCCTGAAGCCACATATGAAAATTTTGGCAAATTTTCAACCAGGTAGCAAGGGGCAGAGCCCTGATACAGCAGCATCCCTCTGCAAAACTTTAACCAGTTATTTGACAGCCATAGATCATGATTATCTTGAATTCATACCAGCAAATATTATTCTGTGCTGAATATTATTCTGACAACTTTCAGAATTTTCCAAAATTGTTCAGCTCAAGTAGTTACTTCTAGGCAAAATACCAAGCAACTGAAAATAAGATTCTGAATGGTAAATATCCAGGAACAGAAGTAGGTTCTTCTCTTTATCCCATCTCCAAAAAAGTTGACCTTGGAAACCTTCTCCCACAGGCAAAACTAAAAGATGTTCTTCTTCCATTCTGCAGCTTTTAATTTTGATATGAAATGCAGTCCTTACCCGATAGGAAGGGCAGATGTGCTGGGGGTGGGCATGCTGTGTAGATTTCTACACAGTTCTGTTTCATGAAGACATCAAACATTTGCCCCAAAGAGAAAAAAGGCATCAAACAGTTGTTGCAACTCTCTCAGTGGAAGAAGAGCAACATTACAGAAAATTTTAGTGATCTATAGTTTATCTTTATTTTATCCTCATGTACTCAGGCAGGTGGACTATATAAAGAGGTCTCAAAGCTAAGGTCACACAGGGACCAATAAAGCAAGTGTTCAAATACTGCTCTTTGCCTGTATTTCAGCTATTATCTATTATTTTATAGGGACAAAAAAAGGACACTACTTCCCTGTCTGCTCCTTCATGTCAGTGATAACACTTCAAGAAATGGTGTCAGTGCCAGTTGTGATGATAAATTTTGTAATATGGAAGCTGCTTCAGATGTAGGTCATCAACCTGTGACTCACAGGAACATGCTCAGAGATGTTAATGTAGGAAGCAAAACCAAACAACTTTCTGAAGGTTTCTGTCATTTTTAGAGGTATTAGAGAAAGTTTTTGCAAAAGGGGAACGCCAGCATTGAAAGCTGTCAAACTTTTAAAGTTCTTATACAGCTAAAAAACCCTATCTTCCCCTGTGCCACAAAAGAAAACCAAAACCACTTTCTATGCTGTTAGGAAATTGAATCAAAAGCTATGAAGGATTCATCATCATTTGAAAGCAGTAAAATTTGACCCTGTGAATAAAACTGTGAATAGTTTTGTCTTTACCTCCTAAAACTTTTCTGAGCCTTTATCTTATTGTCCTGTAAAAGACAGAAAAAAAAGAATTATAAAATCCTTTTCATGAAATCATGATATAAACAGAAATCAGAGTGATTTCAAGTGTTTCAGTTGGTATTACTGCTGCCTGAAAATTTTATTAAATGGTCCAAAGTTCAGAGGTAAAGGTAGCCAACAGGTTTTGTATCTCGGGGAGAATGGATTTATAGGACTATAGAAAAGTTCACTTTTACAGGAAAAAAAAAAATACTTAGACTTCATGTAAGACTGTAAAATTAACTGTTACAGAAACTAGAAATCTACCTTACAAACTATTTTGGTTTTGCTCTCTTTTTTCCTCTCATAAAAATATACCTAGAGTTTCTGTTCACAATGGTGACAATGAGGAGCTTGAATAGAGGACACAGAACACAGCTGAAGGGAAAGCTCATGGTAGTGCTGAATAGGGCAAATTAAAAGCAAACAATGCATATCAGTAGAAAATAATCACTAAAAACTGATGGATACATTTGAGAAATGCAAAGAAACAAAAGCTTTGCTCTTAAAAGGTTGCTTATCCATCCCTGGAACATGAAGTGAAGCTTCACTGATACCTTCCTAGACTCTATCTTAATTTCAGGCATAATGAGAGGAATAGAAGATGATAATTTCATTTCAGTGGACAAGTGATCAGACCCTAAATAGTGTTGCTGTAGTGAACTTGGGATTGAATTTCAATGGAGGAAAGTTTCAAAGGCCACTGTTGGGTATTGCTCTGGAAACTGGTGGGGGATAAGTTACACAGCACTGGGGTAACACTGTCCCCATGGAAGGGAAAAACCATATTATCATTTAAATTACAGACTTGGTATCTCCAGCAGCATAAGGCACAAGGTTACAAGAGGTAATTCTTTCATCTTGGGCCCTTCTGTGCTAATGCTAGCAGGATTTCTAGATAGGTCTTTTCTTTGTCTTTAAATGCAGTAGGTACAACATTTAGTGTGAAGTCTTATACCTGGGACTTGATCTTGTAAAAATCCAGAAGAGAATCTGAACCAGAGCAGAAACAGATTTCAAAATGCATTCTTATGAATCACAGATTGAATGAGAGGATGGTTTTGAATCATGGAATGAACGATGGAATGGTTTTGGTAGGAAGGAACCTGGTTCTAACACCTAATGAGCAGGGACACCTCCCACTAGACCAGTTAGCTCCAGTCCAGCCTTGAACACTTCCAGACCCAAGCCAGCTCCCAGGGAGCCACTTGGATTATTTCAGATTGCCTCCTTGTTGTTCAAATCAGACCCTGCAACAGCACAGGAAAATCAGTGTTGTTTCCAGTGAGGACCTTCTGTTGTTTATATGTGAAACATTTATGAGAAAATATTGAACTGTATTTCACAGTGACTCAGTAAATAAGTCATGTCATGCTCAGTGCTTTTGGCTAGTAATTAAAGATTTAAGGCTTTCAACAAAAATGTCATTGCTTAATTAAAACCAATAAAAATCTTTCCACATTAAAATATTTGCCTGTTGCCACTCAGACCTTGTTGTAGGTGTACTATAGGATTTTTCCAGCTAATCTGACTTAAAACAAGCAACAAGATATTTTTCCCTGGATGAAAGCTTTTAAAAAATCATATTGCCTTAATCTTCACCCTGTTAAGAATTTTAATGTGTTCTTATTCTTCAAACACGTGGTCCCATATGCACTATTTAATTTCATTAGAGAGAATGGGTAAATTGATACTCACTCTATTTTCATACCACTTGTGCTTTTGTGTTGGAATTGGGAAACTATTATCAGGTTGTTATCAGACAGAGCATTACAGACTGCATCAGCCTCTGACTGGCTCTCAGGTTGCTCTTCAACAATTCCTTGGTCTATAAAACACAGGCATAATAATCTTAGTGCCTCCAGAACAGCAGAAGCTGAACTCCCTCCCCCAGTGCCCTTGGTTTGATGCTTAACACTGACTGTGTCACCCTTGCAGGAGGCTCAGGTTCATCCCATGCTGAGCAACCACATCCCCAGTGAAGGAAGAGAGGTGGAAAAGGTGGAATGCCACAAAGGAGAGAGAAACCTAACATCCACTTGTATAGTCCCAGGAACTAACTGGTGCCTTCAAAGACCCTCAAGTGGTGTATTCTGCAGTCTTGGAAAAGAGTCCAATCAGAAGTCCAGTTTAGATAAATGGATGAAAAAAAAAAAAAGAAAAAAGAAAAAAAAAAGTCAGATTAACTGTCATTTATAATCTTGAAAGTCTCTCTCTTTGCCTTCTAGTTTTGGAGCTGTGGGGACAAAATTATACAGACAAATTGTGATTAAAAACACCTTCTCATCTTTTTGACTGGCTGGAGAGTACTTAGGCCTATTCCGAGGTAAGAAGCAGCAAAAGAAAATGACAATTTCATAAAATAAAACTTTGTAAAATCACCTTGGTGAACCAACATATTTTCACAGAGCAGATGGTTCATAATGCAGCTTTTTCATCAATATGGTTACATCAGGAAACACAGACATCTAGTACAGATACCTGAGCTAGCTCTGTTTGGGTTAGCTCCAGTTTTGGCATCAGTCTAAGGATTCCAGTAAAACACTTTGTTGCACTCTGATGAGTCCAAGTCAGAGACTTTCTTGATGTTTAAACATCCTGTTTCTTTCTCTCATTACTTCTATTGTCACAGTCAAAGAAGTGCAAGTAATTAGTAGGTTAGGCTTTTTCTTTTGCATAACTATGGTGGCAAATTCAATCATATAATGAATTTCCAGGTATTACACACTCTATATTTTAATTTCAGCTAATTAGAGATGAACGCATTATTAGTACCAAATATTTTGGCTGACCCTAGAGTAGGGTGTTTCATTTTCCACTTTAAATTTTGGTATGTACATCTTCATTAATTTCTGTCTTAGCTTCTTAGCATCCTAATGTCCTCACAGGCTTCTCACATTTGATATCTTTAAGAAGCCTTTGATCTGCCTTTCACCTTAAAATATTTAATCTTTTTTGATTTGATGCAATCATTTCTGGTGGGTTCTTTTGATGTTTCCATTGTAGTTATTGCTTTGCTATATCTCTTTATTTTTACTTTCAAAGAGCCCTCTTTGTTCACAGACATTACCTTCCCAGTCTTCTTCCTCTGGCACGTTCATCTATAAGAAACTTGCATCCTTTATTTTAATTTCAGGGGCTTTTAGGCTGTGCCAGTTCTTAATACTTACCTTTGTTCTGTGACATCCTTGCCTGCTAAACACAATGAAAATGTGTCCTCTTGCATTTGGTGGCTGTGCTATTGCTGCTTCTCAAGATCACTCCTGTGTTAATAAAGGTTAAATAAAGAATAGCCTCTTCTTAGAAGAGTGGAACAAGAACTGCTTGAAATGTTAATAAAATAGCTCCCTGCTTTTATGTACTGTGCTATTGACTGGATGAAATATAACTAGTTGAAGTCTTTTATGTTTTGCCAATTTTTTCTGCCTTTTAAATTCTAATTTGGAGCTATGAAGTGTACTTCAGTTTTAAGAATCTGCTCAAAAACACAATACACAGTACTGATGGCAGCAAGCTGGCCATTCAGCTTGTCTGCATACTGCAAACTCCATACTCAGGCCACAGATAGAGTGGCTTGGTGCTTTTTAATCAGAATTTTGATTATAGATGGTATGAAAGCTTTCAGGAAGAACAAGATTCCTGGTCTTCTGAAGTTTATAACATCTCTGACAATTACCAGAGACTGTCTCTATGAACTGGAAGTGGTGGCTTTTTTTGGTTGTGGTTTTGTTGTTTTTTTTTCTTTCTTTTTTTTTCCCTATTTTTTTGTTTTGTTTGTGGTTTTTCATTTGTTGCTTGGTCGGTTTGGTTGGTTGGTTTGGTTTGTTGAGGATTTTTTTTTTTTGACCCTTTTCATTGTATGTGCCAGCTAAATTATTCAGATAGAGTTAAGGTCTCTACTTACAAGCAGTTTTAGAGGAATTTAGGACAAAAAAGGATCTATAATTGTTCACAGTTCATAATACACCAGAACTACTTTCATTCTCCCTGAAAGCCCTGTAATAGAGGCAACCAGATCCATTTTGGGGACTTAATTATCACGTGTATAGTTGATCTTAGCTTGGAACCAAGTGACTGGATGAGAATTCCAGCTTTCATGTTAAGTAAATTGTAGGTTTTTATTCCTCATAATTGACAACAACAGTTAGAAAATCAAACACCCCAACCTGATAAATAGAAATTAAAATAAGACCTAGCATGAGTTAATAATTTTAAATGTGTACATTTTCAAGCCAATTGCAATTTTAGTAGACACTGAAGAAATTATTTACAACACTAAAATCTGCCAGGACATAAAAATAAAAAAAAAGAAAAAATTTAAAAAAGACTTTCACCTCACCTTTTTGAGACAGTGCTGCATGTCAATGTTGATAAATTCTCCTGCTGGTTTACACTGTAAAAGTTCACCTTCTAGCACCTGCTGTCTGTGATTCCTCAGTGGTCCATGGAACAGCACAGATTCCTTCCTTTCCTCAGGTGAAGCCAGAATTTGTAGAGAGGTGATCACAGTCAGAATTCATCTCCAAGAAAGAGAAAAAACATTTCTTTTGTGGCATTTTCTTGTTAAATAAATACATTAAAAATAATTAATTAAAATTTTCACTCTACTTTGAGTAAACTGTGTATATTTCAAAATGACAGATTCACATAAACCGCTTCCCTCCCATTTCTTGTTGAATATTAGTTTTATGGCAACAGAAATAGCAAACAATGACATTGGATCTCTGTGCCTTGCTAAAAGTAAGTGAAGCTGGTGCATGTGCCTTTTTTGCATATAAAAATAATCTTCACATTATATCTGTCAGCCAGCCAACGTTCATTTATAATTTCAAGGTCTTTATGGCCATTTGGAAATTAAGATCTGTGAGAGAAAGGATATGGTTGAAGTTGTGCTGAACTTTTGCAGCAGTGGGTAAAAGAGAAGGTTTCAAAGATTAATTCCATGTATGACTGTCTCAGCATTATCTTCTTAAGTAATACTGAGAAAGGTTAACTACTGAATTAGTGCTGATTTTTAGAAAAATGTCATTTGGGGGAAGCTGAATAGAGTGGAGTAACATCAAGATGAAATTAGCAACAAAGAAACTGTTCTTTACAGAAGTAAGCCCCACAGACATTGTAATGTAATTTCTTGTTAATGAATGCATTAATAGAACTTTGCCACGGAAGAATCTTCTGAATTTTAAACCACCATAGATCTTGGCTCAAACTGTGTATGACAAAAACATTTTATATCAATTATACATTTCATTTGCACAGCTGGATGAAATAATGATAGATTCCAAGTTTATTTCCCAGGAACTCAGAAACAGTGATTAGAATATTTAAATTTTTTTCCACAGAATAAAAATTCGACACAGCAATGATCATGTGCAGATCCATCAGGAAGACTTCACGGATGGGGAGGGAGGTTTACTTGTGCATAGCTGCTAAGACCCAAGGTTTAAGGGAACAAGAATCTATACAGCACGTGTCTAAACCACAGATTATTCTTTCCCTCCCTTCTTGCTCACTTAGCCAAGAGTTTAGCAGGGAAGCTGAACTGAGGGGGTTTCTAGCAGTCCTCCACCATTGCTCTTAATCAAAGCACAACTTGGGCTCATGCTGCAAGGCACTCCTGAGCCCCATACACCAATTTCAGTATTAACAAGAGGTTTCCTTTCTACAGACCCCAAGGTTATACAGGTTACCTACCAAGAGCACAAGGGCTGAATGGAGTTTGCACATAAGCTCTGGGCATGTATTCTAAGTGCATGTAGCCAGACCTGATATGCAGATGGAAAATAACTTACAGTGGTTCAAGTTCATTAGCAAGCCCCAGCCAAGAGCTCTGCTGTTTTTTCCCAGCCTTCAGTGGCAGGAGGAGGGCAGCAGGAGCCCCCATTATCTGACTCAGCAGGTCTCATCTGGCCCTGGGGCTGCACATTTCGTGCCCCCGCGCCAGCGTTTGATGCGCCGCACAAGCTCCGATTTCCAACTGGGGATGTAAACTGATAATGAGGTGGCTTTAATGCTCCCTGTCTCTGTGGCATTATCACAAAAGCCATTTTCTGGCTTTTGCAGTTGCCTGAAAGGGAAAGGGGGATAAACAGTAGAGGTGAAAACAGGATTGTTGTATAAGTTACAACCAAACACGAGCTGCTGATGTGGGAGAAAGCGTGAAGTGGTGGCAGTCAAGTAGCATTTTGTTTTCTTCCTACACATGTCACAGTTTTTATTAAAAATGCAGTTTAGGTGGACAATATCAAAGGCATCATATTTCTATGGGAGCAGCAGATAAATGCTGCAAATGCCTTACAAACATTAAAACAGCATAGCAGGCCGGAGCACAGGCCACACGACCGCTTTGTGTACAATCACAGTATGGCAAGAGATCTGCTTTAAATCAGCAACAAAACCAATGATCTGTTAAATGCAACATTAAACAACCTCCCAGCACTTCTCTTTCCAGGTGTTATGACAGTCCATAATTACTTTTCTGATTCTCACTTAACATTTGAGCTATAGCATAGCTTCTGGCTGTCACTCATCATGTGATTGTATTTTAAAATCTGCTAAAGAAATATAGTCTTGAGAAACCACAAACAGCAGGGGACAAATTTTAATAAGTATCTCTGTTAATGTCACTTTAGCAACACGATTCCTACTATTTTAATCACAGGGGGTCTTTAACATGCCTTCAGGGAGACGCAGTTAAAGTCAAGAAAAATGTCACAATTATTAACTGACTACAAAGGAAGAAAAGAAAAGTAAGGAAGGTGTTTGAGCATTGCTAGAGAATTACTCTCTTAATAAGAGCATTAGAAGAGTGCTAGGCTTCTCTGTTCAGTAGCAAGCAGTAGTGACATCTATTTTTACTGGGGTAAGCATACAAGACACTGACCTTTACTAAAATCCAGTAATGTCTCTCTTGCAATATCTCTCAACTCCTGATGCTTGCTTGCAATGTGCTGTGAGGTTGGTCCCTGCCATGTACTCTGTGCCCACTTCCCCCTGCCCTGTCCACATCACACCTAGGACCTCTGGAGGCCACTCCTGGACCCCTTCCTTAAGCCACTTTTTGCTCCAGGAGCTCAACCACTAGCCATTCCAGTGTTTCCCATCTGTGGCTGGGCTAAAGACAGAGTCCATATTGCCCGAGGAAATTTCTTAAGCAACTTTTCCTGCACTTTTGAAATCTAGGACTTGGACACTCAGAGGATGCAAAATCTTGCACTGAAGGAGAGTCACTGCTTAGGCATAATTATTTTGCCTAAGATTCAGACCTTATTAACAGCGTGACATCCCCTGTCTTATAATACCACTGTTGTTTTTTTGTTTTTTTTTTAAAGAAATGCCCCAAATATGATCAAACTTAACATAAAAACTGAACACATTTTTGGCTTGCCTACTGGCCCTCTTGATGTATTTCCCTTCTCTGCATGCACACAGACAGTACACTGCTCTGCTCTAAGCTGCTGGCAGTCTGGAGCACTGGTGGAGGAGCTTCTCTTTTTACTTTTAACCTTCTTATTGCACCTAGGAGTGCCACGGTATGCAGAACAGCCTTTGTGGGGGATGGAAAGCAAGGTTCAGAAAGCTGAAGAGACCTCAAGGGGGAACTCACTCCATAAACCTGCGGTTAGGAAAATTTCCTGGGAGACTTGATCTGTGGATTAAAGCCTTCAAACATAAGCCTGTGGATTCCCAAGAGCGTTTGCTAATCTCCAGGCACATTATGAAAACTAATCCTTCTTCTGGTCTCTGATGAAATGAAAAGGGAATGCAAGTTAAATTATTGCCAAAAAATGGATGAGAGTTTTCTGGCTCTATGAGATTTCAGCTTTGGATCCCAGCTGGATGGAGCCACCTTCCAGCAGTCCAGAAGCTAGACTAAAAGCAGAGAGTGTTCTGAGCTAGAGCAGAGCACTCCCTGCTGCTGTCAGCAGGCTCTAGGTGGGTTTCTGCTCAGCTTCTTCTGCAATGATATTCTGAGCTCTCACTCTTTCATGTCCTGATACCACAATAAAGGCAATGGATCCCAGAACACCATCTTTAAGACTGGAAGTGCTTATCTGTGATTAACCCAGACCCTTCCCCAGCCTGGCTCTTTGCTTATCATTTGGAGTCTCCTCTGTTGCTTGTTTTTGGACCAAATTCTTCCAAATCTTAAATTTTGGCCTTTATTTCCAGTGTGCAAATAAAGGCTTCTGTGAAGTTTTACGTGATTACACCAATGATGATTTCCAAAGACTCTTTACAAATTAAAATTAACTGGAAAACTAGAGGAAAATTATATTCACAACTGCTATTTTAATGTAAATACACACAGGATGTCATAGCAACAGAATTGGTTTTCCTATCTTCTGTATTAGAAAATGGAAAAATTTTAATTAACTAGGATGTTTCTTTTAGTAACAAAAGCAACAAGTGCTAAATTTTCTAAATTATACAAATAGGAAAACAGTTGTGACTACCTCTAATTTTCAGTAAATTACAGGCAAGTTTCAACTTAACATTATACAGAAAATATCACCATGGTGACAAACTATAATAAACAATTATTTATTTCTGCATCAGAAATGTCATAGCTACAGGAATTTAGAAAAAAACAAATAGAGTGGGAGTAATTTTTTACCTCATTACTCAGTTGTCTGCCACTACTTTTGGTCAGTTGTGGTTTGAAACTTTCAGGCAGTAAGTTTCTCCTTCAGAAGAATGTCCTAGAGTAAAGAGATCTTGTAAGCAAGGATTCAGAAGTAGGGAAGGTGTAGATGTTAACATCCTAATCAAGGAATATTACCTCAGGAGCATGTAGAGAGGAAATGGAGTCCCTGTGAATTTCCCTGCAACGAAGGGTTCAGACAATTACACAGATTTAGAAGTGACAGTAATGTACTGCAAAAATCATGTAAGAGAATGAACTTTATGCAGCTCCTGAAGGAAAGTTACTATTGTTAAACAAAATACAAGAGAAGAGGAATTTCTGAACAATCTATTTCCTTTCATGAAAGGACAAGTTTTGCTCCTGGCCTCTGTGGGCACTGGTTAATTGGATGATGTGGATTCACAGTTCTTCAGTGTCTAAACAGGTAAAGCATCCTGCAATGTGCTTCCAGCAGCCAGGGAGGCTTAGTTTTGCAGAACCTTTCTGTGCACTTCTACTTTGGATGGATTGTTGGGCAGATTCAATAATCCTGATCTCCTTATCCCTTAGGAACACTGTACAACCACCTCACTGCTTGTGACCCAAAATACAGGCATACCATTCTTCTGCCCTAACCAATCAGCATGACCTCAGGGAAGTAAATCAAACTCTCCCTGATGAGATTTTATAAGGAATTTATTCCCATTTTTCTTGTCACCTTCAGACAAGTGTGTTACTGGTCAAAGCACAGTCAAGAGAGTGAGTGAAATAAGAGTTTTAGATCATTAGGGCTGTACAGCACCTGAGGATGTACTGACCCAATCCTTTGTCAAACCAAACAAATACTTGAGGTTTGTGGTTGTTTTTGTTGTGCTGTGGATTTTACTTATTTATTTATTTATACCTCACAGCTCATGAGTTAGCTTTAAGCCAAGATGTTTGGGAGAGGGGGCAGACCAGACCTTTTGTCCATTTTGCACTGAGTAAGAAAGAGAAGGACAATGATTTGGCATTTCTTTGAATTCCTTACATCACAGATCAAATACACAAATGTAATTCATGTCATCCTGCCACAGGCAAGACATCCTAGCAGAAAATGCTGTGCTATCTGATTACAGTATTACTTGTTTAATTAATGTAATGGATAGACAGAACAGTATCAGGCTAAGTAAACAAGCTGCTAATCTTACTGACACTGTGTTTGGAAAATGAAATGATCTCCTGATGACTTCCATTATGCTAAGAATAACGATAGTGTATTAAATACCATTATTCTGGGTGCAATTTTGCTTTGCTTTTTTAATACGATTTTCCTTACAACTTCATCTAAAGTATTATTGAAGTACTTATATGTTGCTTACCTTTGTGAAAGAGAAAAGCTTACAATCTAAGGCTGTGTACTATCAAATTAGATCTCAGCTACAGACATCATCCAGGAAATTTAGGCATCTCCTTCAGCTCTGAGCAACACATATTTTTCTCGGGTGGAATTTATTAAACTGAACAAATGAAAGCTAACTGCTGACTCAAAGCATCGTGGCAGAGAAGGAGCCAGTGAGACTGGAACAATTTACAACCATCTAGGTCATTGTCATCTCTCCGAAGCCCTCAAATAGTCATTAATAATTTTGTGAATTTTAAATTTGGTTTGCACTCTGTAACAACTAATTCTGGAAGAAGAGAGCCCTGTTAAGCTGTGCATGTCAACAAGACTCTCAAAATGTGAAAATACTAAAATGTACTTTTTGACCAATAGAAGCAACTGTTGTATTGGCCAATAGGTATAAATCTCACTTCATCTTTTTTGCTTTGCTGGGGTTTCTTTCATGTGCTCAGATCACACCTAAACACAAGCTGTGCTGACCTGCTGTCTATATGAGTATGATACAAATTGGTGCTACAGCTAAATGGGCACTTTGTACACACAATTTTGTATTACCAAATTATAATTTCAGGGATTGCAGAAGCAAAGCAAGTATTTAAAAAAACCCCAACAAACCTTTGCCTCTCTTGGCTTTGCATTTATGTACGTGTTTCATTGTCTTCCCTGGTGAGATGCAACTCAAACTCAAATCTGTAGCAAGCAGTTGTAAAAGGCCAGGACAGAGGCTGTGGGCTCATCCATCCCATGTGCTCAGACAGGCACATGTGCTGCAAACTTCAGTGTCTGAGCACGACTGCCCCCTGATCAGGTTCAGCCTATTCCTTTCCAGGACCACCTCTCAACTTCTTGATAGAAAATTATATAAAACCCACGTCTGACAAAGTTTAAGATAAGCTGTCCTAAAAAGCCTCCAGTGAGGAAAGTCCCAAAACCTCCCCAGGTAACCCATTCCAGTGCTTTGCACTAGAAAGACTTTCTGACTGTCTAAGCTCATCTCCCTTGGTGCCATTTCAGGCCATTATTTTTTCATATGCCAGTGGACTTGAAAAATAACTCATTCCTTTAGATCTTGAAACAATCTTCTACATATTTAAAAACTGTTACCGTGTCTCTTTTAGTCTCCTTTAGAAAAACCCTCTCTGGTTCTTGGGAGTCTTGTCTTCTAGCTGGTGCTCTCAATCCCTCTGGAGCATTCCTGGAGTGCCCTCTTACAGAATCCCCCCTACACGTGTTCCCTCTGGAGCTGCTCATCTCTGCACTTATTTTAGGTGCTGCACAATTTCCAAAGCAGCTGTGAAAGGGAAAAGAAATCACTTGCAAGATTGGATGCCCAGAAACCTTGATTTATAAAAATGAAAGTTAAGACAGTATGGGATCTGAC
Source organism: Florisuga fusca (assembly GCA_038090715.1). Lineage (NCBI taxonomy): Eukaryota > Metazoa > Chordata > Aves > Apodiformes > Trochilidae > Florisuga > Florisuga fusca. The sequence goes on from JAAWXA010000013.1 coordinate 8,969,238, forward strand.
CCATGGCAGGACCTCTAGATAGCACCAAAATGCAAGAACTGGATTAACACTGTGGGAAATGAAGAGCAGCAAGAGGTTAAATGTTCTGCATTTCCCCAGAAGAATGAAGTGTATGAAAAAGCACTGATATGATACATTCCCATAGTTTAAGCATTTAAATATGTTCAAAATAAAATCTGTCTCTAAAATAAGCATTTGGAAAGCAGAGGGAAAACAGAAATCACTGTGATTGCTAAAACAAGTGCAAAATAATGGATGAAACTAAAAACGAGCACCAAAGAGCCCAGAGCATTTCAAGAGAGTAAACTGGTGCTCAGTAAATTGCTCACAACATTTGAATAGCTGAGGATGAGATTTTCCCTTTATTGAAAAACCCTGTGTGGAAATAGGAAGTAAAACTGGTAAGCAAGTTGACAATCAAAATCCCAGTGGAAGAAGAGAAACAGTGTTGGCAGCACCAAGACTGCAGGAAAAAATGATCTGATCTACTTTCTACTATTCTGATCTACTGCTAAAGATTAGGAGCACTAAATTGACAAGGTAGATAATATATAAATGATTCCCAACATGACATTTTCCTACATACTAACAGAGCCATCTTCAGCATGGTTTTATAATCTCGTGAGGAAAACCCCAGAGGCTGCCCATACAAATACAGGAGAGAAGCCCAGACCTCCTCTCTTCTACATGGTAGAGTTCTGTGGAGCTGCTCTACGTGTAGTTCTATACTTCACAAATTAAAGAAATACTCGTGACATGAGGAAAAGCCTAGGGCTACCCAGAAACCTGTAAACCAGGTCATTTAATTTGAGCCACAATTTAACTATGCAGAAAAAACCCACATGAGGACAGAACTGAAGGGCAGGGCCATATGCAGAACTTTCCATGTCCTTTGATGACTGCAAGTTAATAGAGCTGTCACTCTTTTGCATGGATAAAACTTGCTACCAACTCAGTTCTACTCTATTTATGAATTGTTCATGAGTGAAGTCTCATTCTCTTTAATACATTTGCTATGTGTAAGCTCTCCTGGAACAGTTTAGACAATTTAGAGGCTATTTTTGGTGAAACGTTCAGTGTCTGTGTTCTTAGACTTGGGTAGTGGGTGGCTGCTAATTCAAGCTGCACTGAAAATTTTCATATTGGCAATCTTGCTGCAAAAAATAACAAATACCCCCACCCAGCAAGTCCAGGAAGATTTCTTAGATGTAGGATTGATCCATCTCAAATAATTGAAGAATCTGAGACTTGTGGACATTTGTACAGCTGACCAGAAGCTGCTAGAAGGCTGACTGCTGCTGCTCAGTAGCCTGTTATAGAGCTTAACTATTCAAAACTTGACACCTGCCTCCAGGCACATTCCTGTAATTATGAATCTGATTTAAAACCTTGTTTGATTTTGGAACTCTAGCTTGGTAACTATTTTTAATCCTACATTGATGTAGAAAAAAACCCCAGAGAGTGTAGATGCTATTGGCACAGTGTTTGGCTAGGGTAAGTCAGGAGATTTGATACAGAGCTGAGATTTGATACTCCCTGTGACAACTGCAGACATTTGGCCAAAGATATTGAACAGACAGCTAATAGATCTTTTTGAAGCTATTAAGAAGTTAATTAGGCAGGGTCTCCCCCTCCTTACTTTGGCTAATAATGACATGAAGGCATGTAAAAGCAGCATTCCAACTTCTTCCAATTATCACTAGCCAGGAAAAGAGCAGAATGATACCTATAAATGGATATAGGATGAGTTTATAAGATAGAGCACTGGATTTGATGACTGGGTTGGAGTTCAGGGCACATAAATGTGAATGAAGCACACAAGTGGATGAGTGCATCATGCAATCAAGAAGGATAGAAGAGATTTAAGAGTTAAAACCTTGGAAATGTTCATCTGGAAAGACTGGGGGGATAATGAAAACACAAGCTGTGGAAAAACTATGAAGCTAAATGATTGAGCTTCTTCCTAGACCCTAAAAATGTCACTTTTCAACTGTGTATTCTCTCTCAAAAATCTCCTAACATATTATATTGTGGGAAGTGTACTTATTCAATGTTAAATAATGCATAAATAGTCAGTTTCTGCATTTTTACGGCAATATGCAACTTTTTTGGTCTGAAATGCTTAAAATTTCAAGTCTTAGACTGTCAGAAATTTCAGAGTTTGTTACCATGTATCTTCCCAGCACAGGTAATTGGGCTACACGGAGTAAGTGGTGTCTGGTTGCAAGTGGTTGCAGGATCATGCCTAAAAGAGGCAATATGACAAGTTTGGCATTCAGTGTTACATTTTATCTAATGAAACACTGAAAAAAATACTGTAATAAATAATTCAGAGTAAAGAACTAGAGGATACCATTCAAGGTAAATTATGTTCCACATATAAAAATAAAATACTGATGGGCATTTCAGCATTGTACAAGGGACTGAGTATCAAATTAACCACCAAATTCAGGATTCAAAACCAAAATAATTTAAACTAAAGGAAATTGATATTATTGTGATAAAGGTGGGATTGTTATATGGTCTGTATGAGGTTTCTAAGATGTTTCCCACCAAATGCCTGTGTCTACCATTCAGCACCCAGAAAGATACTGAGATTTTTTATTTTCAGTAATGTCTCCAGTTGTGCTTTGTACAGAAAGAGTGAAGACAGATGTCTGCCTGCCTGCCTGCACTTCCCACGTTTCAAATTAAGAATTCTTTCCATGCATTATACACATTAACATCCTTGGAAGATAAACAGATTTGTTAAAGTATTCTTACAAGGTGATACAGTTAATATTTAATCAGTTATTCCTCAGAGCTCAAACATTAGAAAAGACATCACAAAAGCAGTCACTGCTAATACTTTCCCTTCCATAGCCATTGTCAAATTCGTATTTATCTCCATATTTTCAAAAGTTACTCTTGTCTACATTGTGTTTTTTGGAAGACAAATACAGCTTTCAGTAGATTATCCTAGAACAATTCAAAGAGATGCAGCCAACCTGTCATTTTACAGGTTGTTAAATGTTATTAGATGCAACATTTAACATTGTTACAGGCTTTGGAGATTAGCAAGAAAGTAATTTTTCTTTTTATTTTACTTTTCTTTTCTTTTTTTCTTTTTTTTTTTTTCCTCTTTCCTAGTTGACACTATGTGTGATTGTTTTCCTTGCTCTTCCTGCATGTAACAGTTCTGTTTTGCAGTTTGTGTGTTCTTCCCTACAACATCAGAAAAAAAAAAAAAGCAGTAAAGCATACCTGTAATTCCCCAAAAATTGGCTGACAAGACCCTCCAGGAGGCAAAATGCTTCTAAGGTTTCTAAGAAAATGACTGAATTTCAAGTTCATGCTGCTCCCTTAATGCTTGTAAAAGCCTGCACAATTTAAATATTTTTAATTCTGTGGAAAAAGTGTGATTGTAGTACAAGATTTCCCAACTTTACACTCAAACACCTTCCCCTTTTTCAAAAGATCAGTCCTACAGGAGTGAAACAGTAGTAAATTCTGATTGATACTGATGCTGTCATGCACTAAGCTGTACAGAAAATAAAAGCACAAGTGGACCTGCAGTAAGTTCAATGCAGTGTAAATGTTGGCAGTGACTCAGCTATATGTAAGCAGCATCAAAATCACCAGGAGTTTCACACCATGTGGGACTGCAGCCTGAAGTCAAAGAGCTCAGGTCCCTCATGTTGTCACAAACCTGAGGCTAAATTATACCATTTTCTCTGTGATAATTGGTGTTCATTATACCATAGTATGTGAACTTCTGCTTCTTCCTAATGGCAATATTTGTACTGTTATCAATGACCTTACAGAAAATCAGAACAAGGTGACTAGACTTTCTTTGTGTGCAAGATGCACCCTTCAGACTGCATTTGTCAGAGGTAAAGAACAACTAAATACTCACAAGAAATGCTAAATTTACCTTGCATTCACTCATTTCCACTTCACGACTGGCTGTGTCTTCCATACCTCCAGGTATTGCTTAATTCTGCAATTTCTTGATAAATTTAATTTTGATCTCCTCCCACTCTGGCATTCTGCCAGCAGAGCATGGCAACTGAAAGGAAAAAAAAAAAATATAATGTCATATAGAACTTTTTGATGACTACAACCTCAAAATTTTAAAAGGCACTGGCTTGACCAATATGCCAGATAATATTTTTACCAGGAAGTATTTACAAGTATTTTTACAAGGAAGAAGTTTGACTTCATTAACAAGTTGTATAAAGAAGTAGCCAGCATCTTTTATTGAATGGAAACCAGTGAGTTTCAAATATGTCATTTATGCATTTATCTGGATTTTCACATTATCACATATAAATTAAACATTATAACATATCAACTTGGAATCCAAGGATTTCTCTACACAGACAAAAGGTGGAGACCACAGGAAAGACAACCTTTCCTTTTCCTTGTTTCTCCTGCCACGGAGCCACATGCTGGGTCTAATGCTCAGTGCCTCCCAGGCTGCAGCTCAAGCCCAGAATGTGGAAAGATGGTTCCAAATTTTCCTGTACATCTCTGGCCTGCTGTCAAAATTACCTTTCCCACTGCTCTGCAGAGCTGTGGATAATATTGCCACGGCTTCTGATAGTTGTGCAGACAACCTCCTACTTAGCATCCCACAGCTGGGAGAGGAGCTCAGCCTTGTCTGTGTTAGTGTTTTTGAATGAAATTCTCTAAATGCCAGAAATACAAATAGACAGCACAGCAAGGTTTGTGTTCATGCTGGTTCTAGCACCCTGGTGCAACAATGTGTTCAAATACTAAAGCAAGAAGCTTCTTTGAACTAATTCAATTTTTTTTTGAATTCTCATTTCTCTCCCTTCCAGAAGCTCATAAGTATAATAATGACTAGAGAGGATGAAACCAAAGAAAAGTCTTATTTGAGAAGTATCAGAGGACAGGAAATACAGCACGTTGCTTTTTGGAGTAAAGTAGACATTCAAAACTCCTTGTGCTCTGAAGTAAAATCATGTAAGTGTTTGCTTCACAGTTCCATCTGGTTAAAGGGTTAAACCTATCCACCACAGACATGCAGCTTTTGGAGCTGTTTCCTGCATCTCTTGTGTCTCTCCAAGACAGGTGATGCAGGGAAAGAAGTGAATGTCAGGGAGCAGTTTCATTTACTTCTGCTCTTGCTCAACACAGTCCAAGAGAGACGTGTCACCAGCTGAGACCTGGGGACCTCTCTGGCTGTTCCATTTCTCTCTGCCTGTGATTTGGAGCATTATACAGGGTTAAGAAGCTGTAATTCAGTTTCTGCTAGTCAGAAGATGTTGGGATGGTCATTTACACTGAGATTAATCAGCTAACTCATCACACTGCTCTGTTCTAGTGATTCTATTACACTGCACATACTAAGTCAAAGAAGACTGAGTTTGCATTCCTGATATTGCTTGGAAGTAACCATACTGCCTCTATTACATGTTGGCTGCCTGAGTTAACTAATTATATGGTTATTTATGTAGCTAGGTGGTAAGCCTTGTGTCATGGTAATGATTCATTTGTTACAGGCCCAAATAAAAGTGGATAATTTGGATCAGGAGCCTGAACATCTGACAAGCTGTGTGGTGTCTAGATCCAGAGCTGTGGCTTAGCACACTGTACACACGTGGGCAGCTGCACCATTTAGATGTGGATCCAGGCTTGGGCTGGAACACCCCAGGCAGGTTTTGAATACTTCTTTCCAAAGTCTGGCTGGTTTCAGCAGGATGGTTTTCAGTTGGGCCCATTTTTAACAAAAGCAAATGCAAATGAGAAACTACCCAGAAATAGCACAGCGTATCAATTTCCTCCATCAATTTACAATGCAAAGGAAACAGATGGTACATTCAGGCACTGTCAGAGAAAGTCATTTGGGTTTTGGTAACTACTCCTTTTTTATTTTTGATGGTATATTTATTCTGTCTATTTCCATTGCTGAGTTGTTTCAACACCTGTATAAATAGGATATTGCTGTAAGTGAGAGATATGTAAACTAATCTGGGTAACATATGCAGCTTTCTCAGTCCTGAAATGATTTTTATGACCAGTGGTGTAAGTTGGAAAGAACAGTACTTTTTGATGGTAATCAACACCATTCACTTGGTTTCTACTTGCAGAAAGAGAGAATAATTTATCAGGGATCCTGAGAAGCCATTTTCAAAGCCATAAAAAGTTCCTGCTATTTTTAGGGGCCACGTTTTCTGTTAAAGATGAGTCAGGAGATCATTTATTTTGATATTGTATTCCCCACAGTGTTTGTATTTTACATTTGCAACAAAGACCAGTATGGTGATCTAAACTCAAGACATACAGCTCAGAGAAAAGATGAATTTCTCAGGGGCAACACACAGCCTATTTCCACTGAATCCTCACTGATTAATTCAGCTCCAGGAAAAAACTGACCATTGTATTTCTAAGGGAGGAGCTTGGTTAAGGTTACAGGTTTGTATCCCAATATTGTATGATTGAAGTAACTCGCTCTACTGTCTGCAGCCAGTGTGAAATTTTCCAGTTAAATATTTGTATCAGAAGTTCTTCGTTCATGAAGAGATTCAGTCACTAAAATCCACCAAGTACCTCATGCCTTGGAATAGAGTTTATGGTCATGATGAGCAAAACCAGTGCAGAAGGCCCAGATTGTTAGCACACAAAAAACTGATTTAGTTATAATAACTGAACTTAATTTTTCCTTTTTTTTCCATTTTTCAGCATCCCCTCCCTCACTTTTCTTTCTCACACTCTCTTCATATCTTATTCTACCTTGCATCTCGTAACTACTTCTGAATCCCATTCTCAGTAAAACAACAAAATTGCCAAGTTTGAAAGTATTTCACCTGCTTGGTCTCTTTTGTCTACCCTCAAGCCCACAGTATTAAATCCTGAAGCTCAGAAAATTCTCTCAGAACAATAGAACAATTTTCCTTCAAGTAAAGTTTCTCTTTGAGCAATACTGTCAAGTAAATATTCATCTTCTTAAACTGTTGAATGAGTTCCTAACATCAGCTCTAAGAATCTGGATATCCTTTTGACTGTACAGCAAATATGTACACTGCTTAAAGGACACAAGCCATTTATCATACCAAAGTTTCCCTGTATCCATCAAAAGTAAATTAAGACTAATGTGAAGTGTTGCAACAATTTTCACACCAGCTCACACATTTAATAGCTTTGGAAACTCAGAGAAAGGGTCATTGGGTTTTGAATGACATCCTGAAAGGTATATCCTGACAAGGAGGGGAACAAACAAGAAAAAAAAGGTAAAAAACCCCAAGAACTACAGCTGTTTAAATTTAAATTCTGCAGCATTAACCAAGGAACCTTATTTGTGATGTATGCAGAGTGGCACGGTCTGCCAGATGAGCAGTGTTGGTAGCAGCACTGAGTTTATCAGCAGTACATTTCAGTGGGGTTGAGCAGATTTCAGATGGGTGTTGAGGGTCAGTGTAGCCATATTAAAATCTGAAATCTCACGAGGCACAGAGACAGCATCTCACCTTTGGCTGTACAACCACTGTCTGAGACAAGGAGAGAAGTCTGTGCAGTATTTACTTGCCAGGGAGGAACATGGCTAAAACTGGACTGTGACTGAGATGTGAATTAGAGCATGATGTTATTTCCATACATCAGAAAATAGATGACTGTAAAAAACCTAATTGTTTATATACCATAATCTATTTACCTGATATTTACAGATAAACAAAACAGACACAGAACAGGCATAAATAAATGCAAATCATATGCTTATGTTCATCAATTGAACCTTATTTTTTGTGAATTTGTTGATAACTTATTATTTCAATAATGAAAACCAAGTAAAAACGTCCCCCAAAAGAGCAAATTCTTTTCCTATTTGCTATGCAAATGGAAGCAAACTGTATTTTCTATTTTTAATTAAATCCTTACCTGTTCCTCAATCAGGTAAATTGCTATTAGATTCTTGCTAAGTTATTTTTGGGAATACTTTGAACAGAACTATTCTGGTTGCTATAATTAAGACTTCTAAAATTAATATTTAAATTTTATAATTGCTGGCCTATGGCATCCTGAGGAATAATAATTACCTGTCTGATTGCAGAGTTGGAGTGAGCTGTTATGTGCATTTGACTCTCTCTAATCTTGTACCCCTGTTCACTTGAACAATGTTATTAAGTTCTGAAGCTGATTACATGGGTTGGTTTGTGAGTCAGACAGCCAGTGCTTCAGGCATCTAAAAATAATGTTCCATTTCTTTTGTTAAAGGGGGGAAAAAAAATGCTTGTACCACTTGAAGCAACCTGAGCCAGACCTCGGAGTGAAAGCCCAGCCTGACCCAACCAATTCAAAAGCTTCACATCAAACCTAAAGCTCTTTTTTGGTGCTTAAGGCAGGGAACAGAAAATTCTTGATCTCACCAGCTGAATGTTGAGCTGAGATGGATGTCAGTATCTTGTCAAGTCTGTCTGCAGTTCCTGTCTTGATGTCTGAGGCTCCTTCAGCTTTGATAACAGCAGGGACTTTGAAGCAGGGAACACAAGAAGTTATTAAGGTAATTGCTTAAAAATAGCAAATGACTCCATCACAGGTTATTATCTGCAGTGAGGTTGTGTTTGTGAATGGGAGGGTGAGCTCAGTGTGCATGAATAATGGAGAATGACAACAGTCCTAGGAAACAACAACTACAAATTACTTAAAAGCTGAAATAAACTTGAGAGAGCTCTGTTCAGGACAGAGCCTAGGTGTCCATTACTCTTCAAGCTTTGGTTTAAAGGTCCTCAGGAGAAGACCAGACTTCTTCAGATGCATCAAGGCATTGGTGGTGCAATGTTGTTTCTTTATTTTTCTCCTTGGAAAGGATGTTCTGAGTCAAATGTTTTGATTTCTGTACTCACCCAAGCATGAAGAGCAGCTCAACTTAAAGAACAGTAGAACAGACAGGTAGAAGAAAGCACAAATTCTGGTATAGCATGAAAAAAAAGATACTAACCACTGTCTGTTTCTCAAAACTATACATCTACCATCACCCTCTCATGTGAAGAAAAGCTACTTTTAAAGCTACTTTTCCTAACTAACTAAAAAGCTGATTAAGACTCAGTGGAGAAACACTGCTGCTCCTGCAGTGCCTGAGTTAATGCAAGCCTTGAATTGCCCTCTAGAAGCTTCTCCATTGATTCTACAAGAACCTAAGACAACTGCACTCTTAATTAGGATCCTCAATTAAGTACTTAAAATTTGGTGGGATCAATGCCAACAAAAGCAATTACCCTCACTTCCTTGTACAGAGTGCTACATTAGGTCTTTTATTTCCTGGGAGACTCATCACTGAAGGTACAGTTCTTGAACTGAAAACAAATGGGTTTTTACCACTTTTGGTGTTTTCCAGATTCAGGGACATTTTGAGGATCTGACATGGTCTCTGCAGTACTATGTTCTTTTCTCTTCCCTTTCCCTGAAGGATTTAACCCCATTCTGTCTCCTCCACTCCTCCTGTATAAAACCACATTGATATAGAGTGCAAGGAAACAGGCCCAACCCTTAATACAAAAATTAATACAACTAAGCTAGCAAATAGTTCCCAATATATCTCCTCATTCAGTAAAAAGAACTATAGTTTCTTCTTTCTGTTGCTCTATAATTCCAATGGCTCATCAGTAATTTTACCTTAACTTTCCTAGAAGATGGGGCTAAGAACTGGAGAGTCATTAAGTACCCTAATGGTACTTATTCACAGAATTAACATATTCACAGAATTTCCCAGATTAGTTTAATTTTGCACCTGATTGCCCTTCTCATTTCCTATGATTACACCATAAGCCTAAGCATCTAGCATGTGCTGGCCATGAGTTTACATGTTGCTATAATCATGGCATAGTCATTCCTTACATGAGTGGTTCAGCTTCAAGCACCAATTCAGTTCTTTAGAGAACCTGTAAACAGAAAACAGAGATTTCAGCCAACTCTTCCTTGCTTTGTGTGATTTAACTTGTCAATAACAGAAGTCAAGATAGTTTCATCTTACCCATCACAATTTGAAAATGCAAATAAGAGCACTGCTGCAGAGTGGATTTCATAGTTTTAATTATTCCAAAAGCCTGCACTACTTACAATTATTAACATATTATGAGTGCATAGGGGTTTCTCTGCTTCATGCAAAGTGTACTGTTGAAAGTCAAGGTATTTCAGTGGAGGAAGGACACAAAATGTCACAGGATATGCTGGCAAGAAGGCTTTGCTCTACTGATAGTAATGCAATTTTCCAATTAAAGGAATTTTTTTACTGTCATTTAAAAAGGCTGACCTATTTTATGACCACTAAAGAAACATATCTAGCTATGCACATATAGCTGCATTTATTTGAAGGGTAATAATTATACTCACTAGAATGGATGTGGCAAGATTATTTTACTGAGTCTGTGCTACTAGTCAGGTTATTACTGAGAAAATAATAACACTGTGGTCTTTGTGTATGGTGTAGTGGTTTTGGGAATCACATTTTTATCTTCTGAACCAGAAATTAGAAACCTGCATGATATTTAGATAGGCAAAGCCCCTAGTGGACTAATGAACTTTCCAATCTGAGAAAAAAAAAAAGATTATTCCAAAACTGATCACAAAATTGCCTAAGCTTTTATTTCCATATGGGATATCTTTCTTGCTTTACATATAGAACTGTTCATCAGAATGATCAACGAGTCTGACGTATTCAAATAAAATTTGAAAATTGGTCACCTAACATTCAATTTTCCTCTACATTAGGAAATAATTGCTGCAAAAGTTACAAATCATTCATAAATGGAGTTACCTCTGATCTCAGTGTTTCCAGTGTTCATCTTTGCCTGCTTTCAACAAGTTCAGACCTATATAGATTCATCTTTCCTAGCATGAGAGCTTGTGTTCATGTGCAGATTTGCTCATCTTTATTTCTAAAATAATATTGATGTATTACAGTATTTATGTATTACATAATATTTATGTATTTAGAAACACTTTTTCCTCTAGAAAACTCTCATGTGTGTTCATATGCATGTATACCATCTGCATACATGTTTCTAACTCTGGTAATAGAGTTGAGATTTCATGTTTCTAAACTTTTGTTCAATAAACAGACACAAAGTATTTTATAATCTGGAATCAGTGATCATTTGGAGCCATTCTAACTGTACTGTTAGAATAACAACACTCCCAATTAACAAATTTTGATTAAGAAGAACTGACAAAAGTCCCATTGGAAAAATGATGCACTCTGCTATGTTTTCTTATAATGCTCCTTTTTAAAACAAAAAAAAATCCCATATTTCTTCTGTCAAAACTGCCAGCCAGAAACAGAAATTCATCCCAAATATCTCTATACTGGCTAAAAAAGTATTTTATTATAAAGATGATACTGCCATCTATTGGGTGACATTACTGTACAAAAGAATTATGTCATCTCTCTCCAGAGTCAGGAAGGACAAATCAATTGTGTGATTCACCTGATTTCCTGTGGAGTTTTATTAGTAACTAGGTAACAAAAATCTTTATTTACTGTATCACATTCACCTTCTACAAAGAGTTTGGTCCTCTCTTTGCTACCACTACCAAATTGCATGGAGTGAGACCTTTTAGCACAGTGATAAATGTAATGATGTGTCACTGGAATAGCACCAAAGCAAAGAAATAGGAAAAAAAACCCCAAAACCACCACCAAACCCACCCTCTAATGCTGCCTCACATATCAGAAAGGTTTTATAGAGATGTTTTCATGCACAGTGTCAGTGAGTGGAACAGCATCACTTGCTGTGTAGGAATAAAAGATCTCATTTCCATCTAAGTGGCAATCTTTTGCAATACAAAGAGATTCCTCTGATATACAGAGACTTCAGAGATATTTTTAAGTAACACAGTGAAGCTTCAAAGCAATCTTTTGCCCATCTAAAATTGATTTTATTTTCTTATGGAAGTTTAATTGAAGTTCCAATTTCCTTTGTGACAGCCCTGCAGCAGCTATCTGTACCTTAGGCACATGACATGTCCATTTTTATGAATAATACAGGTGTCAAAAGCCTAAGCACTGAAAACTTAAATGAGCTATAATAAGCATGGCTCAGTCCTTTGCTTAGTGAGACCTCAAGGAAGTCACTGCATACTGTAGAATAAATGAAGCTGGAGAACTGTCCCCCTCTTCTCTGCCAGTTCTGGCAGTGCAGAGGCAGCAAACAAATAATAATGGCAACAGAATGACAAATCTCCTCCTTTGACTTTATTTATATCCCTATCTTTATGACACTCTGACTAATCAGAGTTTTCTTGCTTGCTTTCTTAGCTTTCAGAAGAGCAAGAATTACTTTTACCTTTTGTGGCCCAGGAGAAGATGAGCTGACTCAAGTGTCACGTGCACAACCTCTGCTGTTGTTGATGCACAGACCACTGGTAACTTTGGACTGACTTTATATTTCTAAAATGGACTTGGAAGACCAGCAGCTGAAACCAGTAGGAATAAAATTCCTCTCTAGTTTTAAACAAAACACGTGTGAGACAGAATACTGAGACGACAGCAAGCTGGAACCTCACAATGCTAATTTGTACCATCACTGTGGGGAGGACAATCTCACTTTGCAGGCTCTCTGCTTTTTTTATTACTGATATTAAACCCAGACAAGTTTAGCTAACTGTGTGCTAAGGCCAAGAGGAACCATCACAGAAAGTACAAGATTCTATTTGGCCATGCTTGGAGAAAAAAGCATTTCTTCAGGCTACTGTACTCCTAGGTAAGTATAAATGCCTTCCATTAGCATTAATGGCATAGAAAGGATAGCTAATAAGTATTAGACTAGAACTCAGAAGACTCTAATTATACTTTTGCTAACACCATTTCTACATGACCTTGAGCCAGACAAAAAAAAAATAATCTATCTATGCTTCAGGCTACCACTGGTAAATGGAGATAATGATATATTTGCCCCTTACAGCAATGTTGAGAGGTTAAACCCAGGTTACTCTAACATTAACATTTGTTTTCCAGTATTGAAATTACAAAAGCCATTAAAAGTCCATTGAAATAAGATTAGAAAGGAGCTGGACTTTCTTTTTCGAATGCTTACCTTCCCCCTAACACATCATTGAATGGGAAAAGGGGATTCTTCTTAAAACAGTCATGGCTAAACAGCAGGAGGAATAGCTGTGTGGGGCAAAGCACCCACAGGAAAAGAACATGAAGTAAAAGAAGCAGCTACACTACTGCTCTGTGGTAGGCTACAGAACCTGCCTACAGAAGGGCTGGTAATGTGACCATCAAAATTTTCCCATTATTAATGTGGAAATATCAGTGGGCAGCAGTAGTGTGAAATTCTGCTAGTTCCAGTGGCAGGGGGGATATGGAAAATGGGGATCAGTGTAATACAAAAGGTGTTTTGGGGGGTGGGTTTGGGGGTTTTTTTGAGAGGTAGCAAGTGAATTTACAAAAAAATGCAATTTAGATTTGTTTTATTACTAATTTAAAGCCACAGTAAAATCTCAGTTATACTGTCCTACCCAATTCTCCTTTAAATTGAAGTAGGCAGGTTTTTTCCATGAGGGTTCTTGTCCCTGTCTGCACTATCAGTAATACTGTACACTTCCCTTTATGGGTACTGCCCAAGTTCTTGATGTAATAAGTTCTTGGGTGTAGGTCTCATAGAACTTTTTTTCTCCATCCTCATCTTAATTTAACCAAGTACAACATTTTCTTTTCTTTAAACCCAAGGGCTGCAAACACAAAGAGCACTGAATGCTGAGTTTACCATCTTGCTGCTCCAGATCATGCTACTTGCAACATATTGTTGTCTACCAATGCACATTTTAGGTTGAAAACTGGTATTTTCAGTTCTTGGTTGAGTGCTGTAGAGGCTATACAGACAGAGGGCTGAAGACAAGGTTGCAGACACCTGTTCAATCTCACTTCTGCAGCAATCCAATCTGAGTACTGAGTAATTTTGAAACACATTTTATTATCAGTCTCCTAGACTGGAATCCTGGTTTTATTTGTACTGGATTGTTTCCATGAATATAGAATATTCAATTGGATTACTAGAAATGTAGATGATGCCTCACCCAATAAAGTGGCATCACACTTCCTTTCTCCTCAGAAACTGAATGACAACTTGTCAGTGTAATGGAAAACAGTTCTTTTGATTCTGTCTCTGATCTGAGAAGAACATATGAGGAAACAGCATCTGAGTGTGATGGGATAAAGGAATTCAGTACTGGGCTTAGTTATCAGGAAAAGTAAAGGATTAACTTCTGGCTAAACAGCAACTAAGCAGCATACTGAAAAATTTGTCTGTGTGTGTCTATAAAATGCCTTCTCTGTGTCACAGTTATTCTGTGGTTCAGGGAATTAATTTAAATCACACTTTGCCTCTAGTGGCTACTTCATATTCCTCCTTTTATAGTACTTCCACTTCAGGGCCTTCAGGTCTGCTTTTCTAAAACTCTGAAGACTAATAGCTAGAAGTAAGGAAAAACCATTTGTAGCCTGAATACATGAAAGACAACTTAAAGTACTCATTTTGCTATAACTGTGTGAGCCAAGCTCAGAACCCAGTTACTTCATACCTGAGGACCTAACATCAGCCACTTCTCATGGAGAAGCAAGGAACTTGTCACCAACAGAAGAAAGAAAATAGAAGACCCCTGGATAGCAACAGACTTATTTACAGTGACTTGTATGTTAAACAAGCAGCAAAGTCAGCTCCTGAAAAAATATGGAACCAAAGTCATCCTTGTACAACTACCACAGGGGGAACTGGAGAACAGAATTTTTAACTGGGAAAGGCTTCTGTGCTCATCAGGTGGGGTTTGACCTGATGTGGAAGATACCTTGGCTGTTTATATTGCATTTTGTACTCCAACACCTGTTTGTCTTTCCAACAGAAAAGACAGGAGGTGTGTTCATCAAATCAGACATGACTGAAAGGTCACTAGCAGAGACCTGGCATGCCTAAGAGTTCAGATCACAGAGACAGCTTGAGACAGCAGAATTAACTAACATAAGGCAAGAATGAAACAACGAGAAAGATAAATTCATATTAGAATCATAATCTTAAAATGCAGGTGGCATAATGGAAATTACTAATTTAATTTCATATTAAAATTAAATATGGTTTTATTCTGCATGGTTATGGTGCTTTCAACAAAGGCATTGTTTTTAACAACAAAGGGAGGTGGTAAATTGTAAATTAATTGCAAGAGACTCAGAATGTGTTTTTGTATTGAAGTAATTAGTGAATCCAAACAACTAATTCTTCATATTAAACAGGCCAAATGTGGGAAGTGTTGAGGACCCATAGTTTTTAGGGCCTGCTCCTGATTCAGTTTGCTCTCCTCCTTTGGGTCCTATAAGTTTTAGTGTTGGATGTCTTTAATTTCAGGCAAGGCAATCAGCTGGTGGTACTCAGGAGCAGTACTGAGCTTACAACAGAGACAACATTCAGGCAGAGTAGATGCATGACTACATAGAATTTTAAAAGTTCCATGCAGTTTCATCCCCAGTGCTTTAGGTGCTCCTGCAAAAGCCATGTTCACTGGGAGAACCTGCCCCTCACTAATAACCAAATATTTGCTGTTTAGCTGGCATCTGGGTTTAAACCATTTTTCAAAATCAGTCCTTCAGAATACTATGGTATGGCCTACAAGAAAGAAGGCAAGCTATGCAATTAGAAGAATCTCTAGATTTGTGTGTTGTTTGAACCACAGCAACAACTCCTCATGTTCATTCCAATAACAATCAATTAGCCCTAATGAGTATAAGTTTTAATGCTTATCCTGATGCTTCTCTAAGGACATGCTTGCAAGGAGGTGTAGCTCCTGGCTGGTAAAATATAACACCATCTGATTAGGACAAATTATTTTCAAAACTTAATTGCCATAAAAACCTAAAATGAAAGGTAAAGTGACAGAGCAACTGCTGCTACATTCTATTTTCAGCATTGTAATGAGGATAATATACCATAATTTATTTTAATGAGTAACAATTAAGAAACAGTTTCTAGAGTTGCATGAAATTTCTTTCAATTATTAGTTATTAGCTGTTCATGCATAAATGTGTTTTAGTATTGGCTTATCTGAGCTCTAATAGGTCATTAAAGCCTTTCAGGATATTAATTTTTCGTTTGTGATTGCAGGGACAATTCTAGCACGAGGCATTTCTACGAAAGAGATCAGTGACACTTGAGAGAAATATTTCTTAAGCGTGATGAAAAATATGTAAAGCAATATGAGAAATGTGTCAGAGAAAATCCTGATACGGTTAGCACTGAATTTTGTTTTATCTAACTGCAGCTACAGCTTAATGGCCCCTGCCTTAATAAAATATTTAAGTTAACTTGGTTGCAAGACTGACTACATAATCTTGCACTTTATTAGGATAAAGAAATATTATCATGGGAGGCTATGCTAACAAGCCTAGACATTGCTTGTATTGTTAAAGAATAGCTTCCCATCTCAGAGGAATATAAAGACCTAGAGAAACTGACACCTCTTGAACTGAAAAGGCATTCTACTTATCTTCTAGAAAGCAGACTATTTTGTGCTAAGAAGAATGGCTTATACCAACAAACAGCCTCTCTGCTATCAGTCATCCTCGTAGAACACAACATTTATTGTGCTTGCTCTTATTCAAGCTGGGGGGGTGGGGGAGTGGAAAACACAAATGCTGAACACTTCACTTCAGAAAGCAAACATTAACCTGACCTGAGCATGGTGCATCTTAACCTCATCAATATGAATCTCAGGGGAATCAATGCCTACTCTTACAAATTCATCCATGCAAGTGTTCATAACCAGGATATAACAAGAGATTCTGCTTCAGGGAAAATGCTTTGGGGTTTTTTGTTTGGCTTTGTTTGGGTTTGGTTTGGTTTTTTTTTTAAACAACAATATCCTGTCAGTTTATATTTATGTTCTCTAGGCTTCCATGCACCCAGAAACCTAAGAATAATGAATAAACCTTTGAAGATTTTTTTCATAGTTCCACTGTAGGTCATTAAAATTAGGTTAGACTGCTTCAAGAAATGTGGATATTTCTAACCACTATGCATATGTTGCATTTGCTGTATTTTCCAACACAGTTACATTTAGCCATCAGAACAGTAACATAGCACTATAATTAATTATTACCACCTGCAACCAGCTTTAAGGACATTAAATAATGCAACACGATTTACAAGCCCCTCGATTTCAAAAAAAGTCTTAGATAATGAATAAATGTCAAATAGTCTTACATTTCAGTGACCTGTTGGCCTGAATTTCAGTAGAAACTGACAACTTCACTCCTTTAAGCTCCATAAAGAGGCTTGGGACCTGGGTAATTTTTAACTAGTTGAACAACAACAACAAAAAATGTTCTTTCATTTTACTGTTTCTGAACAAACTAAGTTTTGTCTGGAAAAAGAGTGCTGGGATCAGCCTGCAGGTTCCATGCATGCTGTTTCTCAGGATGTTGAGGATGGGTTTTCATGAGAGTTTATTACTTGTTTTTCCCTTGCACTGATGCAAAGCCTATTTTGTATAGACACAAGGTTGACTAAATCCTGCTTAGACAGCAGCACAGAGCAATGCAGCACAAGGGGTATTAGAGTCTGCCTAACAAATTTATTGAAGGTTTTATTTTCCTGTACATTTAAAATCTTTTCTTTTCCTGCTGGAGATTATATTCATCCTGAAACATTACCCTTCAAGTGTTAAAATGACAAGTGCTGATGAAGGTAAAGCTGATCAACTGCGAGACTCCCACTGCTGAACATTATAAAGTTTCTGTTGTTCAAACAGCTCAGTTAATTATCCAAATGTGAAGGATATCAGGAGGGGACCTGCTGAGCTTTACAGCTGACTTCCAGGGAATTATCCATAATAGAGCTGTTATAAGGAAATTATGACAGACCCAACATACAGAGACCTCTGCTTACCTCTCTCAAGGATTTGTGCAGGGCCTTATAATCAAGCAGAGTTGGGGCTTTCTGTGGAATCAAAGGGAAGAAACGTTTTGCAGGGGAAAAGGAGTCCAATCAACCTCATGGTGTTTTATCACATAAACCCAGAGAGGATTCCAGAGTCATGCATGTTAATTGCCTGCTATAAAGATGACTGGCATTCCTCTGGAGCCAGGAACTAGTTTCTCAAATTTTCGTTCTGAAACTGACTGTCACGCCCTGTCCACAGTTAAAAATGTGGTCCCTGCTGATACTGGGTGTGTTTTTTGGAGAAGTCAGATGATCTGCTTTAGAGTAAGCTCTCATAATGGGTGATTATGTGAATGAAATTTTGGTGTTTGTTTTGTTTTGTTTTTTTAAGCTGTTACATTAAACATTTTGTGGCCCTAGCAAATATATTCCACAGCAACAAATTCAGGTGGGGAGGCCTCAATGACTACTAAAGAGGGGAAAAGAATGAATGGTATTGACATGAAGTGGGTAAAAAGCAGGGAATCTGCTCAAATTAGCTGCTAGAGAACTCAGACCTCTGATAAATTTGCACAGCACTGGCTGATACTGCAAGAGCTCCAGTTCCATGATTTGATTTCATGATCACAGTCACTTGATCTGAACCAAAAGCTATCAGCTTCCTCTCTTCCTTACCCTCCCAGAAACCATCTTTTGTGTGCAGAGCACAGTGCCAGCTAGATCAGGGACTAGAAGCACAACAGCTGTCTCACCCCATAGCACTAAGTAACCCTAATATGCCTTGGTATGTTTTACTCTTTCAAATCATCACTCCCCAGCATTGCATGGTACTGCAGTCACCCACCTGGGCATGGACTGGCTGGAGAAAACAGCACAGAGCTGTCACTTTCTGGGAAAAACTGAAGGATGAGGATGGTCCTGTCAAGGAGCTGATCCTTGCAAACAAATGGGGTCAGTTTATCCAAAGTAAATAGTTAATTTTCCATTGACATACACTGGGAAATAATAGTACTATCACATCTGATATTAAAGTCCACCAGTATAACTATATAAGCTTTTTTGAGAGACCTGTCCCATAACATCTAGACACCATCAGTTAATGATTTCTAGACCTTTATAATTTTCCCAAACATTAAGTACCTCTCTCTTTGAAATATTAAACTTTGCAATATAAGTTCTAAGCAGGTGCACCTAACAGCTTCTATGAAATAATGTGCAGCAGAATGAGCAGTTTTTGGTGTGATAATAACAGTGAAAGTTATGCCCTGCACTTATTGCCATGAAGTCATAAGTAGGATAGTATAATAATGGAATAGTAATTGAAACCACACTTTCCTAATTGAGATAATCCATATTCTGCAGTACCACAAGTTATTTTGAAAAAATTATTTTTGATGTGATAAATGGTTGCCAGGTTGTCACGCAACTAACCAAAACCACTGGAAAGTTTCTCTGATCTTACTGTTCAATTTCATTTTCTCACTCATGAGAACCTTGGCTCCTGAACTCTGACACTGGAATCAGTTCAAGGTTCAACAGTCTGAGCACTGATGGTACTGCCTGTCAAAGTCTTGTGCCAAACCTGAGTTGGGTTTCAGTTATTTTTTTTAACTCTCCCAGGCACACTTCCATGTACTTCTCTCTGTCTTGTCAAAAATTTCAAGCCAAGGAATGCCCATATTCCCCACAAAAGCAGGGAGACCACCTTTAGAAAAAGAGAATCTCAGAATCAGGCTAAAGCCAAACAGCAGAAGTGAAGGAGCAAAACCTGCAAAGCTTAGAACCTTTATCCCAGTTCCCAAACTGTATTGCATAAAGACAAGGTCACATCTACTTTTGAACTTAGTTTAGTAAAAGAGTAAATGGTTATTCTCAACCATTTCATTCAATGAAACTCAAGATGGTTGCAGTGTTATTTCTGGAACCACATATTTAATACTATTTTAACAAGAATGTCTGCAGAGTTGTTAGTTTTCAGTGAATGCATCTTTTTCCTCCTTTTTTTAAATAATTATTTACTGTAATCTGTCCCCTTCAAACTGAAACATCTCATTTTCAAGGATCAGTGTAAGTAAACAAGGTCTTCTAAAGCAAAAGAAAAGGTTTTCATGAGAAAGAATTGCATGGCTGGTGTGTTTCCCAAGAGGCCACACAAATTATTGCTAAAATACACCAAGTATCCACCACCGAGGAGAATAAAAATCCAGCAGTTTCCCACCAAAGAAGGTCTCTTGAGGGCCAGCTCTCAGGGTTGTCTCTGTGCTACCTAGATAGTTTTTCATACTAAATTAGTGAAACTCATAGAATCATAGAACTGGCTGGGTTGGAAGGGACCTCAGAGACCATCAAGTCCAAATTGATTTTAATCAACTTTTCTTTCTACTCATTCCACATTCACTCACTCTCTGTTGTTATTTATTTCTACTTTAAAGTCCAGTGATTTTGAGATATTGCCTTTCACATTTAGAACCTCAAGGGCATTTGAAGCTCTGATGACATTGTGGTCATCAGATTTTAGACAACTCTCAACTTTTATCTTGTTTATCATCCTCCTCTTACACCACAGCAGTACTAGGAGTAAGTACAAAACAAGTTGTACTGTTATTGGATAGTCAACAAAAATGTATCAGAAAAGAGTCCTGTATTACCTCCAGGAAGAGGTACCCTTTCTTACCAATTCCATAATGGCCAGCCCAGTCAGTATTAATAAACTGAATTTCCAGGGATTAATGATCAATGATAAGGCTTTATAGGCTTCCCTTATCTTCCTTTACTTTCTAAATCTTGCCTAGGAGGTCTGTACCAATTTTCAGTGGTTTTTAGGTTTTGATTAGGTTTAGATACCCTACTCAGGTATCTAAACTACACATGCCAGTTATTTCTTTTGTCAAGTAAGGTTCTCATCCATGCTGCCATATGTCTTTCTGCCCTGCTGTGTCTGTGCTTTTTACTATATTTTATTTATCAAGTTATTTCAACCTTTATTCTGGTTTTGGGGATAGATTTAAAAAACAGATATTAGGAACAAGATACTTTTTTTATGGACCAAATTCATGCCATACAGACATCTCCTTTTAAGAAAGCTGGCATCTCTGCCTATCACAAAAAGTACTCAAGAAATGAGGTATTTAAGTAAGTGTGGCCTTGCTGGGTAGTGTCAGTCAAATTATAGCGTTTGGTTACCCTGTGAAAGATGTAGATGCTCACCTTGTTCAAAAAAATCTGACCCTAAATTGCTTAATATCAGGTAGTCACATCTGGAAGCAGTCATTTCCACAAGTCATGCTATGGTTTCTTTGCATGCATGCTAGGATTAAGAATGCTTTTTGACATCACCTGTAAATACAGGCTTATAATTGCCATAGCATGTTAAGGGTATTTTTTACATGATAGTGATGCTATTTACTGAGTCAATAACTAATGCAAATACAGAAGTAGCTGCTGTAATCAAGAACAGTTACACTATAATCAAACAGAGACTAAGCCAGAAAGATCTCAACCCTCTGGGTGTTAGTTTCTACTACTTGGTGCTGGTTTTACCCTCGTGGCATGAAGCAAGAGTAGGTCAAACTTTTCTTTCACTATAACACTATAAAAACTCCATTCCATTCAGAAAACCAAAGGATAACAGAAACATGAACCCAGTCAGTGCTGCCATACAAGCAACCAGCACTTGGGGCAGTCAGCATTGTTAAGGGCTGTAACTTCTGCTTTGGTGCACACCCAAGCTTCTTTAAGCAATGTACTGAAACATTTTAACCTGGAGAGCTCAAGCAAAGCACAAACTTAAAATTCTTGAGACCCCAGGCTTGCCTCCAATAGAAATCTTGTGCATGTCACTAAAGGATGCAGTGTTACTCACCTGGATTTACTCACCTGGATTTCCAGCCTTCAGAGCTGCCACACTGTTTACAGTCACTGACATATACAGTTCAGCAGTAAAATGTTGGAACTTGCTTTTACTGTCCTGCCAAGATGCTTCAGTACAGATCTGGAAAGAAATGGCAGGTGAGGACACACACTTCTTGTCCCTCTCTTCCCTCCACTCCCCAGCCCTGCAATTTCTTCCTAGGTAGGGTGGTCCTACCAGTGATCTTGTAGTTTTTGTGATGTAGGGGTGGGACTCCTAGGTCATACCTATTAAAGTAACTGTTCAAAATGCAAGTTTAAGAGTTCCAATACAAAGATTCTCTCTGATGTGCCATGTATTTAATGATCCAAAATAAATAAATCTCATGCTGGCAGATCATAATGTCATATATGCCTCTTCTTTTACCATCAACTATGATGTTAATGAAAAAACATCTTTAACTTTGTATGTCATCAAATTGTCTTATATTCAAACTGAAAACTACAATCTAAGAAATACTTAGCCTATGCTCAACCCCCCAGATGGAAACTTACTTTGCTTTGAAATCACTTTAATGACAAATAATATTCATCAGGGAGGTCTGCAAGGTTTGCTGCCTTGTATCCTGTGCAATAGGCAGCTGAGGAAAAATACAGGCATGGAGGAAGGGAAGGAATCAACCCACGTTATTATTTTGTCCTGTATGAGCTAGAGAGTCTGGAGAAAAGGCAAGCTAAATCCCCTAGGAAGCCTCACCTTAGAGCTTTTACCAGAAAATTTCCACTTCTTCCTTCTGTTGACATAGCAAGGAAAACAACACAGTGCCAGATTCCTCCTTTGACAGCTGTGGATATATTTTCAGTCACTTAAGGTGAACAGAGAAACATAAAACAGCCTTAAAGTTTGAAATGGAGTGCTAGGTCAGCCTTGGTAGAAATAGCAAACAGGCAAGAGCAGCACAGAGATCAATCTGTTGAATATACATCACTGAGGTATCATTTAAATAATATATCATGCCAGAGTATATGCCCAATACAAATAATTACTCCATCAGAATGAAATATACAGTCCTCAATGTTTAAATAGTGCCACCAGTAGCATTTCTAGGTGTAAAAGCCCAGGAATACATCTTGAACACCCTATGAACCTCTGTTAGCCTTTGCATGGATACCCATCTCTTCCTTACCTGGAGGATAAGCAAGCTGCTTTTTGTCAGGAGTTTTCTGATTACTATAGAAAAACTTAACTCTCAGCTGACTCTCAGGAACAACTGCAAAAGTGTACAGAATAGCAATCAGGATCCCCTTGATCCTAAACACAGACAGATTTGGGCACACGGTGCACTCAGGAACAAGGTGAATTGCACTGCATAACACTTGTTGCCAGGTTGGATCATTTTATTGACAGAGAGATGAGGTACTCTTCAGCAGCAGGAGAGGTGATAAGTGCTGTAAGAATCCAGATGCCCTAAAGTAAAACAACAACAACAAAAGGAGCAGATTAGACACAGGCTAAAAATTTGGAGGTGATATCAAAACATATTCAGTTCCTTTAGTGGAATAAAAATCAGTTATATGTGAAAAAACATTCACAAATATTACACAATACATTAAGTATGCACTGTAGTACTCCAAGTCCCTGTTCCCCACACCCAACTGCTTTTTTTCCCCCCGTAAACCCATCAGAACAATAAAATTAATACAAAACTACTTGTTACTAATTGCTTATATTTGTAGACAGCAATCCATGCAGTTCTGAAGACCTGCCAGCAAGATAATGAGGTTGGAGCATTCAGTAACTGAGACAAAACTGACCCAGAGAAACAACAGAGCTGTCAGCCTGACATTTCTAACAGGCAGCATAATGAAATCTCTAACAGTGGGCAGTTAGGAATAAGTGCACAATCATAATCTCCTTGGAAATAACAAACCCCAAATCACTTCCCTTATTTCAGGCTAGCCCTTCTCAACTCAGTGAACTGTTTCTGTATTTATTTATTTGACAGGCATGCAGTGAAGGCAGCCACCACACAGAATAAATTTGTAGGTATTTAGCTTTTTTTTATTATTATTTTTTGCAGGGCACGACAGCATTTAATTTTAAAGAAAAAATCTCCAGGAGAATAATTACATCCATGCAACTCAAGTATTACAGCAACAGTAGCCCTCACAGAATTAAAAAATATGTGCTGGTTCAATTCTGACCTCAGTGCTCCCAACAGAAAGATGACAAAAGCTAAAGGTACTTAATTGCTAAATGTTAAATCTATTTGGATTTCCTCTGGACACATAAAACAAAAGGATGCTCATTATAGAGAGAATTTGGAGATTGCAATCTATCAGAAATTAATTTTTCTTCCAAAATCTGAGTGAAAGGGAGGAAAGGAGTCTAAATTCCTCCTTTAACAAAATGGAAAATTTACATGTATGTCTTCAGGGGTGCTTAGCAGTCAGTAAAACCTCCAGTGGGCCCCGTGGCATCAGATCCCCTTTGTGTGTCTTTGGATGCTCTCGGGTTTGGATGCTCTCACTGAGGAGGGAAGGCACTGGGGTGGCCCCTGCCCAAGGAGAATTTGGGAGTGGTGGCAGCAGATCTGATTGATTGTTTCAGTGCAGTGGCAGTCGTTTTGAATATCCAGCATTTAACATTCCAGGGGGTTTCATGTTCTCTAATTCAGCATACTTTTGAAACAAAGGAAAACAAACAGAAGCTGTTACAGCATTAACCTCGTGGGTTCTTGCTGTAAACAGATATTACTGATTGTGTTTTGCCACCACAGCCTGTTAGTAACTCACATCACTGACAATGGATAATAATGCCCTTCCTCTCTGCTACAAACTAAGAAACCATTTCTGTACAGCCTGATTCCTACAAGATTAAACCACGGGAACACAACATTTAATGTAGCAGAGCTACATATTGAACAGAACACAAATTCTGCAAGTGAAAAACGTGCAAAGTGCACGCTGGATTTTTCACAGATGCAGCCTCCTACCCCCCCAGTTTTTAGTGGAGTGAATAAAAGACACAGTTTATCACTGAGCACCAGAACTCTGAGACTGCCTCACACAGGGCCCAGCATCCTTCAGACTCCTGCTGATTACCCTGGGCTCCCATTATTTACAGAAATACTGAAAATAAGGGATGAAACCCATTACCACTTCCTAGTATTATAACTAGGGGTTCCTAGAGACTCTAACTGCAAAGTGAAGTAAAAACAGTTTCAATTTGAATAAGCTCTCTGGAAATTGACAGAGAAATACAATATGCCTGGGCAATTTTTTTAATTTTTATTTTATATATTACGATGCTCTCTTCCCAGACACTAAGAATGTCAGCTTTTTTGTAAGCAGTTCCTTCTGCTTTTAAGTATCAGGGCTTAGAAAACAGATGTGTGCTATCTTTTTAAATCTAAGAGGGTTGTTCTTGCAGCCTGTACTTGGCTTCATGTCAAGTATCATAAGCCAGTATGATCTTCTCTGGTGCACAAGCATACTCTGGAAAGCTTTGGTCTCTTTGCTTTTCACTGTTATTTCCACACATTTATTATGCATAATCCTATATTAAGTAGAAAAACAACGTACATGATACTTTCAAAGCTTTGATTTCTGTTGGTTTTTTGGTTGGTTGGTTTTGCTGGGGGCTTTTGTTTGTTTGGGGGTAGTTCTGTGGATTTTTTAAAATTATTTTTGGTTCAGACACCCCCCAAAATAACATTAAGAGCCTGATTTGTGTCAGAAAACTTGCCACATCCTTGGAGCTGGAGGTCACAGAACAGTGTGTGCCACTGTTGCCAACACTAGTAATTTGGTTTAGTTTAACTGATTTTATTTTCCCCTTCAACAAAGTAACAGCTGCAACTGCACAGAGGTTTCTTTTCCTTTTCAGAACTTTAACAAGCTGCATTTTGAACTGTAATATTCACTAAATAAAGGACAAAAATATCTTCTTTAGCCCTCACTAATTGGAATCTCTGCCTCCCTTCATCATGTAAAGGAAAAATGGAGCTTATATTTCCTTCTACATGATACAGGAACATTTTCAGTGTTCCTTTGCTCATCACAGTTTCAGTGATGAACAGCAGTAAGCTTGGGTTTCAGATCATTGTGAAATGGTAGAGTAGCTACTGAGAGCACTGACAATCCCCTCCTGTACCTTTATCAATAGTAAACTTTATCAATTAAGGTTACCATTAATATTTGTGGGTCTAATTTCCTATGTCCCAAAATGGAACTTTTAATCTTTAAGCACTTTAAAAATGAAGCACAGAAAAGAAAGAAAAAAAAAATCATCTAAAATATTAAGTTTCTAGAAGAAATAAAGACCTTTGTTTTCTTTTGCTTTCTAATGCAAGCTCAAAAAATACAAAACACTTGGATTCAAGTGCTTCCTGTGTGTGAGATGACCCCACAGTGAAAAAGGATGTTTCATGCTAGACCCCATCTCTCACAAACATGTGATGTATGGAACTTTGCATGAGCTACTCATGTAGCAACTCTATCTGATAACATTTTCATTGCATTTTCAAAATAATTGCAAAACAAGCAATGTGGAGGCCTCCTAATTTATTTTAGCATTTAAACAGAACTGAGACTGAAAAAATCTCACAGCCTGAAAGGTGGTGAAAATGTCCTCCTGCTCCAACAAGTAATAAAACTCAACAACAAAACAACCCCTTCCCATCATTTTGATTTGAACACTATTTACATAATAAGGCTGCATAAAAAGAATAGGTGTTCCATTTTCTCTCACACTTATAGGCCAATTATTTATCAGGGGAAATTTATTTTTACCTAGCTGGAGGTATAGCTACACTGTTGATGTACAGAAAGGGAGGGGATTTTTAATTCTAGGCCAGAACACATTGATGGTGTTCTTGCACAAATATTAGGACCATTAGAATTTTTGTTACCTTCTCCTTATTTCCACCTTTTTTTTGATTTTTCGTCCNTCATCCTGAAACATTACCCTTCAAGTGTTAAAATGACAAGTGCTGATGAAGGTAAAGCTGATCAACTGCGAGACTCCCACTGCTGAACATTATAAAGTTTCTGTTGTTCAAACAGCTCAGTTAATTATCCAAATGTGAAGGATATCAGGAGGGGACCTGCTGAGCTTTACAGCTGACTTCCAGGGAATTATCCATAATAGAGCTGTTATAAGGAAATTATGACAGACCCAACATACAGAGACCTCTGCTTACCTCTCTCAAGGATTTGTGCAGGGCCTTATAATCAAGCAGAGTTGGGGCTTTCCGTGGAATCAAAGGGAAGAAACGTTTTGCAGGGGAAAAGGAGTCCAATCAACCTCATGGTGTTTTATCACATAAACCCAGAGAGGATTCCAGAGTCATGCATGTTAATTGCCTGCTATAAAGATGACTGGCATTCCTCTGGAGCCAGGAACTAGTTTCTCAAATTTTCGTTCTGAAACTGACTGTCACGCCCTGTCCACAGTTAAAAATGTGGTCCCTGCTGATACTGGGTGTGTTTTTTGGAGAAGTCAGATGATCTGCTTTAGAGTAAGCTCTCATAATGGGTGATTATGTGAATGAAATTTTGGTGTTTGTTTTGTTTTGTTTTTTTAAGCTGTTACATTAAACATTTTGTGGACCTAGCAAATATATTCCACAGCAACAAGTTCAGGTGGGGAGGCCTCAATGACTACTAAAGAGGGGAAAAGAATGAATGGTATTGACATGAAGTGGGTAAAAAGCAGGGAATTTGCACAGCACTGGTTGATACTGCAGGAGCTCCAGTTCCATGATTTGATTTCATGATTACAGT
The DNA here is from genome assembly GCA_038090715.1 of Florisuga fusca. NCBI lineage: Eukaryota > Metazoa > Chordata > Aves > Apodiformes > Trochilidae > Florisuga > Florisuga fusca. Next base: position 8,996,744 of record JAAWXA010000013.1, read on the forward strand.
CACTTGATCTGAACCAAAAGCTATTAGCTTCCTCTCTTCCTTACCCTCCCAGAAACCATCTTTTGTGTGCAGAGCACAGTGCCAGGTAGATCAGGGACTAGAAGCACAACAGCTGTCTCACCCCATAGCACTACGAGTTGTTAGTTTTCAGTGAATGCATCTTTTTCCTCCTTTTTTAAATAATTATTTACTGTAATCTGTCCCCTTCAAACTGAAACATCTCATTTTCAAGGATCACTGTAAGTGAACAAGCAAAAGACAAGATTTTCATGAGAAAGAATTGCATGGCTGGTGTGTTTCCCAGGACACCACACAAATTATTGCTAAAATATACCAAGTATCCACCACTGAGGAGAATAAAAATCCAGCAGTTTCCCACCAAAGAAGGTCTCTTGAGGGCCAGCTCTCAGGGTTGTCTCTGTGCTACCTAGATAGTTTTTCATACTAAATTCCTGAAACTCATAGAATCATAGAATTGGCTGGGTTGGAGGGGACCTCAGAGACCATCAAGTCCAAATTGATTTTAATCAACTTTTCTTTCTACTCATTCCACATTCACTCACTCTCTGTTGTTATTTATTTCTACTTTAAAGTCCAGTGATTTTGAGATATTGCCTTTCACATTGATAACCTCAAGGGCATTTGAAGCTCTGATGACATTGTGGTCATCAGATTTTAGACAACTCTCAACTTTTATCTTGTTTATCATCCTCCTCTTACACCACAGCAGTACTAGGAGTAAGTACAAAACAGGCTGTCTGGATAGTCAACAAAATGTATCAGAAAAGAGTCCTGTATTACCTCCAGGAAGAGGTACCCTTTCTTACCAATTCCATAATGGCCAGCCCAGTCAGTATTAATAAACTGAATTTCCAGGGATTAATGATCAATGATAAGGCTTTATAGGCTTCCCTTATCTTCCTTTACTTTCTAAATCTTGCCTAGGAGGTCTGTACCAATTTTCAGTGGTTTTTAGGTTTTGATTAGGTTTAGACACCCTACTCAGGTATCTAAACTACACATGCCAGTTATTTCTTTTGTCAAGTAAGGTTCTCATCCATACTGCCATATGTCTTTCTGCCCTGCTGTGTCTGTGCTTTTTACTATATTTTATTTATCAAGTTATTTCAACCTGTATTCTGGTTTTGGGGACAGATTTAAAAAACAGATATTAGGAACAAGATACTTTTTTTTATGGACCAAATCCATGTCATACAGACATCTCCTTTTAAGAAAGCTGGCATCTCTGCCTACCACAAAAAGTACTCAAGAAATGAGGTATTTAAGTGTGGCCTTGCTGGGTAGTGTCAGTCAAATTGTGGAGTTTAGTTACCCTGTGAAAGCTGTAGATGCTCACCTTGTTCAAAAAAATCTGACTCTAAATTGCTTAATATCAGGTAGTCACATCTGGAAGCAGTCATTTCCACAAGTCATGCTATGGTTTCTTTGCATGCATGCTAGGATTAAGAATGCTTTTTGACATCACCTGTAAATACAGGCTTATAATTGCCATAGCATGGTAAGGGTATTTTTTACATGATAGTTACGCTATTTATTGAGTCAATAACTAATGCAAATACAGAAGTAGCTGCTGTAATCAAGAACAGTTACACTATAATCAAACAGAGACTAAGCCAGAAAGATCTGAACCCTCTGGGTGTTAGTTTCTACTACTTGGTGCTGATTTTACCCTCGTGGCATGAAGCAAGAGTAGGTCAAACTTTTCTTTTCACTATAAAAATTCCATTTCATTCAGAAAAGCAAAAGATAACAGAAACATGGACCCAATCAGTGCTGCCATACAAGCAACCAGCACTTGGGGCAGTCAGCATTGTTAATGGCTGTAACTTCTGCTTTGGTGCACACCCAAGCTTCTTTGAGCAATGTACTGAAACATTTTAACCTGGAGAGCTCAAGCAAAGCACAAACTTAAAATTCTTGAGACCCCAGGCTTGCCTCCAATAGAAATCTTTTGCATGTCACTAAGGGATGCAGTGTTACTCACCTGGATTTCCAGCCTTCAGAGCTGCCACACTGTTTACAGTCACTGACATGGACAGTTCAGCAGTAAAATGTTGGAACTTGCTTTTACTGTCCTGCCAAGATGCTTCAGCACAGATCTGGAAAGAAATGGCAGGTGAGGACACACACTTCTTGTCCCTCTCTTCCCTCCACTCCCCATCCCTGCAATTTCTTCCTAGGTAGGGTGGTCCTACCAGTGATCTTGTAGGTGATACCTATTACAGTAAGCATGTTCAAAATGCAAGTTTAAGAGTTCCAATACAAAGATTCTCTCTGATGTGCCATGTATTTAATGATCCAAAATAAATAAATCTCATGCTGGCAGATCATAATGTCATATGTGGCTCTTCTTTTATCATCAATTATGATGTTAATGAAAAAACATCTTTAACTTTGTATATCATCAAATTGTCTTATATTCAAACTGAAAACTACAATCTAAGAAATACTTAGCCTATGCTCAACCCCCCAGAGGGAAACTTACTTTGCTTTGAAATCACTTTAATGACAAATAATATTCATCAGGGAGGTTTGCAAGGTTTGCTGCCTTGTATCCTGTGCAATAGGCAGCTGAGGAAAAATACAGGCATGGAGGAAGGGAAGGAATCAACCCACATTATTATTTTGTGCTGTATGAGCTAGAGAGTCTGGAGAAAAGGCAAGCTAAATCCCCTAGGAAGCCTCACCTTAGAGCTTTTACCAGAAAATTTCCACTTCTTCCTTCTGTTGACATAGCAAGGAAAACAACACAGTGCCAGATTCCTCCTTTGACAGCTGTGGATATATTTTCAGTCACTTAAGGTGAACAGAGAAACATAAAACAGCCTTAAAGTTTGAAATGGAGTGCTAGGTCAGCGTTGGTAGAAATAGCAAACAGGCAAGAGCAGCACAGAGATCAATCTGTTGAATATACATCACTGAGTTGTCATTTAAATAATATATCATGCCAGAGTATATGCCCAATACAAATGATTACTCCATCAGAATGAAATATGTAGTCCTCAATGTTTAAATAGTGCCACCAGTAGCATTTCTAGGTGTAAAAGCCCAGGAATACATCTTGAACACCCTATGAACCTCTGTTAGCCTTTGCATGGATACCCATCTCTTCCTTACCTGAAATGAGTTTGGAAGGATAAGCAAGCTGCTTTTTGCCAGGAGTTTTCTGATTACTATATAAAAACTTAACTCTCAGCTGACTCTCAGGAACAACTGCAAAAGTGTATAGAATAGTAATCAGGATCCCCTTGATCCTAAACACAGACAGATTTGGGCACACGGTGCACTCAGGAACAAGGTGAATTGCACTGCATAACACTTGTTGCCAGGTTGGATCATTTTATTGACAGAGAGATGAGGTACTCTTCAGCAGCAGAAGAGGTGATAAGTGCTGTAAGAATCCAGATGCCCTAAAGTAAAACAACAACAACAAAAGGAGCAGATTAGACACAGGCTAAAAATTTGGAGGTGATATCAAAACATATTTGGTTCCTTTAGTGGAATAAAAATCAGTTATATGTGAAAAAACATTCACAAATATTACACAATACATTAAGTATGCACTGTAGTACTCCAAGCCCCTGTTCCCCACACCCAACTGCTTTTTTTCCCCCCCTAAACCCATCAGAACAATAAAATTAATACAAAACTACTTGTTACTAATTGCTTATATTTGTAGACAGCAATTAGTAACAAGTAGTTTTGTATTAATTTTATTGTTCTGCCAGCAAGATAATGAGGTTGGAGCATTCAGTAACTGAGACAAAACTGACCCAGAGAAACAACAGAGCTGTCAGCCTGACATTTCTAACAGGCAGCATAATGACTGTCTCT
>JAAWXA010000013.1:9001409-9132949 GCA_038090715.1 Florisuga fusca
TACACATCTCATAATGTCTCAAAATGGAACATTTAATCTTTAAGCACTTTAAAAATGAAGAAGCACAGAAAAGAAAGAAAAAAATATTATCTCAAATATTTTCTAGAAAAATAAAGACCTTTGTTTTCTTTTGCTTTTTAATGCAAGCTCAAAAAATACAAAACACTTGGATTCAAGTGCTTCCTGTGTGTGAGATGACCCCACAGTGAAAAAGGATGTTTCATGCTAGACCCCATCTCTCACAAACATGTGATGGATGAAACTTTGCATGAGCTACTTATGTAGCAACTGTATCTGACGTATTTTCATTGCATTTTCAAAATAATTGCAAAATAAGCAATGTGGAGGCCTCCTAATTTATTTTAGCATTTAAACAGAACTGAGACTGAAAAAATCTCACAGCCTGAAAGGTGGTGAAAATGTCCTCCTGCTCCAACAAGTAATAAAACTCAACAACAAAACAACCCCTTCCCATCATTTTGATTTGAACACTATTTACATAATAAGGCTGCATAAAAAGAATAGGTGTTCCATTTTCTCTCACACTTATAGGCCAATTATTTATCAGGGGAAATTTATTTTTACCTAGCTGGAGGTATAGCTACACTGTTGATGTACAGAAAGGGAGGGGATTTTTAATTCTAGGCCAGACACATTGATGGTGTTCTTGCACGAATATTAGGACCATTAGAATTTTTGTTACCTTCTCCTTGTTATTTCCACCTTTTTTTTGATTTTTCGTCCCTGTGATTGTTTTCCTCTGTCCTTTACTAAATTATTTTTTTCTGGTGTTCTTCCATCTTGGCTCTCCTATACGTTGTGTTAAATTCTCCCTTAAATAATACAGTAATTAAGTTTTAGCTTCTGTTCAGGGCATCTTGGATTTTCACATCTGAAACTAAGGAGTACAAATCTGTGCATATCATAAATATTGCATGTCTAAGAGAACAGAAAATGTTAGAGTATTTATTGATTTTTTTTTTTTTCTTCTGTTGAACAATATCTGCAGTCCAGCATGAAAAATCATGCCATTTAAGATTTCCACAGCAACAGATGATACAATTTCAGGGAAGAATACAGATACTTTTAAAGTCTGTAGCTATTTCCTCCTTGCTTACTGACCTATTTTAAGTTCTACTTACCACTCTGACTCTGTGATCTCGAGGCAGGATCATGCAAGGGAGCTAAAAAAATGTTGAGACCTTCTTTCTGCTGTAATGTTAATAAAAAAAGAAACATTAATATTACTTTAAAGGCCTTTTACTCTGTTTTGATGAAATAATTCCTGGAGCACTATCATCAATTCTATTTAAAAATATCTTATTGCTGGGAAGGTAAAGCAAAAAGTAATGGCATTGATCTTGGTGCTGGAAATATGAGTGAGTTATGAATGACAGCCTGAGAAATCCTAATCAATACAAAAAGAGAGCTTTAAAGATCATTTAATTGAAGTAGAGTAAGTAGACTCTTACATGGTTTAAATAATGTCAACAGCAAAGTTCCTGTTCTCAGCTCAGTACACACGATAAGACTCAGAGTCATAAGCACCTAATACCATCTCAGGAATTTAGTAGTGGGTAAAGATTAAAGCTTACTGTCTCCACGGGGTGCTGAGCTCTTGATTCCTGTTTTTTATAACATCAAGTCTGGATTATTGTAATACCCTGTTTGTAGGCCTCCTGGATACACTGGTTTGCTGTTCACAAGCTTCAGCATGCACAGATTATAACAACTTGCATTCTCAGTGGAATTGAGCTGTATCAACATCCTACCAGTCTTGATTGCCTTCTTGTCAGATTGAAAATGGTTCTTAAAACGTGCATGTTACCTACTTTTTTTGAGCATTCAGTGACATTTTTTCATTTTTTTTTTTTTTCAATTTTTTTTTTTTTTTTTTTTTTTGAGACCAACTTAATGACTTCTCATTTTCTCTGTATATTGTGGTTACAAATGTGCTACTGGCTCCAGACTCTGAAAGTCGATGTGTCCTCAGCATAACAGGGGGAGAGAAAACACTCAGCCTGTGATGAATATTATGAACTCTAGAAAACAAAGTCCTTTATGTATGTTTTGCTTGCTCTCTTGTTCCATGTTAAGCGTTTGTCTGGCTCTGGTGAAGTAAAACTGAAAACCTGAGGAGTAGAAGATAATTTCTCAAATATATTTTTAACATTTGAAAAATATCATTAGAGAACAGAAGATAACAGTTTATAAACTTATACAAATTAGCTATCCCAGCTATGTGTGCTAATGAATGAAGGCAGTAAGTTAATGAGCTCCCCATACTACTCACAATTTGGGAAAAGGCATGGAAATAGGAAGAGGTAATAAACAATTGGAGAAAAGTCATACCAGTTGGCAATAGTGTAGACCTTAAAGAAAAAAGAAGAAGGTAATATTTTCAACTGTAATACACTGTATCTATTCCCATCGTGAAAGAAATATTTAAAATAGAAAAAAAATCTAATACTTAGGGATAATTTGAAGAGAATTCAGGAGCTTTGATTTGGGCTCTGGAGAAAAATACAAATAAGATGACAGTCACCAAATCACCATCAACTTTACTACTTCTCAAGCTCTAACCAATGTTCTTTTACAGTCTGTTACAAAAGCAAACCTGTTAAAGCTTTCTCACAAATGTAAATAAACAGTATTTTAATTACATACAGACTTTCATGAATAATTTAGGTCCACCTCCTTTTATTTACTTCTCTTTCTCTGTTGGCAACAGTCTGAGAGGTCATTCTGCCTCATTTCTGATCAGATATATTTTTCTTTCCAGCAGTTCCTGTGTGGAAATACCTTACTTCCTTGATTTTTTCAATAAGGGTTCACATATTTTCCAGATGTGCTTACTTGCCTTTAACCTATAAGTCTTTCTTTTCTCCAGACTCTGGTAAAACATCCTCCTAATCTAAATAAGGGCTCTCTTTCAGACCTCTATCATATTTGCTGAATATCCAGACTGCAAAGGGGTTTTCCATATGTGCTATTCAGTGTCTAAACTATGATCTTAATACTTTTAGAGCACTCTTCCTGCTGCAAAGGCAAAGTGTAAGCAATGAGAAAGGGATGCTGATGGAAGAGGTGAGGCAGCACAGAAGCATACAAGACCAATTTTTCTTAATTCAAAAAGGACAGAAGCAGATGGGAGTCCAAGGTCATTTTTCCTGGAGCCTGGAATGCCAGATCTGTACAACTGAGTCAATTTATTTGTACTATTAATTCACATTAATTCCTATTTTACAGTGAAAGGAGCTATACACTGGATATATATATATAATTAATAGCAATTAAACAATGAAAAACCCAGACCCCACATAAAATGGAGAAAAAACTCAGAAAATGAAAGCACTGTGAGCAGTTATGCAGTGCTGTGTGTGAGCACTGGATATGTAAAATAATCATTGATGTTTAATCCTGCAATCAATCAAATGCTTTTCAATGCAGAGACTGGAATAATTTTACTGATAGTGCTCAGACTGCTTGGCACCAGTGATATCTTAGAAGAGGAAAAAATGCTGTAAAAATTTTGAATTTATGTAAATTCTTTAGGTAAATCATTAAACATTGAGCTGAGGTACTTGAATTACAATATTTAACAAGCTTACCAGTCTCTCACAGGGAAAATAAATCAAACTGTAAGTGACTTACTTTTAAAGTGGACAGAGACTTAGTCCCACTCAGGAACTTTCCTTAGACACTATCACTGTCCATGGAGCAGGGCTTAGGAGTCAAACATCTTGTTGTATGATGAGGCAGTAGACACATCAGCACTAAAGAATAAATTAAAAAAATATTCTAAAGAGTATTTTGATACAGACCTTTGATTTAGTTTTGCTCAATAAGAGACCCAAGTGCTTTTGCTTCAGCACACAAACACTATCTGCTCAGAAGGGCCCCAAATGGAAGGCATTAAAGGCATTTTTTGCCTTGCATTTTGTTTCCAGAAATCACACCTGAAGCACACCATCAAAATTGTGTGATATTGATGGTGCTTGAGGAGCAGATAACAAAACACCACAGTGTCAAAAGTCATTTAATTTTTCCATCAAGAAGAATGAAGCCATCTCTAAACATATTAAAATATTATTCACTTTGACAATAAAACTAGTTCCAAGACATGAACTATTGCTGTATTAGAGAAGGGAAGCAATCAGTATTTTTCATCTTCTAAGAATTTCTATAATATAAAAAATCCATCATGTCTAATGGAATTGGTAAGTACCTGGAAGGCAAATGTCTCTTCTTATTTCCAGTGTGAAATCTAGTTTGAAACAAGCACTTACAGTTAACTCATTTCTCTAATATCCAGAAAAGATCAACCAATAGTGAATGAATACAATCCATATATGTAACTTTTTTTTTTTTCAATGACATAAATATTTTGTTATTATTCCATGACACATCTTTGTACTATTAAAGAGTCCTAAAGGGATGTATTTGTGGCTGCACTTAATACTTAGCAGTACTACAAATAGTAATATTGCCAAAGATTTTAAACTAAAGCAGTAATTTGTTCAAAGTTATTAACTCTTATTACCCACTTTCTATTATTTTTTTCTGCTAATGTATTGGAATTACTAGAGTCTGTTGCACTAATAGCAACATTTGTACTATATTTACTGGCTGCCTTCTACATATTCATAGGTGGTTTTCAGTGTGCTTCATGTCAGATATCAAATCAAGTAATTTCACACATTTCATTATAAAAAGCTTTGACTGAGTGGTAATCATCCTTCATCATGAAACACAGACTTAAAAAAAGAAACACAGGAATGTTAAGTAAACTTTTTATATTACTTCTATATCTACCAATCAAGAACTTCAGTACTTCAGCTGGGACAGGCTGACTCTTCCTCTGTCAATATTTAAATTTCTGCTGCTCTGGATCAGCTCTGGTAGTTCAGTGAGCATCACAGAGACCCTGAGAGCTTCATGATCAGCACAGTGCATCTAATCCCCCTAATTTTATGCACCAAGAAGCTGAAATATTGTGTTGGAATTTCTCTTTGTCTGGGGAAGACAGAATTCTCTCTCAAGCTGAGACAGTTTTTTTACTTTGAACAGAGAATTTTTTACTTTCTTCTCCACTGAGCAGCAACCTGTGGATCCTGTGAGTTCACCCTTCCTTAATTCCTAAAAATCTGCATGAAGCTTTTGGATTTTAGTCTTTTCACACACACAAAAAAAAAAAAAAAAAAAAAGGTCATCATTCTCTCCCAATGTAGTTCTCTGGACCAGCATAGGATGGGGACAAGTAGTATCCTAATTTAATTTACAGGGCTTGTTACTGCTTAAGTTTACTATCAGTTTTACTACCAATATTACATACTTATGCCAGTAAGTGAATGTGTGAATCACAATTAAAATCAGGTTGTGTTTTACATGCTTAATAAGGTTTAGAATATGAACTATTCTAGACGAGCTAACAGGAATATTTTCCCACCAACCTGAGCTACATTTGAAGGGACATAAATAGAATTGAGCTTTAGCAGCCTAGTCAAAGCCTCTGAGCTATCTAGCCACTTTTTTTTAGTTAGACTTTTCAAGGCTGTGCAGTATTACTATTTTTAAAAACATTTAAATAAATTTTTAGGGTGTATTGAATAATGATTTTCTTCCATTTAAAATTGCTACTTATTTTATGCGAACCATTTTGCAAGCATGCTCTGGGTAACGGGACTTTACAAAGTGCAAAATTAATGAGCAGTCATCTTATTTACAGACCAGTAGCTAATCTCTCTTTTCTGTGTGAAAATACAAGTAGAAAAGCAGAGCAGTCAGCCTGAACTCTCAGTTACTATGGAGATATCATGAAGCACAGTAGCAAACATTATTTTAAAGCATTCTTCCATTTCCAATTTAAATGGTTAGTACAAAGTATTCTCCAGTATATTTAGTTAATAGCAGATCAATGGCTTTGTTCCTCTTCTGCCAGGCAAACCAGCAAGAGGAGTCACACTGCTTGACAATATATAATCAATATGGTTTTAAACACACCACCTTTCATTTTCAACACAACTCTCGAATTCCAGTTCCTGGATTGTCTCCTGCCAGTCAGAAACTGGATTACAATATAACTATTACTTCCCAGAGCAGCTAACTGTAAGAACATAGGAATTACCACACTGATTCAGCTGTGTGGCCCATCTTGCCTGATCTCCTCTTGTCAGGCTGCTTGTTCATACATGTCCTACTAAAATGTGCAAAACCTCTCCTATATCAGGAGAGAGCTCAGTGAGCCTCTGCCTTTCATGCTACATGGGGCTAAGGGAAAATCCTAAAAATGTTTCCAGTGCCAGAAGTCTGTTGGGTAACCCACCATGGGGCTGGCAGATGAGCTGTAACTCTGAGTTATATTGACTTTAGAGATGTCAACAGCCAGGTAGTGTCTAGTGTTTAAATCACATAAAGTTTGCTGGAATTCTAACCTAAACATTACACATTACAATGAAGGACTTCCTTTTGAAGTCAAATGAATTTGTATGGAACAGTACACATCACATCTCTTCAAGTGAAGTAAAACTGTTGTGATATTTGGGTGTTATCACTGTATCTTTGCAGTAGTTCCCACTGATGGAACGTATTGGCCACAGTCCTAGGTTTCATCTGTGAAAAAATCCCTCATTTCCTATGTATCTATCCCTTTAAGTTCTACCTCTTTCTACAAACCTGGTTTTTTATAACTGCTTTGGTATTGTACAGGACTGCCCAATCCTGCATTGTCCAACTTTTGTGACAGTTCTACTAAAAAGTTCAGCACCTAAGTAGCCATCTGCTGTTAACCCTTCCAAAGCACAGGGCACTCATTTCTGAGGGAAACACTGAACAGGCATCAGTTCTCACTTTCCTAAAAACCAGGAGTCATCCATCCAACTACAGATACAGGCAGAGAGAGATTAACAAAGTAGCAAAGAGTGATACCTTAAATAATAGATCATTTTCTAGTATGGTTTTGATTACTGAACCTAAAAGTAACATTTTCAAAGCAGCTTTTATAACTCCAGTGCATGCCCAACCCCAGGAAAGCTTGATGCTCAGAAAATGAAAACAAGTTATCTGAAAAATAAAGCTATTTAGAAAATAAAAATTCCTAAAGAATGTTAATGTTTCAATAACCTGAAGATGTGCTTAGTAGTTCTTGCATTACCAATCCACTCTCCTCATCTAATTTTTGAAGTGCTACTTCAGGCTTCTCTAACAAGGAGCATGAATGGAAAACTTGTTGTACACCAAGCATGCTCATTCAGTTCCATGTCCTCTTCCTTTCTAAATATGCCTCTAAGGTTTAATCTTTTTTGAAAGTCACTGGTGACTGGGGGGTAGCTGAATCTGCAGTTCAAAAATCAGCCATAATTTGAAGGTGTTTTGCATATAACTGGATGTGTTTCCAGAGAAAGGAAACAGTCGTGGATGAGTCACTGAAATTTAGTGTTTTAGGGGCTGAACTTTCTGCAAAATTACAATCAAATTATATTTGGAGGAAAAATGTTGCCTTTGGCATTTCTGATGAACTTTGCTTTGCAATGGAACTTCATATATCTGAGTACTGATAAACATAGATCTGTATTGATTTACACACACACACAAACACCATAAGAAGTTGGGTAGAGTCACTCTTGTGAGCTGGGAGACCACAGTTAACTTTTTTACTCTCTCAGATATTCTAAAGACTTTTTTTCCTCCTTACCTTCCAGGGGAAAACATGAAATCTATTTTGCATCAAAGTTCAACCTCCTCAAGCTAAACCTGGAGCATCCAGCCTGTTTGGAAGAGAATGACAATTATTAAACACAATCATGAATAAAGTTGCTAATTTTAACATTTCACAGGTATATTAGACACAAAGGTGGGGTCTCCCTTGCTTTGAAGTTATTCCTCTGTAATTAATATCAAAAAATAACATCCTTGGTTTCAGAGACTGCCTGTGTAACTTTTATTCTATTTCACTTAATTTTACAAATTCTAAGGCCTGAAGGCCACACATAACTTGCATGCTTAATTTTCAGGATTGAGCTAGCATTAGTGATTTAAATTGCATTACTGACAAACACATGTTTGTGTAATCTTCTGGCTCAGGTCAGAGAAGATCCAGAAACCCTTGGAGCTAAAAAGCCCACAGGTAAACACAGGGAATTAAAGTAACTGAATTGAATAAGTGTCAGTGGACAAAGACCTTTAATTTGAAAAAAAATATTGGAATTGTTTTCCCTTACATATGCTACCAAATTATTCAAGTTTTGTTCTTCTGTAGAGATTGACCAGTAATTTCCAGAAATCCAATTACAAAGACTAAAAACCCAACCAACCAACCAAACACACACACAAAAAAAAAAAAAGCTCCCAAGCTTCCAGCTGAAGTCTGACAAAATTTCAGACTGTGAACCTGTTAGGTGAAGGGACAAACATACTGGAATTATGATACAAGCTGTTATTTTCTGCAATATTTGCAGTGTTCTGCTGATTTATGCTAATAATGTACTGAAAAAAACCTGGAGTCAGCAGCTCCTCATTGCTTCCTTCTCTAACTAACCAGTCCTTCTATGCTTCTTAGGAAAAGAAGTCAGTCACAAGTTTTCTCTGTGGGCAAAAGATAAAAAACAAGGATGAAATTTGACAATTTTAGAATATCTTTTGTTTTACTTGTGAGGAAGATCAGCCACAGGGAAAGACACAGTCTGGAACTAACCCAGTGCATTTAAATGTTCCATTCTACACGTTGCTTTTTTTCTTAGACTTCTATTTACCTTTCCTTAACTATTTCTGCCTCAATTTGTCATATCTGAAGAAATTCTGTCTGATTGTTAAGATGGCTCTGAATTAGAAAGTTTCAATGTTACTGGCAATGAGTTACCATTTGCTTTCCAAGATCTTTATTTAAATACATCCTGCTCAATACACTATAGGGTAAATCTACCCCAACAAAATAGAAGGAAGTAGTCAGAGAGTAAATAAAAGTTCATAAGAAAGAGTGACCCTAACTGTGGTTGCTTGGATAATTTGGATTCCACTGTCTTTTCATTTTTAAAAGTATCCAGAATGCTATCTTATTTTGGAACAATGAAAAACAAATGAGTGCTACACAGTTAGTTTGATTTATTTCAGTCTCCCTCCAAAGCTTTGTTTCTCCAATCTGTTAAGTTCTTGTTACTGGTTAGAGTTGATCTCCCTCCTAAATTAACCTCTTTGGAAGGATAAATCTGTTTCTAAATAGAAAAGAAGTCAAGCAGGCAGGCAAAGCAGTGTCTCTGTGGTTGCTGAGCTGTGATGAATTTTTTTTATCTAGGAAAGAGAAAAGAACTCCAATAAACTCTTTTTAAATGCCTGGAGTTCTTAATGTAATTGCTAAATTAGGAGATAGATGACCAATAACCCTGGCACAGATTTAGCTTGGCACTGACTGACAAATCCACAAGGGCAGAGCACTAACTGGGGAGCACAATTTAGGACATGATAAACTGATTTTAATAGCAAAACCATTCACATAAAAATACCCCAAACAACTCAGGATTCTGGTTCTCATTCAGTGTCCTCTACATTCTACTATGTAGCTGGAAGACAGTAAATTTAATTGTTGTTAGCAAATGCAGAACCATAAATGGCTTCAGGGGAGAAGGACTGGAGATATACAGAAAAGCAGGGAATTTAAATAGGAGATGAAACTTTTAGGTTTTTAGAGCATGGCTTTTTTAGATGATAGCTCTAGAGCTTCAGGTCTTAAAATCAAATATTGATCAAAAAATTGGAGACCCTCTAAATTCTAGCAATTAGCACAGACAGGAGAATTGAAATTTACTCTTCTTTCCCAGACACTTCATTGGAATTTCCCAAGGTTATTTGAGCTGAAATTGGTTTGCATTTGTTCAAAGTTTGAAAAAACCCCAAACTGATGCCTTTATTGTGTGAGAATTGACTGTGACAACTACAAGAAGTTCAGTAATTAATTCACTCCTTAACATCCCTAAGGAAAATGGAATCTTTGGCTATCTTGTTTAGATGGGTAAAGTGGAAAAAAAAATAATTTAAAAAATCCTATGGCAAAACAAAAGAAAGCAGAAAGAAAAGTTAAGCCAGACAATTGGGATACCCTTCTGAACACAAAGACACCAAGAAATATGTGGAAGGAAATATTCAAGGAAATATTCCAAGGAAATATTTTAGCTGTTCTTTCACAATCTCTATTAGTACTTAAGTTCCTTGACCCTCAGCTATCATGTCTGGCTCTTACCCAGTGGAGCTTGTAACTTGTTTGATCTGGTCCTGTTTTGTTTCGTGCCTCTTGGACCAAGTCCCTCTGGACCTATCTGACCTTAAAAAATTGTGAAATATCAAAATTAAGCACTGTGAAATATCAACATTAATACAGCAAACAGTCTAGAGAAAGCAGTGACAAAAGCAGTATGTTCCAAGCCAAGCAGGCACTGTGTGTTGTAGCTGCCCTATTACTTACTGCAGATTTTGTTTGCAAAAAAAACCCCCAATCACCATTCATGAATTCCCAAAGTTGTGGTTCTTCTGTTTGGATTTTTTTCTCAGACACAGGTACAAAGCTGCTTTCACTTTATACTTTTGGCCAGAACATACAAATAGCTGGTACAACAAATTTAATCACAGCTTCTAGTAAAAGAAGGGATTAAAGATTTTTAGCTGCTATGAAAAGGCACTGAAGAGCATTCTAACACCTGGATACAAACACCAGTGCAATGGTGAAAAAAAAATGCAGAAAAAAAAACCACAAAACTATTTCACAGCATTGAGTGCTGAAAACCAGCAGAAAGCTGCAGTTCATCACAAAAATCTCTCTACATTCAGAATTATCTTCAGGCTCAATTTTACAATTTGTGGACACACACAATGAGTCAGCTATTGCTTTGCTTTCCTTTGAATTGTTTTCTCCTATCAGATACCAGTTCTGAATGTGCAGAGCCTGGAACTTTAATTTTTTACTTTTTTCCTCTTCAATCCTGACGTCAACGTGTTTGTGCAATATTTAGAGTGCTCCTCAGGAAAACACAGTAGGCAGGCTTTTTTATGAATAGCATAGTTCAAAGACTGAAAGAGACAGATGTGTGCAGACCGATTGGTATTTCTTTATTTCTTTATATCAGATATTGATTCTTGCTACAAAGGTGGGAAAACACTCTACTGTGAAATCAACTTACTGGAAAAAAAAACCTCTGGAGCTTCACTGCCAAATGAAAAAAAGAAAAAAAATCAGCAAGCAAAAACAACAACAAAAAAACATAAAGAGTATTTGTTACTTCAGAAGATCAAGCTTGTTCTAATTAGGTCTTTAAAATCTGTCAGAAGGCAGAGCAATCACATGCTTAAAATTTCTCCAAAGAAACTGCAGATATCAGTTTTTCAGAGATGAATTTTGATCAGAATTGGAATAGCCAGAACTCAGTTTTGGATGAGTCAGACAGACCACAGGTAACAACCTGGGGAGCATCAGTCTGGAGTGCCTTTGGTTTTAATCTCAAAGTACAGTTGCTTGGTAACCCAGTTATCAAAGCCTCATTGATCCCAGAGACAAGGCACTGGAATGGTAAGCACCTTGCAGAATTAAATACTCTAACATGAAATACTTGATGACAAAAAAAACTTCCACCCAGTGATGTAATGGCACAAAACAGAACACAAGGAATGAGGTTTCAAAAACTAGAACAGGATTAATTTATTTCAATAGTTTTCAATGGGACTTTTCAAATCTGTTATTGCCAGTGCCAGAACCATTATTTAAGAATTGTTACATCCAAAGTACATCATTAAAACCTCTATTATGCACCAGAAATGGTTTGGGCTTTACTTCCAAGTTATAGGATTACTGCAGTTGTTTTTTTTTCTCTTAATTAAGCATTATATGTTAATTCTGCTTTCCTTCCTTAGAGTCATTAGCATATAAATACAGGCAGCAACTCTATATGCAGTTTTTAAATTACAGTGGACTAATGATTTATTAAGAAATAAACATGCTCCCTGAAATTACTGTTGCTCTAACATTCCCATTAATAAATGCAAATCTAGAATAGAAATGATTCTAAAACTAATTTGGATGAGACGGACAAATTAAATTTTAAATAATTAAATGGGTATTTATTATTTTAAATGCTATGCTTTGTTTAAAACATATGCCTTTGATTTAGAGGCTATTTTGTTTTCCACTTCAAATAATTAAAAAATACGTTGGAGCATTTCTGAGTTGAGATTTGTAATCTTTTGTAGAAAATGCAAATAACCAATTATAGCTACAATATAAATTAGTGAAGATTGTGGCAAATTCTGAAGAATTTGATGAATTTTCAGAAATAGATTTTTCTGCAAAATATGAGAAATGGAATAACCAACTGCCAAAAAAAAAAAAACCAACCAAAAAAAAAAAAGCAGGAACCTATGTTCTTCTTCGTGTCCTACCCATTCTTTGTACCATCATCAACTGAAATTTTATATATCCATTTCTGTATCTCCATATCCATTTTGCTCACCATAAACAGAGACCTATATTCCACCTGCTGATACAGAAAGTATTCAAAACATCACTAGTGAAAACAAAGTACTGTTGTGTGAGATGTTTGTTTTCATTTCACAATCTATCCCTCTACAGAGGGGTGACAAAGACCTCCCTGGAGGAGGGGGGATGTTACTCCTACTTCCCAAGTTCTCCCCTTGCTTCCAAAGTGTGCCAGAGGAAGAACAGCATCCACATCTCAAGCAAGCAGCCTAGAAAAAAAAAAGACAAGGAGCACCCAGTCACAGAGTCCATGACTTGGGCACTTTTTTTGTTTCAGTTTGCATTTTGGCAAAACAAATTCGAAGGAGGATTCTAAATTAGCTAGAATAATCTTCCTCCTGTAGCTTGCCAAATGCCAGGGACACTTCTCTCTTCTGTTGAAAGCCTTTGTAAAGCAAAGTGTTGTTTGTTAACCCACAGGGAATTTCCACAGCTTCCTTTCCTTACGTATCAAGTGGTGAGCTCTTGGCAGCTGACCAGAAAGGCAGTACCTTTTCTCTACCTCATTATCTCTTGGAAAAGTTTGCTCCTGATCTCTGCTGCAGACACACTCTTTCTCGTACTGAAGTGTCTCAGGTGGCCCTGTTGTAGGGAGGTTAATTCCCTAAACCCATTTGGTGAGATTGCAGAAAACTCTCTAGTGCTACACGAGGCACAGAGTTGGAGAGGCCTAAATCAGCTATTGGGATCTTGGAGAGGCCTAAAGGAGTTTTCTGCATGGTCTTTTCAATTCCTAACCTCTTTTCTGTGGCAGCTTCTCTGCCAAGTTTCTTGCAGTAGTGCCCTATAGGCTCTACAGACCACTAGACCAAGGAAATAAGCTGATGCCAGGAAAGGGAGGTAAGAGAGGACATGTGGGAAGCACCAAGCAATTCAGTGTTCCACATCGCCTCAGTTCTGCTCTGCAAACTCTCCATCCAACTAAGTCAGAAAATATTGGCAAATCCCACTGAAATATCAAAGCAGAGGAAGAAAACAATCATTCCCTTCCTACCTCAGGCGAGACACAGAGAAAACTCCACCAAGTTCATTCTCAGCAGTAGCAGTTATCAAATGATGTCTCAGCTCTCCCTGTGGCCTTCCCTTACCTCCTCCTCAAAAATTTTGTATTTCTATAGCCACTTGCATTTTTTATCCCAAGTCATACTGCTTGAAAATGGTAAATTATGCAGTCTGTACTGTGAAGGTGCCCAGCCCACCTCCCACAGCACTCTCATGTGGGAAGCATGGGTGATAGGAGTGGCCAAGGAGAAAGTTAGTGGGATGGGAAGTGGCTGGAAAACTGGACCAATGGCCCAGCACGTGCTGGCAGCTGCTGCTAACCCATGGCTGAACCCAGGATTAACATCTCTCAACATTTTCAAACAGGATGAAGACACAGACTGCATCCTCAGCCACTTGGAAGATAGATGCCAGTACCCTTGGGAATTGGCTGACATGACAAATGAGAGAAGCTCGATGCACAGACCTGGAGGAAATTAAGGGTTGAGCCAACAAAACTCTCAGGAGGCTCAGTAAGCAGATGCTGAAAGTTAATATTGACCTTTCCAGAAAGGACATGGCAGGTAGAGTGATGCCATGGCTGGAACACTGGGCTCTTCTTTGGCTCTGAGGAGAAGCCTGAGGAGGTCGAGTAGATGGCCACCAGAAGAAAAAATGTTGAATGATAAAATGTTGGAGCATCTGTGATTGTTTAGTGAGGTGAAAGAGTGGCCAAGGGACAGGACAATCTAAGAGCAAGCTACAGTTACTGGGAGGGTAGCTACACAGATGGCACTGCTCACATGGTGCAATCTCTGCCCTTCAATGTTTTCAACAAAGTGAAAAAAAAAACTGACTTTGGCCAAATACCAATATGGAAAGGATATTGAAGAATGCAGAGGAGGAGATATATATAGCATATCTTTCATTCCAGCTGGCTGCTCTAAAAAGAAGTATTTTCTCTAAAATATATATATTGAAAGGGTATATTTCCTTATACCCTATATTTCCTTATACCCTATATTTCCTTATATCTGATTATTTTAAATATGAAAGTTATTTATTTTTCCTTTCCAAGGATGGATCTGTGTAGAAATATCCTTCTAAAATCCAAGGGAATTGGTGCTGAAGAACAGATTAAAAAGCAAATTCTTCTGAAGATCTGAGCTAGAAGAAGTTAAGATTTAGACCATAGCAGGGAAAAGTCAAATTTCAAATCTACTCAAAATTTTAACAGAAGTTTACCTGTGAATCTGAAAAGGAAAGAAACCCTCCATGATTCCATCGTCCCCTGAAAGTATGAGCAGAAAATAATTTCAGGGAGAGAAGCAGTGTATGGAATATGGTGTTATATGTATTTTATAGGGTAAATATAATCCTAATGCCAGGCAATACCTGCCACCTAACAGCAGTGGTCTGGAGCAGAACACATCTGGCTGCAGCTAATGAGCTGCTTTGTAGCCTTCTTCAATGTTAATAGCACTGTGCAAAGGTGACAGTGGGAGGCTGCTTCCCTTCATAAAGCATTACAGAGAATTCTCTTTTGTAGAGCAATGTCACTGATGTTCCAGATTTGATGCATTATAACAGTGATTGTTGTTGGAAAAAAAAAAAAAATTAACTCCCAAAGCCCCTGTAATGCCTGTTGCTAAAAAATGTTTGCACTGAAAAAAAAAAAAAAAAAACAAACCCCAAACAACTGTATCTGAAAAAGAATCTTGAAAGGTTCCTATAAAAATGGAGACATTTCCTCTTTTTGGAAGGTGGAAAGGACAGACTTCTGCCAACAAAAGAAAACTGGTTTTCCTGCAATTGAAACTTCCCACTGTACAAGTGGGAGACATTAATCTCGGGGTAAATAAGTGAATCTCTGTATAAATGACAGTTCCCAAAGAGATCTGCTGAAGGTAAAAAATGAACCTGGGGCACTGCCTGCCATAGCTAAGTGGACAAATGGACTCACTCTTAAAACAAGATGTTTGTTTCGTTGGTTTTCCCCTCCAGTTCAACTGAATCAGAGCACTCAACTGAAATGCAGCTTCTCAAATGAGAAACCATCTTAAAATAACTTCTGTCAGCCTCAGCTGACCTAAACAATTTGTCTTTGTGTTTAGATGGATACTCATGACCAAAGTCTCTGACTTTTCCAAGGAATAGTATGCCAGATATTTTCTTTGCTGGCTGGCCTGAAGAAAGTAGAATCATTTTATTTTCAAGGCCAGAGAGATTACTATTAAAAAGCATTTGTGGGAAAGCTTGGTCTCACAGATGCATTTTGCATTTTTTCAGAAATAAGCAGAAGTCACCTTGTATTGACTCTCTGGACAACATAAAAGCTTCTAGCCACTGGCCCTTAGCTCAGTTCACAGTAGTAGATAGCTGTGAGAATCTTATGGATGAATATGGAATCCTTTGGGGGATTTGTGTGTGATAGGTTCTGCCAATTATATCATCAGGATTTAAAAAAAAAAAAAAAAAAAAGAACACACAATGACCACAACATACACTGCATGACCCTTCTTCACAGGCCAGAACTCCAATTTGCCATGAAAATCATCCTGATATTTCCATGAGGAAAAAAAGCAAGAGAAATGATGCCACCCAAGTCCTTCCTTCCCAACCATTAACTGTAGCTTGCAAGCAAAGTAATTTTTAAGAGACTCACACCTCTGTTTTCTCAGGCAGATTCAGAGTAGAGTTACAAGCACTGCTCTTGGTAGCTTGGTCAGGTAGTTACACCTCTCCCCTCCAGGGTCACTGAAGAACAGTCACTTGGTTTCAGCTGTTCAGAAGCAAAACTTAACCTGTGCTTGTTCAAGCTACCACTTACAGGTAACACTGTGATTTTGCATATATGGTTTGAAATCAATGCATGAAAGGGTAATTAATTTATTACAAAGGGGGCTATTTTTATAGGCTGGAGTAATGGCTGAAAGCTTAAAGGTTTTTCTGCTTTAAAGAATAATATTAATTTTTTTTTTTTTTTAAGATCAAAAGGAGATTGAAGGAATGATTTCTATAAGAAGCTGTAGTCTTCTGAAGCAATGTCATTTACTTTTAGCAGTGATGTGATTTCCTTTGGCTCTAAATGTGCTGAACCTCAATCAGGATGCAGAGCAGTCACTTAAAGGGGGACTTCAAAAAGCACTGAAAAAGGGAAACCTGCGTAAAAGTTCACAGTAATTTCTGCATACAGTTCTGAAAAGGAAAGGGCTTTGTAACATGAGTTCTCAATTTGCAATTTAAGGTGCACTGTTCATCTAAGATGCTTTTCTTAAGACTGCTTTTTGCTTTAGGATTCAGACAGACAAAAATTAGCCTTTGAATGTTTTGTCTTTTTAAAATTCTTTTTCTTCTTACATTTCAGAAGCTTGAAAGCCTTTAAAATGGGGACTTCTTTACATACCTCTTTGGACAAAGAGAATAGCACCTAACTGTATCATTTTCCACACTTTTAATGTGAAATGTTAGAAAAGTAACTCACCTCAGTGGATAAGAATGACTAATCCTTCAAAAATATGGATAAAGAAAACTGAGAATACCTAGAATGAGGCTCCAAAAGAAAGCATATCCTATCTTAACACAGTTTTAATCTTTTAATACATTTCAAATATCTTTTCAATTATGAAAAAATATGGAGTGTCATTCTAATAAAGTACTGAGAAAGCATCCAGGAGACATAGGCAGCCTAATACAAACTGTATAGAAACACAGCCTTGTGACTTTGGTATAAATATATGGCACATATAAAAGTGTATAAATACACTGCTTTTAATTTTTTTGTTGTTGTTGAAGGTTACAATTTTCCCCTCTGCTGTATTTTAAAACAAACATAACATCTTGCTCAACAGAATGTAATGTTAATAGGCAGTTCCCATAGCAATGACAGAGACACACAGAGGAAAAAGCAGAAATGAAAAAGATTGAGTGGGAAGGGGAAGCACCTAGGAGCAAGTGCCTTTGGCAAAATATTGACAGATGTAATGAAGAAGTACCAGCAGAGGCTGTTAAAACAGTAGCTCATAGTCCTGCTGAACACTGAAATAGTGGGTCTTACAAAATGAATTAATAGAAGACAAGACAGTCACAGGTTCCAGAAATGACAAGTTGTCAGAGCCTTCTCCTAAAGCCAGATCCCATGCTTGTAAGAGCTATAACTCAATTCAGAGGGCAAGAAACCATAAAGAATCAACAATGTAATTTATATGCTAGCAGCCAAGGAGACACCACAGCAGGTATCACTGAGGCAGGAGAGAGGAGAAAGACAATGTTGATGAGAGCAGCAGCCCAGGAAACCAAACTGGTTTTGTAACAGAGAACAGACTGGGGAAAAGGTAGCAAGGCATCAGGCCAAAACAGGAACTAAATTTCCAACGGGAGACAGGAATGCAGCAGGTGTGACAAAAATAATATTTTTTTGAACAGCATTTAGGTCACCAAGAACAACCCATGGTGGGATTCAATCATCAGATAATGATCTCCTGGGAAATAATGCCATTAGCACAGAGCAGAGGGATGACTCTAAATAGCCAAAATATTACCCACCAGGCTGCTCTGGTGCAGAAGGGGACTTCCTCTTTGGCAGCCTCTTTCTGTCTCATTTCCCATCTCTATAACCAGAATTATGATCCTGCTGTGTCCTGCACATGAGGAAACAATCCCAAGCAGAATTGCAGTCCCTTGCTGGGACAGAAGGGAGCTTCTAGCAGCAGCTACAAATATCTGTTTCATCATTACTGCCCCAATCACTGCTCATCTATTATCCCACAACCCTGACTCCAGCATTTAGAGCACACCTGATAAAAAGATTGATCTAAAATATAAGTAACCTCTCTGCTGAGTGCCAAGTACTTGATAAACTATTTAAAAGCAGACTCAATATCCTAAGGACAGAGATAAAGCAGGATTGCTATGTTTCTGCTGTGAGCACTCTTTGGGCACTCCATGGCTGTTGTTTAAGTGTGAGATTATTTTCAAGGCTTGTCATGTTTTGGGGGCATCTGTCAAATTCTGCTCCCCACACATGTTAGGGAATGAGGTGCTCCACAATGCTGCAGAGGGGCTGGCTGGCTCTGATGCAGGTCACCTAACACCAGTGAGGATAAAAGTATGAAAAAGTCCTGTCATAACCACCTAAAATGCACATCCAAGCTTTTCTACTCTTCCCAGCACAGTGCCTAAATTCCAAATGGCAAGTTCTGAAATGAGCCCAGCACCTCCCTGATGTCCTCCACGTTCTAGTTCTGGAATGTCCTTCTTTGATTATTTTATACTGAAATATTTTATACTTTATTATTATCTTATACTGAAAAAAACACCAGCAACAGTAAAGGAGGACATTACACACAGCTCCTTGGTTGGTTAAATACATAACTTTTTAAAATGTATTTTTAAATACAGAACTTTTTAAACATAACTTTAAGCTTTAACAAGCTGCTTCTGACTCTGAATAAAGAGGAGAGACCCTTATTTTGAGTGGGTTTGGAAAAGAAAAAGGACTGTGATGCAAAAGTTCTATGTTATCACTGGCTTTCTGAGAGATGGCTTGCATCATACATTTAAAACATACACTAACATGCATCAAAATCTACTCTGCAGTTATAAACTTTTTGCTAAGTGATTTTGACTGGTTCTCATTCATTTGAGAAGTGTTTAGTCAACTAAGCATAAATGAAAATGTAGGAAAAATGAGAATAAAGCTAATTTAGATTTCGTGATCTAAATGCTCAAGAAATAAGCTAGAAGCATCACTATGCATGAGAGAAACCAAATATAGAAAGAAAAGAAAGAACTACACTACCAGACAGAAAACATGGGGAAAAACCCAAAACAAAGAAAGACTGGTAAATATCAACTCTGTGCATACATCCATTTTGGGAAAAAAGGTTTTATGTCCATACCAAAGGACCTAGTTCCAGCTAAACACACTGCTAATGCCAACAGCCCTGGACTATCATTATTGTATGAGCTTTAAATAAACTGAGGTACAAGCAAACCATGATGGAAAGTTCTAAATCTTGACTGATTTTCTGCCTCTGTTGTTAATCCTTAAAAATCAGGTGTCAGTACTGAATCCAATCAGCATTATGTATCTCAAGCCACTGAATGAACTTCCTTCTCTAACAAGGGTAGCTTGCAAGAAGTAGAATTTACAGTAACTGAGGTCAGTGATGACAAGAAGAATTTTTCTCCTCTTGTCTCACTGAAATGGAAACAAAAACATGGCATAAAAAAAACCCCAAACCCATAACTGCTTTTTCTCTGTTTCCTCTTCCATAGCAAGGGATGTAAAGACTCCTGTTCCTTTATCTTTCATTTTTATTTTGCTGGTCTTTTGCTTGTACAGTTCAAGCTTCTTTCCTGCATAGGTCAGACACAGCAGTTGTGGAGGAAGACAGAAGGAAAACAAACAAAGAAAATTTAAATAAAAATTCAATCTTGCAGATAAACCTTCAAATATGGTACTGTGCAAAAAATAGCACATTCCTAAGGCTCTCATCTGTGAGTGTCATATGTGACCACTGGTAAGAAATAGGATAATCTGTCTTGTTTCTCTTAAAATATAGACATTAAATAGGATCTAACCATACAGGTTGCATGGAAACTTGGAAAAATCTTATTAACTGAGTTGTCTGTTGTTTTGCATTATAAGGAAACATTCCTTTCTGCTTTTCTTAACCTGACCTTTTGTTAATGACTATTTTATTTTGGCAAGCTAATATCAAAACAGAGCAATGTCATGATCCCTAAAAATAGATTAATTAAATTCTCTAATGATGTCCAACAAAAAACAGTGTCAGTCTTACACAAACAACAGCTCAAACAAGCTGTTGAACTTAGTTAACATTGTTTCCATGCATCTGAAACACAGCTTTTCAGCATGAAAATTCATCTCTGAGTTTGCTTAGGAGCTTAAGAGAGGGAAAGGTGAAAGCTTCCCAGATTTTATCAAAACTCTCTGCTAAATTTGTCGAAACCAGAGGTTTTAAGCACATGAGTTCTTGAAATACAGATGTAAGCCTCAGAACACATGGGTGCCCAGTGACCCAGCCAAACCTAAATCTCCAAGGCTGTGAAGAATTTCCACTCAAGATGATTGCTTTAAAAAGAAAGCTGAAAGTGAAGGAGTATTTCAATGCCCATTTTAACGTGTCTTTGCTCTGAAAAGGAAGAAAATCCCACAACTACATTCCCATTTGTAACATCCTTTTACATATCAACCATGATCTGTAATGATTGCAGTACGAGTGATAACAATTGCCCTGACACCTGAATAGCTTAACAAGAAAAGGCAATTTTAGGTTGCAGCAGAACACTGCTTTCCTTTCTTTGAAGGTGAATAATAAATTTGAAATTACTCTAATTTTCTTTGAAAAGTGTAGACATTTGATGGAAATGTTAATAAAGAGTATCATGTTGGGTTTTGGAGCTCTAGAAAAGAGAAATGTAAATAGAGCACAAAATTGGGCTAGCTCTACTGACAGGAAACCCAGAGAAGGAGCTGCAAGAAATCAGTAGGATGTAATGCTATCATCTAGATACAGTTTTCTGGGACACTGAGGCAGAGAAAGAGAGAAGTGTTAATTTATTCTTTATGCTCAACAAAGTCACTGCCATTTGTCAGTGTATGGCCTAAATTCCCTTCCATTTTTTGCAGCCTGTTGCAAGATACAGAATTAATTTGGGGTTGCAGTTTACTTTATGGCTGTTGGGTGAATACCAGCTGGATATAACATATTTTCCAAGCAACATCAAGGCTGCAATGTGCATTACTGTAATAATTAGTAGTTGGTAAGGCAATAGGTAGGGGTCAACCAGTTTTGCATTGATGGAGTGTTGTACAAAGCACTGGGGATAACACTGACATTTGGGACATGCTGCTGCAACACTCAAAACTGTGGTTCTAATGTGCATCTGCTTCCTTTGAAAATAAATAAATAGGGACACAGAAATAATATGGACACTGAGTATAAAAAACCCAGTGATGCTAAAGAGGACAGTGGCTGCAGCACTGGGAATTTTTTCTAATTTTTTCTGGAATTCCCACTACTGCTACAATTTTAGAAAGACATTCATGAAAAGGTAATGCTTGTTTGTCCCCAAAAATTACCTGCCCCCTCCCCCCCTTTTTTTTTTTTTCATGGTTATTGTGATGTAAATAAGTTACTTGGTTTTTTAATATTAGTTTTCCAGGCTTGCAATTAGCTGAGCTCTATGGCTCCAATCACCTTAGCAGTGTCATTTTTTTGACAAAGTGCAGTAGAAGTTACACTGATGAAAGAGAGTCAACCACATTAAAAGTGGACAATCTGGTCCTAGCTGTGACAGGTTTCAGCATGCCATGCAGAATAAAAATAATTGAAGTAGAAACAGATCTATTTTTTTCCTTCCAAACCTTGGAGATGTCCGATAGATCTTTTAGCTTAAAAAAAATATATATATACAGGAGAAAAATAAACTGTCAATTATAGTGTCATCTGTCTCTGTCAATTATAAACATCTTTGCCATGCATTGCTACAAACAGCTGTGCAAGATCAATCCCTTCATCCAGGACTCCAAGGCCAATTAAAGAATCTTGTGGAAGGATGAAGGTTTTTTGCTTTTTTTCTTAAAGCAATTATATCAGGTGTTCAAAACCATGTGTGTATGTATTAGGAGACTAAAGAGAAGTAGCACATTTCTATGGCATTCTTCAGCACAAACTACTTGTTTCTCTGTGCCTCTTTAGCCATAATTTAGTCTCTACTTCAGAATAAATTTTCAGCTAATAGTCCCCTAACAGCAGATTACCTATGATATAGAAATATTTTGCAGATTGTAATAAAAAAAAAAGAAGTTTCTGATTTTATGTGAGAGGAAAAGATGTCAATTTCTATTCTAATTAAAATAATGTGCCTCTTGCTCCTGAGATACAAACTTTTAGCCAGTCTGTTTCTTAACCCATGTCTATAAAGGTGACTTGGGAATTCAGAGGCCTGAATTTCAGATCTTTGAACTGAAAGGATCTGGTTTTCAGAAACTGCTCTGGATCTCCTCACTGAAAAGCAGTTTTGCAGTAACAGAAATAAAGGAAGTTATCAGACCTCTCGAGATCAACTGTTTGATGCAGCTGGTGGAATTTCTGTGATAGGAATATGTCCAGTAGATACTCCTGTTCTACAGCTAGAATAGCAGAAGGGTAAAATATCCATCATGGTGAGGCTGAGGAAAAGGAATGGAGGATCTAGTTGGTGCTAAAAGTAAGTATTTGCAAACCAAACACTCAAAAAAACATAAGCCAAGAGTGTTAAATGAAGTAGCTTAGAAGATGGATAAACCACTAATTATACTTCTAAACAGATCTTGGAAAAATAAACCATTCCAAAGACTGCCTTGTCCTGCCAGCATCATCCCAATATATTCAATTTACAAAAGAGATGACCCTAGGGAATTACAGGCAGCTCAGCCTGATGACTTCCTGTATAAATTAGTGGAAGTACTACCATATCCCAAGTTCCAGAAGGTAAAGGAATTTTCACTTAATTAACCAGATAACTGGATAGAATGCATCTGAGGTGTATGGAACAGAGAGGAAAAGAGAAGGTAAAGAGGGATGAACTGCTGACTTGGTCTTTCAGGTTAAGAAAGCTTGTTGAGATAACTTCTCAACACAGGATTTCTGTGGGTGGTAAGTTTATATAGGTCCAAAAAAATCACTGGGCAAATTCAGAGAAGAAAGTCAGGAAACTCGGATATAGAAATGGTATTTTTAGCTCTTGAAGCTCTACATTTCTGAAAATGTGCAGAGTATTCCAGAAAAATATTGCTATTTGCCTTCTGTAATGCATTCCTCAGCATAAGGTATTTGATTTTTGCTCAGACATAAGTTAATGAGCTTTGATATGGTCTTTTGCATAATTCTCTGGCAATCAAAACCATGTTGTAAATTATTGTAATCTAATTAAAGCCAGAAAAATACAGATGACACCTAACAGTTAAAAAATTACACAGTGAATAGAAGGCAAAGGCAGAGTATTGATAAATTTTCATAAAGGAATGTTTAGTACAGGGGGAAAAAGGAAAATGCTTCTGTTTAAAGGAAAAATGAGGAAAAGGAAAAAAATATTCCTCTGTATAAAGGAAAAAAAAAAAAAAGAAAAAAAGAAAAAAGCATACACAAACAAGAGGAGCAGCAACAGAGGAAGAGTACTGTAATATGCAGCCTTAGAAGGATGACTACATTTAAAAATACATTTTTCAACTTTTCTTTCCTCCTTCCTTTTTTCTTTCTTCTCCTTCTCTTTTCTGTCTCAGAATTTAACACTCTTATTGTCTTGGATAAAGCTTTTATGTAGGGATGCTAGATTTTACCTGGCTGGAAGGGAGGTCTTGTTCTGCCTGAAGAACAATATATTGTCCAAAGCTGGAAGCAGGTTACTGAAAAGAATTACTTACTATACTAAGTTTTTTTTTTAATTACTATAGAAACAGGTAGATAACTGAGAGATCCAGTTATCTGAACGATCAGGGGATTTTCCTTTATCCATATATAAACACCAGCTACCAGATTTGGTGTAATGAAGAAATTTCTCCCAAAATAACGTGTTCAAAGAGAAGCATAACTTGGAGGTTCAGCATTTCCTCTGCAGATTTTACTTACATTTTCCTGCCAAGATGGATGTCTCGATGCCACTAAAATCTCTGTGGTCTTTGCTGTCTGAGTTTACTGTCTGAAGGAAAGAAGTGGTTTAGTCTAATTAGGATCTCTGGGCTTCATGTAGTGTGAGCCATAATGGCCTGTGATATGAAAGAGATTGCATCAGATTAAATAATCCCTTCTGATCCTAAACTCCATGAAATTATAAAAATTCAGTTAACAGTGATGTGTATCAATAGCTTGTGTTTCTGAGACATAGCTCCCTGGTTTCATCTTAGTTCTGCAGTGTCAGTTTTACTGAGTTTGAACTGTAGCAGCTTGCTTTGATACTCTGGCCTTGTTTTAAATAGCTTCAGAGGAATTTGGTAAAAGACTGTAGATGGAGTGACATGAAACCAGCTCAGATTCAGCCAAATAATAATAAAAAGGAATGATGTAATTCTTTATTCTCTTAGAGGACTGATCTTAGCAGAGTGTTTAGATTTGGAAGCCCTGTGTAGCAGCTTCAGGCCATGTGGGTAGCTGGGGATTTTTGTGTTTTGCTTTTCTTAAAGCTCCTACTGTGACAAATTAGAAAGCTGGAATTATTTCAGAAACATGCACAGAAATGCAAAGTAATAGGTAGCACTTACAAATAGTGAAGCCTTTGGAGCTGAACACCTTTTAAATGCATGTCACCAGAATGCTTAATCAGATATTTAGATTTAGGGATATGTGACTTGATCTATTATTTGAGTTGAAGGCAGAAATCACAAGAAAGGCCTATGAAAAATATCAGACCTTTTTTATAATTCTTGGATGCAATATACTGCAGGTAGTCATGTTTCTCTGTTTAGTTTCTTTATATAAAAAAGGTAAAATTTTAATTTCTCTGAGTTTTTCACTCCACATGCTTTGATAAAGCTCATTATTGAGGCTTTACAAATAACCCTCTGCACAAAAGGATTTTTTGATACTGTAGTATCAAACCTATGCAGTTCCCATAATCTAAGAATTGCAGTTCTATATTGCAGAGAAATGCAGCTAGAAGATTTGGAAAGTCAAACAGATTCAGAGTAACTCTACATTGCCTAAGTACCTAACTGACTGTAACATATGCAGGGCAGTGGGAGAATGGGAAGGATTGCTGCCCTATTTCAAAGTAGATGATTCACCAATTTCTTCAGGTGTATTTTCACAGAAAGCTTTTGAATGTAACTCCTGAAGCTCTTTTGGAGGGAAAAAAAAAAAAATTAAATGTACTGGGGGAAGGGATTTAAAAAAAGGTCAAAGAGAAAGCAATTACTGAGGACTAAAAGCATGTTTGGCTGCTTGAGAGGACACTGATATAAAGTTCTGCAAATCTCCTGCTACACACCTCAAAACATCAGTAAATCAGATGAGTAGATTTAACTTGCTTGGTAACCTGAACTTGAGATTTCTTCTCTTCCAAACAACCTGGGGATTCTTTACTTCCCTTTCTCACTCCTTCTGCCTTTCCTTCTCCCCCTCCCAAGGGATTTCCACAGCAGTCCCATGTGCTAGGGAGTTTTACCTGTCTGGGTGAGGATATTCTCTCCGAGGATTCTTTGGGAATAGCTGATAGGCAAGTTGCTCACAATCCATTCTAAATCAGCAGTGGGCAGGAGACCCAACTGTTTAGCTCCTGTACAACCCCATTCCACACCAGGAGATAAAAGACCTTTTTTCTTTCTCTCCCAGAAAAAGAAAAGCTCAGTTAATTTTTGTCATTCTTTAGCATTCTCTCTCTTCTACTGTTTCTGCAAGGGATTAAAAATCCCCGCAGCACTCCTTTTTTTCTCTGCTATATCTCTTGGCAGAATGAAAGACATCAGTGCTCCCTACAGGCTCTAGACCTGAGTTTCCCAAGTTTAAGAGAAGTGTTCCTGTCTCCTTGATTATTTGGCTTGGTTAAAGACATGATTTGCAGGTCCCAGCTGTAGTGATAAAGCTAATCTTCTGTGTCCCAGATCAGTCAAGGATCTTACGTTAAGAGAAGCTCAACATAAAACCACACAATCCTAATAAACTTCAGTTATGGATCCATGAAGTTACCAAAACCCTAGTTGTGTCTGTGATGAGTATTACATACACACCCTGTGCTTTGGAGTCTCTGGTGCTTTCTCTACAGGATCTTGGGGAAATGATTGGTGTTGCTGGGATGAATTGTTTCAATTAGGAAACCCTCTTTAATCACTTCCAATGCTAAGAGGCTGCTGTTCCAAAAGAAGAAACTACAGAAGAGATGTGATTTGCAACTGCAGTTATCCGTTAGTCAGGCAACAAGCTCATCAATGGTAATAAGCAAACAGGAACTAGAGAGCAGGGGAAAAAAACCACACAAATGAGAAGTGAGGACATAAGTAACTTCTTGAAGAGCAGTAGAAGAACTGCAGGAAAGCTCCTAATTAGCCAGGAGATTGCAGTGAGTCCTAAGAAAACTCAGTGTATGAGAGCACCCTTAAAGAATAAACAGAGTAATTCACTCATTTTTCTAATAAAATGACAAAATATCTTTGAAATATTAACGTGATTAAAAGCCTTAAAGTTAACCAAAATTACAATGACTTCAAAAAATTTAATGGATAAAGATATTGAAAGCAGAAAGCACTGAAACTGTATCAGTCATGTTCTTTCTATCCTTTTGTTCCACCTTTTATATATAACCACAACATCACTTTAATGGAAAATGCATGGTTTTATCAAAAGTGCTCATTAAAATTAAATTGAGATTAAAACATAGACTGTGGGGAAAAAAAAGAGAGATTTCCTTCAGCCTCTGGATCTTTTAGCATCTTTTGAGACTCTTCTTTCAATATGGGGAAAACAAGGGGAAGAAAAGTCAGAAATAAAATCCCAAAGATTCTGAATGTGTGTGCCTTTGGAAGTCAGTTTAAAGCACTCTTTAGAAAACCTGGAGTATCATGAGCACCTGAGGACAAGCCATGGAGGCAATGTCTGTTGTTTCTAGGTGACCCACCTGACTTTACCAAAAACTCTTTAATGGAAGCAAACCTGAGGAACATAACTTATATTTTATATTGAGTATATATACATATTGATATATATATACTTCTTGAATTTGTTTTGTGACCCATTAAGGCCACCTGCTAACAGCAAAATTATTCTTAGGATCCTCAGATTCAAGATTTTAAAAACATTACTAAGCATCTCAGTGGCTAATTCTTTTTCCTTCGGTGATGTGAGACAGAGAACACCAAAAAATGTGTCTGACAGAAACAGTGGCTCTCCAGAAATTAGGCATTTTATAGACCATGCCATGCATGACCATGCCATGGATGAAAGGGAGCTCTTTGTACTGACAGCTCAGCATACAGCACTGGGAAAGGCTGCTTCACCTTCTGCAGCTATCAGACATGAGACATGTCATTTTTATTATGACCAATAAAACCTATTTCTAGTCCATTGCAGATGGGCTCTATTTAATGGTCACTTTCCTAATGCCATCATCTTTGCTGCTACTGTGTAAAGTGTAATGATAATTCCATTGCAGAGCACAGCACTGCTGCATGCAGATCAGATTATCTGGGTCAATTTAAAACTTATTACTGGGTCGATTAAATTGGCCTAAGGCACCACTGATTTAAAATCAATCTCCATATTCTTTTATTATACTGCAGACCATATATCAATTTTAATACAGAATAAAACAAAAATTCTGGGTAAACCATATGTAAAGGATTGATCACAGGCTTATGAAGCTGTCACATTGGACATTAGTTTGGTTTTTATTCTTTTTTTTTGTATGTTAGGGTTTTTTTTTTTATTTGTGGTTTTTTTTTGGTGTGTTGTTGGTTTTTTTAATTATATATGTTTGTGCACTTATTAAACTGATGTGCTGCATGACAAAACTCTGCATAATAGAATGGTCACTAAGCAGACCCACAGATAAAAAAATTCATTTCTTGTAAAATAGAGATGTTCAGCATGCTGAAGCAAATGGGTATCAAGAGAGAGCAGAATCATACACACGTTTTGAGCAAGGCACACAAAATTTCTGCTAACCAGAGACTGTAAGCTATTGTCTTTGAAAAAGTATGGTCTACTCACCAATGATGGCAAAAATGTCAGATGCTACCTGCCTTTCACTTCATGAAAAAAAAAAAAAAAAAAAGAAGAAAAAAAAGAAAAAAAAAAGAAAAAAAGAAGAAAAAAAAGAAAAAAAAGAAAAAAAAGAAAAAAAGAAAAAAAAAAGAAGAAGAAAAAAAAGAAAAAAAAAAGAAAAAAAAAAAAAGAAGAAAAAAAAGAAAAAAAAAGAAAAAAAAAAAAAAAAAAAAAAAAAAAAAAAAAGACTGGTTCTGTGGCTGCCTGTGTATTATTAATAAAAAACCAGATATTTGTTCAAGTTATTTCTTTAAATTCTCTATCATTCTCAGGCCCAAGCCTTCTAAAATCAGATCTTTCTTCCTACCCTCACTCAAACACTTTTTTTACTTTTCAAATACCAGTCTGCCTTAGACGTCCTTTGGACACTCATTAATTGAAATGCAACATAGCCAGAACCAGTTTTTCATCCCCCTAAGCCCTTGCTATCCATTTTTCTATACAAACACACTGTCATATCTCCCATCTTTCAGAGACACAGCCTGAACTTAATCTTTGATTTAGCCATCTGTTTTCACCCAAACATCTCACTCATCAATAATTTGCCACTGCTCTCAACTTGCAGTGTTCTTCCAGCCACCAATTTTAACTTGTCCAAATGCAATTTTCACTGCTGCTTTTGGGGCCTTTCAAGACCCTTTTATAGGCTTCTATTAGGATAATTTAATGATTCATCTTTTTTTTTAAAGTGGATTTTCATTGTCACCAAAGGACCACCAGCTCTGTCTCACTACATCCAGCACCCTTAACATTCTTCTTTATTTATGCAGACCCCTCACAAATTAATTCGCAGTTTCCTTTTTAATTTTGAATGTTTTCTATAACCTTTACTAGTCTCAGGAAGGCTTTTGTTACTAGCAACCTTATGCTTATTCCTAGGCCAGTCCCATATGGGAGAAACCTTAATAAAGTCCACATTATGTCCCTCCAAATTACCTTTAAATTCTTCATCTGCTGCACCATCTTCAAAATCCTCCCAGCTGATAAGAAACAAAATAATTCACCTAGAACAGCTAGCTTATCAGAACTGAACCACTCCATTATTACAGATACCTTAATCTTCTGCCTCCTCAGCTGCTCTGTCTCAATATTTTGTTTATAAACTCACTGAAGTGGAAACTATCATTTACTGTAACTATATAGCACAGAGTCTCAATGAGCTTGAAGATCTCTGGGTGCCTCACCAATGCAACTAATAAACACAGAATAAATGAGACCTACCTGGAAGCACAGTAACAGGTCATGTAGAAACTTCCCTCCTGATGTCAGAGCAGTGCATTGTCCCTTTAATACAGTTATCTGAAATGTAATAAACTGGAGTTACATTATGCTCCACTGAAGTCCATGCTTGCTGTGAATATTTTATTTCAGTAATACTGTAACTTAGAGAATATCTGTGTATAACATTAACTTTAGAAAATGGCACATATTTTTGTTTCCCTTTGTTCTGAGATGGGTTTATTATTGTATTTACAATAAGCCCAGCACAACAAAATGTTCTGGTCTTCGTCCTTGATTTCAGAAAAGCTATTTCATTTTCTTGCAAGCTTATGAAACTGATAGCTGTGTGTCGATTTCGTAAACTTGATAGAAGTGTTCAGGTAAAGGAGGAGATCAAAGGGAAAGCTGAAAAAAAGTTCTGGCTGGGTGAACATGCAGAACTACACTGACAAGTGTTTCTTCCAGGACACAGAGAGAGATCCAGATGCTCCCCTGGGGATGGGGGAGCCAGGAGCTGAGGAAACCCCTGTGCTGGCCATGCCCTCACCCCTGGGGAACCATCTTACAGGGTGTCACTGTGCCAAGCAGAACACCTTGCTGGCAAGAGGAC
This sequence comes from Florisuga fusca, assembly GCA_038090715.1. Classification (NCBI taxonomy): domain Eukaryota; kingdom Metazoa; phylum Chordata; class Aves; order Apodiformes; family Trochilidae; genus Florisuga; species Florisuga fusca. The sequence continues at coordinate 9,031,498 of JAAWXA010000013.1, forward strand.
CCAAAAACAGCTCCAGAGAGGGCAGTGAACCGAGCCCAGGGTCCCTGTGCTTTGTTTTAGGCCCACCCAGCAACAAAGAACCGAGCAGCCCCTCACTCACCACCCAGCCCACTGGGCCACGGGGAAGAGAAAATGCAAAAAAAATAAACCCCAATCAAGACAGGGAAAGTTCACTCACCCATTCTGGTCTTGGGGAAAAAAATAAATTGATTGAATTTGTCACCAATTAAATCAGAGCAGGACAAGGAGAAACAAAACTGGTTCTTAAAAAAAACTTCCCCAACACCTTTCTCCACAGGCCCAAACCACTTCGCTTCCGTTTTCTCTGTCTCCTCAGCCCCATGGGAGAGGGGAAGGGGGTTGTGGACAAGTTGCTCCTTCTTCCTCAGAGAAAGGATTCCTCACACTCTTTGTCATGATTTAGCAGCTTGGGCAGGCCAAAAATCAGAGGATAGAATTGCTCTCTATTATCCCCCTCCACCTTCCCAGGGGAAGATAAAACGGGAATAAGGATGAGAGACTTAAAAGCTAGAAATGAAAACTGGAACAAATACACAAATATAAATACATCCCAGTCTCAGTGATCACATTGATAGGTACCTGAGGGCCCCTTGCCACAGGGACAACTCAGGAGAGGTCTCCACAGCTCTTCTCAGCACCAGACAGACACGGATTTTGAAAAGCAAATGGTGAGCTGGGGGTAAAGGAGTGCAGCGGAAGAGCAGAGAAGCAAGGAGCGGGCAACAGAGAGCGGGTGACCCCAGTGGAGAATGGTCAGGAAATGGGAGGGAACAGACTCCTCTCTGCTCTGCCCCTCTTCACTCACTCAGGGTCCTAGGACACTCTTCTTTGCTTCCTCGTACTCAAACTTTTCCAACAAGGGGTCCCTCTCATAGGAGAGTCTTTCATGAACCCCTCTGCTATGAGTCCCTCCATCCCTCAGGAACAGACTGAATGGCAGCATGTTTAGGTTGGAAGAGACCTCACAGCTCATCCAGTCCAACCTTTGACCAACACCATAAGCTAACCACTAAACCACGTCCTTAAGGACCGGCTCCAAATGCCTTTTAAATTCCTCCAGGAATGGTGACTCCACCACTGCCCTGGGCCATTCCAATGCCTGACGACCCTCTCAGTGAAAAGATGTTTCCTAACATCCAGCCTGAACCTCCCCTGGTGCAGCTTCCATCCGTTCCCTCTGCTCCTATCACAGTTTCCTAAGGAGCAGAGGCTGTTTCCCTCCTCACCCCAACCTCCCTTGAGGCAGCTGAAGGGAGCCATAAGGTCTCCTCTCAGCCTCTTCTTCTCCAGACCCAACAGCACCAGCTCCCTCAGCCTCACAGGAGCGCTCAGGATGGAGGACTGCTCTGGCCTGGGCTGCCCACAGAGTCACGGCTGCTCTGGGAACTGTCAGCAGGTCCTCCATGGCTGCAGCTCCACATCTGCTCCACCATGTTCCTCCCTGGGCTGGAGGGGGTCAGCCTGACACCTCAGCACAGGCTGCAGAGGAATCTCTGCTGTGGTAACGCCTCCATTTTACTCACCGACCCGGGCATCCCCACTGAGGTGTTGCTCCCCCCTGCCCCTCTCCTTCCCCCTGGCAGGTCTGTCAGCAGTTTCCTTCTCCCCTTCTTGAAAACATAAATCAGAGAAATTTTATCATCATCATGGCTGATAGCACAGAGGCCAGTTTAGCTCTGGGGCAGGGAACGCTTGAGCAGCTCCTCACAGGAGCCATTCTTGTGGGCCCTTCTCTGGCTACCACCGCTCCTTCCCACAGATGCCAAAAACCTGGAGACAGGGCTACACTTTGGCTCCAGAGTCCATCCCTGAGATGGGACCAGAGGCATGCTTCAAGGGATGTTCAAGGAGCTTGACTTGCAGACAGGCTGCCCGTCTCACGGAGTCCATGGTCTCCCCAGCAGACAGGACTGGAGACAAGGACAGGTCCAACTTGGGTTTTGTGGGTTCACCTCAGTCAATAATTAAGCACTATGTTTTTCAAGCCATAAAGCTTTGCTAAAAGCTCTCTAGAGTATCTTGAGGAAGGGATGCAGCTTAAACTTTCAAATCTAGCTCACAATTATTATTTTTCATTTCCTGAAGTATTTGGAGATAACTTGTTTTAAAGAGGTTTCCCTACCTGAGGCTCGACTGCTTTGCTTCTTTTAATTCAATCCAATCACACATCCAAAGCACCCCACCTGGTGGGGTGAGGGAGAGAATCTGAAGAGTAGAAGTGGGAAAACTTGTGGGTTGATATAAAAAGTTAAAGCCACATGTACAGTCAAGGTGAAAGAAAGAAGGCATTCACTCCTTCCCAGTGCTCTCTAGTAAAGAAGGGCTCCATCACATCTAATGGTTCCTTGGGAAAACAGATGCCATCACTCCAAACATTCTCCCCTTCTTTCTTCTTCCCCCAGCTTTATATGCTGAGCCTGACATCATATAGTATAGAATATCCCTTTGGTCATCTCTCCCAGGTGTGTTCCCTCCCAGCTTCTTTCTTGTGCACCCCCAACCTACTCACTGGTGAGGAACAGAAAGGGCTTCGGCTCTGGGTAAGCACTGCTCAGCAACAACTAAATTAATCAATAACTAAAGCCTCCCTGGGCTATCAGCACTGTTTTCAGCACAAATCCAAAACAGCTGCATGAAGGAAATTAATTCTATTCCAGCCCAAACCAGCAGGGGCTCTCAAAAGGGACTCAGGCAGAGAATGAGCTGGTCTTGGGGTCCCAGGTGAGATGCATCAAGGCCATTAAGGCTCAGTGGTGCAATCAGGCCCCACAAGAGCTGCTTGCTTTAATTCTTTACTTTCTTTTTTGCCTCCCTCTTCTTACCAACTGCACATCTCACAAATTAAATAAAGCTTGCTTCATTTCTTCTTTGAATAGCATCACACATACGTAACTATGAACACTTAAAAAGATAAAATGCTGAAGTATGAGGAAAGTGTTCCTCACACTTAAGGGAAATACAATTAAATGATGTATTGTATATACTGAGTTTTCAACCAGCCTCTTAAAGAACTTTTTCTTAAATAGAGCTCCATCTGCCTAAATGTACAAATCAGCACATACAAGACCCTTCTTGCCTTCATATCTTTGGACTTTTGTGCTTACAATTACGAAATCAAAATGCTAATTTACTTGCACAGCTGCATATCACAGAGGAAAAAACTGGATCCTACTAGGAAAGAAAGGTATTTTTTTTCTTTGGATCTGGCTTTTCATCCTTACTCTTTTGCCATCCTTTATTTTATGCATTAATGCTGAGGACACAAATGACCAACACCTCTCTCGGGAGCTGAATTGAAAATAAAATAGTAACAGAAACTTCAGCATTTCAAAGGATGTTCCTGAAACCAGGTAGGTTGCAGAGAAGCATAACAGTGGCCCTTTCCTTGTACTTTTACCTATCTTATTACAATATTTTTAAAATTAATTTCTCTCACTCATGCTCCATGTATTTGTCAGTTGAATTTTCTCAATCATTAAACATTCATTTGCTATTCTGTAATTTATGTTATTCATTTTAGAAGACAGCATACAAGGTTTCTTGCTTGTCTGTTCAAGTAAGGCATAATGGTTTATGCTAACCTCCACAAGTCATACTGGGCTTGTCAGGAACATTTATTATCTGAGTTTAGGAGGTTATCTACACATTTTTCAGTTTTTGATGGCATTCATTAGTTTTCTCTTTTGAACAGGCCAAAAGAGTACAAAAATAGTAAAGAAAAAAAAATGGTACAAAAATATTACAAAACAGAGAACACAATAGAAACTGTGCATTAATTTTAATTGATTTATCAGTTTTTGTGAAATCATGCTGAGTGAAGTTTCCAAGAATGTCATGGGATTCTAATGAAATGCTCTTGCCTCAACACATTATAGTTTCATTGAATTGAAGAGTGACATACACCAAATGTGTGGCACCACTGAATTTTATGGTTACATAAAACCATCTTAAAAGCAGGTGCTCAGTTACTCAATTTATCAGTATCCAATTCATTGGTTGGAAAACATAAATATAACGTTGTGAATTAAAATGCCTGTGAATTAAAAAAACCAAAAAAAACAAAAAGTGTTTTTTTGTCTCAATAAAACAAATATATACAGCTGAAACTGAATGAAACCCAAAGTGTATCACACTGCTTTTCAGTGACATTTATGAGCCTACTGACTAAAAGAACACTTCTAAAAGAAACCAGGCTGCTTTGCCACACGTATCTCATGAACTTTCAATGGGCTTTTTTGAAACTTAGGTTACTACGTTATCACTTTATAAGCAGTATTAATGAAAACTGTCCAGGATTTTCATATATCTCCAGCCTAATACTTGAATGCCTAAGGGCACATTCATAAATCATCAATTTCTAGGTTGATTTGTCATTCTGCTGTTTAATTGAAGCTCAGATTAACCCCAGAACTTCTAAAACATGGACTGTTTTTATTTAGAAGTCTGTGTCTCAAAAGGAAGCTTAAAAATAGGTATCCCAACTACACAACACTGGGTTTATGCCCACAACTTAACAGTTTGTCATCACCAAGTATTGTAATAGTTTTCCTTTGATCAAACAGAGAATTTATGCTAATGACTGCAGAAAGTAGCAGGAAACAGCAAGTGTAGGCTTTCCAGGACACAGTAGCATTTTGGATCCAGGCAGATTTTAGACCAAAGGGAAGGCACAAGTATAATTGGAAACAAAAGTTGTTGATATCTTTCCCTTTATTAAGGAATCCTTCCTCTAGTTACTCAGATCAGTCACTGCTATTTGTAAGAAACTCTCTGATATACAGAAATCCATGTGGAAAACTACTCACTGAAATTATTCTATGGACACTAACAAAAAAGCCCCAAAACCCCAAACAAGGGTCAAACAGTTACAAATACTGAAAAATGCAATCCAAAATATTATGAATACCCATAGAAAAAATCAAACAAACAAAACTTTTCCTGTTTATACAGCAACTGAGCAACCTATGCTCAAGGAGGAAAGACCAAAGATCCTTATGAGCCACTGCTTTTACCAAAGGAGTAATTCATTCCAAGGAAAAATTGCACATAATGGATTGCTATGCTTGGAATGGTATTTATATTTCTCTTCTCTTTGATGTATTTAAAACGTAGTTTAGCTAATTTCACTTTTACTTGATGGGAAGTTCTTCAATGATTTATGGATGCTGACTCTCACACCTTTGAGAAGTAGAAGTACTGCCAAAAGTCTAACTGGTCCCATTCTTAATTTCAGCAGTTTGTTACACATCCTATGCAGAGCATCAAAACAGCTCTACAGCAGATGGAGTAAAAACTATCCTATTGCTCATGGCATTCTATCTGGGAATGTTCAAATATTGTATGATGTAAAAAGCTGAATTCAGTTTTCTTGTTCTGGTAATTGAGTCCTGGACATTGTATGGGGGTGACCAGTTCCAGGAACCCCAAGTAGGAGAACTTTTACTGGTTTCCCTGTGATGGATGCAAATGCATGAGGTCTTCAGTATGTAATAGAAGAGTTCAGTTGGAAGGGACCTACAGTAATGATCCAGTCCAACTGGTTATGTTGGTCAGAAAACTCTTTTTCATAGAGCAATAAGAGATAATAAATAATTTTAAATGAATAAAACCCGCGTAGAGTTAGAACATGTGCAGGACCACCAGTACAAAATGTATTTTTCTTTCAAACCTGCTCATTTTAATGAATTGTAATTACCATCAGAAGTATCTTTGGTTGATCTGTGTATCATCACAGGACTTTGGGAAGTCAGTGGAACCTCATTCCATGGAGCAAGTCCAACGTGAAAGGGCGCTGAGGGTGGGGGGAATTTGCAGGCTTGAAGATCTATAAATAATAAAAAAAATTATTGTTAGATTTACCATTCATTCTGTGATACAAAGACAGTGCATAGCAAGTAAATCTGTCCATTGTATTTAAATATATGTATTATTTAAAAATTAAGGCTGAGACTCACTGTTAAAGGTTCAGTTATCAGAGTTCTGGTTCAGTTATTTGAGCCTCTGAATTTGGAGCCAAGTACATTACCTGAGTGAGAGCAGATGGAGCATGCATAAATAAATGAGAAGTTCTCATTGCTAGGAGTGTAATAGCTACTAGTTCCAATCTTTATTTTTTAAATTAAGTGCAATAGACACTCTCCTCCAGGATCACAAAACCAGGCTGAAAAATGCAGCTGAAATCCACTCAGGTATTCCTTTGTTGAAGTGGTCATTATAAGGCTCAATTCAGGGATCTGGACAAGCAGCACTAAATTTTGGGCTGCATGGGACCACTCAGGTGCAGGATAGGTTCCATAGCTGTAGTGTGTCACAAGGGGCATCAAAGCTCCTCTATACCACGTGAAGTTAAATTACAATTCTATTATGACTTATGCAGACCTTGTACACTATGCCAGTCCTCTGCAGGGAGAATTTAAGCCCATTTGTTACACTTTTACATTATAAAGCTGTTCTATTAGTGAAAAGATTTATTCAGCTCTCCATGTTAGACCCTAATGCCCAACATTTGTAACTGTTCATATTTTTGGTGTACTCAATTACCAATTTGATTATACCAGTGCCCAGCAAACCCCAGCCATTACTTTCAGTAAGCAGTCACAGAACTGACTTTAGATGGGTCTAGGTAAGAAATTAAAAATCATGATGAAGGGATATAAATAAGTTATGTGTAGGCTGAACCTAATTCTGATTTCACTTCCATTGACTGTACACTAATTTCACTACACAGACTTTATAACAGAGTTATGATGATTTACACCACTGCCACTGGCCTATATTTCAAAACCAGATCATAATTGCATATTTCAGTGCTGCCTCTATTTTAAGGGCAATGGTGAAAGGTATAACCTAGAAAGCAGAAGGGATTTTCCTGCTGCTCAGGTATTATGGAGCCTGTGCATAAAACTAAAATGTTAGGACTATAATTTTCTTTGTTAATTTACTTGTTATGTCTAAAGAGGAAAAGAAATCAAGAACAAATTCAAAAGGTAAAACCAGGTGAAAAAGCACTTTATGGTTATGCTTTCAGTAAAAGCAATTAAAACAAATGTTTTAGAGAAAAAACCCTGAAGATTTAAGCAACATAAAAATATTGCTCTTATATTAAAAGATGCTGGCTTGCTTTCATATTCCTCATATCAATATTATGTTATGACAGCTCCATTGAAGATACTTTTCTCACTGAAAGTAATAGAACTCCACAACTCCAGAAGCAAATAGATGGATATTAACTCAAATACCTTATTTTGTGATATTTACTACTGACCTGAGTATTTTAACTTCATAACCCAGGTTCTCAATTTATTTTATTTTTTTTTCAATGTAAAGACCTTCAGACAGTGCAGAAGGATGTGTTGCCAGAAACATAGGAACCTTCTTCAAATGTAAATGCAGAACTCAGCTCCAGCCACTGTTTAGTCTCATTATTTTAATAACTGTGCAGCATTTAATGATGTTGTCAGTAAAAAGGTTGCTTCCATTGGCTCCATCTGGCAAGCCATTTGTCACTTTAATGGACATGCATTCCAAGTCTACTTAAGCCTGTGGCCATGTTTGAATTCATCTGCCTCAGTGGAATATCTAACAAGAGGAATTTTTAAAAATACATAGTTTAATGAACCAGCAAGCTTAGTCTTCAGGGTTAATAGCTACTTACCTAATTAAAATGCTTAGAAACCCCTTTTTTTTTTTTTTTTAAGGTTTTCTATGTTTATTACCTTTTTGCTTTATTTCCCTCCTCTTTTTCTTCCTCCATTAGTTACGTTTGTATAATCAAAAATTATTCTTGTTTTGCAATAACCACAGGACTACATCAGGTTGTGAACCTAATTATCATCCTCTCAAGATCAGTAAATGGACAAAGCCCAGGAATGGGGATCTCTCATGCAGAGTTACAGCCAAGGCCCATAACCTCAGTGGTAATGCCATTCCTTTGGGGAAACTGCATCATCCCTCAATATCTGCCCCCAAATATGACCCAATTCGAGACATATCCATTTGGGTTTATCTTTTTCTTGATTTAGAAGCCTGAGGAGAGAAGGATATATTACTCAAGTAATAGTACATCTAGTACATCTAGTAAATTTAAGTATATTTCATACACATGCATGTTAATAATTTTTTAAGAATAATAGATTACAAGAAGAGCACAGAAAAACCTAGACTAAACATACTCTGTTTTAAAGGAGAGAAAACAGTGTTTAAAAAAAGAAAGTAGGAAAAAAGCAAATATAATAACAAAAAAAACAAAAACAAAAAAAAAGGAAAAGACACTGTTGTAATGACCTGTTTTCATAAAGCTTGTTATTTGCAAGAGGAGTGATACAGAACACTAATTATTTTTATAACATCTATGCCTCAATGGCAGGTAGCTGATCTATGACTCTGCCTGAGACTGCATTCTTGAATAACACTCCAGTTTCCCTCTACAAGTAAATCACATATCTGATGAACGTGTACATGTCCACATAGTTTTAGCACAAATAAATCACTTGCAAATGAATTTTAGTGTGAAAATATAGCTTTATAAAACAAACATTTGCACTAATTGAAATTACATATTAACATATTTTATTCACCATATTTGCCGCTGCTTTTGTTTTACAATTTTTATTTGTTCATTAGCTTCCCAAAGATTAATAAAATTTGTATTTTTTAAAAATTGCAGTGTCCCTGTAATTACCATAGACACAAATTGAACACATTTCTTTGCCTTCATTAAGTCTGTAGCCATATGTGGCTCAGAGGATTAGTAATTAGGCAGTTAATGCATAGTTTACTGTCCCTCTCCAGTCTGCCTCCCACATTTTTTTCCATCCTCTTTATAGTTTCTTGAAATAGCTCTAGCCTTTCATGCTGACATATCCCTTCTTCCCTGTCTGAAGGAATCACCTGCATGGTTTCAGAAAACCCACAAACTTCTAAATCACCACAGAATAACACAAGAAATCAGTTTACTTTGTTTAAAAACTTTCTAATTAAATATTCCTGCACTTAGTAACGAAACCTGTGAGCCCACAAATCATAATGTGGCTATTAACAATTAATGAAGTACAGGAACACTTTTATTCCCTACAGTATTAGCACAAAAAGGTACAGGGATTAGTAAATATTCAGGATAGGCTCCTGGTAGATGGACCACATGCTCTTGAGTCTACTAGGAGTTTCCAGGAAGGGATGTCACATAGGAAACCAGCTACAGGCAAGAGAGGAAACTGTAGATTTCATTTGTGCTCCTCCCTCAAACCAGGGAGCCATAACCTTCCTGAGCTATAACCCAAAAGCTATAAAACCCAGTCCTGGTTTGAATTCACCTATATACCATTCAAATCTTTTAGCAGGGCAAATACTCAAACTGCCCATTAATCCAATAGATCATATGGCATAAGGAGAGTCAGACAGATGGCAGATTTCCATTTCACACTGATGACCAAATCCAAACTTTTCCTGCTCAGCTCAATGCGTATTTTGAAGACAATGAAAATGGGGATTTATTGAAAAGAAGACAGAAATTAAAAATCTCTCCAAAGCATAGAAAGATGTAAAACAAATACTGGTTGAGTTATGTGAAATTACCCATACACCCAGCATCCTTGATGTGTTTTGGCCCAACAAACCACCAAAAAAAGCATGACATGGTGAAATAAAAAACCCTACCAAACAAGCACATCAGAATGGAGTGAAAACAATCTTTCTATTGTACACAGAAAGTAAAGCAAGGCTCAGAGTTTTTTAACCCTCGGGTTGAATTTAAATGAAATATATGTGAGTCTGTAAAAATCCATATGTAAAAGTCATTGTATGTGGCCATAAAAAAATCCATTGCATCTCTGAGATTAAATAGTTTGTAGGTGTGGATAATCAGGTATATGGGGAACACAGAAATCATTTATAATGGATGACCTGTTAAAATTTACTTTTCTCAGAGTGAGCTTCAGTTTGTTGCTTGTTCCTCCATTCTGAGGGTTTGCTCCTTGAATAAAATGCCAATGAACTCTTGACCCAAGAAACTGGCTGCCACACAACTGAATACTGATGAAGTCAGGAGAGGCCTTTTACTTCTTAAAAGCACTGAGCTGAACCCAGGCTGGAGCTGGAGAACTCAACTGCTAACAGACCCCAGGGACTGTTCCAGGGTGGGTCCCTCTGACACCTCCTGCCCAGCCACCAGGACAAATACACCTCCAGAACAAAGCCAGCACCAAGAAAAGAGACATTCCTGCCTTCAGTTCCACCTGAAGCAAATAAGCCCCACATCAGCTTACTTTGTCAGCCCTTTATGGTTGATCCCATGAGCTTGAAAGCACAGGACATAGAGCAGTGTGAGAAGAGCGTCCTCATTTTTTGTTGGATTTGTACAATCCAGAGGAGTAGGAGACTGGGTCAGACAGACCTCCAGCCTCATTTCACTACGTTCATGTGTGTGTGCACAAGAGAAAGGGAGGAGAATGGGGCGGGGACAGGAGAGGTCTTTATTCTCACAATCATTAGATACTTCATCACATCAGATATTTTCTCCTTAGGCCTCCTCAGACAATGATTAGGTGCATCAAACATTCTGAGTCATTGCAAATATCCTGCAAAATCATACACTTTTGATCTCTGGTTGGAGCTCAGTTAGCTCTGCTCTGCTTACAGCACTGACAGATCAGTAAAGGTTCCAATCAGCCAAGCTTTTGGAAAGGTTTAAGGTTCTTCTTTTGTTTTGGCAGTCAGGATCAAAAATAGATAAAGCTATGGGAGCTCCAGAATTGAATTTCACCAGATGCAAATTGTCAGCTTTGGGAGACGGAAGGTTAATACTGTAGTTCTTAGCCCTGGAGTGATGTATGAAAATACACAACCAGGGACTTCAGAAAAGCCATCTAAGCCCTCTGTGTGCATTTTTCACTTCACCAGCTACACTGGTGGTAGCCAGTAGATCTAATTTCAGCAAGTTTGTGTTCCTGACAGCAGTCACATCAAATTACAGAATCTTCCAGACTTTGCTGGCACCTTCATCTCAGCCTTTCTATCAAATAATATGCTTGTTACCTTCATCATGCAATCCTTAATTATCTGAAAATCAGCAGACTGCTGCTTGTGCCAGCAAAAGAAATGAGGAAAGAACAGTGTTCTTTCCAACGCACATGGCTGGACACCCTTCAGAGACATCTGATTTGATTGCCAGTAACAATATTCCATTGATGCTCTTTTTCATATCTATGGCTTAAGGCCCTTTTCCTAAAGAATGAGCTTATGCATGCACATATTAAAAAATACACATTTTTTTTTTTCTTGGTGACAGAGATGCTGTGAATTTTAGTCTTGATTTTCCAACAGATGCTGCTTGGTGAACAAGTATGATATGTCCCTAGGGCCACTATCTTGTGTTGAAAAAAAGATTAGGAGGATGGGTGAAGATTGTTTACCACAGAAGAACGATGTGCATAAATCCCCTGAGACTCACAAAACATTTTACCCTAATCCCAAAGGTGTTCCAGTTTCTTGGAACAGGATACAAAGCCCAGAAGGGATCAAGGTCAACAAAGCAAACAAGGTGATACATCAACAACCTAATACATTCTATTGACCCAGAAGAAATGCCAGAAGTAACACAGATAGCCCTGTGTGATGGAGCAGCATCTATCAATTCCTGGCCTCTGGGTCTTGTCATTACCTGACATCTCCACTGCTTAGGAATATTCTCCTCAGTTCTGTAACCTGATTATTTAGACTGGATGCCAGTACCTAACAAACTGCTACAGGCTACATTCTAGCAGGCTGCATCATCTGAGGGATTTTTTTTTTTTTCCTTGTAATATTCTGCCTCTCATTAACAATGTAAGATATTTTAAAATAGGCTTCTTTGGAAACCAAGCTCTGACGTTTGCCTCTGCGCTGCCATGCACCTCAGGAAACCTGGCCAGAGGGAACATCTGAGGACTCTTGTATGCCACAGTTTTAAAAGAACCAAATCTCTCTAACTTAATCATTAAGATATTATTAAATGTATATTAAGAAAAAAAAAAAAAAAATGAAAAAAGAAAACATGCATATACAAGTCGATCGATCTGTATCAGATATGTATTAGATCCCACTTTTTTTTTTTAACTGGTTTATTAAAAACTATACTTATCTCTTTGAGAAATCTGATCTGTGCTCCTATTTGTCCACAGAGAACAACCCCAGTTTTGTGTACGCTGGAATAAGAAAAAAATGATCAAGCTCATATGTCTGGAAGATGCTTTACAAAGGTTTCTGGCTGGTGGCTCAGCAGAGCTGCTCTTTTCCAGGATGCCCACCATGCACTGAGGAGAGCTGAAAAAGGAAACAAGAAAATTGCACTGGAAAGGTAAGGATTGTCTTTCTCATAGCCTGATGGCTTTTCAGAGTGAGGGAAGCAGACAGTGCTATTGGCAAGGAATTAATATTAAAATATAAAATAAAAAGAGGTGCTCTGGGTCAAGTCCCAGGTCAGTGAAGCACTGCGAGTGTGGACTGTAAAAAGCACTCAATTCTTCCAACTGGATTGAACTGCACACTATGCATTTCTTTTTACTTATTGCCTCATGCCACAAATATTCCCTAATTCCAAATCTCAGCCCCCATGCAAGAAAATATATTTGTGCTGCAATCTAAACGGACTAATAAAAACAATATTCAACCATTTGGAACTGAAATATTCATGAGATACTCAAGGAACAATGAAATTGAATTGCTCCAGCTATTCTAAAGGAACAGGAGTCAAGAAAACACAGAAATAACTAGAAACTGGTCTACTGTGCCTTCAAACTCTGTTCATTGTTTTTCTTTTGCCCCTCTTACTTGAAATCAAGCAGCTTCATTCCCGTTTAGTAGATGCTACACCTGGCTACTCAGGTGGCTTACATCTATTTATTTAAATTTTTGCCCACGGAGTTAAATTACAAGATAGGAAACTGCTCTGCCTACCTGAGTGAATATCCTTTGCCACAGTATACTCATATGGCCAGGTGACATTTTTATGTGAGTGTGTGTGTATCTTCACATGAGCCTGAATAAATATTGAAATGAATCTAAAAGCTTCCTAAAACCTACTGCTTAGGGTTAATTTTAGGAAAACTGAAAAACTCTTGTTTATTTTAATGAACAAAGGTCACTGTCTTGAGAACTAGCTCTACACTCGAGCTTCATGAAATACTTGGATTAATTGACCATTTCCTAAAAACACAAACCAGATAAGACAAAGAGTTTCCATGTTATAATTGCAAACTGAATGGGTCTGGAAATGCTGCCCACTGGGGGCAGTTACCTTAAAGCACTGCAGCTCTGGCCCTCAGACCTCTCTGACATCTGCAGCTGGAGAAGACCTCCTCTAGTGCCTCTTCAGTACCTGTCACCCTGGGGTAGGAGGAAGTCATCTCACGATGCTGCAGCTGCTTAGCATTTGTTATTCTTAGCATCAACCCCCTTCCCTGTCACAGCAAATGTAGCTGTCACCTCTCCCTCTTGATGGGTGTCTTTTTTTCACAAGGGAAGATGGAGCACACAGGCAACAGGACACCAGAGGTTTCCCTGACACATTCAGTTAGCACATCCTTGTTCTCTCAACAAGCTGTGTAGGAAGGCAATGAAAACTTAAATACAAAATAAAGCAATCAGCCTGCTTAGTGGGATACACGGAAGACATTTCACAGATTGCAGGCAAAATTTTCAAGGAGCCTTTGATCCATTTTAGATGACGTGCCAGCTGACAGGACTACCTGTAGCACTATCAACTTTCCCTCCTTCCAGCCAGCACTGTCTACCCACAGCTTCTTTACACATCAAGTGAGGAGAAATGCTGCAGCCTGCCTACCCTCATCCCCCCCAAAGCTCCTCAGAGCAGCAGCCTTCTGTACCCCCTCCCTACACAGCCAGCTCTCTGGAGCACTTAGATGGGATGGGCTTCTGCATCAACACCTAAACAAGGTTTGAAGTCAGGTAATACATACAGTCATTCAAAAACACATCTCTAAATCCAAGGTCTGCACCAAATCTAAGTTTAAATTCTTGCCCACTAACATACATTTCATTAAGAAAAGCAAACAGATTTGTTATGAATTATTGCATACTCAACTGCTCTTTTGATTAATACAAGAAAAGAAATAGCCTAAAGGTGGAAAAAAATTAAAGTTTTTGCTCTAGAAAAATCAATCTTTCCTGTTGGCTTCTTAATTGACAGATTTTGACTTGTTCTTTAATATTGATGACTGTTTGGGGCCAACGTAAAATGTCTCTTGCCAATTTCTTACAGTTTTCAAGCCTTAAATAATCCTCACACAATCTTTCATCACTGTTCAGAGATGCAGGATGCAAATAACTAATGGAAGACTTGGAAAGTGAAGAACTAAAGAGCACTACCTTCCCTAGAGTTATCTGCTTCTTGCTTTTGAACCAAGCTGGCACATACTTACAGCAGTAGAATTAAACAGGTTTTTAGAGGGTTTTGCATTGAAGCAGCTTCACTAAATTTATTTGATTTGATCCAGCTGGCTTGTCCCTCAAACCCTTTATTTGCACAGCCTTTATTATGTGCTCTCCAATATCTTGAATAAGATTTAAGGAAGGTTTTTAGCTCATACGTTGTTCCACCTATATACTTTTTTGAGTGATTCTATGTCTCCTAAGTCAGATGTGTTCAATGAATAAACTTGCTGAAATGAATCAAGGACAAATTCAGTTTGCATTCTGTCCACTTTGCAGAGCACTGCTGCTCAGAACTTGCTAGGAAACAGTGTTTCTGGGAAGCTTTGATCTACTTGAGACACAGGAGTTTAGATTTGAACCTGTACTATAGATGATGCCTTTGTCTTTTAAGGTACTTTCCACAATTTTCCTAAAAAGAGAAAGTCAGTTCTTCACTGAACACCTGAAGTAGTAAGATACCTGTGTTACCTGAAAGAAAGTGTTCTTTCTCTGCTTCCTATCAGTAAATCAACTCAATTAAATGGTGATTAATATTTGGCTCAGTGTCACATAAATTTGTCTGACAGATGATACTACATGAATCAAGATGGCTGGGTGCCAGCTCTCTTAAACCACTGCACTCAGTGGGTATTATGCATCCCATTTCAAACACAGGCTGTCTTCCTCCACAACACTGCAGAAAACTGCAGGCATGTAGAATGAAGACCTAGAAACACCCATCCTGGCTCTCCTCTTTGCTACAAATGCAACCAGAAATGTGTTTTAAGTTGAAATGACAAGATACAGGAAATATGCTTTGCACTCTATTTGCTACTCCTTTTACTTGCAAGATAACATGAAGATCAGGAAATAAACTGGAAGATTTAGAAAGATGTTATGTTCTTTCTAAGCATGGGTTCTAGATACATCTAGAAGCTTGGATGAAAATTACCTTAAGTTTGAGTCATTCAGATCTGTTGTTTGGTCGAGGTCATCTCTACATGCAGTCAAGTCATAGATCTGCACTCAGGCAAGAAATGGCTAATGCTGTGGTGAGCTCCACAGCTGTTTGTTTAAAAAAAAAAAAAAAAAAAAGGGGGAAAGGGGGGTTGGGGGGGATTAAAAGCGCTAGGAATGCACAAAAATACAGTAAAATGCAGCAGACAAAAATTAATGTTTTAAGAATTCAATTGCCCCCTTAATAATACTGTACTATGTAGTCCTTTTTAACAAGGTATACACAAAATATTTAAGAGTACAGATTCAAACTTCTCATCACAACAACCAGGAGATAGATTTAACTAATAAATAGTTAAATAGATTTAACTAGATCTCATAGATTTAACTAAAAATGGTTGCAGAATGTCACCCAAAGTCCATTGAACTACAAAAAGCATTTCTAGAATTATGAATCATTAAAAAGCAAGTGAAAATGACATACAAGAAATACATAGGCAATTTATGATGTCAGGACAATTGCTAATAGGGAGTATCTTGTATCCCTTTTGATGTGTTAAATCAATATTGATCCTTCAGTTTGATGATAGTCACTGTGGTCAATAGTTCCATACTATGCTCCATAGAAATAATTCCATGTACCTGATGCAATGTATTCAATATTTATGGTAAAGCAGTTCTGTGTCACCTCTGCCACCCAAGATCCAGTTACACACCCAGGCACCATCAAGCTAACTCTTGCACAATGCCAAGTATCTACAAATTGACTCGAATCGTCAGTTATTTCAGATTATTTTTCTTGAAACCCCTCAGAATGTTTACCAATGTCCACACTCAGGTTAGAATTAGATCTGCATTAGGTAATTAGACATTTGCAAGAGCTGTTAGGATTGTTAGCTGGCTCCCTCTTCTCCAAAGGCCAAAGTAGCTGACAGTGGCTAATAACTAAATATTTCCTGTGAAAAAAGATATGCAGACATAATTACTGCTGCAACCTCATCAGACCAGCCAAGTCTAATTAAGTGTCAAGACAGAGTTACAAAAGGGTTAGGAGAGTTCCCTTAAAAATGGCAACTCAGCTCTGCTGACACATAAACAATAAAATCCTTCAGAAGGAAGAGAAACATGACTTTTATGGCAGTCTGGGAGTAATGTCATGAAAAAGACCTTGTTCTTTCACATTATCCAAAATATATTGTTGAACTTAAAGCACGAACGAAATACTCAACCTGTAGCCAAGGAATAAGTCTTTGTGGAGTATTTCCCCTTTCATTAACATGTACTCAAAGCATGTAATAACTCTTTTAATTGTTTTTCCCTCCAAATCTAACATAAGAGGTTCTCGTAAGCCTTACATCTTTCAATTTGTAATTATTTACATTTCTAATTATAGCATATCCTATTAATTATTATTATAGTGATACTTAAATTATGAATTATTTGTATTCTGTTTATAGGCACAAAACATCCAAGTGAAGAAGAGTGGTGTAATAGATGTTTAGAAATAAGAATGGGCTGGAAAAAATATTATTGGCCCATTAAGCTTCTAGATTTCAAACAGCTTTCCTGATTCCACACTGCACTGCTTTCAAGTTTTCATAAACACTTTGCCAGATTAAAAAGTCTGGTTTTTACCTAGCCTTAGTGTGTACCACAGCAAGAGACTGTACACATCTCAGAGATGATGTCCAGCTCAGGTATCAGCATGTATCAAAGCAAAAGTGGGATTCTTGAGAATAAAAGATGTAAAGATGACACAAACTCACTTCTTTATTCTGTTTATCATCTTGAACGTATATATATCCTGCACCAAAATTCTTCATAATTTCTTCTCTAACGCAGCAGTGCCTTTTCCTCCTTTGAGAAATATCTCTTTTTAAAAAATAGCAATAAGTGCAGCATTACCCCATCCCAGTATTTCTAGAACTGGCTGCCCATCTTCTTACAACAAGGATTCTTCTCCGACTTCTTCCAGAGAGCTATGTCATTTTCAATATATTTGTGCTGAATAATATTGATTTTTTTTTTATCTAAAAATGTTATGGTATTTCAAGTCAATTCCTGCCACACTAGTTACCACATGCAGCAACAGAGCTGTGCTAATGCTTACAGTGGTAGCAGTGCAGAATTTCCTTATATTTCCCTAATAGGAGACATTCAACTCTTCAAGTGTGGCATGCTAATAATGTTCTAATTCTTCACCTATCTGTCTTGAACTTTCCTCTATTTCTCCCCTTAAATCTTCTAACAGTCCCATGCCACTGAATATCATTACAGTTCATAGAACTGTCCAGGATACAGACTATCTTGCTCAGGAGTCCTCCTAATAATATGAATATTTTCACAGGGTATCTCGAACTGATTGGAAGCCAGTCACCTTGTTTTAAACAATTAAATAATTATTCAGGAGCTCTGCAAAGGAATTAAAAGTTTTACTCCACTAATATCATGTATTGTGTGAGAAAGTTTTAATCTTTCTTTATTATCAGCCTTACACCTGTTGAAAAACTTCTCTGAGGCTGTAATGAATAAACAAAAAATTACTTTATTAAACTTATTCTTACAGGTCCATCCCCCTTGGTTTACATGCCTCCCACACAGAGAGGTTTGCTTCATTTCTCTCTCAGCTGAATACAGATGTAAGGCAAAGACAACAGTTCATGAGGGAAAGAATACCAGTGCCACTAATAAACTTATTTTTCTTACAAAGAAAATAAAACCAGATCAAAGCATATGCAACTAATAAAAAACAGGTTTGCTAGATATACTACATTAAAAATTTGATTAAAAAAAAAAAAAAAATGTTTTTTTTCCAGCCTTAAGAAACTGTGTCTGTGTGCAAGAAAGTGTTTAAAGCCAGCACATCCTGATTCAAAAACTAGAAAGCACGATGGAAAAAATCTAAGTCTCTGCTTCTCTGGTAATATCTGGTGTCAAACCAATCCAATAAGAAATTTATACAGCTGAGAAGGTTCAGACTGGGAAAATGGAAGGGGTTTGAAGTGAGTAATTAAAACTTGCAACGTTTATATATCCATAAAGAAACAGAACTTATGGAAGCATTTCAGTATTTGGCCAAAACTAAACCCTCTGCTGTAATTCACTGCCTCTCCAATTACCAAGCTTCAATCCACTTCTCAGAGGAGTAAGAAACATGAAATACAGCTCTATGAATGACTGATTAACATGGAAAAGATCATTTCTTGAAGATTACATTCTATTCCTAACAAGATCAAAAGTGTGCACTAAATTATTTTTATGATAATTACCTTTGGCGGAATTTGTCTTATTGTTAAAAAGCAATAATAAGGTATGTCAAAGAGGCAGAATAATTATACTTAACTGCTATAATTAATAAGTTAATTATCAGGGAAAAGAAGTGATTCATATCATAGGATTTATGTAACTGCTGCCATTTAAATTCTTACTGCAATGCCTTAATATAATTTAAATCCTGCATTGTTAATATTTCTAAACCTTTATTTTCAGTGAGGTAAGAGAACAAATACAGATCAGGAAGAAGAAGATTTCATTTCTGCATCACCAGACTGGGTTGTCTGAAAGTGAGTATCAAAATATGCATATGTAATCCAAAGGAGGAGAAGAGGAGGGAAGAGAGCAGAGGTTCATGTTTGTAGAAACAGCTTTTGGGAGATCAGTTTATTTCTTTTCCAGCATGTGTCATTCCAGAGTCTTTCTTCACCACCAAAGATGTTTTGCCACCAAACATTAATTCCTGTCTTTCACTGCATGATCAGAGTTTTAATCCTCCATTCTGCCCTTAAATAGTTTGTGCTAGAACCTGTGATTTGATATAATTAAAAAAGTTAATTTCACTAATTGCCTTAAGATCTACTTTTCTGTGGTGACCTCCATTGCCATTGCTGAGTGATCCTCAGAAAGCCAAAAAATGTCAGTCATTTCAGTCATGTTTTTAAATAAATGGTTCATTAGAGCACTGTGAGGACAAAAAAGCTTCCAGACTATCTGCATTTTTCTACCAATGATGCTTGATGATGTCTAAATGACACAACACAGCTCTCAGTGTACTTATTACATCATTTACAGGAGACACTGCAATAAAACCAAACAAAAAACAACCAACCAAAAAAACCACAAAACCCCCAAACCCCCACACAACAAAAGCCAGCTTTGAGGATTCCCTGGCTTCAAAAATGGCTTACTCAAAAACTGAACACAAAAAACTTCATTAATCCTTCTGGAGGAAATCTGATTTTTCAAAATCAAGTGCACTTTCTACTGTTTTATTATTGTGGGTTTTTTTTTTTAACACTTAAGCAAATATTTTCCCTAAATACTCTACAGTAAACCCTGAAGTGAATGGATGGTTTTTTGAAAAACATCACCCTTTGGCTGTAGTGAGTAAATACTCTAAGGTCACAATAGTTCTTCAATAGATGCAGGACTAATTAAATTACAAGAAATCATTGCACAGAAATGATTTCACAAACTGTACTAAATTCCACATGTGGAATGATTTCTCTCTCTTCGTTTGAGAACTCAAAAATTCCAAGTGAGAGCTACATCTCTTATCCCTACTTCAAAAACTGTTGGAAATGGAAGTATATTTTGCAGTCAAACATAACTTGAATGGATGCTACTTTCAAGGAAAGACCAATCCAGATAAAATCCTATTCCCAACCCCATTTTCTATGTATTCCCTACATGATGCTAGGGACAGGGTGAAAAATTTAAACCTAGTAAATTGCTAGGATGATAACTGCATGCTGTAGTATAGGTATTTAATTAGGCAGAGCAATTAGTTTGATGACAGTCAAAGCATCTAAGAGGAAAAAGCAACCCAAGGGCTGACTGTACTGTTACTTTGCAGGGAAAACAAAGCCAGGTGTCAAATGAACACAAACATCTTTCAGAGGAGGGTGAAGATGGAGATGGACAAGACTTGGGATGCATTTTAAAGAGTTTTTCTTATTTCTCTTTGTTAACAAGCAAGATTATGTTAAAATTTGAGCTTTCATCAACATTATCCATGGAACACTGACAAGCATGAGCTGCTAGGGTAAGCTGGCACCAGTATACTGAAAAGTAGGAAAAAATTCATCCTTGAGATTCACAAGAATGAAGCAGCGTGTGAGACACAGAAATAACCAATAAACAGCAACCAATGAAACATGTGAGTTCTCCAAAATAACCCTTCAAGGAGTGCAAGTGAAACCATGTGGGATACAATTTTTAAGAAACACATCTGACCAAAAAATATGTTTCCTGCATAGCAATTATTCTTACAAAGAACTTAGCACTTTCCAAGCTTTGGAAACATGTGCTAATTTGAACATGTGCTAATGAAAAGCTGAATGGCTAATGAGCACAGGTTTTTGATTAAAAGCTTCTGTCCATCATAAAGAAATGTGTATTCTGGGACATAAGATACATCTCTCCCTCTACAAAACATACTCAGCACTCTACTTCTGTTGTCATCTCTACAACTGGAAAGAGGCAGTTTTCAGGAGAAATATAAAAATACCTCTGAGGTGTAGGTGCAGGACCTAATACCTGAGATTTAATGCAAGAGATGGCTTTATTTTACTGAAACACTTGTGTGGGAATAGTAACAAAATATTCATCTGTATTCACTTAGGTATTCTAACCTTACTATCCTCACAGTGACACCAGCACTCATCCTAAGGTGTTCCATCTAAAACTTTGTACATAAGGTTTCCTAAACTTGGATTACTGGGAACTGGCCATACAGAGAGCAAAAGAGCATCATGCAGAGACGTGGCAGAAGCCTGCTTGTCAAAGAGGGGCTCAAGATTTTCTGCTTTTGTTCCTCCTGCCTCAGCTGCAATGCCAATTTTCTCAGTGTCCTGATCTTCCCCATCCTAAGATTCCTCGTCAGTATTCTGCCATCCATTCCTGTTATAACTGAATCCACCACTTAAATCTCTGACCCTCCAAAACCAAAATCTCTGCATAGAAACTAGAAAAGAAGTACTTCAGTCAGCTTCTGCTGACATGAGCAGAAAAGGAGGTTCCATGCTAACGTCTCAGCACTGCCTCTGGCTTCAAAAGGAACATTTGCATTCTCAATGTTCAGCCCCAAAAATCTAGCTTCCAGATCTGGTGGTCAGGTCTGAATCTATCACCAAGAAGCAACAGTGCTGATCTGGTAATTTCTTTTATTTAAATATCAGAATTATTCTTCATAAAAAATCCCTTAGAATCAATAAGTCATTCTGAAGAGAAAATAAACCAGCTGCTGCTCAATAAATGAGGGAGGCTCTTATAAATATGACAGGAGGTTAAAAATCATACAGGGTTCTCTACAGGTGCTAATTTTACTACTTGAATGAAATTAATAAGACTCTCCATAAAACAGCAGGAGATCCTTAGATTACATGAGTAATCAGCAAGAAAATTTATTGTGGATTTGCAAAGCACAAAATGTTTGTGTAATGTATGCAAAAGTGGCACTTTATGCTCTGCAGTGAACAATTCTGGGTCCTTATAATAGAAAAATATTTAATAGTTGGAAAACTCTTATTTTTAAAAGTTTTTCAGCTGTGATTAATTCAACTCATGATAAATTAGTAATGAAAGGACTGCCTTTTTCTAATATATCGTAGGATCCATTATTAAAACAACTATTTAAGGCCAAAGAGCAGATATGGAGACAACAGAAAATCCAACTTGACGTCTAAGGAGGTAAGATTTAAGAGAGGGAGATTCAGAAACTGGGGAGTATATTAAACTGAAAAGACAAATTTATGTGATACAAAATTATCTGATACCCTGAAACAGCATCAAAGTAAGTGATAAAGTTAACATTTTAATACAAACACGTTTTCTGTGTCATGAATGTTTTCTTTCAGGGTACTGTGCAATTAGCATGAGCTGCTTGCACAGTATATTTAGCTCAATAGCTATCCATGGACTTTTACCTCAAACAGCTTCTTGATTGCTGGATGTATAATATATTTATTTACATCATTGCTTGTTACTGTAAACCTCATGTATGTTTTATGAACCATTTCAGATGAAGTTCTAGCAGTAGTCCCAAAGAGAAAATTCTATCCCATTTGTGCTATTAAATTCTCAGTAAATTATTCCCTCTGAGAAGCTGTGTACAGTCCAATT
This sequence comes from Florisuga fusca, assembly GCA_038090715.1. NCBI lineage: Eukaryota > Metazoa > Chordata > Aves > Apodiformes > Trochilidae > Florisuga > Florisuga fusca. The sequence continues at coordinate 9,054,001 of JAAWXA010000013.1, forward strand.
TTTATCTTTTTTTTTTTGTTTTCTAAACTCTTATTACAATGTACCACAGAGTCATGAGTTTGTGTTCGATAATTTCTATTTAATATTTATTGATTGTTGTAATTAATTGCTTTTGGTTTGTACTTTGGGGTTTAATTAAGTGGACTGAAAGTGTTGAAGCACTGCTGCTGTTCAACCAATTCACAAATGAAACTAAAGAATCCTTTCCCATGACTTGTTATTAGTGTTCTGTCAATGCCTGCCTGGGTCAGGATTTAGTAATAACAGAAGACAAAACCTTTTGGTTTTAGATTAGCTACTCATCAGAGATTAATAGGAGGTAAAATGGCTGTTTTAAGGATGATGAATTACTTGTTGCATGTCTTATGTGGAAATGAGATTACTGATAACAGCACAGCTTCTGGCATCCACACCTGAAAAACCAGCACCAAGTGGTATCTTTTTGCCAAGTACACTGACACATTTAATGCTTCAAGACATCATCTGTTTCTGCTCAGGTCCTGAACAGAAGTGAGCAAATTCTGACTAATTTTGGGACTGGCTGAATGCAACCTGGCTGTGCCAGTCCAGTGCTAAACCAAAGCAAACACACCTTACAGGCAGCCCCCAAATATTACCCAGAGCTTGTGAACATGAAAATAGGTTCACGTGGCTTTAAGCTGAGCCTGTGTCACGTTCTGCAGTCCAATATGTGAGCAATAACAACATATACTGTGGATATATCTACTGGAAGGCCAGTAAAGAGATTTTATACCAAGTACTTTGAAGTCTGATATGCACTATGACCTTAGTAAATGTTCACCTCATTATAGGACCATAACCTAGTAATGCAAGCAGGCTCACTTGCTGCACTTGTCAAGTAGGAAAAAAAGACCTTATTTCCAGAGCTTGGGCTTTAGAATATTGTAATAAATTTAGCATAGCTCATATTAATATAACTGTACTAAAGCACTAAAAGAACTGGAAAATCCTGGCCCAAATATTGATTAAACTGCATTTTCTCTTCTTAAAATACAAGTTGCAAATTAACAGATGTTACCATTTCTAAATAACTTAATACCTGATTTCCTACAGCTGTTCCATGCAGGTTCTTCTAAAGTCATAATTTGGAAATCATCTGGACACATATCTATCATTTCTAATATCTAACGGGTTGATTGACCCTAAACCATGAATGTTCACAAGTCCTTCATCATTAACCAGAAAGCTTCAAGTGAAACTTCACTTGTCAGCCTTGCACTTTATCCATGAAGTGACCACCCATCTTTTTGGGCATCACTGTGCTGGCAGACCATCCTTTCCAATGTTTTCCCATTCCTACATGCAAAGCAATTTGACATTTTTCTGTTTGCTTTCAAACTTTCAAGCCTCTGCCCTTGTGAGAAGACAGCATTCAGCTACAAATGTTCCTAGGCCACTTAAATTTGAAAAATATGGCTGACTTGTCATTAAAGTATCCCAATATTCTCAGAACTTTGGAAATCTTTCCTTTGGCCAATTTGTGGCTCCTTCCCTCTTTCTCTCCAAAGGTTCAACAATTTGTAAAATCTTTATATTTGGAGTAATATTCATGTTCTTCATATTCTGTGCAAATACAAATGCAAGGTGTGCATTATGTCCTTTAACATATTTTCCTGGCTTTTCTGAGACTAGATCAGATGGAACATTGCATCAGAATCCTTGAAAGCATGCAAACAACAACCATGAGCATCTCCATTTTATGTATTGACTGCTTAAAGCACCATGGAAATCTCAGCACTGGCAGATTTGCTCCAACTCCTCTGCCAAAGGCTGGGCCTGATATTCTTTACCCTGAAAGCATTCCACAGAAGAGATGAATGTGAAATTTTGCTTTTATAGCTGAGACACATCCTAAAAAAAGCTTTACTGTCATTAGATTTAGTCCTCATAAAGAACATGGTAATTTCTATGCTACATTATTTATATAATGAATTAAAGAGAATATTCAGTAGCTCAGAATGCAAATAATCATATTCACTCTTCTATCTTTGAGTTCTAACGTTGGTTTGACATCTGCAGGTGACAGTCCCTACCTAGAAACACACACTTTGCATCATAATGATTAGTTTCATTCTTTAATGGCCTCTTGCTCTATGGCTGACCTTTAGCACTTAACTCCTTTGGCTACCTATTTACCCAGTCATTGAGGAAAAAAACAAACAAACCAAACAAAGAACACCACCACAAAAAAAAAGCCCAAAACAACAAAACAAAGGAAAAAAAATCCAACCAAACAAAAAACCCCAACAAAACCAAGAAACCACAAACCAGGCTATTCCTCAATAAATAATCCCATTTAATTATAAAATCTAAAATATTTATGTTAAAGGCATGGCCAGCTCTCTGCCTTTCTCTATTTCACTGACTCAGGTTTTCAGCAGTGCAATGCAGAACAAGCAGAGGGATTCCTGCACCTGAGGTTAGCCAGGTCCCAGATTAGTTCATCTGGAACTGGTGTTCCCACAGTGCTGTGTCCAAAGTTTGCTCTCTGAAAAAAAATGCCTGAGCTGACAAAACAAGACAGCCAAATGGTGTGCAGAGTGTCCTTGAGAAAGATGAAGACAGGAACATAAAAGGGTAACCACAAAAGGATGCAGACAAAATAGGAACCATGCACATAAGGAAAGAACTGGAATTAAATTTCTACCTCGGCAGAGTTGCAGCTTCTGTTTCTCCCTATCCTGCCCCCTTCTACCAGGTGGGGAATCTTTTGTGTGGTCAAATTAGAAACTGTACAACTCCTTTAAAGAAAATGGGCCCGAGGAGCAGGAATTTTGCAGAGAGGCTGAGATCCCAGCCTCCAAAATCCCCAGAGACGCTCTGAAAAATCTCAACCTAAATGTTTAGTCAAGTTACTATCTGCTTTCCTTTCAAACTGCAAATCCCAGTTGCTCTCAGAATTTCCTAATGCATTACAAGCTTATCCATGAAATATAAGCTGGGGTTAGGATGAAACCTCAGCCCTGCATCCTCTCCACAGATCCCCAGTGCCTGCCAGTACGCTGCACCACTGCTACCAGGCAGCTCCCACTGCATTTAGGAAGCCCCATACTTGAAGATTTAGGAGGCTTCAGAAAGCAGCTTTTCCAAACGTTTTCAACAAAGTATAAAAAAGCATCATTGGTCGATTTCAAAGGTTTAATAGGTTGCAAGAGAACGTGATGTGGTTACACATCCAAAGCACCGTGGCAAGGATGCAGGCATTCCAGATAAAAGTACTTAAGATTAATTTAACATGCAGAGGATTTCCCAATTAAAAGTTCCACATTAGCACTGCATTTTAAACAGTTAATCTCCTAATGAGACATCCCCAGCAATGAGAAGTGAATTGCAGGACTGAATATGGCCCTGAGGCCAGCAGCTGGGAAAGGCTCTCTGGTACCTCCCCAAACGCTGGATTGATGCCGCGTTCCCAAATTCTGCAAGGAAAGAGCCGCACTGCCACCTACTGCCAAAATCTCTTTTCCCATCAGAAACTGTCACTAAAAATCCTTCGTGCTCCTGCACAAAATGTTGAACGTTCAATTCTTCAAGCATACCTATTTAGATGATTTTTTATTTTTTTATTTTTTTTACTCTTGTAGCTGGAGAGGCTTATTTTTTATTTTTCTCTACTTTTTCTTCATTATACAACGTAAGTGAAAGGATGCTGTGCTGAACACTGTGGCAGAGCCTATGCAAGAGTCTGTTTTTCAGTCCTCTTATTCCCAGATCTCCACTGGTTCAGCTCTCCCAGATTCCACAGACCTTTGGATCCTGCCTGACCTGCACTCATGTCAGCAGACGGGGCTCCCACTGACTCATCCAGAAGAGGTATGTTGGGCTTGACTTCTTCCCTTCCATTAGGGACCAAAGGCATCACCTCTGGGATGTGCCTGATCTCCAAGATTCTACATCTGAAGGAGTTTTCCAGAGCAGCCCAAGGCACTGCTGTGGCTTAACTGAAAACCAAGTTTTATAGCCATTTCCTCTCCAGGTCTTTTTTGACAGCTAATTTTGCAAAACAATTAACACAGTGAGAAGAACTACCCCCTTTCCTAGGAAATGTACTGACTGTGACTTGCTCAGGGAAAAGATTTTCATAAATAGCAGAAAACAAATGGAATTCGTATTTCAGAAAGCAAAAAACCTTACCTGATAGTGAAATAGGGAAGACATAACATCAGGATAAATGAATAAGTGCCAGCTGTGCCCTCTAGCCAACTTGAACATTATCTAGGATTTAAGATAGAGTAGCAGATAACTGGGTGATTTTTCTGCTCTTTGCCTTCCTTCCATGTGCAAATAGCATTATAGATACATAGGTGAGGGTGACAGAATGCCCATTCTTATGTTTCTGGTTGTTTGGCAACATTAAAGCACAGAGCAATTCACGCTGCTGCTGGGAAAATCACAGAGTTACAGATCAGCTGCAAGAACCCTGGAGTGGAAAATATCTCCAGTTCAGCCTGTGTCAAAGGTGTGAAGCACAAGCTCACAGAAACATTGGCCCTCCCTGCATTACCATCAAAGAAAGTCCAAAAGAAGCAAGACAGCTTAATTGCATTTTCTAGAGACTGGACTTCTCTTGGTTGATGGGTTTTTTTGTTGTTTGGTTGGCTTTATATATATATATATTTAATAGAGAGGAGCTGCAACTGCTCAGCTACAGAATTGGTGAGATTCACTTGTTTAATAACTGGGGGAAAAAAGATCCAGGCACCCCAACACTCTCTCTCTTCTCTACCTTTAAGCACAGCAGCACTCCACATTTCAAGTACAATACAGCTACTAAATTTAAGTGTCTCCATGCTGGGTTTTTTAGACACATAATATGGTCAAAGCACCAAAGGGTTTACGTGTTTGGATGCTAGAGGAGAGCAGCTTCTTTTTAAAAGAATAAATATAGAACAATAGTCCTTGAGAAAAATTTCCAGATATTTCTACATGAAAAGTCTCCTTTCACTTTTATTTATCAGGAGAATAGTTCTAAAGAACTATTTTTCTGTTAGAACTTCTATCTGTTGCCCTAAAATTAAAACCTTGTATTTATCCGTTCATTGTCTTATGTGCTGTAGGGCTTTCACTGTAAATAAACTCAGAATTTTTGCCTTCATTACACAAGAGACAACAGAATAACAATAATAATAAAATAATAATAATAAAAAAACACACACAGAAACAGCCAACCCATTTTTTTCTGTTGTGTTGTTATGGAAATGCTGCCTATCCTTCCCACTGGAAATTCTTAAAACATCTTCCTTCCAGCACTGAGTTCACTTGAGAGGTTTTATATGGCATGTCACGTAGCATTAACAAAAGAAAGTTGTACTTTACCTATTCCTTTTATCCACTATGTCTAAACACATCTAATGGAGCTGGTTCCACCACAAAAAGTAAAATTTTAAGCCATCTCTACAAAAGCTCTTCAGGCAACAGAGTGTAATTGATTATGTGTTTTCACCTTGCTTTCAAATAAAATCATCTGACAAGACAAATACATAGCAAGAGAACACCAGAAACTGATCTTAAGGAAGAGTAATCTGCACATCCACATTTTCTGCATTGGGTTTTGTCCTTAGTTGGCCATCCCATTGCTTGGCCAAAGTCACATGTGATTTTTACTTGTGTTAAGAAAGATTTGTCCAGGAGGAACATCCGAACAGAAGGGTAAAAGCCTGATGTTCTGTAACATAACTATTTAAGCAGTCCTTAATCCAAAAGCATTTTCTGAACCAAAAATATTTAAATTCTTTCTGTCTTTAGTACCACAGCACTCTTTCTTTTTCTCTGCTCTTTTCTATTTCTTCTTCCCCAAACTGACTCTCTTGGTATTCTTTCTCTTTACCCAAAAAACATTAAGCAGTAAAAGCTGAACCTTAAAGCCCACAGTGTTTGGCTGCACTCGTGGTAGGAAAAATAGGCTACTCATTTTCAGAGGAAACTGTACTGACCATGAGAATCAATGGAGGGCTGGTAAAAAAAAAATAATAGGAAAATCATTAAGATTGTTTTGACAAATAAAAAATTTTTAACAAGCCCAATACATATTAATTTTGTTTGTTTGTTTGTGAAGAGCCAATCCTGCAATTCATTCTGATTTGCAAGTTACCATTGTTTGGAAAGCAAAGACAAAGGCCAGAACCTCGGATGCTGTAAATGTTGTGACTTGGGGACACACATAAAAGCCCTGTTCCAACAGCAGGCAAGAACAAACAAAATCCTGATGTCCTGCAATGAAAACACAGGGCTTGGCTTTTTGCAGTGAAGTTGATCATTCACTTAATGAGCAAGTTTTATTAACATCCAGCAGATAGACTGTTACACAGGATAACTGACTAAACCTCAGGCTCTCAAGCAGAGCTGTCACCTCTCAGAGCCCCAGTGCCACTTTCTGACAGAAACTGAGAGAACTGCTGCCCCTTTCTTGCTGATGAATGACAGGACATCCAAATAACAACATGGCAACTTAACTCAGCAAAATAAAGACACAACCCTCTGAAATGATGCTTAACCCTATACAGAGAAACAGCCAGGCTAACAAGCATGCCATCTTACAAAGCTTTACCTGTAATTTTTCCCAATTTTCCTTCCCTGTTAACAACCTGACCTCTGCTATAATAATTAATTGTAATCATGAATAATACTGTTGTAAAACGTTATCACCAAAGAAGTTGGTTAAACAGCACAGATTTTTCACGGTTTTCTGTGCTTGAAAACACGGGTTCTCTAAGACAAAAGCTGCAGAAATATTTGAAGATTTGCACACACAACTGGATCTCTGTCAGCTAGGAATTTAAAGTTGTCTTTTATAAATAGCTAGTGGCAAGCCCAGGTCATTTTAAGCCGTATTTTCCTGGAAGAAGAAGCCAACAAAAGTGTGGAAGGAAACAAAACCTACTCACCTGTTACACAGCCCCTCACAGCCTACTTGGAGATTCAAGTTGTGGTAAGGTGAGTACAGGGGCTTTTTCTTCCCACTTTTAAGGCTTGGTCCTGTTGATACAAACAGGATTACAGGAAGATGTCTTATTCAGGAACTGTTGAGGAATTTAATTTTATGTTTACAGGTTATCTAGGCTTCAGGTGAGTAAAAAAATTAAATTGATAGCCTAATATGTTAGATACTAGCAGGAGATTTAATACACAATACTGTGTCTCTTTTTCCACTACACCTTCTTTCTATTTTGCATGTTTGTATTCTTTAAAAAAAGATCTTAGAGAGAAAAAATAAAAAAAGAGCAGGCTTTCAACTTTAATTATTAGGTTTAAAAAGCTAGTTCTGTATCCTCGATGCTTTACAAACAGACTTCTTTGGTTTCTGATCTCTGTGATGGTTTGGAAAAAAATAAACACATTCAAGAGCTGGAAAATATTTCTGATATGCAACCTATTTTCAAAAGGAAGAAAATATTCAGTCTTAGGCATAAAAATAGTTCTGCTAAAGCAATGTCTTTAAGTAAGGGTAGTTTAAACTTTGCAGGGAGTCAAAAAGGTACTACTGAATTTTTCTTAATATGACAGACATGATGACTGGTGCAATGTTCGTGTTTTCCAGGTGCTGGCAATAAGAGTGCTAAGCAACAGGCTGTAGATATCACAACATTTTTTCACCTGACAAGTGTGAAGCATACTAGAAATAAAGGCAGTGTCTGCCCTGTGTTCTTCCAGTCACAAAGCAAACAGAAGTGGAGGCAGAGAAACCAAAAATCACACTGAAACCCTGCATCTCAGAGGGACAGGGGAGCTCAGTAATACTTTGGAAATAAGATAAAGTTAAATTTGCATTACTTACCCACATTTTATTTTACATACTGATTATACCTTCAAAGTACATGTGCCTGGTTTTCAGTAGTGGTTTTCACATGGTCATCTGTGCAGCACTGCTGCTAAATGTAAATGACCCTCAGAGATCCATCTGATCCTTAATTATGTCCAACAACATGTTAGATCTGAGTTTAATAAATCCTCACTGTTGTACCTGCTCAACAGCCCGTCCGTGTGCTTCTTTTTTGGCTAAGTTTTGGTGAAGGGTGTGCTGGTTAGACACAGAACAAATTACTTGTTTCTGAGTTAAATTAGTTCTGATTTTCTATCAAGCTTCTGTCTTATCTTTTCTAAGCTGCATTCTCCCACAGCTCCACAGAGCTGCATGAAACAATTATCCTGGTGTTCTGGGGAAGCTTTGCCATTGATGGCACAGAATTCCACGGCTAGGGCAGTCTGCTCTACCAAGCATTTTATCCATGAAGGGAAGCAATGACTCTGTGCACTTGCCAGTTGGATTGCTCAACTCCTGGCTGATGTTTCAGTCAAGTCAAGGGAAATTTTAAGGACAATGCAAACTGAAAGAAGTCTGAGGCTAAAAAATAAAATTAAAAAAACGCTACAGGGTTTACACAAGAAAAAGAAGAGAATCATAAGCTATGGAGAGATCTTTGTCACCTTCTAAAACATGCTAGTATAGGAGCAGAATTTCTAAGTAATTGTATAGAAAACTATTAAGCATAATCAAATACAATGGTAATCCCATTGGAAACCCATTCCATTCTCATTAGGATTAGTTTTAGATTTTTCAAAACATTAGATTAAGTGCAAAGGCATTAATTAGCTCCATTTGTTAACCCTGTAGAGTTCAGGAAGAATCTGGGTGCCTGAATCCTATGATAAGCATTGTGTTATCTTTATTAATTATCAATATTATATATAGATTTGCTATATAATGTGGAGTTCCTGTATCATATATATGGGCACTATAATTCTGAAGTGAGGCCTCCTTCACACCAGCAGGGTTTGCCAGCAGCAGTGACTCCACAAACACTCCTGATGGAGACAAAATATTTTATACCAAACGTGATATTTATATAGTTTTTAAAAACTCTCTCATTTTTATGGGCACAGCTGGCTGAAGGTGAAGTGTGATCTCTTTGTGCATCTGCATCAACAAAGTGGCCAAGCTAGGTGAGCCTACAGAATGTAGGGAGCTTTGCAGGGAATTGGAGGAGAGGAGAATCACTGTTAAGGACGTGGTAGGAGCACATGGGAAGCAAATGACAAACTGAATTTGATAACTTGTCCTGCTGTGTTCTATACAGTGCAAATCGTTTCCATATCTTGAGCTTAAGTCTTCTTTTAGAAGGGACAAAATCTTTCTTCTCAATAGGGTATGCATGTAGCAACATGAGGAAACCATCATGCTCTGCACGGAACATAATTAATGCACATTTAATATGGGAGTTATTATGTAGTGACAATCAATTATTAAAAGCCCACATTAATTTCTGTCCCTTTCCACAGGCTAATTAAATAACATCCTTTCAGAATTGGTGTTTCTATTAAGGCCTCTCACTCTGGAAATCAGAACCATTCCTGTGAGCATGCTAACCTCTGCGATGGTTTGCAGGTGGTCAGCTCCTGAGAGGCAGGAGATGAGAGATGCTAATGCACAGTGATTTTTGTTGTCTCTTGTCTTAACTTATTCCTTGCATGAATTTATGTGTCTTGGATCATCATGTAGGGCATTACCATTAGAAGGGACTAAGTATTGTAAGGCTTTCATTCCTTCTTTTCCTTTTTTATACAATTTCTGTGTTAACTTTGCAGAACTAAAATATCAGTCTTCTTGGCTTTCTATAAAGTTGAAAAAAAAATAATAACACTATTATTTTCTTGTTCCTTGTGGCAATATTAAAGGTGGACACAGGAACAGTCTCTTGATATAGGATCACAAAAGAAATTGCACTAAGCACTGGCAAAAGCATTTGCAAATATACATTCAGTTGTAGATGCATCAGGATGCAGTTGTGGCTTCTTTCAGTCACTTCCCCCAAACATTTATCTTCACAGAAATATGCATGGAAAAAAACCAACGAAAAAAAATTATGTGAATAATTCTATGGGCATGCAGCTGTATAAGGCCTTGTGTCAGGTGTGTTTGTGTGTGCTTTGAACGGGTTTTTGTGGAATTATGGTTCACCTGATCTGATCACAGTAGAGAAAATAAGAGTATGTAACTTGCTATTCAATATTTTGTTGAAATTCAAACAGCCCAAAGATAAGTGATTTGGTTCAAAGCCTATAAACCACAAGAGCAGAGTGAAAGTGGTTGTAGAGCTTTACTCTTGCTCAAACTCAGTTGTAGTGGAGACTTTAGATAGGAAACAATAACTTGGGAAGTCACTTTGCCACGTGGTCTGGATAGCAGGGTAATACAGCTGAGAATGACTTCTAGTGCTTCCTTCAGCAATGCCTGAACATTTCAGATAGGAGCATTCTATTCCAAATGGCTTGATAAATATATTTAATATACTTTATAGAAACTACAGACATTTATTAGCTGCTTGCATTCCTTAAAAACATCTATACTTGTATTTTCAGGTTGATAAATTTAAAAGTAATGAGACATGTAGTTCCCATCAAAACTAACAATTTTATGAGCTGTTTAGATTAATTAATCCTGTTAAACCTTTCATTAATAGTGTAATAAATGGGTGCTGTATAATGGGTGCATTTAATTCCTTTTTTAATTTTTTAATTAATCCAGTAGTATTACCTACCATGAAGCTGACAATACTTTTTGTGCAGTAATGACTTCCAACTGAAAATCAAGTCAGATGCAATCTTAGACTTTAGACATTTGAATTAAAGCACGCAGGTTTTTTCTGCTGTAGTCATCATGGATGCTCACATGATGAAATCTAAGCAGGCCACCAACTAGTACACTGCATCAGAGCCCAAAGATGTAAAGGAAAAAAAAAAAAAAAAAAATCAAGCCTCTAAAAGCCAGTGAGAAATCCAAGCAGGGAAAGCCAGGGCTTGAACTTACCAAGATTGAGGAGAACAGTCAAAAATGATTAACTGGAATCAATTTGTGCACATTGTATGCACTGTATTTAGATCACACAAATTACTTCATACTAGCAAATCAATACTTACATTCATTGCAAGCTCTATGACTGATTATCCCTTGCATCTCTGAAAAGACTATGGAGCATTTTTATGCATTAATAATTCATATAAGGATAAAGGCCTTCCCCAGGCATATAGATTAAAATAGATACTTATAAACATACCTTTGATTAATACAAAACCTAAACTAGAGAGCATTTGCTAATGTGTTTTGCAAACAGCCAAAGAATAATTGCAATATTGTACTTACAGACTCCTATTTTTTATTGGGCAGTGAGTTTACTGCTGTTCCCCATAGAAATCCCATCTCATCGTAAACAATGATTACAAATAGACTAGGTGAGCAATTTTTGTTTATTTGGAAATAACCACCTGGTCTATATGAAGTATTTTAAAGCAAAAAGACCTTGTTTCCAGACAAATATCCAGTTGGAATAAATAGGCAACCACAGCTGATGTAAGAATCTATCCAGATGCGGTGTGTCATGTAGTGATGAGTTGGCTGAAATGAGAATTGGGAAATACTGGTTCTAAACTGGGTGCCATCAGTGAGAATATGGCCATCAGGAATAAAATAGGTAGGTGCAAACTCATTCTGCTTCCTGGTAAAATGGTCCTCAGCTGAAAACTCTGAGATTGCAGTAGTAGAGGGTTCAGCTAACAAGCCCACTGAGAGCTAAAGCAAATTCCTGCAAGCTCAGGCTCCTGCTTCCAAGGTTATTCAGCTGTAGGACCAGACCCACCCCATCTCTCACCTCCTAAGTGAATTGGTTCTCAGTCTTGGGCAAGTAATTTCATCTTTTTTTCCCCACTCCCAGTTGCTGCATCTTTCCTACTCAGAGGAAAAGCTCTGCAGGGCAATGCTGGCATGATCTCAGCTGGGACTTCTAGATGCTTCTGTAATATGAACACTAGCAATAAATCAGGAGAAGATAATGGAAGTGTCAACTGAGTCCTAAGTGTAGTGGCAGAGCTGTAATGTACTGTACTATACCCTACATGTAATACTATTACTCAAGAAAGTCTTTGCCCAGCATGGTTTATTCCACTGCAATAATAAATGTATTCATGATGCATCTCCGAGTATTACCCAGCACTGAAAATGAATCACAGTAATGTTACCTTCACTTCTCCAACAAGAAGATAATACTTTCCGAATGTGGTGCCATTCTGTATAGTTTTTGACAAACTGGAAATACTTTAATGAAGTAACGAGACTGTACCAGCATGTGATGCATTTGGAGGCAGTAGTATATAAAAGAGAGAGCTCGACTAAGTGAGGCAATTCAATTTATATCCATTTAACTGTGCTTGTTTCTATTGTTATCCCTAACCAGGCTAGATCCCAGCAGATAGTTCCTTTGCAACTCCACCCCTTCACAGTGATCAATAGTTTTAATAGGCTCCTGAGATGATACAAGATACACAGGAAACACTGGCAAGTGTGTGCATCAGTAGTGCACAGACAAATCAGACAGCAAACCACGTGTAATTTTTAAGTCTCCATTAAAGCAATGCTGCTGTTTCAAAAGCTGAGATACTGCAGCTGGTCCTCTATCATTTCTCTCACAAACCCATAAACCTGGTGACCAGTAATCCCATGAATGCAATTGTAAAGGGCATAAGCAAGTCATTACCATTTTCTATTCATGCTGATCTTTATTACTGGATGCTTGCTCAGCCCACACTACACTTCTTCCTGTTTCAAGAGGTTTGGCTGATATGATGCTTCAGGATTTTGTAAATCCATCTAAGTATCAAATGTTTTCCTAAAAAGTCAATAATTTCTCCCATGTAGCTGTTTCCCTGTTATCTACTAATAGAGTAATTTTCAAATGAAACACATTTATCAGACTCAGTGTCCTCTTTATGAATCAATGCCAACAGACCTTGCAGTGAGTGTTTTGTACTTGAATCTCCTGTAGTTTTGCCAGAATTTTCTGTATCTTCAAGAAAATTCAGTGCATTTGCCTAGTTGCCACTACTCCACAAAATAATCTTTCTCCCTGCTCCTAGTGATCACATCTATTAGTCCTCTTGAAAGAAGACTTTCCTTCTTCTATTTCTAATAATTTTTGAATCCTAATATACGATTCTTCTGAGCCTGATCCTTTGTCAGCTTTTGATGGGTTTAATTGCCTTATTATCATCCGCTCTCACACAGTGATAAAGACTTTTGATGTTTCATGTGCTAGTAATGAAAGGGAAAAAAAACGTGAGCAAAATCTTTCTTTGTTCCTGGAATATTACCACCTCCACAGTTCATAATCATTAGGGTGAAGAATTCCTTTTGGCCCTCTGTTATGTGGAAGTTTCATCCTTCCAGCGGCCCCGCTGTCTCCTTGCCATTTTGTTCACTTCAGCAGCAAATTTAATTGATCATTGCTGCTCCTTTTGCCACCTACTATTTCATATGCTACTTTAACATCCCAGAATAATGATTTGTACTCCCTTCTTTAATTTTTCTATGAACTGTATGTTTCACATATTTTTTCTCTTAATACAGCTCCTTGTCTCTATGTATCATTAAAAAAGCCTATCATCATTACATTTGCCCAGGGCCCAAATTGTATAATCTCAGTTTTAACACCCTTTTTTTTTGTTGCAAGTACCTACTTGACAAAAAGAAGATTTAAAAATACGACTGAACTTCTGCAGATTTGCCCCGTTTTGAGTTCTAGCCTTTGAAATGTTAGACGTGGCTCCAAATTATACAGCCTCTACCACCCTCCAAGATGTGCTGCCTTTCCATTTCAGAATTCAGAAACATCAACCAGAAATTTACATCAATTACCACCAAAATTCTAATTAGTTCAAGAGGCTTGAATACTCTGTTCCTTAATCATCCTACCCAGAAAATTTTGTTGTTCAAAACACTGATTCTCAAAAGAGACTTGCAACTCACTTGCAAAGAGAAGCCTCAAAACTAAAATTCATGACCCAAGGGGACATTTGATACCACAGACTGAATCAGGACATAGAATTTCAGGATACAGAACATCTGTGAGAGCAACCCCTTCAGTGAAAACTTCCCCTTGTGTTAGGGGGTAAACTCTGGGTCAGACTGCTGCACAGTCTGGGTTTCAAGGGAAGAACCAGCACACAGCAGAGCCTTGGATGCCAGCCTCTGCCATTGAGGAAGTGACACATTGCACTTAATTACACCCACCAAAAAGGATTCTGTGCAGCTACTTACCCAGCTGGAAAAGTCAGCCAGGTGTTCTTCAGAAGCACATATGACTGCAGACAGCACGAAAGATTACAAAGATTTAGTGGACACAACCTTGAATGGTAAAGACAGAATAAAGAAAATTTGTTGTTGTGGATAAAAGAAGAAAAGCTGTGGCTGTAAGTATGCAGCCTATTCCTTCTGCTGTACACCTGTGTTTCTCTCAGTCACTCTAAAGTAAAATTATCATGTAAAGGAGATTTAGGTTTGTACTCACATTATGATCCTGATATGTTAATCTGGTCACTATTAAATATTTAGGTTGTTGGAGGTGGTTCTTTTAATGGACACTGCAAATGGCTGATTGTCTCAATTGCACACAATAGAACATTTATATATTAGTAGAAAAAGGGTTGAACATTAGAAAGTGTTCAGGTACAGAGGGCAAGACAAACATCCCACTCCAATGATGAAAAGAAATTGCTAATGTTAAAAGCCAAGAGAAAGTAACTGTACATGAAATTCAGTAGTTACTTTCAGAAAGTCTAAACACAAAAATTGCACTGTTCTGTCATTTCCTGAAATGCTGGCCCAGCATGGCCAGCCCAGCACAGCCCCACATTGGGTGCCATAAATCTTTCATGGTTTAAAAGTCCCAGGCTGGGCTGCTGGAGTCAGAAGCAGAGAGGAGCTGGATGCAGGAATACACAAATTCAGGTGGGCACAGATTGGGATCAAAGGCAGCCAAGTGGATGGAATCCTCCCAGGATGCCAGCCATGGATGAAGAAAGCTTGACCTTTGTGATCCCTCAAATTTATACTGAGTATGACATGTATGGAATGGAATACTTCATTTGGTCAGTTTTGGTCACCTCTCTGCTCCATTCCTCCATACAGGAGGCTTGCAGGTGTTTTTTATTTCATTTCCTTTGATTATTTATTTTCTATTTCTGGAGCATAAGATGTTTTTCAGAACCAAGCAGTGGCCTTGGTTCTGCAGACCATTCTCTAACCATTACTATAAACTCCAAGTGTTACCAGTCCTAGAAGCAGACATTGATGGAGAAACATGCTGTTAATTTCAGCAAGTGCAGCTACTTAGAAAAGACTTAGCTCAAATGAAAATTACAAGAAAGAAAATTGTTTCTATCCTGGCTGAAACCAGGACATGTTCTCCGTAAAATGATTTTGCAGGTCCCTTTAATTAAATAGTACAGACCTCTGTGATGACACTTAAACTGGTCTGCAAGAGATTTCTTGTGATGTAGCTTAAGTCAGCAAGGGATTTACTTAAGGTAAATCAATATAAGTCTTTTGTAAAACAGTTCAGGTGAAGCTATATGAGGGCTTCAGGATTTTAACTAAATTGATTTATTGAAATGTGAATTCGACCTAATAGGTGCAGGTTTTTTATGTGGACAAGGCCTAAAAGTGTGACATATTGTCTTGTCTGCACTGACTCAATACCTTCTTCTGTTGTTTATTAGATCTTTAATCATTCTAATGCTAAGGCCTTCTTCCAGAAGAGCAAAAGGCCAACCTTATTTATCCATACTGTGAGCTATCCGTGTCTCCCCAAACTACTGCCTTTTGGTAATCTCTTAAATACTTCCCATCAAATCCCCAAATCAACTCCTTGGATTAAGGTGGGAACAAAACTGCCTAGTCCTGTTATTCATTAGAATAACAAGGAGCACATTGCTCAATGGGTGGATTTCTTCAGGGCTACAATTAGCAACTAAACATCCTGTTATTAGGAAGCCTGCTGACAGCTCTGAAGCCCACCTGGCACCAGGAGGTGTTCACTGGTGGGAAGCAGTAGGACTGGTAGGACTCCAGACCAGCAGCTTTTCACTCTGACAGAAAAATCACACCTGTTGGATTCTGCAGGACACTGGGTTCAAATTACCATGCAAAGAACATTGGTCTAAGTCATTGGGCTATAATCAAAATGGTGGTGGACCTCAGGTGGTCCAAATGATTTTCTCCTAGAATGCACATATATGCATTAGGCTGCTTAATACATCTAATTAACGTCTAATTACACGTTCAATTAGTGTTCACCCCTTCCCAAAACCAGGGAAGAGTGTGTTATATCCTACCTACTAATTAGTAGGAGCATAATGTTCTTCTGGTGCCAAAGGCTCTGGATTCTGGCCCATAGATATAGTTATTTATAACTTTCCTAACTGGATTTTTCCCTAGCTAAATGCTTCCCAACACACACACAAAAATCACTCTTTTGTAATGTTACAAGATGTGAGATAACCACTCTTAGTGTTTAAAAATTAACAACCTCTGTAAAGAAAACTTTCTGCATTTCTGGAAAGTTTCCTGCCCTCAGTTCTCCTCAATATGTGGAGAGTTTTAGGATTTACACTAAAAAGCAGAATAACTTTGAAACAGTTCTGTGTTTTACTGTGTCACATGAAAAAGACAGACTTTGATTATGAAACTGTGACCTTCCAAACCCTCAGATGTTAAATCTGTGGAACTGCCTTTAACAAACTTTAACCAACATGAACTGAAAGCTCCCAGACACATTTGCTTGAAATTAATTGACAATGTCTTGCCATACAAGAAGGTTTATTGAAAGATTACTCTTCCATTTCCAGATCCACCATCATTATCATCACATTATGCATAGGAATAAATATTCTTCTATCACTAAATTAAATTCAGAGGACAAATATAAGGATACATTTCTACTAGGGCAGCTCTGGTTTCTTAAGACAACTAAAATGTTCCTCTCTTACATCTTTAATAATAGATAGCCATAGAGCCAGTTATGCAGCCAGTGGGAAAAAAAAAATATTATAACAATCCATAGCTGTACTATATATTGTAAATTAATAATTATTATATTTTAAGGAATGCATTCTAAGTAATGACCCTTTATACAGTGCTGTAAATTTGTACGATACATTAGAAAAATCCAAACACATGCTTTTTTGTCTGGATTGCTTACAAGGTGTCAGTTATAAATATTCTAATCAGGTTTCTATACCTCTCCTGTCAGTGCAGTACTGGAGTGCCTTTCTATTAGTGCATTAAGCTCCACGACTAGCATTTCTCTGTCTCTCTGTCCCCAGGCGGTAAATTTCATGTATTTAAAAATAATTAATATTTTTTATCTCTGATGTGCATGCGCTTTCACTAGCAAACGCAGACAAAATACATATCACATTCAGCACACATGTGTTGAAGTGCTAGACAAGACTGTTGTATTAAAATAAGTATATTTATATGCTGAACTGGTGGAGAACAAGAGCTAGAAACATCTTGAGAAATACGTTTTAGACTCTTAGCAGCAAATATTTTTCATTATCCACATCCCCGAGTAACCACCGATGAAGTCTTTGGATGAGTTTTCAGGTGTGCTCAGTACTGGCCTAACTTTGCATCAAGTGGAAGTTTTATCAGGTAGTGTTGGGCCACTGCTTTGTGCATCTGCAAACTCCAGGCTCTGAAGAGAGTGTGAGAGCAGAAGCATCAGGAGGCCTTGACTGGCTGCTCAGGGACCTCATTAATCTGCCCCAGTTCCCTCCCAGTCTGACACAGTTCTTTGTTCACCTCCATGAGTAGGAACTGCAAACTTTTTTCCTTCTACATCCTTCTACATCCTTTGGTACTCAACCAAAACAATTTGGTGTTTCTCACAGACAGTTATAGTTTGCTTTGCCATGGTAATTCTTCCCACTTTAAAATAGGAGGGAAAACAAAAATTTCAAATACTAAAATGTGACACTGAAATGGTCGGGTTTAGAGAACAGAAAATTTACATCACCTCCCACACAAGGTCACACCAGAACATCATCTGTGAGTTACCCAAAGAAATTCTGTGTCTCTGTTATATTGTGCTATTTTGTGTATTGCAGTGATTACTCAGGCCATTACCTTTTTATCCCAATCCATTACTTCTCCTCCCATGTCCAAGACTTGGCCATCCAGAGATTTGAAATCTTGGTCAACTGTGGAGATATATTTTATGGAGGTTTAACAGGAGAATGATAATATATCAAAAAGCTTACACTTGATGGCTTATTGTTAAAGACTTGTAGGGGAAAATAATCTTACAGGATCTGTAGTATATATTCTGATTTTACAGACACACATGAAACTATTTTAAAATAAAATAACCCAATGCTGTTTACTCATCTTCATAATCAAGTTAAATATTTTCTTTCATTTTTTGACCACAGTCAATTAAAAGACAAAGCTGTGCAAATGCTTCAAGCACACAAGTGCATTTAAATTGATGTTTGATTAAAGATATGTTTTCATTCAAAGGCATATTAAATCTGATGGCAAATTGAGATGATAATCTAGAAACTAAATGGTCATACAAATACATGAAGATAATATATTTTATTGTATTTCAGAGACAGTATTTAAGATGGGATTTTAGATTTTACTTATATTCCTTAGCCAAAAAAAAGATTTGTTCAAGAACTATAAGAAGACTCCTTTTGTGATCAGTTTGGGAATCAAATAACTACAATACTCAAAATATTTTTCTTACTTTGTCAATATGGTCTAAATAAAAATACATGGAAATATAAGAAATTTAAAAATGGACTTTCATAAGAAGTTTCATGGACTCTTATTCAATAAACAGTTCCTGTTACATTTTAAACCTAATAGATTATTTAAAGCATGTTTGGACTGGAATACTTCTATTCTAAACAATACAGCAGATTTTGCAACCTAAGTTCAATTCGTTAGTGCATTTTTGGAATTGGATTCCAAAATAATTAAATACAATAATTAAAACCATATGTAGAGCAGAAATGTCTCATTTTTTACATCGTATTACTTCTGCAGCACTATTCTAACCTCAGCCTGCCTGATGTGAGTCTAATTTTCTACTCAATCTTAGGCTGAGTCCCACTGGGAAAGTGAGATATTGTGATTATTAAAAAAAGCAGAGAAAGAAGAGATTAAAGACTCCCTGCTAATGAGTAAAAGAGAAAAGGAAGAGATGTGCCAATCTACAGTGTAGTACCTCTAAATTGAGCTGCCAAACAATAAACAACCAGAGGAAATAAACAATTCTTCATTAGAGAGAGACATTTTCAGTGGTTCACAGGTAAGTGCAGGATGAACAAAATACTGATAAAAAGAGAAAACACCAAGAGTCATAAATAAACTGGAATTTATAGTGTTTGACTACTTCCCTCACAGCCTTTACCAGATCAAATGTAATATATACACATGGTATATTTCAAAAGACAGATGAATAATGAAGGTCCAGTAAGACACTGCTGGGTTTATTACCTTTATATCTACTAATCTTAACTGACTAAAATAATAAACAGAATTCTGCTGCACTGAGGAAGAGTCTGGTTGTGCTGTGAACTGGTACCCCACAACAAAACTATTGAGCTGATCAAAAACGTCAGCAATTATGCAGATAAAATATTTAGAAATTAGAATTTTTCCAACTTTGTTTGATGTACATATTGGGGTTTTTAACCTCCACAAACATCACCTTGTAGTCTCAGAACACCAATTCCACACAATCTAGAAAACAGTATTATTACAAAAAAAAACCAAAAAAACAACCTTTGAAGGTTGTCTACAATGCAAAGGCAGCAAAATTGACAATAAGACACAAACAGGTTATACTCCTGCTGAGGGAATAAAAAGGGTTGCAAGGGGAGAATGTCAACCTTGGGGAACTCAGACAACTCACAGGAGTTTTCTTCCTGGGGTGAGGAACCCTAAGGATTTGAAGGGATTGCAGCAATTTGGCAGCTTAAGGAGAAAAGTCTGTAGGCACAAATGAAAATTTGTTCAAAATTCACCCTTGTGAATCCAAAACCATCAGCTGAGTAATTTTTTTTTTTTTTTTTATCATCTCATCCCTAATTATTTGTCACCTTAAAATTCACCTGCTGCTGCTAGCTCCTACCTACTTCTGCTTAACCAACAATCTCCCTGGTTTTCTTCTCTTCTCTGGCTCCTAAATCCACCAAGATGAGATCACGAAATAACCCTTAGCTAGGAAAGTAGTAATCTTAGCTAAAAATGTGAATAGCTTAGCACAGAATTAAGGCAATATTTGGTTAAATATGTAACAGATATGTTCATTGACTACCTCTGTATTTCCTGCATCATTAAACATCTCTGCTTTACCCATATGGTAACACGCTAATACCATAATTAGAATTTTTTGCCTCTTTAAAAACTTTTTGAAGTCCTTAATTCCAATGGCCTCAGGTTTCTCCTTGTGTCCTTCTGCTTCCTTTACAAATGTCTTCAATTCCTAACTTCTCATTTATATTCATTTATTCATTGCTATCAACTTCCTTTTTTTCCCCATTTGTTTCATTATATATTACAGCTGCTCTTTCTTCCCCTGCAAGCCAGGCTACTTTCAGCTGTTGGAAAATTTTCATTAAAAAATACCAGCGAGCTGACCCTGAACCACTTCATTCAAAACATCCCAATTTTGATAAAACTCTTATCAAAACCAGCAGAGGACTCAGCAAGAGCTCAGCTGGGGTGTTTGGGGACTCCCATTCACCACCTCTGGGCTCCCAGTTCTAGGGAAGACCCACTGGGTGCAATGGCAAAACACCAGAGTTTCCACTTACCAAACAGAAAAATGAATGCAAGACAATAAGTAAACAAACCAACCCCACACTACACTTTAAATTCTCAGTGCATAAAGCCAAAGGAGTATCTTTCTCAAACTCTTTCAGTACAGAGACATCTGAATGTGGAGTGCAAAATCATCATATCAGAGAAGAAGTAGTCAAGGTGTTGGTATATCCTTGTCTCTATTACCAGTGCTTGCTTAGTTACCCATGAGTCACTCAGTTCCAATATTTTGTATTTTTCCATTTCTTCATTTAACTCACCAAATGTCTCAGGAGGTGATGGGTGTCTCCCTGGGGGAGAGTGACTGACAGGTGCTCTGCAGGCACCTGCATAATCAATGTCACAGACAACAGAGTCCTCCTCAGAGAATGCCCCTGGGAGAGACTCCTTGTCTTCTGGCACTTTGTAAGCAGAAATCCAGTGGGAGTTACAAGGATCTGAGTTACCAGTCACTCTATTCCTGCCTGCTCTCTCTGGGAATCAGGGGAATAAACAAATCCTTCTCATCACAGCACTTCCCATCCACAGTGTCAGACAGTGTCTGCTCAGAGCAGAACGGCACAAAGGAGAATCTCTTGTTTTATCCCCATCCCAACTGTGTTGTTACAACTGCAGTTATGGCCAAAGGGTTATCACAGATCTAGATTTCTACAAAACGCATTTTTAGGATGTCCTTGTTCTTCTCTCTTTCAAGGAGAGAACACAGGCCACACGCAAAGGGTGGAGAGGATCCTGAAATCCAAGTCCCTGAAAGAAGCAGCAGCATCACCACTTCTGCTGCTTGTTTTACTTAGTGACATCTGAGCACTGAGCAGAGAAAACAAGAACTCTCTCACATACTGATGCAGCAAGCTTCCAAACAAACTGTGCCTCCTCAGAATAATGAACTCCAGTGGATATTTGTCACCATCCTTTTGGGTCTGTTTACTTTCCCTTACTGCACCTTTGCACCAAGACAACAGCAGACCAAAGATGAGCAGCAATATCCAGAATTTTATTCAGTGTACTGTGGACACTAGCAAAGCCCTGGAATTCATACACAGCTGTTGTCTTTTGGTCTGCATCTCCTTAAAACAGCTGACAGGCAGAGGAGAACTGTATTCTCTAAGGCTATATTCAGGAACTGGCACCTGACAAAGCACTACATGCACCTTCAGAAAAATATCTACACACCTGTGAACAGCTCAGAGGCAAAAAGCCAGCAGGTGGCAGACAAAAACATGCAGAGGTGTGGGGATGGGAGCACCATCTTGTTCACTACACATGGCAGAACTTTCTCATCAGTGTTTTTTCTACCTTACCAAACGGGGGCAACAAACCAAACCAACCAACCCAAACAAACAAAAAATCTTGTTATACAGAGAGTGTGATTTTTTACCACATTTCAGAGAAACATCTCTGAACTCTTAGTCCCATGTGTAATTCTGACACCGTGCCACTGACATTTCTCAAGTCCCATTGACACAACCTGACTAGGAAAATCCACATACTCTCTGCTCCATTTTCTTCTTTTCTTTACAGAGTGTGGTTTGCCTGTGCAAAGGAAATTTCCACCCAAGATTAAATTTCTCAGGTCTCAAACAGGAACAATTTGTATCACTCTTCTGTGACAGGAACTTACTGCTCTGGGATTGCTATCTTTTTCCACTGTCCTCAGAGTTCAGTGGTAAAGTATCTGAGCATCTGCAGGCAACTACATGTACCTATTCACTGAAGGCACTGGTTAGTTTTCTTGTATTCCTGCTCCTTTTTTTCTTCCCCTTTCTTTCAACATGGTTTTTAATATTTTTGCTCTCTTCCCATTTCTCCAGTTGCTCCAATTAGCACCTGTCCAAGCTCAAAAATAAAGCTCTTGTCTTGCACTGATAGACATTTAGCACTGCTTTATTCATGATTAAACCAAGGCTGCCTCAGTTTGTAAATAGGCATCTGTAGTGGTCACCATCCTCCTCTGTCAATAACTAACAAGAAGCCAGTGCTGCCTGTCATTTCTTGAAAGACACAGAATTCAAAGCTGCCACTTTAAGCAGAGCTCTCATTATTTATTCCCTTTCTTCTACACAGCCCGTTATCAAAATAGACTTTCCTTTCATATTGCACAGTTCTTAAAAGTTTAAAACTCGACATTTACAGGTTGGGGTTCTTTCTCCCCTAATTAGACTTCCTGAAAAAAAGGCCTTAAAAAAGAAAGAAAGAAAAAAAAATCGCAAGGTTGGATCACAGGTTGGTTGCTAAAATTTTAGTTGCTACATTTTTGCTGTTCTTTCCCAAGGGCTATATCCTACAACTTACAGAGGACCCTATATATGGGTCATTAAGAACAAAGCTCCCACTTAATGCTTTTTCTAGCAAGGTAGCCATACCACTGATTCCTATATCAAGCAGACTCACTAGAGTGGTGAGACCAACACCACTGCTCAGAAGCCACAACAGGGATTAAGTAAAACAATGCTTACAGCTCTTTTATATTTATCTCCTTTTCATTCTTCTTTTTAAAAAAAAAAAATTAGCCTTAATGTTCATCCAGTATCATGAGCATACTCAGCACAAAAAAGCATGAAATAAGCATATCCCTTCCTCCCCCCCCAAAGAAATCAAATAAGAACCAAACTCTTGATTCAAATATATAGAGCACATAGCTTGAGATAAAACTATAAGATCAGAAGTACTTCCAAGACATAATAAAAATTCACGCAGTGCTTCAAGAACCTTCACACCTTCAACCACAGAGTCAGTGCTGCTGAGTATGTCTCCTGACAAGGGGGAAATGCTACATGCTCAGATTTAATTTTTAAGTGATACACAGCTGTATTTTGTTTCCTCTAAATGACCAAATGGGAGATTTCAGAAGTATTTTCAACTTTTCCTCTCCACAAGAGAGAGAAATTCAGCACACATTGCTAAATTGGTTCTGTTTCTTTTATTTAGACAATTACATTATATCCAGACAGGGCTAGGGAATTATTTTTATTTTTGTTATTAATTCTAATAAAATACTCAAATTAATAAGTAATTAAATCTAACTCTAGTTAAGGAATACGTTGTCTGGTTTTATGAAGTGCAGACTAATATTGGATAAACCAGACAAAAATTTCATCGTCCTCATTAAATTACTGTCAACCATGATGAGATTATTTTATTCATCACTGAGTCAGAGTTCTAGCATACCAGTCATTTTTCAAAGGCAGTGCTCAAAAATTGTCTGTGTTCATGGAATTCTCACATATCTCACACTTTCTGTTTTCCAAGTTTTGACTTAAAGAACATTACTGCCCCAGTTACTCTGCTGCTCTTGTCTTCCATAAAATTTTAATTTAGTTAAAGGTGAAACAAATAACATACTGAAATATTTATTTTTATTATAAAGGAGAACAAAGCAACCTTTGTGTTGGTATTTCCCCTTTCCCATAATTTTTAGGGAGCAGATTCTTTCATGGAGAAATCATTCATGTTACTGGCTTACATACTTTGCCTATAGCTAGAAATCAAAACACAGTACAAGTGAACTGCATTTTAAACATTAATTACAAATTGCATACCTACTGTACAGTGGATTTCAGGAAGAGCTTTATGTTCATCTGGCTGTTTCAATTCATTCTTGCTGATTTAATTCCGTAACTTAATTTTTTTTTTTTTCTTCTTTGCAACTGGATGGTAAACCTTTAAAAAGTTTGCCTGTTTCAGAAGAATAAAAAAACATCCCTGCACATCAATGAATCCAGAAAGGCACATCAGTAGTGATTCACAGAGAACACTTTGTAACTAGTTAATAACTTTCCCATTGGCAAGAAATTTCTGTGGAAAAATCCCAAGCCCAGAATCAATTTCCTTGCCCTTTTCTGGATTCCTACATTTAAAGAAAACTGAAATTTCAAATACAGCCATTTAAAACACAAACAAACAGAATTGCTACTATACCTCTCTATGTCTTTATATGTACATTAAACACATTTGTGCCTGGAAATAGTGATCTGTTTGCAACATCCTTGAGGGAAGCTCTACATACTCCTTCCTAACTGTTCAACTGGGTCAAGTGTCCAAGATATATCCATGTGTCCACAAAGAAAAAAGATTTTGAACAGACACTTACCTGGCTATGTGATTAGTTTTGGACTTTGACAAGCAACAGGTTTTCACTATTGCCAGTGACAGTACCTTCAAGTGGGGATTCCTTTTTATCCTGAGCTTTACCCTAGGAAAAATGCATGAAACACAGGCCTATAGCATCCTAAAATCAAAAGCATTTTTAAATTAGAGAAGGTATCGGGCGGTTCCTTTTTCCTAAGTTTTTGGTTTTGTTTGTTTTTTGAAATTCTTCTTCACAAAGTTTTGCAAGCTTTAGGCAGAGTCAGTAAATGACATGGGTGTCAGAATATTTTTATACAGAATATTTTTGTACGTAAAATGTTGACATCTGGAAAAATATTGTTTCTTTTAATCAGATTTGTTCAAAGAAGTCAAATCCTTCTTTCTAAGATGAGTGACTATAATTAGATGGTTCCCTACCCAAATCTTCCTACTCGCCTAGCTTTTGATACAAATAAGTTATTTATTCATAGAATAAATCCTGCCACCTTGTTAATGAGATGCACAATATAAGCTTCATTAATTGATGCTAGATATTATTCTGTTCCCATCATATCTATTGTTGTTATCCTCCCACAGCACTCAAGCTAATTCTAATTGATGGTTTCCATCTGCAAATTAAAAATCAATGTACTCCACACTACAGTGATGAAAAACAGAGTAAAACAATACATTCTAAGCCAAAATCACACTTTTTTATCCTTATGGTGCAGAATGAAAGACAAATTAGTTAAAGAATGCTGCGCAAGTCTTTTTATTGCTTTTATGATAATCAGAAGATAGTCCTTCTTTGTTTTAATTGGATGGTACAAATTCATTGTCCTGTTACAAATTATTGATTTGGGCTGAAGCAGTAGTTGCCTGATTTAATGCTTACAGGTGTTTCCTTCTGATAGTTTACATTTGCAATTTAAATTGCATGCAGGAAGCTTAAGTGTCTAATCCTCAACTTGTACCCACACTCCTCTATGGAAAATACAAATCCAGTGTCAAACACCTTTTTTTGTTTGTTTGTTTAAATACATTATTGGTGAAAAAATGGTGACTTCTCCTGCTAAATGGAGAGTGAATCACAAAGTTTTAGCAGGGGCAGTAGATGTTAGGGACGGGGGGAGGTGGAGGGTAGGGGAAAGGAGAGGAGAGAATGAAAATATTTATAAGTTGTCTAAATAGGTGTTTCATAGCAGCCCCAAATAATTTTATTTTGTTTGGTGTACATACAGAAATAATTTTATGCTCTTAGAAGAAGGGGAAGGGTAGTTTATCTGGGGCTAATCTGCAAGCCATCAGGGGAGAGAGTGAGCCTGGAACCAGGGCTGACATTTACCAGCAAGAAATATTTATACTTTGATGTATAGACTGAGGATCCTCATTGCTAAAGAGCTGAAGCAAGCAGGCAGGGGGACCCCAAACCCAGGAGCAAGTCTCTCCAATGCAGGAGCCACTGCTGTTTTCTCCCTTCTCCTCCATCACCCGTTGCCTCTGCTCCTCACCTCTGCCCCTTGGCTTTCCTACTGCTCCCTTCCCTACCAGGGTCCACAGGGACCATGTCACCTCATCCTGAGGTGACACGTGGTGAGGGTCAGCCCCTGGGCCACCTCCGTGGAGGTACAGGAGGGCCCTGGCTGTACCAGCATAGCACCTAGATAAGGTGCCATTCACCTGTAGCACCCCATTAATATTTTAAAGCCATTCTCAAGCACTTCTTATGATTTTATTATTTCTCACTTCTACTGTTTTAATGGCCCCCAAGAGCCCTGAAAATCCAATGACTTTCCCTCTTAATTTTGTCGTTTTCTATCTGACACACTCATTTATCTGAGTTCCTTAGCAAGGTTCAAATTAACATCTTTTTCTTTCCCTCTCCCTTCCTCTTTGGCAAGTCTGGCTTGCTTCACACGCAGAAGAGAAAATCTCCTGAAGCACAGCACACCACAAAGAGCTCAGCAACTTCATCTCTCAATTTTCCAGGGCATGACCAGGAGCTGAAGGCTCTATCCCACAGTAAGGCACATCTGTGACAGCAGCCAGGAACCAATGGGAAAGGAAATAAAAGGATACCTACTGGCTTTGGATAGCTTAGGTCCAAGCATCCCAGCATTAATATTCAGATTGCCAACTTAAAACACTGAAGTCAGCTCAAGCAACCCACTACAGAATTAAGGTAGAAATACCAAATCCAAAGCTACAGTCCTGAAACCCTTCATCAGTATCTGCCTCACTTGAAGCTAAAGAGTGGGTATATTCCATATATTTACAGGGTTCTACTGTTCCCTAATCTGACAGACTGAATGCCTACAGCAAAGTGCTGATGTCAAGTGATGTAAACAGTTCCTCTTTGTCCTAAAAAAGCAAAGAGATGGTTAAAATAGCATTCAGTAACCTTTTGTTCAGCAACTCAGGTCCTCTTCTCTGGGCTGTTTATGTCTTGTAGCCACTGAGTGCTGAATATAAATTGCACAAATGCTGCTCTAAGAGAGAGCAGATGCTAATGCTCCTTCTTCAGGCATGCTTCAGCTATCTGAGTCACAGTCTCAATTGTGCTTTTTTTCTCATTTAATCTTTTTCTATGTAGTGGATCAGTTTCAAGGGCAAAGTTAAGATTGCTGTTGAGATTGCAGCCCCACTCAGAATGCTGTATAATTCACAGCACTTTGCTGGGGCTAAAGAGAATATGTATGAAGGAAAGCAGCTCTGTGAATATCACTCCTGTTTCTGGTTTAGAAACAGGCAAACACATGCTCAATTCTTAGAGAAGTTAGGTAGAAGTAGTTGCCACTGGGAAAGATGTCTTTATGGAGTCAAGGCGGTGCAAATGGAGATGCCTCCTTACAGCTCTGAGCAGCATGGCCAAGAGGAAGAGGGTGGGGTTCCAGACTCATGATTTGTTAGTTCCTACATGGCAGTTAAGCACTTTGCTGGTCTCCTTGTGTGATTTTGGATGAAATTTGCTTTTGAGCAATTTAACTCACCAAACACAAGGCACAAGACCTGTACCAAGTGTATTACGCTCGCCCTTCTACTTACAATTACAGCTGCAGAAACATGTTGTTTTTTGGGAATAGAGCACCTTGGAGACAGTGAAGGCTGGATTGACACTTGCATGCAATTTTAAGGCAGAGAATTCAAACAG
The DNA here is from genome assembly GCA_038090715.1 of Florisuga fusca. Lineage (NCBI taxonomy): Eukaryota > Metazoa > Chordata > Aves > Apodiformes > Trochilidae > Florisuga > Florisuga fusca. Next base: position 9,081,903 of record JAAWXA010000013.1, read on the forward strand.
AAAGATAAGGGGTGAAAATCCAAAAGTGACTTTTTCCCGTAAACTGGATTTCAGCCCATGGCTTTCCCTCCCCACTGCTCTCTGTCTTTGCAGAGGGCTCATATTTTTCATGTGATGGCTATCCAGTCTTAAATGGATTACTTCAAAAATTCTACTTAAAGTCCCCCTTTGTTCTGTGTGAATAAATATACATGTTATTTTGTACCTTTCCTTTCTTTTCTTGAATAGAACTGAAAAGTAATTTTCCTTATCTCATTAACACTTGTCTAGTAGTACAAGAAGGTACAGATGCCCCCTGGAAATAGCCCATATTAAAGCACCGTATGAGGAGCAGAACAGTGAAGAATGAGCACCAGCAGGGCGAATATATCCAGACAGCTGAGCACTATCTAGCAGATATCTTGCATTTCTCTTTGCCTCTAGAGTCACATTCTATTAACCAACACACTTACTTTACCCACCTCACTTGAAAACACAACAGGGACAGCAGTGATGTTAGAGGGAATTGTGTTTTTATCATGAAACATGCAATAAATTGAGATTTTTCTTTGTTCCTGCGTTCAAACGGACACTTGAGAATATTGACTTGCATTTAAAAACAAAACAAACCAAACAAAACCTCCATCAACCGTGGAACTAATGGAGCCTCCTCGGATAGAGCTCAGTGCCCTCAGGGCTTTCTCAGAAAACCACAATAAATCCTGCCTCTTACATCATCAGACATAAAACCACACATAAGTCAACAAACTGGCTGCTGCCACCCAGGATATAAAACACATCAGTGCTACCAGGCTTTCTTTCATTGGAGTTAGTAACTTTTTTTCCTCCTTGCATTCTATTTACCAATGCTGGGGGGAAAAAAAATAAAAAATAATAATAAATAAGTAAATAAAAGGAAAGAGCTTAAATTTCTAGTGCAGGTAGTATTCTGTTTCCTATTATGCCCTGTCAGTCCCTATGAGTACAAAACCCCCAAAAAGACTGTAAATGCTTTAAGATTCACTGTGCTTGCTTTTCTTCCTAACTAGTACTCTGTTTATAAAGGTCCAATTAGTACGATGGTCTTGTTTGCAAACATTAGGTCAAGAAATAACTGGATAGACTCGATTCCATGTGACTCAGGTAACCAATGTGAATATCTCCTCCTGCAAATTATACTCAGCGGAGCACTTGACAAATTCTACAAGCCTAATGTGATTGTAAGATTATTTGATGAACTACATAAAGCACACACATTCATCTAAAAAAATCATTAGCAGGTCATTGATAATTCACAGATAGAAATACTGATTAAATCCCAAAGCAGTTATATACACTGAATGGCTTGACCTGCTCTATTCAGTACACGCATATTGCAGAAGTCAAGTACATTGGCTCTTTCCTGACATTTTATAGATCTTTGCATATATTATCCCAAGTCTTCCACAGATTAGAGTAATAAAAAGATGTTAAGTTAACAAGCTGCTTCTGAAAAATTCAGCAATTACAATGATTCCTAAGCCACAACCTGAAAATCCTTCACGGGTTTTATTAAAACTTACTTGAAATCTTCTCTTGAATAAGCTATGTAACACAAAACCAATGGGATTCTACAGTTTCATTGGAAAAATGCCTTCACTCTTTCAGAAATGCAGTTTACCCACGCTCATTTGAGTCTAGCCACAGAAATTATTATAAGGTTATTTAGAGTTCTGTTCCAGCAGAGTTACTCTGTGCCTGAATGCCTATTGATTTCAGTGGAACTGCTATTACACTATCTGCTATGAAGTCTTATTTCTTTCTCATTTCAAATCCTCACTGCTGTATTTGGTCATTTCACTTTATTATTGGTTCAAATCATTGTGATATTAAAGCTAACATATCCAGAGTGAAACTATGAAATGAGAGAGACTGCAAATCACAGCACTAGTGATAAGGGTGGTCACTGACAACGGGAAGGCTTACCTGCTTTAATGCTACTAGGCATAAAGAAACTTCATCAGTAAATGACATTTAATCTTCTTTAAGTCTAATACACCATATAATCTTATTTGTACCCATTGTTTTTATAGAAACCTCCTTGCAATGTCATCTTAACTCTATTTAATAATTAAAATTGCTTAAAAGCAAAATTGACTCCTTACAGGTACAAGCACTGATTATGTTAATTTAAATTATAAATGCTTTCTCTTCAGTGTGATCATGTATTTTTAAGTCTTTTAGACAATCAGGCTTCAACCCCATTTAGTATGGAGTATATGAACTGATAGCTTTTATCTGGTAATAAGTTTCCAAAGTTTGGGGTTTTTTACTGAAAGCATTTTTTTTTAATTCATTACCTAAACCTCTTTATATACAATGGCTATATGAAAGATCCATAATAACCTGTTTCATCCTTTTCAGTTGTTGAAGAAATTTATGCAGACCAAAATTTGGTTTCCATGTTTTCTGGCTGCAAGGCTGTCCATATTTTGCTTGGTTCATTTGCTGCTCACATCCAAACTGGAAAATCCTGATGTGAAGACATGCAGATCACGATGGACTCAGAGGATTTAAAGCTCCTGTATTTAAGGCTGTCTGTGGCACAGTTTTGCCTGCTTGAGTGCTTAAAGCTAGGCACAGGCTTATATACTTTGCTGCATCTTAAAGAAACTTTATTTCATATTCAAGGCATTACAGCCTACATAAGGCTGTGCTTCAAGATGATCCCATGTTATTAATCAGCCAGGTTCCATGTACATGAAGAGAGTTCTTTTGTATAGAGCTCTCTGTATGCCATCTGCAGTCTCTTTACAATAAAATCTGTGGAATTTTTTTTTTTTTTAGCCCTTCATAACCTGAAAATAAGTCCACCAATAGTTACTGTTTAACAAAGAATGATTCTAACTGCTACGGGCTGGAGTCTGGTATGTTCTCACTGTTCAAATGGATGCTTGAGACTCTGCAGAACCTCATTTAACTAAACATACAACATCTGAGGCAGCCAATTATTTCTTCTGTGTTGTTCCTGTTGAAATAGGTATTTCTGCAAAATCATTACACCCTCACAATTCTGATATGTGCCATATATCCCCTAAACTATCTTTCTGCTTCTCTGTACTGACCAGAGCAAGAGTCCCCCCTGCCACACTAGTTCAGGCCATGACATTGGTGACTCCCACTCCACTGGGCATACCTCAAGCCTCCCAGGTTTTTTCCTCAATATATATTTTTTCCTTGAGATGTGTTTTAAGTTCTTACATCGTTTCAAAGGACTGATGTTCTGATGGAGGAGGATCTGTCTATATGGGCATGCAAACACATCAGAGGTTTCCTAATTGCTTGCTAGGAGGGTTGTAATTTGTCTGGCAGTCAGTTCTAATGAAGTAACCACAGTTTTAACACTCCTTTCTCAGGCAGAAACAGTTCACAAAGGTAAGGTCACTCTCTGAGAACTAAAATGTCAAACAAATCACCATGCAGCTTGCAATTTTGGCTTCTAAAGGACACTGGTATGATTTCTGACTTCCAGGTTTGATTTCATCGTTCACAATCCCAAGGAAATCACTGTGGAGCTCATTTGTTCCAGAGCCTGCACAGCCAAAACTCCAGCATGAAGAACTTACAGAAGGCATGACCAGCAAACCTGCTGTTCTTTTGTTCACAGTATAGCACCTTCCAGAGGTCAGAGGAAAATAAGTCTGATAAGCTGATGCCAAGTCATACTTGACTGCAGAGATGGCTGACTGAAAGAGGCCAAGTCAAAGGTCTGTTTGAAGCTTGGAGCATCCAAGGACATCCTCCACAGCCAATTGCTCAAATACAATACAGGAAGAGAAAAACTCCAGTGCCTGCAAGCAAATTAAGGGGCTGAAAGGAGTTCCAGGGCACTTTATTTGCAATATAAATGCTCAGCTGAAGGGTCAGTCATTGGTCTATATGCTGCTTTTAAAAAAACCAACACAATTTTTTATCACCTTAACCTAAAAGGAAATGATATGGCTATTTAAGCTGTCTTTTAATCCAAGTCATCATGCATCTTCCATTGCATACTAAAAATTCCTATAAAACTGGATTAAAATGTAAACTTTCCAGGGATTTAGGTGACGTGATACCAGCTGCTCTATTTGTTAATTCCCTTTTACCTAAAGGGATGAGGCTTAGGTCAGGGAGCCTGAGCTCTGCACATTATCACTACAAGATTTACATGTGTAAGAAAAGTCAACAGGAGGCAGCATGGAGTCATCCAAGCCAAGTCCCTTAGCCTGTAGACCATCCACCTAAGCACAAAGATATCTGGACATTAATTAAATATCTATTAGACGTGCAAGTCTTCCTTATGCACTCACCACTGAGATGAGCCACTCAAATCTTCAGAGGAAAGTGATTTAAATACATCACCTCATCACACCCACAGATATCTTTTTCGTTATGATTTTAGAGAGCTTTTAGAAATGGAGAAAGTGTGTGTTAACATTGAAAATGCTGCTTTGAGAGACTCCAAGAACATTGGCTGAGAATCTCTTTTCAGTACATTCAATATTGATGTGCTATTAAAGGAGGCTTTTCCCCTTTCCTTCATACTTTGGTACTTGCAGCTGTTAATAAATCCCTACATTTCGATTCAAATCAAGTTATCCTGTGTCATCCAAGGTAATTTAATTACATCCAGTGTGAGTTGAACGCTCATCTTGAAATACAGCTTTTGAAGACTGAGTATTTTTGCTTCCATTCTACCCTGGCAAAATCAAGCAGAGAAGTTTCTTAAATCTGAATAAAAATTTGAAGCCATCTGAATTATTCAAATACTCACAAGTTCAAAATAAAACTTGTGCAAATCCTATTAAGATAAATCTAAAAAATTCAGATTCCATCTGAAATATTCCATTGACATAAACTGAACATTTCAGCCTAGAAACAGAATGGATTAAAATTGCTCAAGACAGACATTTTAGGAAAGTTCTGTTTTAAAGGTTTAAAGATGAAAAAAAATTGAGATTTTGTCTCCTAAAACTTCATCCTGTACTAAGCATATTTTTCTTGTAAAAGGTATCAAACCCCAACGACTCTAAATTAACAAACTTAAAACTAGAAATCAACCAACAAGAACCCAAGTCAGAAATACTTGACAAGAAAAAATGCCCTTAAAGGTGCCCTTAACACTTCTTTTGTAGTTCCTCATCTATCTAGTTCTGAGCATAATAACTTAAAACAACCTGAAGTCTGCATTGAGTTGAACATCAGTCTTTGTAGTTCAGAAAAGTTTGGATATTGCTGATGTTGTATAAAAAGACAAACTGCAAGAAAACAGTGAATCACAGAAGAGATCCCACTTCATTGACAGTGATGGAAAAAGCAGAACCTTTTTCCCCCTTTTTTTTTTCACTAGTAACATTCTGGTTTTTTGTCTACCTGTAAGACACTATAACATGATCCAAGAGAAAACAAACACTAACCAAAAGCAAACTTACTTAGAATAACTGAATCGAATTTCCAACCAATCTCACTAACATGTATCCTCAGCATAATTTATGAACATCTCATTTTGAAATATTTATTGCCATTTTTAAAGGTGGATTGGTAAAGATCTCTTCATCTCTCCACATTACTTCTCTAATGCTAACACTTTAATTGAGTTTATCCATCAATGTCACATATTGTTTGGAGAATGGATGCAGGGCTAGAACTGTTAGTGCTGTGTGTGGAAAAGACTTTCACTTAATTAACACTAGTATCTCTGTAGAGAAGTTAAGGGCTATATTCATTCTGTTCTAATAGATTGGATTCAGATTCTTTGTTTGGACAGCATGGTGAATGGTTCCAGTCTATTTCTTAGAAGTGTCAGGAAGTGAAACAGTGATAGGCTGCAAAATCCTAGTAAGTTCAAACCATTAAAAAAGAAAAATTATTACATCCCCTTCCTAGAATTGTAGCAGTAGTGCTGCACTATCCACTTGCCCGTGAAACATTTGCTTCCTTGCTCTTCCATTGCTTTCACCAGGATGAAAATTCAGTTTCAAAACCACTCTTGCCCATCTGGGTATGGACTTCCACCCTGAATGCATCAGACATTCTGAGCTGGCTTTGCCTTGGCACTCAGCTCACTGAAAGGGCCAAGTTAAGGCAATTAATTGTTCATGTGAGGAATGCATTCAAAGGAGACCAAGATCCTTTGAATGTGTGTTGATATTGCCAAATGAGTCTCATTCAGCTTCATGGTTTTCCAGAAATCTTAATTTGTTTGGGATTTTGTATGCTCCACTGAGCATCTTTAAAATAATAGTCAAATTTTTTTAACCCCCCCTGACATTTTGGCTAATGCATGAAGCATAGAGTTGAGGTTGGGACCTGGAACAGAAGATAAGGTTTACTTCAGTTGTCCCTAAATGCAGTAAACACCAGCACAGGCAGATCTGTTTTCCAATATTTGATTAAATTACAGAAGGCAACATTAAATGGGTGCATGATGAAATATGGTTTTTATAGTAACTTCTAACCTCGTGTGTCAGAGAATTGTACTTTTTGTGTCACAGTTAGTGAAATACTGCTATAATATACTTTCTGTACCTTGTGTAACACTTAAGCACTTTTTCATTTAAAAAAAAAAGTGGTAAACTCAGTGCCCTAGAGTCAAAAGCCAGGAGAGAGATGCAGTCTAATCCTGGCCCTTTGCTCAACTCAGTTACACCAACTTTATGGCAGGTTCTGGAACACTGAAGAAGAGCTCCCATAACATATCACATAGCATCAAAGGATTAAATCCATGCATTGCAAGGATATATTTTTATGCTCCTCAAGATTATTTGCAGTTAAGTATGTAAACACATCTGAGCCTGGCTTTTCTGCCCTGGTCCAGTTCTGAAAAGAGTCGTTCCTGGAACAAGATCACAGCTGGGCTCAGGCAGAAACAACATATTGAAGCAGCAGCAGTAACAATGATTGTTCTCATTTTAATCCAGAAATCTTGTGTTTTAATGAGGAGTGAGAACCTTGCAGAAAGAGAAATAAAACACACTGTTTCTGAAGTAGAGATACACTAATCAGTACTGAAAGGGAGGACTGGTGATGCTAAACAGAACATGGGACCTGAGAAAAGAGCAAGAACCAGAGATAAATGCTTCAGCAAAATCTGATAGGAGATTCTAAAGTATTGATTCTATCTTTTATCTTCCTAGGCTGTGTAAGCAAGCAAATAAACAGCAGGACAACATCAAAAACAAAACCATTCAACAGAGAGGACAGAGATCAAAGTAGTCTTGAATGTATTTTTTCATTGTTTACTGCTGGTAAATATTGCTAAGTGGAAGCATAAGGAGAATGCACACGTTTTGAGCTAGCAGACAAGACACAACATTTAATTAGAGCATCTAACAGTCTACCAGCTCAAGCTGAAAGACCCCAAAAGTGGTATTATTACATGCAGAGGTTGAATTTAATAATCAATTATACAGTTTTCAGAGCACTTCAGGTTGGATCCTCTGTGTGGGGTTTGTTTAGCTTTGTTATGGTTTTATTCCATTGTTGAAAGAAAAAGAATAGGTCATAACCTGTGACCGCCAAGAGACAAGGATTAGGTGCCTTTCCTTAAAGATGACAGCATTCCACTTAGCACAGAAATGTTATTTGAATTAAATAATTCTCAAGTCTGTTTGAGGCATTGCTTGATTCAAGGTAGCTGTGATTAAGTAATAAGCACAACCTAAGAATTATCCTCTAAAGAAAGGTAAAGACAGTTGAGTTTCCAGAAAAAATATTAAAGTGACCCCTATGCTGCATTTAGCTGTCAACAGGCTTAAAATGGGGAATAATAAAAATTGTTTTATTAATCTTTCACAGATTCATTGTTCTATGAGGAAAAAACAAATTATAAATCTCATTGTATGAAGCCAAGGAATTTTTAGTATCTCAAGCATAGAGTAGAATGTTCTTAATGCCCTAAATGTCCTATATATACAAAATCAATAATGGGGTGAAAATGCCTATGACTGAATTGCAACTCTACCTTCCTGTCAATGTTTGTTTACCTTCCTGTTCTCTGCACACATCTCCCTGGTTTTTGAAGATTTTCTGTGAAGCAATCCTTCTAATAAAAACAGAGGTAAAAGAGCATCAGAAATGTTTACCTTTTTCATGAGATGCTCTGTGGTTCATGAAAGATGAAAATATTAAGATCATAATACATGGAGATATTCAGGCAATGCAGATTGTCAAAAGTTAGTAAAGGGTCTATAAAAATTAACAGCAAGCAGAAACCTTCCCTGTTTATAGCTTTGTAGTTCAGCAACAGCCAGTTTTTAAAATTCTGTAGTCCACCAAATTTATCACTGAAGATACGGATCCCCTCAATTTTTTTTCCACACGCATAAAAATTTTTTCTGCTTTTCCTAGTTGTGCTTTGTAGTTTTCTTGGAAATAATCCACAAATCCTCACCCTTTGGTTGACTGCTCATAGGCCAAAAAAAGTCCAGTGTCCTAATCACAAGCTCCTTGGGCAAACAATCTCTGATAACCAGACTGTAGGTGCTGTTTGGAAAACTTCTGTTTCAGTTAACTCCTTTATTCCCTCCATGGCTCTGGACTGTAGATGCTTTAAAGCTTTGTGATTCTTTATTTAACTTGTATTTTTAATATGAAAGCCAGTTAGGCAACATTAGCTGCCAGAAGGTTCAGAGAATTACTATAATTTTTCCTAATAAAAAATGGAGGGAGGATGAAACACGAGAACAGTCTTCTGGAAGTCACTTCCAACCCACATAATTCTGTGATAGTGCTGGAAGTGACATTATAGGGGTGTGTTAGAGATTCCTAGACCTTCAGCAACTCTGCATATTTCAGTCATAATTTTCTAGTGATCTTCAAGCTTCCATGGTTTTAGCCATTATAATAATTCTGTGGTTCCATTGCTCTCCTTTTATAAATTCACACAACCCAAATATCCTCCAGAATAACAGCCATGATAACTGCTCTTCTGGGCTACATTTGTTTTGAGCAACTCCTATGTGTATCATTGGCCAGCATTAAAATTCAATGTCAGTGTAGGTCACAGACACCATCCTAGCAACAGGTAGATAATAATCCAATTACTGGAAATAGTGGTAATTCTCACAGCCTCAGTATTGCTGCCCAGAAAGCAAAGTGTGTTCCCTGAGCACTGAAGGATTTTGGTTTCACTCCTCACAGTTCTGATCAAATTCTTACGGTACCATGGAAGGACTTGGAATAGGTTATAGGAACTCCCAGACAATAGTCCTAAGAAACAGGAAATGAAGTTAATCTGGTGCCAAGGAAGGTTATAAACGCAGTCCTTCCAAGCACAAATTTCAGACACATATTGCACAATTATTTACGCTCATAAATAATCTTTACAGTCCAGATGCTCCTAAGACAGGGCAGCCAAGGGTTAGCACCTCCTGGACTCTGGATGTTAATCAAACCACCATACTTCTTGCTTTAACCTTCCAGTGTAAGTATGTTTAAAAGTACCAACATTTCAATACCAGAAAAATAAATGCACCTAAAAACTTTAATGAAACCGATGAGAATGCTCACTTTCTTTCAGCTGAAGAGGACAGGTTAAAAAGGTTAAACTGAAGCTCTTCATTTAGCTGCATTCAAAGTTGCAAGGGCCAAGAAGAACCTTAAGAAGTACACAAGTATATATATGTCTATGCCAATAACTGCAGAGCAATTTTACAGCTAATATCTAACCCAGCTTTGAATGAGCTACTCCAGGCTTCCAAGTCTCAGCAGCACAAAGTTCCCACAGGCACATTTAACCTTCTGGAATGGAATCTATATTAATTCAGTGTACTCCCAACAAAATAAATGGCGCACTCTGCCAAATAAAATGGTGTTCACTGTGCAAGGGCCCTTAAAGCTTATCCCTCAGGTCACATATTGCCACAACTGTGTTGCAGCTCTGGCATCACCTCTCCCTTGTCCTACTTGATGTCAAAACCAAGCCTGACTCCCACACACAGAAAGTAGGAAGAAATAAAAGAGAGTCCCCTTCTAACTATTCCATATTGTTTGACCTAGTAAGCAGTGCTGAAGAACGTGTACATTTCAAAAAGTTCACCACTGAAACATTCTCAGCACACCAACACACTTCTAGAGACAGCTGTGGGCATTCTCTGGTTTGCTTATTGGGAAGCATCTTCTGTGTAAATTAATTGCTGCTACTTGAGCTGTCAAATGTGTAAAGCATAAAAAAGCAGAAACCACCCAATAACATCATAAACATCACTTTGATTAGGCATAATTCAGGGAATTATTACGCTGTGTGCAGAGTAATTTAAATTGTGCCTTTTTTTGATAGAATAATTGAGGTTTGTCATATTTATTACATGTAGGTAACAAAAAAGCTTTCAGTCCTAAAATGTCCCCTAGATAATTTAAATGCAAGTAATTTTTGCAGTACTAAATGAAAGCTAGGAGATTTAGAAATCCTGCTTGGTGAACAAGTTTAGCAGTTCATGTAGATGGAAAGGGATTATGTATGTGCCAAGGCAGGAAAGAAGAGGTGGACAGCTTTAACTCACCTTCATATTCTGAGAATTCTAACACTGACCCTGAGCTAATATTCAGACTTCTGCTTATTCTATGTTTTATCCTCTGTTACTGAGAAAAACTGAAAAGCAGCTGGCAAACCAATAACATGGCAGCTGGAAGAGGATGGGCTGATCAGCCTTTTTTGAGAGAGCTATCTCATGGAAGATGAATTTCAAATAAGATTTCTGCTTTCTTTCCTGCACTGAAGGATCAGGAAAAATGTAGGGAACACAAAATCAAGCAGCAACTGTTCAGCTGGAACTTTGGAAATCAGAATAGGGTTCTTCAGTTTTGCCCATAGCATTCTAACCAAATCACAGCATCTTTCCAGTGAAACACTTTAGAAGTCTGATCCTGCTCTCAGAAAATTCAGCAATGTATTAATTTTCTACCAGTCAAGGTATTATTTTTCTCCATTGATTCACCTCCAAAATCCCCTCCAAGAATTCCCATGTAGTTTTACTTGCATAAGTCTTTCTCCATAGCCTTAGTTTTACAGCTTCAAAAACCTGCAATGATACTTTCCTATCCAAACACCACATTAATGCTAAGTAGATAAACAACTGAGATACATACCAGAAAATTAATCTTTGCTATGTACTATTCACTCACTGGTGCTAAGCACAGAAGCAGAGAATTGATTTCACTAAGCCACAGTCATATATTTAATGCTACTTGGTAGTCAGTGCTGCACATGAAGATGCAAAACTACAAAATGTTGCACAGTGAAACTGCTGCCTTAAACTCAGACTGTGACATGAGCAGCTTCAGAAGGCAAGCACTTGAAAATGTCTCCAAGAGACAAGACAACCTTCTTTCTCTCAGTGCTGAAATTCCAGCCTGAAAAATACGTGGATGCCATAAGATCATCTTGAAATGTAAGAGATCCATCTTTTTCTTAAAGAGCACATGGGAAAAATGCTTTAAGGCAGAGGAAAAGCTTCAAGACAGAGGAAAAGTATCTGAAATGGTCTGAAGCTTCTGCAGACCTGCCCAAGCTGAGTCCAAGTGATCCTCATGGAATTTTAGATGGGACATCCTGACTTCTCTCAGATGCCCACCTGGGGTTATAGCCTAGTTTATACACAGTTCAGCCTACCCTGAAGTTTATACCTTCTAATCCAGGTTATCTTTCTCCATTGTTTCTCTGAAATCTGCAACAAAAGCTGCAGAACATCATCACTTCCTGGCATCAAAGCATTAAAATCAGAGGAATTTTTTCCTGGGCAAATGGTACCCTCGGAGCCCTGCACTCAGGAGGGAGGAGCTGGTCCACTCCAGAGAGCAGTCCAGGTTTCATGGACTCATGGTGTACCATAAACCAATGATGTCCAAGCAGAGGTGGCCCCCAGATACCAGATGTTATTCGTCATTATTTTGTTGTTCATGGAAAAAAATGTCAGAGCATTTTGAAGGGTCTCGTGAATTTAGTAAATTAAAATTTTTTTCACCCTTTGAGACTAGAACAAATAAATTCATGTTACTAGGGAAACCTGTCTCTGCAAGTACCTAGATATGAAAATAGCAACAATAATAGTAAAAAAAAAAAAATAATCCATTGCTAATAAGGTTATTTTCTCCCATAATATTTGTGGCATTCACAAAAAAAGCATGATTATGTTGTGACAAAGGCACTCACTTGGATGACCTACATAACTCATTCATGGCTTTGCTGCTTATGAATCTTTGATGCATCTGTCCAAAGGAGATGTCAGTAAAACATTTACACCACACCTTGTATCCAGTGTTCTGTGCTTATGCTAAATGCAGGATGTACCTTAAAGCAGCCAGAATTTCAATACATCAGGTTTTCAATACTGAATGAAATTTATGCTGCTCTCTCCTTACAAAAGCAAACTGCAAGATCCTAAAACAGGGTCAGACTGTATGAAATATCAAACATTCCTTTGGCAAATGTGTAAGTATGCAATGGGGATCAAAGCTGAATATATAAATCCAAAATGTAAAAAAAGACCAAAATACACTCAGATTATCTAAAATCACTGGCAGACAATATATCAGTACAATCTCAGACCACCAATTAGAAGATAGAGAAGGCATATAAGGAGGAAAACTATCTTTTCATACTCCAGGGAGAAAAAAATTTAGCCCAAACCTCCTCAACATACGTATATAAAGTTAATCTGTATTCATCATGCAAAGCAGTTTGAGATAATTTCAGAAGAGAAGCACTGAAAAGTAGTTCCAATAGAAATAGATGGAGAATAAGAGAACATTCAAGTTGCAATATAAGAAAGAACAGACTTTTTAAAAATGTTTACTGAACATAGCTATTAAAAGATTAAGTAAGAGGGCTTTTTAGAATAGCAACCACATGTTTAATCAACTCAGTTGAAAAAGAAATACCAGGTAACAAAATTCAGATTATTAGCAGAATATCACTGCAAATTGAGGTGGCTCCATTGTCTGTGTGAATTTACATTTTTTTTTTTATACTTTTTTTTCTAATGTAGAAACAGTTTAGACATTGACCCTGTGAGAAGACACTTCTAAGTCTGCAAGCTTTGAATGGTTGGCTTTCATCTCTGAAGCATTTTGGTCTCATCACTGCACGCTCAAAAGTGCTTGATATTGAGCAACTTATATTGTATGGCATAATCTTACAATAATTAGCACATAACTAAAAGTTAAAGAATACATTTGTACAAGTAAAGCTCTAGGTTACCTGAATAATGAAAAATGTTCCAAGCATAGGGTATTGCTTTGGATGTTTTGTCTTTTGTATTACCATTGGATTAATGGACCTGCTGGGAAGAACACTGTAAACAGAATTTCCATGCCTGGGAAAGCCAATTCCACCACACTTGTTAGTGAAGCATACAGTAAGAGGCAGGCATTGCCAGTGGGGTTGGGAGTTGTACCAAAAAGAAGGGTGAAGACATAAAAAGAAGACACCCTGCTCATTACTCATTTGTACAGGTAAACAAGGGAGGAGGAACTGAGTAGACAGTTTTGAAGAAGGTGTAGGCACGTCAGGAAAAATGATTGGATAATCCAGGTTTTCAGTTCAAAGGGAAAGTAAATTGTACAAAAGGTGGTGAGCAAGGAGATAGCCTGAAGAGTTGAATACAGCAGAATTTTATCTAGTGGATGAGGAGAAGAAAAACACGCCACAGGAGAGACCTTGATAGAATTTGACTCTAGCAGAATAAGAGACAAAACAAAGCTATGAGCTGACATGCCTGGGAAGATGTTTAAGGACATATCAGTGGTTTGTTGCTGCTTTTTTTTTTTTTTTTTTCCTTTAAGCTATAGTTTCTAACATAACAGCAATACATTCAAATCAAAATCCGAATAAAGATGTCCAAAGCAGGCTGGTGTGTGCTGTATGCATTGTGATGTATGATGCATCCACAAAAGTGTAAGTTAACTTCAAGCAACAAATTGCTTGTAACATTTTTACTAGACTGAAATTATATTTAGTCTCTCAAGATAGGATTAATAATGGCAAATTAATTTATGCTCCCTCTCTATCAGTAGGCAGAGACATGCAGCCAGTATAGTCATGATAATGTCTGACTCACTTGTCTCCAGTGCAATAAATTTAGATGAGGTATCCTCCATGCAAATTGAAAACAGATATCTGATCCAAAAGAAAGTGATGCAGGATGAAACAATTTTCAGGGCTGTGTCAGGCTATACTGAGTAATGTTCTTTGTGCTATAAATTAGTGTGAGATGAAATCCATCTAAATCAAAAGCATTCTCTTTTTTGACCTACATTATGAGATACAAGATTATATAGGGGCTAATAAGCACTGTAATTTTCCACATATTTTGTATTAGTGCCAAGGTTAGAATCATTCATTCAGTCAAGGGTTGTTTGTTTTTTACATACAGAAATGAATTATTATGATAAAGTAGTAAGAGATAAACTCTGGAAAGCTCAGTGGCTGATTGTGGTAAAGCAAGCAGAACCTCAGTGGCATTCCTGAATCTGTTTGCTATGTGTAACAGAGTGAAAAGACTGCAGACACAAGCTCTTGTGAAAGTTTCTCTAAGTTCTGCTTTCAGGGCAATCCAAAAATTCTGCAGCAGAGACCTCTGTCACCTTCCTGTCCATCTTTAAGACGTTAAGAAAAATTCTTTGATTTTCAAAAGATAAAAAAAGATTCAGTCTCAGGTCTAAGAAAACTCTCAGTACCATTCTATACCCTGATATTATTTAAATAAGATTGAAGGATGCTAACATGTATCAGCTGGCTGCAGTCTCTAGAAGACTGTCCATCAAACCAGCCCAGCCAAAGTACAGTCCCACCTCTCCTGCCTTGAGGATGAGTGTAGGAAACAGCCCAGCACCTGAGAGGTCACCTTTCCAGTGCTTGCAGGAATTCTAGGCATGATCCATACGTTGATTCAAGTCCTGCTGCATTACCTGAGTGCTTTTCCTTCCAAAATTAAATTTGCATTGCATGAAATGATCAAAGCCAGCAGAAGGCTCAATGTATGCAAGTGTACGGGAAAGCAGGACGAGGTCAGGGTAATGGAGAATTTTGGTTTTTAGACATAAAAACACCCAAGGATAAAGAAACGACCCAAAAGTCTGATTTTGCATGCATTGAGGTTTTCCTTGTGCTGTGTGGCACCTTACTCATCAAATACTCTTGCAGATTCTCTGGATTTCCCAAGGGACAACCATTTACCATTGAGAGCAGAGCTGCCTGGTTGAAGCTAGAAGCATCAGACTGTAATTTGCCAGCTTTAAAAATCCAGACAAGTGCACACAGAGATTGCAGTGATAAAGCCTAATTTTCAAAAAAAAAGGTGAGAAGTGGCTATGCATTTGGAAATTGAGGAGAAACTTCTGTCACAGTCCTGTAACTTTAGTGACATTTGAGGAAAAGCATCTGGATTCTCTTGGTGCCACACCGTAACAGGAAATTTATCAGCAGTTCAGACATAAAGAACAGGTATCAGTTATGCTGAGCCAAGAAGACAACATTGTTTAGGTTACCCTAAAATATTACACTTGGATCTAGATTCTCCTGGATTCCAACAGGAACTGAATTTGGGGTTTGTTTTTTTTTAATGTTAGATGTGCAAACAGTTATGAGTTGTCAAAACATATATATTAAAAAAAAACAACAAAACACATGATCCTCTCTCCACTTCAATACTTATGACTTGGTTGTGAACACAGTGCTATTCTGTCTTTCTCCTTGTTCTGAATTGCATGTCCTCAAACTGCAGAACAGAGGTAAAGGCTGCAGGCTTTACAGCTTTAACATCACCCAAGAGTAACTGTGTAAATGTAATTCCAAATTATTCAGATCTTACTGGTGTCCATATTATTACATCAGTGCATTTCACTAAGGTCAGAGTACTAAAATCATGTAATATTGAAAACATGAACAGTCTTTGAGATATAGAAATGGCTATAAAGAGTTACACCCTCAGACCCAAGAACATGTATACAATGGCTGAGTCAAAAGGAACACATGAAATCAAGAAAAATGAGTATGCTACTTGCTTAAATATTGAAACACTTCTAAACTTTTGAGAGACAGATTACACATGTCAAAGCTTTCACTGGATGTTTTATATGCAGAAAGAATTTCTCTTCCATGAACTGTTCTACATCCCTATTGAACAAGAACTGTGTATGGCAATGTATTTCACAGCTCATTGTTATTATAATTCCCCATCTTTGCATTCTTACAGATAATATAATATTTGAATGTACTTTGGCAGCCACCTGCAATCAAAGGAGTTTTAATCAAGCACAGCAATATAAAGCAGCAAGGTTTTCAGATTTCAAGCATGGTAACAGTCCCACTCAATTATGTCCCTGTTCTGTCAATGTTATGCTCAAGTATATTGCTGCTGTAAAACTGAAATTTGTTCCTTTACATGATAATGCCAGAAATAGTTGTGCCTCTGGCCTTAAAAAAAGACTTAAAAAAATGTTCAAGTCAAATGTAAACTTGGACATTTAATTAGTTGCTTATCTTTATATACTTCATTATAGTTAGTTGGTTTTGATCAGTGTGATGATTTTTTATTTAAAGTAAAAAGTCATCTGCAGTTTTGCAACTGAGGCTTTGCAACATCCCAGGGCATTAGAAATCAAAACTGAAAAAGACTTCCAGCTGACCATAAATGATACTGACTGGCTTTGCACTAGATGAAAGGTGGGTAAAAAAAAAAAAAAAAAAAAAAAAAGGTAATAGACCAAAAAATGAACAGGGTTATGATCAAATCTTGAGCAAGGTCTCTTGCATTTGACCCATTTTTAATCTAAAAGTGTCCTTTAGGCTGGCATATAAAATATAAAAGTTTTTAATAAAAGGTTACAGTCTAACTATGAGCTGAACTACAGTCAAGTGTACATGTTTTTTAATTTGAAGCTTTCATCATACACTTTGATGTCTTCACATCAGAGATTTTAAGACAGTAGAACGTGCAAAGTGAAACATAGCTGCCTGGCTGAAAAATAAATGCCAGTGATGCAAGCTGTAGCCTGTTAGAATAAAAATCTCTGCTTATATCATGTTGGGAAGGGACATCACTCATTGCATAGCACACAAACAGATCTTGGAGTCCAGGGACTGGGGAAAAAATCTAAGATTCATACAGAACTGATCCTTTCTTTGTTTTGCCTGGAGAAACACCAAGAGAAGAGTTGCAGAGCTGGTAGTCAAAAGTCACCAGAGTTTTACACTCACTAATGAGTATCCAATTACAGGCCAATCAATTACTACAGCTCTGCACCAGGGTGTAACATACTTCGGTCTAACTTACGTTAGGCTGTCACCAAGTAGAACTTTCAAGTGTTTTGCAGTTGCATGGCACAAATGTTGTATCAAGATGTTTACAAGCACTGAGTAAATTCATATTCCTATCAGTGGAATTCTGGATTCAGGTTGATGTCATGTACAATTTCTCTGAAGTAAATGTGAAGTGTTTGGCTGGATAGGATGTGACTGTGCAGCCCTCCCTTCCTTCCCCTCCCAAGGAGAACATGTCCCTCTTTCTGTGGACAAGGAATTTACTCTGCTGCTTCCTTTCAGGATGTTTGAATCCTTAGTTTGTTCCATTTGCATTTAATGCTTCTTGAAATAGGCATTTTATAAAAAAGAAAAAATCACCTTGCTGTCCTTGGAAAATAAGCAAAAAAAAAAAAAGGATTACAAGGTTAAGGTTAGGAACTTCAGGCTATATTACCTTCTCAGCAAATGGGGATTTTGTGGTCATGTATAAGGAGGTAACTCAGTCACACAAATGCAGCACCATTACAGAGGCTCCCATGAAGTACTCAGAAATCATTATACATCTGCTGCTCAATACTGTTAATAAAACCTTGGCTCTTTCAGAGCTTTGTACATCTAACTTTGTCGTAACACCTGTTCCAGCATTATTGAAATTGAACTTGATATATATTAAGAGAAATCAAAAAAGTTACAGTTACACTGCAAGCCTAGAGCTGCCAGTTCAGAATTTTCATTTTTTGACTTATTCAATGCAAGATGAAAGCTGTATTTTTTTTTTCCTGTCTCCATAACATCGTAAGCAATGACATATACCTGAAGACAGTGACAGCACAGGGCATCATCCTTGACAATTCAACAGACTGCTTCCTGTTCTTACACTGAGAAAAGTTCTGCTTAAGTGAATTTATCAAAATAACTGTATTTAGAATGTGAAAAAAAAAAATTCTAGAGGTTTTTTCTTTAATTTCCAGGCTTCCAATAATCTCGACTTCTAGGAACAATAAACTGACATAATCCTGGTAAAGAATTTATTAATATAACCTATCTCAGGCTCACAAGTAATTTGGTTTCAAAGTGACATTCAAATATGTTCCAAGAGACTTGGTGAATTTAAATGTCCAGAAAACAAAGCAAAACTTGCTACTGAGTTAAGATCCTGTGTATCCAAATTAATCTTGAAGAAAAATAAGAACTTCCCTGAAAGTCTCAGCTGTACTTTAGTATTTCCTATGAAAAACTTTCACAATTCTTTTTTATTTTACACAGTATTTTGCCTTCTATCTCTGTGTTTGCGTTTGAAAATGTTTGAGACAGCCACTGCTTTCAGCTGAATGTTTGGTAGACACTAAAAAACAAAGCATAGTACTAAAGAAATTTGAGTAACACTCTCATTCACTCTCATATGCTTTTTAGAAGATCATTGCCTCTCCAAAACTGGAATGTCTGAAGCAAACGTGGGTATGCCTATCACCTTAACTCCGTAGATGGTGAATTTACTACTTTAAGGGAATATAAAATGACAAAAGAAAACTAATTCCATTGCCTCGTAATCTGCACAACACTTTTGCTTTTATACAAAAGGGTTTTCCACTGTGTACTTCTGCCTGTGTTGCCAGGGATCAGCTTACAATCAGCATGAACTAATCAAAGCACTTTATTTCCACCTTGCTGCCCTAACTCATTTTTCACTCTTTATAAATACCATTAACTTTTCATCTGTAATTCAAACTCCAGACACAGGGGCTGCCTTTAATGTTGATCTTTCCCTAGTCCTCACATCACAGGTATTTTAATCTCCCTCCATCTTCCTACATAAATTTTCTAAAGAGAAAGCTGGCTTTGTGTGTGTCCAAACAGATGAAATTAGCACCTTGGCCTTGTAGTTAATGTATTTTCCATCTTCTGTTGTCAGTCTTAACCTCCTCCATTTTACACCATGGATATCCACACAAAATGCTACACAAAAAGCCAATTTTAATCATTAATTGCATGTACCCTGTCAACTCTGCTTCCCTTCAATGGCCTTCTCTCCAAGTTAAATAAAAATTTGTCTTCCTGTATCCCTGCTTCCCATGGTCTCTACTAAGGTGACACTTTACTCTTTTCCCCACCTGTTGAATTTTCAGAAGTCTATCTGTAATATCATTTCAAGGGTATCTTCTACACCTGGAAACACTTGCAAATTTCTCAGATTCACCTTGCTTTCTCTTCTCCAAATGTTACTACAATTATAAAACTTTTGTTCAAGGCAAGTAGTTGATGGAATATGAATACTATTTATGATATCGAATGGTCCTCTCTCCCCATTACACACCCCTGGTTTTTTGCTGTAGGTATCACTAATCCTATCAACATTTTTTTGCTTTTTCCCTCATGAAGGACTTCTCAAAATTCCAGCACTGCACATTCCATCTCATTTGAGTGGACACTTGCACATAAGAGAAGAGGGACATGCTAGAAATCAATCGTCAAGCTTTGGAGAGTTTTCCTGCTTCAGCTGTCTATTGCACACTGTGGACTCCCACAGAACTCTTGTCATTTTAAAATCTCAATGTCACATCAACCAATTTTCTCTTTCCACATATTTTTCATTCAAAAGAAAAATAAGTCCTTGCCACTTTCAGCTGAAAAGATACAGAAGTGAGTCTGAATATCCAATTCTGAGGTGACTCCAAAGGTCAATACGACACCAGCATTTTTGACAGTTCTCAGCAAACCACTTGAATCAGTTATCAACAAAGTCCCTTCCAGAGAGCTTTCCAGTATTTTCTCATGAGACCTTCAGTGAGGATGCCCCAGGATGTTTAAATGACAAATGTATTGAGGGCCTGTGTTTTTCCTCATCAGTACTGTTTATCCTCTCAGCCATTCAAGACTCAAATTCTTTTACACTTTTCATACAGTTTCTTTCATACACTTTTCATTCTGTACTTTTACAAGACAGTCTCAATTTTTTTATGTCTTGGTTTCATAGTTACTGGCAATCTTAAAAGAATTCTTTGGTCATTCATTTAGAAATGGACACAAAAACCTCTTCCTCTACAGCTTCTTGCCCTAGACTCTCTTTTAACTTAACCTTACTTTTACTTTCTCTTTTCTTATTACTTCAGTGTTAGATCTGTATTCACCACACTCCAATTAACACCTTTCATTTTCTTCAGCACCTCGTGGACTGTTTCTCAGAACAGCATAAGAAGTCAGCATTGCAATTTCTCGTGCATGTTGGAAAAATTTCAATATGCAACTTAGCTTGTTGCACACAAGATTAAGATACCTGCATCAAAAACTCTATTCTCTCCTTAATAAATACATAATGAAGATTCAGCTTGCCATTTAGCACCATAATAGTAATTGCCCAAATTGTACTTTGCAGGGAGAAGTTAAAAGTAAAAAATGAGCCCAAGTAAAAATGTTCATGTTCTGACAACTAATATTTTACCAGTTCCCTACTGAAAAAGCCCTGTGACTCTTCAACAAAGTTCCTTAAGAAATTTATACAGCCTCACTTAAGAGAACAAGTAATTAGGCAGGATATAAAAAGTCCCACTGGCTACCTGAAACTCCATGCTAGCTTCAAAAAGAAATCCAAAGCCCTTTCAAGTGTATTGTTTAGTTTTGTGACTAAGATTTCCTAACATTAAACAGAGGTCTGGGAAATCCAAAGCAGCTTTAAAAAAACAAGGAACAATGTAAATCCAGAACTGAAAATATTTAAAGAGAAGTAAAGAGGATTTCAAATCCATTTTACACAGCTGCATCTTCTGTGACAGTTTATTAAGCTGCAAGGCAAGAGATTTTTTTTTTTTTTCTTGCTGAAATATTTACCATAAGCTAAATAGAATTGTCACAGTGTCTCAAGTCACTGCCATGGAAAGCTGAACATTAGCATTCCCAAATGAGAACATTACTTGATTGATTCACTGAGTGAAAGGGTGAGCAAAATCAGATCACAACAGAACCCAACGTGTGGCATTCAGATCTGTGGAGGGAAATGAAAATGGGAGAAAAGCTGAAGGGGGGAAGTAATAGGATTTGTGCATTGGGGGATAGAAAACAGATGAGAATTTGCCATAATTTTTGAACAGCTTCCAGGTCCTGATAGTGTTCCAAGCAGAAAGTGTGTATATTTGAACCTTCTGTTCAGGAGAAGCTGCAGAATTTCATGAGGTCTTGAAAGGAGTGACGATTTCTCTTTGGAGAAGCAAACACCTTGATTGAGGAGACCAATGCATAAACTTGTGATCTGGAGTTTGTTTGCTTTTTCTGAAACCATTAACACGAGGCAAGATCCTTTAAAAGTTGTACCATTCACAAGTGATGGATGCATTACTGGCTTTGGAAGAGAAGCAGGAACACAAAGCCCTTCAGCCAGGCTACGACTGAAACATCTCTCTCCAAACCACCTGCCAACTGCAACAAGCTTGTTGCATCTTGGAGATAGATCTGCTGCCTCCAAGAGACATTTTGCTGCTAAATCCTTATTTACTAAATCCTTGTTAAGTTTGCAGTCATGTGAAACGAGTCATTGGTGCATATAATACCAAAATAATATTTCAGCAGAAAATAACATTTTGGTCTTTCCAGCTGGAAACCAATTGCAGCACGGAATGAGCAGTGCCCATTTTTATTTTGCACACGTAAGCAGAGCAACTATTTGGGGTAAAGGAGAGGAGAGACTGAGGGACAAGGTACAGAAGCAAGATGCAAATCCCACCCACTTGACTCCTGCAAACACTTCTGCAGAAGTCAACAGAACTACCTCTCTGAGTCAGGCATGCAAGATGTGACCCCTTGCTTTTCCTCCCTGACATTTAGAGAGAAATCACTGCACTGTTTGTGTGCCAAACAGCCAGACTGTGGAATAAAAGATACTGACCTTTAAGAGCTCATTCCTAATTAAAGTTACCCATTTGAAATCACACAAGTAGTTCTAGTACCTCTGGCCATTCACAGATACTAACTGCTACCTCAAAAAGCAGTGAATCTGCAATTAAATGTTTTTTAAAGTTCTGCCTTTTTGAAATCAAGAAGAAATTTCACACATTACTGATAGCATTCAAATCCTCTGAACAAATTTTTCACCACTTTGTTTTATGATTATCAATACTAAAACTGAGGGAATAAACAACTATGATGTTGCTTGGAAATTTCAACCTTGAATATTGCATTAGAAATCAAGGGTTTCATGATTGGATTGTATTTGAAAATCAACACTAGATTACTAAAACAAAAAAAAAAAAAGGATTTTTCTCTTCCAAAAAGATGTTTGGTATGATTCAGACTTGGAAGCAACAAAGGCTTTCAGAAGGTTAATGTATGAAAAGGAAGGTCTTTGCCTTCAGAAATCCAGAAGTGGGGGGACAGTGAATATCCCTGGAATACTATGGCCATTCAAAGAACAAGAACACATTGTCACCTTCCACATGACCAGCACTGAAAAGCTCTCATGTGGCCCATTCTCATTGAAAACTTCATGGATTTTCTTGTATTTACATAGTAACAGAAGGGATATTCACTGGTCACAAGAGGAAGAAGTAAGAAATCACAGTCAGTGACAGAGGGTGGAATAATTACCTAATTAAGTCATAACTGCGGGAAATTGGGCAAATTCATGAAATATGCATGGCTAATGGATAAGTATATTTTCCAGGCTTCTATCTGCTGTTTTCATCTGCAATATGCATGCTACAGGGGAGCAGAGAGGCAGAAGAAAACAGAATGGGAGAACAAGAGCAAAGAAGGTCTGTGCACTGCATCTGCTTCTAAACTTCAGGATGAAAATATGTATTAAAACCAAGTTTCAACTGGCTAATGTCACATGAGGGGTATTTTCATTACATCCTTTTGATTTTAAAAGTAATGTTTTTTCATATGCACACATCCTAATTTAACTTCCTCCATTCTTGCAAATTATCAGAGTGGCTCAGCTTCAAGCTTTTAACCAAATGTGGTTCCTCAATCCAGGCACAATCCCTGGGATGCATTTCCAAGCAAAGGACAGAACAATCCTGTGGAAGGGCTGTGTGTTAAACACACTGCTGGGCTGCAATGTGATAGGTTTGTTTAACAGGTGTGCAGGCACTTAAGTTGTTATTAAATCTTTCCCCTGTTGTTAGGGAGTTTCTGCATGAAGCCACCATAGACATTTTTAGCCTTGTGAAGTGTTTTCCCTCTCTCTGTTAATTATCAAGTACCTGACTGATTGCTCATGATTGATGACTGATGGGGAAGAAAATCCAGCAGGTGGTAATGGCTTGGTTAATGTGAGTGGCACAGGGG
This sequence comes from Florisuga fusca, assembly GCA_038090715.1. Taxonomy (NCBI): domain Eukaryota; kingdom Metazoa; phylum Chordata; class Aves; order Apodiformes; family Trochilidae; genus Florisuga; species Florisuga fusca. The sequence continues at coordinate 9,105,421 of JAAWXA010000013.1, forward strand.
AAGGAAGCAGCCCAGAATTCCAGCAAACCCTGCTTGCTGCCCTTACCTGTTAATGGTGTTCTCCATGGCACTGTGCGTGTGGATTTGTATTATAAACAGAAGATTTCTGTAAGGTGTTTTACTAAAAAGAGTATTACTAGAGGGCTATGATTAAATAAACAAGAATTTCCATAAGTGAAGATGAAAAGTAAACTGTCAAGGTGCAGTCACAAGTGAAAAAGAACTTCAAGTGGAATAATCAAATGAAATACTACAAAATTAATTCAGCATGAGGAAAAATACCTTGCAACGTCATCTAAAACCTATCCCAACAACTCCATCTAATTATGAAAAGAAATTCATTTACATTAAAGACTTAAATGGTGTTGGAAGTTAGAAATCAAACAGGAAGTCACCTTAGCAGCACTGTGACTTCTTTTGTGAGACATGACAAGTGCAGGCAAGTTACTTAAGCAGGAAAACACAAATCTGAGACTGGTTTCTAATGAATTAAAACACAGAGACACCTTTCTGCCACCTTCTGCCTCAGCAGCCCCTGTGCTGTCATGTTTATTTTTCTATCTTCACAAATATTACCTTCCATCCTATGTTTAGTTGGCTCTTCTTAGAAGCAGATCCTGAAGAGGGTAGGATAGTGCTTCTGCCTACATATCACTTCAGGGAAAGAAATGAGGATATCTAAAAAAAATCTGAGAAGATTGGATTTTAGGTAATCTCATGTAAACCCTTACATGCACCATCACACAACTGAATGGACTCACCCACCTCATGGAAGTATTTGTGCATACAAACTTGCAGAGTATGAACATGAAAAGATAACCTGATCATTTATTTTTTAAACATTGTTTCACTGCTATATCCTATAATAACTATTTTTTCTATTTCCAAAAGGGGGCAATACTGAAAATAATAAAAACCTCAGTTCAACATCCACAGAAGGTTTTTAGAATGTTTAAGAAACAAATAATAAATATATGTGAATGAGGAGAAATCTTGAGGCTAAATTAATGCTTAAACACGATTCAAAAAGGTAAAAGATGCCAACATCCTTTCAAAACCATAGTTTAAAAGAGAAAAATTAAAAGGATACAGACTGTATGCAGCTTTATGTAACTATATACTGAGTATAAGTAGAGATTAACTCTTTTCTATGAGAAAAATAAAAAGCTTTTACACAAAATTATGGAGCAAGTCACAAAACCAAGCTATTTGGGTGTCTTAATGCTAAAATGTGCATTCATGTTAATTTCAAAATATGGATTACACAGATCTGTATCTGTAAATCAGTGTAAGATTTTTACAATCATCTCCTATAAAATAACAAATAAGACAACTTCTGAATTTCCTGTCATCATTTCATCACTATAAGTTTCACTGAAATTCATAAAATCCCACTTCAGAACCACCTGAAATCTAAGGCAGCTTTCTATTAAGAGGCTGATGCAATAAATTAAATTCAAAGTTTGAATCCTGTTAAAATAACACTAAGAAAAACGTTTCCCAAACTAAGCACAAAAAAAAAATCTGTTTTTTTTTCCCAAGGTGCAGTTAATTGTATACACAATGGTTATATGTAACCTGATTTAGGCTTTAGAAAATGTGAATTTCTAACTAGAGGAGCAGGAAATGCCATGGACTGCTCACTTCAAGAACTGCTGAAGAGAACAGTTTTATCAAAAAAAGCCCTTGGGTATTTAAAAACGGTTAGAAAATTTATGTCAAGTTCCAATAGGATTTCTAATGCTAAATGCTTTTACTCTAAGTAGAAACAGCAAGTTAGACATCTATCTTTTACATTTATCCTTCAAAATCTGTTCAAGTCAAAACTACCTGCCAGGGACTTCAAGGGGAGTGGTAGACAAATGAGGGGTTTTTAGAGTGATGAAAAAATATGGGGGGTGGTGGTCTTTATAGCAACAAAAGTAGGAGATTTGGGACAGATTAACAAGAAAGCTTTTGAATAAGTAAAAGGTTCAAAAACTGAATTTCTTTCCGCTCTGACTCAACTGTAACAAATACACCCAAAACTATATTCCTGTTACTTTCAGTGGCAACTGGATACAGCTTCAATACCTTTAGCAAAACCCAACAATGGATGTAAAGAAAATTTGGAAACTACAAAAAAAACCCAACAACAAACCCAAAAACCAAGCATGCTAAGCGGTCTTGGAAAAATACTTATTGAGGTCAAGAATTAAAAAGCACAGGATTTTACAGGAGGAGTACAGCTCACAGGGCATACATTTCTGGATTACACTTTCCTCTGAAGAGAAATTTTACCACCTCTTCTTTAAGTTAGAAACAATGATTTCCTGGGAGAAAACGTGACCCCTCCAAGCAGTGCTTTCTGAAGGCAGTGCTCCCAGTGACTGTGTACCACATCAGCAGTGGCAGGTTTACAGCTGGAAACACTGGGATTACCATACTTAAATATTGTGATAGAAACTACAGATTTCCCTTGTTCAGCTTTGAAGAGGTGCTTTGAAAAACAGTCTCCAATGGGTATGTGTCTGTAAAATATATATATATACACATGCACACATATCCATATGCCAACTAGTAACTGTATTTGGCATGCATATATCTGTTGTCTCCATTACATCAGTAGGATGCTACTTTCCTAGCTTGTCAGATTATGTCACAATGACTTTCCTTGTAAAACCTAGAGAACATGTTAAATTACATGTATTACACACATCATGTAAGCTGTTACTATATTTACTCATTTGTAAAAGGCTGTTTGCAAAGACAGAAACTCTCAGTAACCAACCTCTGAAAATTTGTTTTTATGTAAGGATATTCCAAGTGTTATTATGGAAGTTTCCATCTTTTTTTTGGTTTTTGTTTTTTTTTTTTAATCAACCCTAACATTTAGGATTTCCATTAATCAAGAACCTTTTAAGGCTACACTTTTGAATTCAGTCCACCAAAATCATCTCTAAAGATGCTTCTTTCTTGCTCCCATCGTTATTGCTTGGTTTATACCTCCAAGTACGAGGGGTTTTCACCCTAATTAATTTGATTCCATCCAACGTAATTGCACACGTTCTCATTACCCATCCAGACAACTAATCCCACTAAGCTCTTTACCTTCTTGATATCTCATGGCAATAATTTCCATAAGCTAAATATATATTGTGTAGCAAAATATTTCCTTTTAATCTCTGCCGCCTCTCTCTACACAATTATCCCTGAACATCCCACAGTCCCATACCCAATCTTCTGTCCCTCAGAAATCCATTGCTTGACATTCAGACCTGAACCAATTTATCTGATAAGCCTCACAGCCTCTGGCTTCTGTTTCTTCTAATTGATTGAGCTCTGACCTCAGCAAAGACATCCAGCACTTTGCTTTTCTAATTCAGTTCACCTCTACATTTTCTTAGTATCTAAATCAAGTGGCCCTCTGTGTTCCCCAAAGCAGTCATGTTTTCTACTTGGTGAATTTCTGTCACCACACACAACTTCAACTGATCACCTCTTCATATCTCTAACATCAGCTGTTACCACATCTCTTTTACTCATCTGTCTTTCTCAGTGTCCCAGACCAAAATGATTTTGTGACTTCACCCATAACATGTTTCTTGAATTCCTTCTCCAGAGACTCATCTTCCCTTGCACCCAAGCTTTTTTTTTTTAACCCATAATTTCCTCTGCTTATTGTTCTTTCTTATCTTTACCTAATGATTTTTCTGACAAATTTTTCCAACCCTTTTGATAAAGTGTTATGTTTGAAAAATAGGTTGTGTCTGAACTCTGAACTATGAAGAAGAGAAGCAAAAAAACCCCAAAACTGTACAGTGCCCACAGAGCTGCTATTAACTTTATCAAGATAACCAAAATATCCCAAAGCAGAAGCTGGAAGAAATTCCTTCATAGTGCACATCTCCAGTCAGGCTTAATTGAGGAAAACGTTTCCAGTTGCCTCTGGTTTCCATCCAGTAGAAAATTTCATTTATGTGGGAAAGAAAAAGAACCAATCCTCACACCACTCTGAGTCCAAACCAAACTCTTCATCACATGAGCCCCAACCCAGTCTGTTAAAACTGCAAATGCCATCTGATAAAAACCTTTCCTCAGCCCTTACCAAACTATATATACATCAGGCCTCTTTGCCTTCCAGGACAGACTTCATTTTTTCTGTTGTCTCGATCAAATGATCAGTCTTGATAATTAAGGCTGGACCATAGCACTCAGTAAGCATTACTGGAAAAGAAGGTGGATGTGGCAAGAAACAAGGTCAAGAAGAAAGTGGCTTGTCTCATGTGAAGGTGATATTGAGATTCAAAGAAGAGTAGCTTATGAAAGGAAGACCAAAATCATTCAGTCATCCAAAAAAACAAGTCACAATAGACACATATGGACATAAAGCAGCACAAACTAATTACCCATAATTATATAACATTCCTTTCCTCAAAATATTGTGGCCAAGAGACAAATATTGAAGTCTTCACAAAATTCACTTATTCCCCACTTTTATTAGGACTTATTTTTAGGTATTACTTACAGGATATGAAGCTTCATTTTTAAAATAAAGTTTCAGATTATACTTTTTCAATTTGACACCTTTGACGGCAAATTTTTATTTTAAAAAAGAAATCTGGTTTCTTTTGTCATCTAATTTGTCAGGATGACACATCAAGTTAGTAATTTTTAAATGACACTTGATTGAAATACCATGTTATAGGCAAATAATTTATGTGCAAATGGTGCCTATACAAGGAGACCAAAAGCCACCCCTATAATCATAGCTACGTTTCTGTGATACAGACCTATTATCCCAGCAAATGTTTTCACACACATCCCTGAAATGCTAAGTATATTTTTGCCTTTTTAGACACATTCTTGATGATTCTTTTCTCCTCAAGAAATCTGCAGTTTAAATTAAGAAAACACTGTAACAGCATTACCTTTCTAATTGTAAAGATTTAATTTTGCCTTCAGGACACACGAGCAAATATGAAGCATACTTAATAAATAACGAGTGTCATTTACTTGGGTTAATTTAACAAAACCCTGAAGGGTGATGGAGTTCTGTATTACCAGCAGGTAAATCTTCTGTAAGCCACAGTAAAATATTTTGCAACAACAGTGTTGGACCCCATAATCAAATAATGGATTAACTGAGATATATTTACAACTCTGTGTGCAGAGTATCATCAGCTTTAGATGGTCTGTGCTGGGCTTGAACATGACCTTCTCTAGACATTTACTAAAATGTAGTTCTCCATCATTTCACAGTTTTGTGTGCATGTCAGCTATAGGGCTCAATTGTGTCTGAATAATATTTTTCTGAGCTCACTTTGTTAAAGGATATATACGATTGTTACTTATTTTTAAGTAGAATTTATGCTTTAGATCTGTAAGAAGAGAACTTGTTGCATACATGACCATGTAAAATCTGGCTTAAGGAAGATGGTCATAAGGAAGAGGGCTGAAGGTGATGGCCAAAGCAGATACACTTTTATGGAGCACTTTTAAATTTTTGATGGACTGTCTTTTCTCTCAATTAAACGATCTTGTATATTTTAAAGGGCTGTCAGCCATTTGACATAAATATTGCTACAGCAACAGACCAACAAGACCTGCAGTCCAGTCTTTAAAAACAATAAATTAGTTTTAAACACGAAGTTAAAACATAGCAGTTTGTACTAGCTCAGTTTCAAAACAATAAACCATCTGCCTCATTAAATCATCAAGAGCACTCATCCTTTCCTTCCTCTTGGCTAAATCTGTTCTTCTCCAAGCTGCTGAGCTGCAGCCAGGCCTAATTCATTGCCCTTTCAAGAGCTGTTCCTCCTCTGAATAGCTAAGCATCATCAGCTGGCTCACTCACTTAATAACAGCCACCCTTCTTTCCAAGCTGGAATTGACAATTTCTTTATTCATTTCTTACTCGGGAAGGTGAATAATATAAGTAGAGAATAGCAGGGAAAAGCAGGGTGTGTTATTCCTGTCTAAACATTATGTCCCTCAGCAGGGTGCAATTCAAAAGTAGGAAGAAAAATAGAAAAACAAACAAACAGCAAAAAAACCAAACAAAACCCAACAAAAAATCCAAAAAAACCAACCCAAACCCAACACCACAATAAATAAAAAAACATAATCCAAACAACCAAAGAAGAAACCAGGAACAACAAAAAACCAAAGAAAACCTGTGACCAATTTTGTCTTTTTCTACTCCCAGAAACAACTGCAGGTCTCCCAGGCTTGGCATAATCAGCAAATAGAAGAAAAGTGTTTTCAGTGCCAACACAGGAGTCACTAATAGAACACTGAAGGGAATCAGAGTCAGGATAGATCCTGCCCTCCACAATGCACAACTCCAACTTAGCAATACACTGCTCTTAAACTACCTTTAGAAGATTTATTTTGTTTCAAGAGTGAAGTGCTGCTTAAGTGTTTCCCCTAGCTCAGAGAAAGCAGTGCTGAGGGTTTTATGGGTTTGTCCTTTTTATTTTCTTAGGAATTAATAAAAACAGGGGATGTTATCAGTTCATTCTTGATCCTTCATGCTGAAGAAAAGCAATACTGGGAATCCTGGTCACTTTTTAAGACCTTGACTGTTGCCATGAACTTGTTCACGTGCATGGTCTTTATTCTAAATGTTTTGTCCCAAATAGAGCTGTTTTAATCAAAAAATTTACTGAGTTATTTTATTCTGGAAGAGTTCATCTTCCTTTGGACATTTCCTTTCCTCCCTCTCCTGCTTTATAATAACTATTGTGCCATTTGGTTGCACAGTAGTCCTCCCCTTCTGACAGTTCCAGCTCCTTTTTTTCATGATAGTGATAGATGCATCTGATAAGTCATAGAAAAGTAAACTTGACAACATTTTCTCCTTCCAACTCAATTTCTAATCTGTTTCTACATTGACTCTTTTGCTCCAGTTAACAAAAAAATGATGTCTCTGAGCTCGTATCAATTTTAATATTTACAGCCTGTCAAAATGATTCACATTCCTGACTGAAGTCTTAGCTCAGGTGTTTCATCGATCAGGTCCCAAATCCCTTCCTTTAATATGAGCCTTAAATCAATCTCTTAGAACTGACAACATCCCTCACAGAAGCTAAGAAGACATTTTTAGTACAGATAAAAGTGAAAGCAAAAGACCTAATTCCTGTTTAGCTAAGCCTTGATCAATGACAACACTTTCCTGGAGTTTCAAGAGACCCTATACAAACACAATCAGCTTGCAGGAAGAGGAAATACTGTGACAAGGTCTTTGCTGTTCATCATCAGGGTCAGGTTCCATCTTCCTTTGTAACCGTATGCACAGGGGGGGGCTCTTTGCCCCAGGTCCCCCTCAATTCTGCCCAGGCAGAGGCCTCAGTGCCATTCAGATTGATGTTGCCTCTTCATTCTTCCCCAGCTTTGTCCTGCCAGGTTGCTGACAGGAAAGGGAAAGTCCCAGTTCCTCTCCATGGAAAAAACCCCAGTGGTGTCAAATGGGGCTGCTCAGATTCAGAAACAAAGTGTTCCTCCAGAAATCAACTTTTTTTATTATTTATTTATTTATTTTTAATGAAAACGTAGAAAAATTCATATGAGCAATTTAAAAGAAATAAGTAAATAAACAATTTTTTCTGCAAGGCCAAGCACTGTGTAGTGCACTGCCTTCTTACAGCTCTCTATTCCATTTCAAACTGAGCAAGACCCAAGCTGAAGACTGAAAACACAAGACCCTTGAAGTCCTGAGGGATCCTGCCAGCCCTCAGAGAGGCAGCCCCATGCAGGACCAGTGCTAAGTGTTCCATCAAGCTGTGAACTGAATGTTAATAAGAAATATGGGATAGAATTGTTAGTTTATTGATCAGCTTGCTCCTTACAGTCAGCCTTATTTTCTAGCCCTGACCAAAGAAAAGCACACACATGTATCGTTACGTTCAGAAGAAAGGCCACTCAGGAAAATCTTGTATTTCATCAGGTAAGGTTTTCTATGCTGCAGTGACCTCGAAGGTTTTATAAGGCCTTGAGTAACACAGCTGCATTGGATATCCTCAGACTCCTCAATCTTATCCTTCAGACAATATGGTTAAGCCAATTTCACATTTAATTTCTCACTCTTATAAAGTTTGACTTTTCTACCTCAGCATACCTTAAAAATTGAAGACATCCTTTGCAATAATAAAATCACTTCTTTCAAGGAATTAAGATGTAATTTGATGATCATTCTCTAAAGCAGGAAGTTACATCTTTTTACTGTAAAGTTGATGGCATAAATTATGTCAATATATAAATGTTCTACAGCAGCCTTAATATCATTTTGTAACACTGATTTCTCGTAGTTTGTCTGAATATATGGTGAAGTAAATCTCAAGGTCAGAACTTGATAGCAGCATCTGTCTCTTCTTTTGGTCATTACAAAAGAAGAACCTTCAAATTGATTTTTACAATAGCAATTTAAGGCTAAGGCTTCATTTGAGGTCATAGTAATTTTGAGGTTATTTTAGGAAAATGTATTTTTATGGTGTTAAGAATAATGACTCCCAGTTCCAGACCTGGACGGATAAGTATTCATTTGATTTTCATATTTAAATGTAATATGTGCTTACAGAAGATTTTTTTTTTCCCCCCTTTTTCTTTTTTTTAACAAAAGACAAATATTTTCTTATTCAGTGGATATCAAGCAAGAATAGCAAAAAGTTCTGCTTTGCAAACCAATTTGGGTGAGGATGATTTTGCTCCCCTGGGAAACTCTTTCAATAGAACTACTCACATGAAAAAGCTGCTCATGTGGGTTTGCAGTGAGTTACTGTTAATCCATGACTTCAAGATCTGGGAACTGAAGAAGTTGGCACCAAGTGGCCCGAGACTTGTAATAAAATGGTGGAAGCTGGTGGTATGAAGGGATAGGAGGGCAGAGAAAAGGCAATCCAGTTTGATTAACAGACTCCTGAATTTGCAGCTGTTACAGCAGACCCATTTCTTCTGGCTTCCTGCAGTTCTCAATCAAGCTAAGCACCAGCAAGAGGCACATTTGCAAAAGCATCCTAAAAATGTGAATTTATAAAATGATGCAATTGTGTTTTTACACATGCACTTGTGACTATCTTTTAACACTTAGGGAACTCCAGCCTCACCCCCTGTATGAGTGCATAGGTACCCTTTAGATGTCTCTTGGGGTGATTTGTTATCTGGTAATACAGATTTTTGCTATTTCCCACAAGTCTTAATAAAAACAAAAAAACCCAAGGTAATCATGAAATGACTGCTCTATATCCTCTTGCTGTTGCTCTGCTTCCTTTTCCCCTGCCCCCTCAGCTGTTCACCACTATAAAAGAGTCAGTTATAAGTTTCAGAAGTGTACAGAAGTGGCTAAGAGTCAGAAACTTCTTTCCTTACCTTTCTTTTATTGAAAAATGTTTGGGTTTCCTGTTTCTAAACTTAAAATCAACACTGCTCCCTTGGTGTGTCTTTTATGACATGTTTCACCCCAGAGCAAACACACAGATAGGAAAGGGATTCTAATGGAAAGAGTAACAAAGCTCTGAACATCAGCAGGGCTATCAGGCAGGATTACAATTGGTTTAGGCTTGAACTTTATCTTCTATCTATAAACTTGAAAGGTAGTGTCATGTTTACAAAGATGGGGAAAAAAAAATAAAACCAAGCTGCAGTGCAAAATAACAGGTAACAATATAGTTGTATTCTTCATACAAAGCCTGACAGAAGCAGAATGTCAAAATTTGGTGTAGAAAAGCATCCATGTAAATACCAATGAAGCAGCTTCAGCAGCACCAGCATGCTCAGATGTGAAAAACATGGAGCAGCATTTAACCAGGACATATTATAAGAGCACAAAAGAATTGGAAAAAAAAGGTTTGAAAAGGAAAGGTATCGTATGTGCCTTTAGGCAGAGTTTTCAAAGCTTTTTGATATTTTAAAATCCTCCCATTAACTGGAGATACAGCTTTAACAAAAGGAAGCTGAACTAAGGTTCCATCACAAGACTGGGATTTTAAACATCCTTCAATATTAAAGCATGATCACTGTTAGCTGAGAAACTTAAATATTAATTTATGCTTCATGTCAATATTAGGGCTTTTTCAAGGTATAAGTTGTTATAGAAGTACTACATACATAGCTATGATTCTCCCATTGCAGCTGTGCATAATGAAGTCAAACCTTTGGTCTGATGCACCAAGCTCCATACCAATGTATTCTACATGACAGAACACTTGCAACTCTAAAATCTTAGTGAGAGAAGAAAAACAAACAAAACCTAACACAGACACCTCTCCTAAACATCTAAGAGTACATAGCACTCAGTGTTGGCTCTTAAAACAAGAACACCTCCCATAGGTCTCGCTGAAGCCAGAGCTGCCTTCAAAGCATTATGGGGTCTGCTTTGCACACAAGAATTAAAAAAGATTCCTCCCTTTCATAAATGGTGAATCCATCCCACAGTGTAAGCCACTTCTTTAGATGGCTCCACATACAAATCAAGTTACCAGCATGATTCAAAACCCTATTTGTTGGCAATAAGGTATTAACATGTAGAACAACATTTCCGTTACTAATGTTTACTGAAATGTCACCAGCTAAAATATAGATGTAACAGTGAAATACAATCCTCTCTTCTTTCAAAATGCCACTTGCATTCACCTGTGTTGCAGAGCTCAGGTCTGCTTGCTTATTCACAGGAATTCACAGCCCATTCGTTGTAATAATTAACACTAAGTGCAGAAAAAAAAAAAAAAAGAAAGAAAGATAAAGAACTAAAAAGATTTGCTCCGACCACCATCTTTCAGTATTTTTGAGCAACTTTTTCTGCATATTTAGAAGCTTCAATTCCTATTAGATTCAGTATACGTGCATGGGAGAGCATGAAGAACAAGATCACTTACAGGCAACTGGACAACATTTGAAAGTATTGAGAAATGCATGGAAGGACTGTTGAGACCTCCAGTGTTTCAAGCCTCTCTCCCAGCCTAAAATAAATCCTTGCTTATTTTTGGTGTTAGAAAAGTTGATTTCTTTTTCAGTGGAGACTTACAGGATCTTCTTTTAGGGCATAGAAGTCTGAACTTGAATAAGGTTTAAACTGTCCCACTGTAGGAGAAGAAATCCCTGATGTAACTACTCAAGGCTGGAGTTTTGAAAATCATCATTTAAAAATTTGCTGGTTTACCATACTGATTCATGGTACACTGCCTTTACTAATTAAATTAATAGCCACACTTGCTTACTATAGAGATTAACTTCTGCATTAGCCTCACTGGACAGAGTGAGTTGCTAGGCAGCTCTCACTGGAGAGAGATTTGGCACCATGTTCTTATCTCTGAGGACAAAGGCTGCCATGCATCTTTTACTAGGAGAATGAATGCTACACTGCTCTCACGAAGAGCATTCATCTCTGTCTTTATATCTCAATTGCTCTCCTTTAATTATTTTAATCACTTGGTGCATTCCAGTGTTGCAAGCCTATCGAATCTGGAGTGTATTTTCACTTGGATGATGTGGAATTGCTTCCCATTTTTCCTCCCTTTTCAATACACAACCTCAAAATTTATTCCAAATCACACGTGAAAGCCCTGCACACCACAGCATGCCACATCTGCTGCTGCAGTAATATTCAGTTTGATATTTAAGCCCTTCTGACTATTTTTCTATTTACTGAACTGTTCATTGTCAAATACTTGTTTACTTTTTTCATTTTGTTCCACACTTCAGTTCCCATATAGGAAGTCACACCTTATTATTAACAGCCTCACTGTGCCAAGTGCAAAAAAAAAAAAAAAAGGAAAAACAAACCAAACAAACCACAAAAAAGCAGCAGCACAGTGCTCAGGACTTCACTGATTCGTGCCACCAACAGTCTGGTCATCTTTTCTAGTAAGCTGGACCTCCTGTTATCCAGATAGGGGTGTACCAACTCCCTTTGTAGTACCCAGATGATTTACAAAGAATAAGATGTCAACAGTGTTTTCCTATTGACAATCTGCCCTCTTTTTCCTAAGGAATGGATCCAGATCCCTGTGCCATACCAACAGCTGGGGAAGATCACCTGAGCTCCATAGGACTCAGCAAAGCTAAAGACACAGCTCCTCATCTCCAAAACAAACTAACCCAAAATTAATGATGTGCAAAATCTTCAGGTTTCAGCTGAATCTAGAATTCATTCCTGGAATAACTTTTCTCATCTTCTTCATAAAATGACAAAGATCTAAAAAGTGAAATGTGTACCAGTGTTATTCAGAACATGCTTAGACTGGCTCTACCTGTAAAATGAGGCAGTAATTACTGAATGGGAGGGAACAGATCACGGCTGAAAAATGTAATCCTTTTTTCTGTTAACTTCTAAGTTATATTAAGGCTTTAAAATAACTTATTCTTTAATTGATTTTCAATTTTTGCATAATCACGTCATGCCCAATTTACCCCATCCTGGGTTTTTGCTGGTTTGCTTTTTGTCATGCAGCTCCTTTAACCATTTCTGAGTACTTGCTATCCTCTAGATGTTACTCATGTAATATAATTATTCCAGAAAGCACAATTTGACTGGATAGCTCAAACTCTGGAGAGACCGAGTCAAAAAAACTCCTGAATAATTAATAAAATATCTGTACAAATTCAAATTCCCCTGTTCAATAAAGGAATAATATAATTCATATTCTTTTTAATGAATATGTGAGCACAGTCAAGTTGAAACATTTTTATAAATAATTTGCCTAAGCTTTTGCCCAGTTGTGAGAATTGGCAAGGCTTCTTGCAATTATGTGAAGTCAAAATCTGTCAGTAGCACTGCATTATTTTCCTAAGAATAAACAAATAATCCTATCCTGCTTATAGATAATGCAAGAAATAAGAAAGACAATAGAGCAAGTTGGTCAATTTTGCCTCTGAAAGGTAAAAATATAGAGATTTTAAGGCTAGAATGAAACAAAAAAAAGGAAAGTGGCATCTTCTTCACAATTTAAAAATAAACATTTTAGGAAGGAGATCACGGTAACGTTGACCTCATAAGAACAATATGTCATGCTTTTATTTTTCAGCAAAGGTTTAATCATGGTATTATGTGCCATCAAGGATTTTGATCTTAAAATCAAACTGTCATTTCTTTCCAGAAACATCAAACCGATGATCAGAAAAAAACATTAAGTAACCACCTTGCTTGAAGGCACCTTTATTTCTTATAACATGTCAGCTTTTTTGACATTCCATGGAAAAATACTGAATATTCCAAAATTTGCCTGAAAATTTACCTCTTCTGGGACCTCAGTTGGAAGATAGTCTGCTACATATGCATTAGTTGCTGGGAAATATTTGACACTGACACGCATAATTCACACTGCAAAGTCACACATGAAAATAATTTTTTTAGCTCTTTTATTACCACATTTAAAAGTGCTTTGGAAAGATGTGCAAACATGTACAGAATAGACCCTTCAGTTTTTAGACTCAAGGAAAAATCTTCCTACATCTGTGAATCTCAGGCAGCCAGAACAAAAATCCTGAGAATAGTACACAAAATAAGATGCTATGTTCTACCTGCTGGCATGACTAAATATCAACAGACTTTATGATCTACGTGTGATAAACATCTATTGTAAAAATTGTAATTATAAAATAATTTAAGAACGATAGGATTGTTTTGGTTGGAAAATACCTTTAAAGATCCTTTAATGGTCCAACCATTAACCCCTACTGCCAAGTCCACCTCAAAATCATGTCCCTAAGCACCACATCTACACATCTTCAATACCTCCAGGGATGTTGACCACTGGGCAACCCTTTCAGTGAAGAAGTTACTCCTAATATCCAACCTAAACTTCCCCTGGCACAACTTGAGGCCATTTCCTCTTGTCCTATGGCTTGTTACTTGGGAGAAGAGACCAACCCCCACCTCAGTACAACCTCCTTGGTAATCCAGAAATACACTGATTCTTGATAGATTGGCACAGCATTTAAACCCTCTCCTTTTCATCAACTGTTGATTGTTTTTATATAGGCAAACACATCACAGAATGTTAGGGCTTGGAAGGGATCTCTGGAGATGTCCTAGTCCAACACTCCTGCCAGAACAACTTATAAAGGATGGCAATGCAGGGAGGTGAATGAGACAGAGACTGGGCAGCCTGTCCCAGTGCTCTTACCCCTAAATCTAAAGAAGTTCTTTATGTTTAGGTTGAACATAAAGGTTCCAGTTTGTGACTGTTGCCCCTTGTCCTCTCATTAGACACCACTGAAAAGAGTCTAATGCCAATCTCCTGACAGCTGCCATGTAGATATTGATAAGCACTGAGGAGATCCCCCTTAGTCTTCTTTTCTCCAGGCTGAAGGGACCCACAGGCTTCATTACTTAAGACCTGCAGCTATGGCAGTCTGGAGACATCCAACTGCTTCACAATTAATAGAAAGTTGTAAACTGGATGACACCTAAAAACGGTTTAGCAATTCAGTGCCATAGAGCTGGTCTAAGTTTTCACTTTCAAACAAAACAATCTGAAAAGAGGCAGACAACATTATCTCTTTTGTCAGTGTTTCATAAGCCTTTTTTTCATAAACCTTTGGCTTCATAAGCCCAAACCCTTTTGATTGCTTATTTCTTCCCAAAAGAATTTACCTGGGAGCACAGTGACAAAGCTTGGAAATCAAAGGAGATACAATAGAAGTCCCCCAAAGACCCCTGAAAGAGATTCCTCAATATCTGATCTGGGAAATTCACTTTATGACTGGCTCACTGCTTACTGAGAGACTATAAACTCTCTTAGGACCAAGAAAGAAGGAAAAGGTCCTGGTACAAATAGATGAGAAAAGAGTGAACATGAAAAGAAGTGCTCTGTGATACAGGGAAATCTCTGTGCTCTATCCCAAAATCTTCTCAAACTGCTGTACTAAGAACTTGGTAATTTTCAGTTTATTTCCTTTTGAATTTTTTTTTTTTAATTTCACTCTCTCAAAATGAAAAATCATTTATTTAAATTAGAGCTGACACTAATGCACAGAAAGTATCATTCAGTTTTATACACAGACAGATTTAATTACCACCCAAGTAAACACAAAGAAAATATTCTCTAGCGTGAATGAGAGAAAGAACACATACACCCCCTTTTCAAAACCAAAGCTCTTCACAGCACACAGGACTACATAGTCAAAAAAATCAAGGGACTAACTTCTGGAATGCTTACTGTACCTAAGAATATCCCCCCTAAGTTTCTCTTTTAAGAAGGAAAGCAACTGAATGTGTGGAGGAAGAGATACCGTGTGCAAGAATTTCAAGTGCTATCAAACAATATCCTTCATGTGAAGCACATTAGTTATTGGAGATTTTTTTTTAAAAAAAGAATGTTACAGGCACCAAGATTAAAACGTTACAAGGGTGAAAAGCAGGTAAAACCCAGAAAAACAGAGATTTAACATTCAGCAGAACATTCAAGTCCATAGAAATAGCATCCAAAACTGTCCTCCATACATCAAGTGCCAGAAGTTGCACAATTTGTACTCTTTCAGGAGAAAACTCACACAGGTTGCTGTGAGTCCACTGGTATGTCATGAATCTGCCTTCCATGACTTCAGTTCCATCCAGTATTTAGAATGCTACTGAATTGTTGATAAGCCAGAGGGATGGGATGTGATCCAGAAGGACCAGGACAGGCTGGAGGAGTGGGTCCTTCAACAAGACCAAGTGCAGGGTTCTGCACCATGGCCAGAACAACCCACACCATCAGTACAGGCTGAGGGATGAGGCTTTCAGCCCTGCAGAAAAGGACCTGGGGGTGCTGGTGGATGAAAGGCTGGACAGGAGACAACAACTTGCAGCCCAGAAGGCCAATTGCATCCCGGGCTGCATGAAAAGATGTGTTGGAAGTGCATTATGCAGGACAAGTTTGCTACATCTAACCTGTCACAACTGCCTGAAAGACTGGACAAATTCTAGCTGTTTAAGATTTTTGTATAGATTTCAATAAATCTAATGTCTGAGTCAAACTTAGTTTATTCTTAGTAGTATACAAGCAAATATTTTTGTCAGGATATTATACCAGATGCTTGCTGACGTGATATTTCAATGAAGTCCAGCAAGGCAAACAATGCAACAGAAAAGGGACGTGGAATATATGTCAGATAGTGAAATGTAATGGAAATACAGCTTTTACCAGGGGATGATTCAAAAAGTATATACAGTCACTGCACTGTGCCAGTCAGAGTGATACAAATGAGCCATAACAATGTATTGTGATAGACAAAGATATTTAGAAGACTCATAAGGCCTGGAGAAAGAATATCTTTATGAACTGGTTTATATTCTGGTTTATATTGTCAGTTTAAATTATTCTGGATCTGAAACTTCCTTACCATACTTGCAAAATTATTGGATGAGAAAAAAAAAACACCCTCATCATTTCTTCTTGTTTAAATCTTAATCATGCAAGACTACAGAGGGAGAGCTTTTGTTATAGGCCCTCCTGATGTAATTCAGATTGAATATAATTTTGGAAAAGCTTTCTCTATTTTCATTATTGATGTTCAGAGCGAGAATCATATTTGGATCCATTGTTTTCATTTTTTGTCACAATGATTAATCACACAAGACCTGTATCCAGCTCATGCCTCTCCAAGTCTTATAGTAAGTAGATCTACCCCAGACAAGAAAAAAGACATGATGTGCCTTTTCCCCAGATACACTTTTGCCACTACAGAGGCTGTTATCATTATCATAGCCAGACATCTTAATACAAGCAATATAAATCCCCAGAAAACCAGAATTTTATAAATACACACTACCTCAAGCTTAGCCATTTATAATGTACAGTACAGATTCATTTCTAATTTTTATTTAATCATAGAAAATATTTTCAAATAACTTGTATGCTGAAAAAGAGTAAAAAGAAATACCTGAACTTTGGTGTTACCTTGCCTTTTCCTGTTTATTTTAACAGGCATAAACCAAAAGGATGTTACAGAGGAAGAAAACAATTCTTAAGGACAATCTACCTTCACTGCATGAAAAAGAAGATTGATACTTTCAACAGCAAGCACTTAAATGACTAGTGTTTACAGCAACAAAGATATATTCTGTGTTTAATGGCAAAGAAATTGACAACTTCCTTATTTGTGATCCCTACAAAACCTGCACAAGGAATGGTGTCTGTAGTTACCAGCCTCCTGCACTTAGCACAGAAATAATGATATTGCAAAATACTTGACTGTTGAAGAACTAAATAAACAAAGTTCTCCAAACTGGGATTTTGACCAAAATATTTTTTAAAAGCTCATTCTTAGAAAAATGTTCAGATTTTCATTAAACAAGAAAAAAAAAAAAAAACCTCCAGCTCTCAAACAACTATTGTACCCACCGACTCTCACAATTTTTATTTTCTCTTGGGATTCCTGAAGCTAATGTTATTTTTCACTCCTTGACTGCATAAGAAGTTCATTTTAAAAATAAATAAAAGATTGGGAAGTCCAATCTAACATAATCATAACTGTTGAATGATTTTATTTCAGTGTATGCTTTGTTTTTTACATCAGCAGCGAAATAGAAAATAAAAACCTTCTAGATTTTATTACAAATGAACAAATGTCAGAGCTGCTTAGAAACAGTTACTCTCAACTTCCCAAATAGTATTTTCTATGCACTTTGTGGGCCATTAAGATGATCTAATTTATGAACTGGAAGTATTGCTATTCAGAACACTCAGTCCCTGTGCTATTTACAGTGCCAGAACACTCAAATTTAAATAGTTACTCAAGTCTCCCAGTAACAACTGACATTTCATTTAACCTTTTTAACTAAAATAGTTATCTCTGTGAATCACTCATGCCATGCTGAAGCAAATCTTCACCTTGATACTGACTCCTAAACCTACAAAATGACATGTCTGGGACTTTATGAATGATGCCTCTAAGCCATATAATCTATATGGAGTATCAAGTCTGAGGCACTGATTCATAACCATTATGAACAGTCTGGTGATAGACAGCTAAAAATCACTATTTTCTTTTATATTAACATATATGAAAACAGAGGGAATCACCCTGAAAAAAAAAAAAAAGAAAATTCTTTATTGAAAGCTTCAGGCAAAACCTGCTAATACTAGAATTAGTGATAAAACTGAGACCAGAATCTGCTTTTATCTTCCTCAGCTGTCTCTGATTTGAAGACAGCATCAAATACAGAGTGCATGTTTATGTGAGCAGAACAAGGTTGGACTCCCAGCTTGGGGATCACACTTGCTTCATTTTAATTAAAGAATACTTTGCCCAAGTTCCCCAGGCTAATACAAATCTAATTGAAGTCAATACTAAGTCCAACACATTGCCATATGTGCAATCTAAATTCACATCCTCAGCTCACCTCAAGCAGATGAGAATACTGTGGATGGACCTAATAGATCTTGCAAAGAGACATGAACAGTTCACATCCCTTGAGATGTCCAACAATCAGCACCAGCAGACCGTGCTGGAAACTGAAAATAGAAAAGATAGAGCATCATAAGAAGTTGGCTGCAGTCAGGGAGTTGAAGATGAGCTCCTCTGGATGAGGTGGCTTAACCCAAAGTGTTCACCTCTGCCTACAGCTATGCCTCTGTGCTAAGCCTTCACTCTCCCTCTCCCCAAGAAAAGAATGTCCAAAAATTCTGAGTGCTGAGGCCACCTACCTCTGCATCTGGGCTTCTAACACACAAAACCCAGTAAATCAAGAATAACCTGAATCCTTCCATTTTAAAGCAAAAGGAAGGAGACGAATCAGAGATCAGGAACAAAAAGCACAGAAGTCACAGGTTTAATCCCCCTGGGATTGCAGCTGCTCACCAAAGGGGGACTTGTTCTAGCTAGGAGAGGAGGAGATGAAGGTACAAATCCGCATTTGTTTTAAACTATCAGCCCTAGAATCTAATTCCAACTTAGCAGTAGTTTAAACATAAGAATTTCCATCACTCCCTCAATAGCCTTAACCTCTGGAGCTTTCAAAAGAATAGGCAGTGAACTGAATTTTTAGCTTTCTACCTTGGAGACCTAGATACAAAGGTAAGAACCAGGAGCCCAGAAAGTAGCCAAGGTGGCTCATTGGCTGGGTAGCCTATTTTTTGGTCTCCAGTATGCTCTAATGACCATTGCACGTTCCCTGGACTTCCCTACTTTTTTCTTGTTTGATTTCCCCCACCCTTGTTTAAATTTGAATCCAATTTGAAGTGAAAATTCAAGTGGTCAGGAGTGTCTGACATCTAATCCTCCTTGTGTTGGATGTGCATGACTGTCAGCAACGTTGGAGCACTGTCAGGTGTAGAAAACAAAGCTACCAATTAAAGATGGCCTTAAGCCTATCCCATATTTGAAATCTTGAATAGAAGCATTTGAATCTGGAGTGTGATCCAGACAAGAAACTTGCAGGAGGACCATTATTTTAATAGTAGTCTGTGTCAGACATCTCAAGTTCAACCTGAGGTTTTCTTAAGCAGAAGATGGAGGATTTTCTCAACATAAGATTCACTTGTTCTGTCTCATACCTCTCTCACAGAACCTGTTAAGATGCAGGTGAAGTAGCACATAAATTATCTGCAACTTCTTATTTAGTAAGGAAGCCTTAGAGCTAAATAAGTTCTCCTCTAAAAACTACTTTTCCCGAGACCTTTCACTCAAGAGTCTGCCAGTCAGTCTCCCCTGGCTGCTATGGAGGGGGAGAAAAGCAAAAGGAAAAGAAGGCAGAACATACATATCATTTTAGAAAGCAATGTGTCAATAATGGTTGTGGACATGAAACTAGAAAGAAGAGCACTTTAAATTCCCGATGACTTTAGCAGAGGCTGATAATGTTTCCCTTCGCAGTTCAGACCTCAAACTTCTCAAGACCCAGAATAACTCTGTAGCCTATTAGTAAGCTAAATACACCCAGGGAACAAACACACGTAATTTATCAGTCTTTTGTCAGAGATAACAGACTGCACTGCTCTGATATGAACAGCACAGAGATCAGTGGTGAGGAATTTAAAGCAGCTCAGTTGAGTAAGAGGACTTTCCAGTGAATAACTTCAACAGAAAAGGTGAAGAAACAGAATTACTAAGACAGATCCTAGGTAGTTTTCATAAAAGAAACAAGTTTGAACGACCAAAATTCAGTTCAGATATATAGGTCCTAGAGATCCATTAAAAAAATAAAGGAGGAAATGGATACTGAGTTACTGCAACCACCAAAAGCAATCAACCATTCCAGACTCCACGGATTTCTTCCATTAATAGCTTGTTTTGCTCTTCTTTACTGTAAATAATTATGTCTCAGAGCATATAGCTGCACTCTTAATAATAGTTCCAGAATAAAAAGGAAGGCAAGAAAGAATTGTGCTTCTAGCAAAACTTCTCTGCTTTCTGAAAGCCATATTTCAGACACATATGCAAAACTCCAGCCAAACCAAATGACCAGCTCTTGCTGGGAGCAAGAGTCATTCAAATCCACGGATCCTATTGACAAAAGCTGCTGCTGGATAGGTCACACAATTCACAGGACCCATTGACAATTTCAGAGGGAAAGAAAACAAAAAACATCAAAGTGTTTGTATTTAGTATACAGACCTTTTTGCCAGTTCAAGTTTAAGACCTTTTTAAAAATGCACTGTCAGCAGCAGAGCTTTTCAAGGTAAAATGAGGCCTTTAAAGCAGGTATCCCACTGTTTGTTCTACCACTGTGCTGCCTGTGGAGTGGAAAAAACAAGGGCAAAGATGGGAGTGAAAGTTTCAAACACTCTCTTACAATGACTTTCATCTTCTCTTCCAAATCTGTAACCTTTGAAGACAGAATGAAATGCAGTTAATGTGTTTACAAGTAGGCTGGAACCTGCTATGTTTTTAAAGGAAACTCACAAAGGTCAGAGACATCCACTGGAATCTCATTATGTTATTTAAACGGACACTTTCAGGACTGGCAGACCCCCTGTTTGACCTCGCTTTTAACTTTCATCCCTTTGAAAAGTTATGGACTTGCTCAGATTCTTTTAATGATTCATCACTTCTCTCTCTAAAAGAGAAAACAATTAAAAATGTCCCTGGTACATGATGAGACCAGAAGGAAGCACTTCTGTGACAAATCCATCCTTACCCTTCATCTTCAGCAGGGAAAATACTGAAAATCCAGATGACAAAATATCCACCCCCTTGCATGTTTATAAATGCTAAATAGGAAACAAGAACACAAAACCCAGTGTCCAGACCTCATAAGAAATTCTGAAACAAGCCAGTCCTAGAAGAAAACACACTTTACAAAGACAATGACTGGAGAGGTAATCCTTTGGTGCATACTGAAAATAGCCAAACATGAGACTCTGAAAGGCTGCAAATAATAAGAAACGTCCAGTAGCCTGGGAAGCTTCTTTAAGAATCACTTTGCAGAAGTAGAACGGGAGCAACAGCAGGAACACAGCTTCAGAAATAAATATCATTTCCTATTATCATATATTCCACTGAAAGAGATATACAAACAAAAATTATTTTGCTATCTGCTGCTTAAATCTTGTTTTTATAATGGAGGGTATAAAATTGGTACAGTAATTTTTTTTTAATTGCTTAAATTGCAACATGAACATTTTCCTAAATCTGGATTTTTTTTTCTTTTCTTTACACAATCTCAATAGGACAGTTCTGGTGAGCAACAGTTAAACAGATGTCTGTTTGCCATAATTCTACTGTTTTAAGACACAAACCTTGGCACTTTTAAAACCCAGAGTCTTGTTGTCTTTTAAATAATAAACCAGTTGCTTTAGTAGAAATATTGCCTTTTATCTCAACTAGTAGCAGAGAAGTCAATGGTAGGGCACCTGTGTAACTGAAAACACTTCTGTGGGCACTTTGTATAGCCTCTATTTCATACTGCATGCAATACAGTTCCTCAGAAACCCCCCTCTAATTCTTGCCAAAAAGTGTCCATTTCCTACACTTCATATTATCTATGACTATTGTACCAATAGAAAATGTCTAGATAATAGATTATGTCACAATGATTCACAATAACACATCCAAAACTGTTTAACCTAGGAATATACAAAAATACCACAATGTGACAGTGGGACTGTAGCTTACAAACCACCTGACGTGTTTTGTGGCAACAGAACTGCAGCCACGTGGTATTTACAAAGAACACTGAAAAGACATCATTCTAGTTGTCTAGCTCTCCATCATTCTAGTTGTTGTTTCTAAATCCTTGTTCATCCTCATAAAATTATGATCCACTTTGTTCTAATCCTCCTCAATCCTGCCTTGCCCTTAAATGCAGCTGAACCTCTGCCTACCAGCACATATCAAACCATCCACATCCACATGCAGTCAATCATATTAGTGGATTTCAAACACTCAAACCACTGAGACTCCCTGACATGCATTTTGTTGGTACTAGATACCATTAAATCTGCTGACTACATATGCACGTTGTCTTATTATTCACCTTCAATATTCTGCTGTGCAGTGTAAACCCTGCAGTATTAGAGATGGCTACAGAGCAACCACAGCAACATACAAACAAAATATGAAGAAGAAATACGTCTATTTTAATTTTTTTTATTGAAGTCAAATTAAGTTGGATATCATTCTAGTTTATAGGTTAATAAAATACAAGAGAAATTAATTACGAGCAGAAACAAATATTTATAATGCAAGTACCATGAGAACTACTACAAATAAAAAAGCCTCTTAATGGAAGCACTTGCCCTAGAGGGCAAGAGAGATGCCAGTCTAATAACCTCACCAGGGGTTATGAAATATTTGCACATTGCCTGACAGCCTAAGGTAAAGTCTTATGGTAGCTCTTCAAGTAGATAAAAGGAAAAATGAAATGCATGGCAAAGACGTAGCGTTTATCTAAATCAGTGGAGACATTTCCTACTGCATTGACCTTCACTGCATCTTGAGAAGTATAAAGAACATTAAGGAACATTTTAAAAATACCCAGGGGTTTTCTTTATCTAGGTTTTCTCCATGATCAAATAAACTGGAACTCTTTATTGTAGATATTTCCCATATTTCAAGTTAATGTACGTTTCTCTGCAGCACAGCCACCTAAATAATCTTAAAGCTTCACGAGGGCCCTGATAGTCTCCCAGAAATGTCATATCCCTCCCTGGATGAACATCCCTCAGAATGATTGCTTTACAGTGTCCCTTTGTGCTGACACTAACTGAAATTATTACCCTTAGGATGACCAGGATAAAGCAACAAAGCGGAAGGACCGGTGTTTAACATCAACACAAGTACTAAAAAGTAGAAAACCATGAGTTTGTGTAAAGTGATACTGTGCATGTCATAAAGTTCACCACCTGTTCTCTCACACCACTGTTTATGAGAAATAATACTACTGACTGGGGGTTCATCTCTGTTACCTGAGACAGCAGAGGAAACTGTTCACTCTTAGCACTTTTATCATGAAGACTCAGAGGTAAAGCAGGCAGCAACACCAGTAGAAAGACTGTTAGCAGACCTTCATTAAGCCCAAATGGGCATCTTTTTAGCCTATGTCACCTTTGTAAAAATGAATCCTTGTCTGTTCAATTAACCCCTATTTAAAGAGGTTTACACAATCAGAGAACAATATGCAGACATGAAATATGAAGATATATTGTAATCTATAAATATATATTGTGCTTACATTATTGTTTCATGTTGTTCCTTTTGAACCAAGTCTTTACAGTCAGAACATAATGGTAAAAGCAAGTTCTGCACACAGACTGTCATATAATTTCACCCATAGTGCTCCTTTTCATCTGCAGGACTTAAAGAACTCTATCTAAATTAGCAAGGCTTAAGTAAATAAGGCAACCACAAAACTACTTCTCAGCATTCCTACTTATAGAAAACTGGAGCCCTGCAGTAAGTGCTGGCTTCAAGACTACATGATGTATATTAATTTCTAAAACTTAGCTTCAGTCCCTGCATTCTATCCAGTAACATAATTCAGTTTCATTAGGAAATATTTTTAAGATGAAAAACAGAAGAGAAAAAACAAAAGGTGTAATTACAGTAACTTCAGAATCCATGTTCTCTCTTTTTAAAATCCTTCCTCACTTTTGCCATTATAACATTGTTTGCATCTGAATTTCAGTCTTTCTATTCTTCCTTTTGCTTTCTCCCCGAGTTCTAATTTTTACTTAGCTAAACATCTAGTTCCATTTCCTATATTTTTTTTCCAAATCTCTCAATAAACATCTATATTATAGTTTAAGAAGAAAACACTGGCCAAAAGTCTAAAGTAGATTGACACCTTTCATATAAATATTGCAATGGAGTGTGTAAAGCCTTTCATTTAATACAACGGGAGTCATATTATATCAAAAGTAAATTTTATCAAGTGTGGACACATGAATCCCTAGATCTTTGGGTTATTTTCATATATAAATTATCAAACTTACATGCATGCTTTACAATTTCATGTTCAATACATCTGAATTTAAGAGTTTCTTCATACCATTAGTAACTTCTGCACTGGGTAACTTTTTTTTTTTTTCTAGTTGTGGGTTGGTTTTCTTCACTATTCAGCCATTAATTCATTGCACTTCCAAAGCAGCAGATGTATTACCAAAATGCATAAAAGGTACATGCTCCTCTCCTTAATAACTGCAGAGAGTAATTATAATCATGACTCAGATCACAAGATTATTCCATAAAGCTTGACAGCAAGAGCACAGAACAGTGGCAGGCTAAATGCAGTTATTGCCAATATTTTTGAAAAGCCATCCATCAGAATATAGGAAATATGTTGCCTTAAGATCTGTCATAGGAATTCACATTTTACACCTGTAACTACTAAATCAGCAGCTTTGTAAACTCAGTGTAAAGAACTGTGTCTTGCCTGCCTATTT
Source organism: Florisuga fusca (assembly GCA_038090715.1). Lineage (NCBI taxonomy): Eukaryota > Metazoa > Chordata > Aves > Apodiformes > Trochilidae > Florisuga > Florisuga fusca. Next base: position 9,130,203 of record JAAWXA010000013.1, read on the forward strand.
CTTTGTGTCCTCTTCAAATCCAGCACATCTAGCAGTTCTTGGGTTTAATCCTCTCCTCTCTCAAAATTAATGTGAGTCATACAAAGCACCTGACACTGATAATCACTGCTATATATTTAAAATAAATGTAGCTAGAACAAATGTATGAGTCACTTGGCCACATTCCATGGCTGTGCAATTGTACCTGCATCACTCCACCGTTTGGACATATTGCATACTTTAAAGCTGGATGATGCAACAGATAAATCTGGGCAATCACATATCTTGTAATGATTCCTCCTGACATTCTCAAGTAGATTTTGGAGAGCCTTGAGTACAACATTTTCATCAGTTCCCTCAACTGGTAGCATAAATTTTGTTTAACTGCAGAGTGCTGTGCAAGATTTATTTTGAGCTGTTAACTCTTAGTTACACCATCAGGAAGTAAAATTGCATCAGATTTCACTGGCAGTAATTGATTTGTTATTGGGAATAGAAATAGTAAGAACCAAAGATTAAATTAATATAAAGTACAAAGATTAAATTAATATAATTTCTTTAAATTTCAAACAAATCAGTGTGGAGTACAAACTACCATGTAAGAAGGCCACTAAGTATTACTAGAAGGCTTTAATAATGTTTTTGGCAAAAAAAAATTTGTTAATAAGTAAGTTATAATGTCAGTGCTCTGAAACACCACCTAACAGGAGGGAGGTACAGAGACATACATGCTACCTGGAAAACTGGATTGCTAGGGTGATTGTTAGTGGATTTTCATCTTTGCAAAAAGACACTGACATGTTTTGAAAACTCATTAACTGACTCCTCCATTTTAGGGGGAGGATGTGAGATCTTATCTCAAAACCATTTCCAAGCAGTTGTTAAAAAAAAAAAAAAAACAAAACCAAAACATGAATGTACAAAGACTGTCTATTACTCTACTTAAGAGCTGTTTTATGTCATAACTTGTAACATTGCCTTTCTTCTATGGCTGGGAAATACCTGATAATATCTGGCTCTTCCTAATTCTGAAGAGACAGAGTTGTGAGTTGTATTTCTAGAAAAGAAATACCTGTCCAATTCTCCTTCCACAAGAGACTGGGAGTACAAGTAAGGGAAGGAGTGATGCAATAATTTAAAGGATCAAAACAGAAAGTAGACTATGGACCAACAGAAAACTACTGAATATTCTAGTTTACTCAAAACAAACTGGTGAGAAACAGCAGTTATTTCAATAGAGGTAACAGTACACAAACACACCATACTGAACAAAAAACTAATGCCATTTCCAAAAACAAGTCCTAAAAAAAAAACAACCCTAAAACATTCTCTAGAATATTATTTTCTACTTTGTAGGCTTCCTTCTGATAGGTGTTTTCAGTTCCATGCAAAATCAGAGTCTAAACTAGAAAGCCAGAGGAAAAAAGTGAAGGCACTGGATATCCACATGAAGAACACCTTAGCTCTAGTGCCAACCACGGTCACTGAAGTCAGTCTCTGAGCACTCTCTGGGGAGTATTAGAAACAGGATGTCTTGTGACAGAAAGATCAAAGGCTTGGTTTTGAAAGTTGAGCCTGAAAATCCTTTTGCTTTGGTGCTCCCAACTAGAAAGAAGGATAACAGCATGTCTGGCCCACAAATAAGCTCCGGGATGATACAGGCAGAGGTACTCACATAACACAGTGATAAGTACAAAAATAAACCACAATTTGGTCCAAGAAATAAGCAGTTTGAACTGAAGATATTTTTGGGCAGCTATGGTCTCTGTTAAATCTAAAGCCATGTATGGACAGCCAGCCACATACGTGGCCCTGAAATCACACCTTTCCAGTGCAAACAATCTGTAGGTGCACTGAGTGCTGCTGACATGACAGAAAGGTGTGAAAAGTTACTGGAAAAGAGGATCAGCAAGTGGAGCTGCTTTTAGCTTTTTGGCTATAATTAAACCCAACACCAAGAAGAGAAGCAGCTCATACAGCCTATGAATTGTTCCCTATGTGCATTTTCAATGTGGTGCTTAATAGCAGATTTCTCTGACCTTTTTTCAAATCTTGCATTGCTTTCCCTTTCCTATACTTAAATTCTTTTGATTTCTCATCTTCTACAGCTTACCCCCATGTCATTTCTTAAACCCATTTTCTATTCCCTCCTTCCTACCTCTGCTTTGCAGTGGTCAAAACCCCTAAATTGCCCACAGTTTTGTTCCCTACCTTTGCATTAAGACTCATCTCACCTTTTTCTTGAGAACTACAACTCATATTTAAACTGATTTATAGAATGTCAGCAGCTTCTCATGATTATGTCTAATTTTTCTCTGGCACTACACTCCAGTACATAATATCTCATTCCATGGAGGACCCGTTTATGTACAAGACAGAAAATATTTTCCAGTCTAGCAGGGACACTCCATTTGCAGGAGATGTGATTTTCTCCCCATTGCAAAGAACTTGGATCTTCCAAAAAGAAAAAGAAAAAAAAAAGAAAAAGTTATTGTTTCATCATAGGACTTTGGTGATCTTATACAGAGTTATTGACTATGGTGACAAACTGTCCACAGAACATGACCTGAGCTGCAGGAACGAAGCATTTTCTACTTTCTGCTGAGTTGTTCCTTCCAGAAACAGCAACTCATGTCAGTGATTAACAAGAGGCTGGTGCAGATTCAGCACAATTGTAGGCCAGCAAACTAGAAACTGCAGTGGCAAATGCAGTAAGTGAATTTAAAATTAGATACTGACAACTTTTAAAAAAGGAAGATGGGAGGGGG
>JAAWXA010000013.1:9132966-9214007 GCA_038090715.1 Florisuga fusca
GAGAGGAAAGTTCTAAAGCATCGTAACTGGATTTTAAAAAGTTGTAAAACTTCTATGCCCCTATTTGAGGAAATTCCTCTAGTAAGCTTTGTGCACTTTGTCATAATGTAACATTCATAATCTGTCTTCAATGGCATCAAATTACTCTCATTTCCTTTTTCATTTCTTCTTTAAAGAGTACTTAAATTAAAATAATTATAGCACTCTTCCATGAGAAATGTGGGCATTGTGGATAATTGATACACATTTGCCTTAGAAATAAATCTGCTTTCACTGTGATAATACTGTTTTAACTGTGTTTCTCTTGGACCATAAGCATGACAACTTTTGGAACAGTGCTGAATATTGTACAATTCTCCTTCAGTGTTAGAAAAAACGAAATAGCCACTGGAAGAAAAGGATTTTAGGACAACTATTTTCAGGTTTATTGGCTTAAATTCTATGATCAATACTTACACATCCCCTGACAGCTTCCAGGAATTCTTCATATAATGGTCATAATCTAATTCACGTGTGGAATATTCAACAAGGAAATTAAACATTTCTGTTTCCCTTAACTTAGCTTTAAAGTTAAGTTGTAAGCTGAATATGCTTTCTTTTTTACCAGGTGCACCCAAACAGCACAGTACACCATTTACTCAATACAATCATGCAGAGATTAGACTATGAAAAGGTCACAAAGGATTCCTCCCTAAAAATCTACCAGTCTTGTGTACTGTGTTGGGAAATGTAAATACTAAATATTATTCTTCAATGAATTTAAGAAGATAAACTATTGTGAAGCCTACACTCTCGTTGTCCAAATTAAATCAGAACATTCTCAGGGGAACCTCTGCGATTTCTTAAGGCAGGAAGATTGCCTACTTAAATGTTATTTCCATTGCCTAAAGACCACCTTTCTCTGCCAGACAAATTACCATTTACTCCTGCCAAATCAATAACCTAATTTATTTTTTTCATAACCTGTGAGGTTAAACTCTGTTTTTAAACTCTTTTAGTCATACATTACTATACCTACTTTGTACTTGTAACAAAGCAAGACTCCCACTCAAGTAGATATCACTGAAAAAACACACATGAAAAGATGAAACTATAATGAAAATATCAAAGTCAGACTATCCCTATGTGCTTTAAATATCCTGTGCTGATAATCTGGATTTTGCAGGTTACTTAATATTTGCTAAAGTTCTCAAAAGAGACCAAGAAATGAAAATAGCATAGTTCTAACTATCCCAAACATCACCAATCCATGAGCTGCATTGAAAGAAAACACTGCAAAGCTAAGTTATATAAACTCATGACCTACTATCTTAATTTTAAATTCAACACAAAATAGAAATTCAACTGATTTTTATTCCTAAAAAACGGAGTGCTAAATATCTTTATTGACCAGAAGGCCAGTGCAGTTTTCCATTCCCAGTCCAGAACCTATTTCTGTTGAAAAACTGAAAATCCTTCAAAATGAAGGTCTACAATGAAAACACAGAAACCCCATCACTGTGGATGACAGCACAGACACCTCCTCATCAAAGCCTGGTGTTAGCTGAGCACATTCATTGCTTCCTACAAGACTTTACAGTTTTGTGTCCCTTTTCCAGCTTTCAAAGATGCAGAAGGAACGACAGATCCCAACCTGCACTCAGCTAAACATCCCTGTCCTCATCTCTCTTCTAAGCCATGTTGGAGAACTTCCAGGAACTAGGAGAAGGGAGACATATATCTCACAAGTACAGCAGTCATCTTTTACAGCTTGGGCTTAGGCACACCACTGCCAGATGTAATAAATCCAGATAAAAGAGAGTCTGAGATAAGCCACATAAAGAACTCTTCATTGAACTCATATAATCCATGGGAGTGGGTTATTAAGCATGAATTCTACAACTGGCTTAAATGCCTCCAAGCTCTCAGATGAATACAAGGAGGGTTCAATTTCCGTGCAAGACTTTACCAGCACATTGCCTGCTATTGGATTTTGAATGCTTTGAACTCCATGATTTTAAAATAAATATTACTTAATATGCAAGCTCTGTGAGACTGTACATTAGCTGAAGAAACAGTGTAATTTATGGGAGATCAGAGCAATTTTCCTGTACTCAGCTAAAGTGAAACAGAGGGAGCCTTTTACCATATGGCTTTTTCTCAACCATCACTTAACATATAACTCTGCCCAACAAAATCCAGACTTTCACAATCACCACCCTCTACACTCCTTACAGGTTTTTTGGCTCCTTAAATATTTTTTGTGTTCTCTCCTTAAAAAGCTCTCTTGCTGAGAAAGCAAGATAATACTCCTCATCTTACAATGTGTTATTAGACAGCAAGTTACCAAATGGCAGATACAATTAAAAAGAAAGAAAAAAGAAAGAATAGAGGAGGCCAAAAGGGTTGTGCAAAGGTACCATTCGTTTTTCCTGTGTAGGGATGCAATCATCCCTTCTGTTCTGTAATTACTCCCCTAGCCCCTACACAGCACATTTCCTTGTCTTCAGGTTTATGAGACACAAATTTCACAGTGGCAGGGGATGGACAAATACGTTGTTCCTTATCTGGAATCTATCCTTCTCAAATAATATAGGATCAAGATGTCAGAGGCAGGGAAAAAAAGTAGAGAGAAAACCAAGTCTAGAATTAAGAAAATGTAAAATGAAGTAAATAATGGGAAGATTAAAGGATGGACACAGACTCATATAAAGAAGTGAAAATAAAGAATTTGCATTTGCGTCTCAAAAAGCCTTTCCAAAGTGGGGAAAAAAAAAAAAAAAAGGTGGCCTTATTGCAGATTTTCCACTCTGCTTTGTTCTCTGGATAAGATACATTTCTTCTAAGGAGTAGAGGAAAACTTAGGGTGGAGAACTCTAACTTGCCACCACTTTCAACAGAGGGTTATAGGCCTTGAGCTTTTGTAGCAGAACACTCTGCAAAGTGTGTTCTGCAAAGTCCCCACCAAGCTAATTATGGGGGAGGGAAGAGCTTAAAGAAGTTTCCCTCTTTCTAGGCCACTGAAGGATGCAATGGATGAGTCAAAAAGAAAAGTCCTTGCAAAGCAGCAGATTCCTAAACCCACCTGTACCATATCCCTTTGAACATGAGCACAGAGTGCAGCTGCACTGGGGTTCATTCACTTCATGGCACACAGAAAATGCTGAGGAGGTTCTGCAGCTGAATTATTTGGGTGCTCCTCACTGGCATGTGCAGTTCTCACTGTAAATGCTCACAGGAATTTACTGCTAGTGAGCAAATGCAAGCAATATGAGACAAATGGATAAGCAGAATCATAACATTGGACAGACAACAAATGTGGCTGATTAAAATTATTGTTAATGCTATTGAACAAATCTATAATAAAATATTAAGAAAGTCACTCCTTACAAAGGTCATCTATCCTCATAGTGTTCTCTCTAGAAGTGATAAGCATTTTATCTACTCTTCAAAATCTTCTCTGTGCCTCTCCATAAAGCCATATTATTTCCAAGAATGGCTGGCTGCTTTTGGACATCACTTCCTAGCATTCAGAAAAATCCTTCTTCTGGAAAGGTTTATCACCACTTGCTTTGTACTAAATCTTTTCTCCGTTTTTAGAATGGAAATTAAATTATATAACCAAAGAAAAATTAAATATTATTCAACAGTTATGATTTTTAAGCATTATTAAGCAGTATTTCACTTTCAGCTTGAAGAAGTAGCACTTAAGTTTCCTTTTTTTCCTAAGCCTCATTAGGACGTCTCACTACCAACATCAAAGAGAGTGGATACTCCGCCTCGTCAGATGGCATTCCCTTGCCCAAATGAATTATTTATCTTCTTCAGACTTACAGAAATCTAAAGGGATTTTGGAGGGTTTCAGGAAAATTGCCTGAAAACATCATGCTATGTCAAAAATAGTCTGAATCAATGTTGGTGGCTGTCTCTGAAGGTACCACTATCATCTTAAGCAGCCAGTATCCACCAGATGTGACTGTTATTTACACTTACAAGAAAGAATAGTTCTGATATGTCTGAAATGCCAGAATAATAGCATAATTCCAATAAAAACAGCAGAAAGTCAGCACTCAGGTGTATCTAGCAGTAACAAAATGGAAACAAACCACAGCAATACCATGTGGTATGTTCAACAGCCTGCAGCACCTCCCATTAACACTGGCTCCTGTGATTCTTCCTGTGCTCCAAGTTTTTCCAAGTTTTTCATGTGACTCCTAGCAGCTAATTCTTTGTCTCTGTTGCATTGTGTCTTTGAAATTCCAAGAATGGCGTGTTAAGGGGTGCATTTCCTGGCACTGCTACTGGGAATGAAGTCATTCTTGTTTTCAGGACCTGTGAACAGTATCTGACCTGCCTGATAATTCATTTTTTTTAAATGCTGAGCATTATGGTGGGATTTCCATTAGCAGTATGGATGCAAAGAGCCTTTCCAAGGCAAGAAAATAAAAGTGCATGCTGTGATCTATTCTTTACATGGGTCATTCTCTTTGATCCTGTCCACTGAAAAGTATTGCTAATGCCAAAATCCTATAACAAATATTATATAATTATTTACAACAGTGTCAAAGGAGCTTATGGCAGAGTAGTATTCTTCACTGGCATTAGTACCTACAAGCAAGAAAAATCCATTGTGTTTGTTGTAGGCCAGCTTTTGCTCTTATATATTTCATTTACCACGTTTGAATAAAGGCCTAGGTGCTCAGGTTGGCTTGTTTATTAAAAAGGTAAAATGCCCAGAAAATACTGAAGGTTTTTCAGTAGGAAAGCTGGAGAAGCTGGAAAAGCTTGAGGGTTTTTGTTAATAAATTGAAGCACAGCATTAAAATTAGACTTTCCCTGATTATTTAGGAAATCATGTCTAATACATGTTGTTAAATGCTGAGCGTCTGCTAACACCTATTTGGAAAGTCTATTTTGAAGGATTTCTTTAGGCTCTTACTGTAAAAACTCTCTCTTTTTGCTTTGATAAAACATTATCAACAGGAAATAGGCAAGGTGATGCCACTCAGCAGTTTTCAGTGAACTGCTTTCTTCCTTCTAAAGGATAAAGCTTTGCAACCCTAAATGACAACTCTGCCCACAAAACTGTTCACAAACTAAGAGTGTAAAAATCACTTACAGGCAGGATATTGTGTGCCCAAAGCATGACCTTGCCTTTGAATCAATTTTTACTACTTCTGAAACGATGTGATGCTCAGCTCAACTAACTCTGATGACTGATTCCTCTTTCTTTGGCTCCTCATCTTAAAAAAAATCTTGGCTTGGTGGTGCTCATTTACTTGACAGCAGAAATGACATCTCTCTATAATTGATCTGTTCCTACTTATCCAGCTCCCATTGAGCTCCTGCAGTATTCCAGCAAGATGGCTACTTCTCTCTTTCTTTTCCCCTGAAGCTCTAGTTGTATTCTCCAACACAAACCTGAATCTGATAATCTCCAGAATTCAAATGGGAAGTGAAATAGACCATGTAGTCACATTTTCATGACTATATAAAGCCTGGAAATCTCTCTCATATAACCCTACCTAATTTTCCTGCATGCAGTTCATTTAAATATTATCTAGCAAACCATAGTAATACCATGTTTTGGGTTTTTTTATTCTTTTTGTTAAAGAAACATAGGAAGTTAAATTTTTTATTTATTTTTTTAATTACATCTAAAATCTTCATCCATCATTCATCATCATCTCAGTCTGTTTTTCTTGGATGAAAAGCAATTGCATTAAAAAGTTGCAACAATACCATCCCACAAGCTTGAATTTTACTTGCATAGAATTATTGATAAGAACAGTGTAACATGTCTTTCTGATGAATTTTTTTTTTTTCAGAAGCTGTGCTTATTCATTTATTAGTAATGATAAAAATTGCCAGGAGCTGTATTTCTTATGCCTCCGTGTAAAGAATGAACTGCCTCAAGGCTAAACATCTCTTACAAAATGTCATCCCCTCTGGAAAATGGAAACATCTTTATGCTAATGATTAAAAATATTCTCTGGGTCTATTCGTGTTGGGTTTGGGGGGTTTTTTGAAGAAAAACACTTTTTTTCCTCTTTTTTTTTACATGTTGTCATACTTGACTCACAACGATGTCTGTAATCGTTCAAGTACACTATAAATCACAGCAACGTGCAACATTTCAAAATAATTTTTATGAAGTCAGCTGAATATTTCATTGTATAAAGTAAAAAGTGTCCAAGTGTCCTATATTATGGCAGTATGGAACATGGAGCCAGTATGAAGCCAAACAATTGCAGTTTTTCAACCATTCTTAGATGCCTTCAAAAAACACAAGACACAGCAGCAAACATTTTGCTGAATATATAATATGAATTCATGCTCTCCAATTTGTGCACCCAACAGCCAGCAGTTTGCCCACATTGGAGTTCAAGATGCTACTGGCTCACAAATTTGCCAAAAAAACTTTGTAGAAGGGAAGTACCACCTTGAATGTTTTTTAGGTACCTTCAATCATATGCACCTCCTATTTTGGAATCATATTTAATATCTTTAAGCTTAATATTTCTTCTAGGTTTCTAATGAAGACCTCATTAGGTCTGTATGGACTGCTGCTGGACCGCAACAGATGCCTCCCTAGGACTGCAGAGATCCCCATTTATCATCATAACATGTTTTTTCATCTGCAGCTGACAGCAGAAGAGCAAAATGATAAAAAATTATCATCACTACACAGATCAACTTGAATACCCTGTTTTGCTCACATCAAAGTCAATATTACTTCACTTTTTTCAAATAAGCATTCTTGTAACAAGTTCTAATAAATTCACCACATCATCTACCTGCTCAGAGGGGGAAGCATCACCTACTAAATGGCAGTTTCTGTACCACTACTTGGTAGTAACCATGATAGTTCTAAATAGAATGGACTTAAATCTGCATTGCAGAACCAAAGGAATACAGTTAACTGCTACATGTAAGGATTACATAAAATATTCCACAAAATATATTAAAAATTACTTGTTGGTAAGGCTGTTGGCCAGTTCCCAAGCACAGACTTAATCTGAGAACATTACAAGCTTCTCACAAAAATCATGTAAATCAATAAAAAATATTTCCCTGTAGAAAGCAATCATTTGTAGAACTAGCACTGCATATTACAGAATATAAACATGTCTTCTGCTTATCAAAACTCCTGAGAAAAATAAAAGCTGTAGCCAATCCAGTCACTCCTATGGAATCAGCATTCTCCAACAGAGCTCTGCCCTCTTTGGAAGTTTCTGACCAGGTCTAATCACGGTGAGGTGCTTTGCAAAGGCCTTTTTGAGAGTTACAGATGAAAAGTTCAGTATTCTAATCATCTATTATTGTTATCCAGCCCCACAAACCTCTCTCTGAAGGCTGTGGGAGAAGAAAGAAGTTTAGCTGAACTTGTCTTATGTACTGCAACCACAATCCCAATCTCAGAAGGTGAAGGAAAAGAAGATCCAATGATTCAATTTCTTATGCTTCTGTCTTTTAATAAAAGGATGCTTTAAAAAAGATGACGTTCTCTTCTTAACTGACAAGATCTGTCATTTGAAAAGTCAAGGGCAAAGATGCTGTTAGCAAACAATATCCAGCAAACTCTTGTACAAGAGACAATAAACTGCAGTAGCTTTCTTTCCCCTCAAAAATGTTTAAGCACCTATTTATTCCCTAGGATGCATATTCCTTCTATATTGTTTTTTATGTGCAATCGACTAAATCTATTCCATTATTTACCTACTTAATAGGTAAAACATCATTTCAAGCAAATTTGAACTATAGCATTCATTATTTGTGAAATTTTTGTTCTGTGACAAACTTGTGGTATTTAAATAAATGAAAAAACATACTAAAGCCACTGCATTGTTTATGATTGGAAGAACAAGAAAACCAGGTTGTGGTGTTCATTATAAATAGGCAGATTTTACTTAGTAATGTTTTGCACATTCTGTTTTGCCTCAGCACTACCCAAGGTTTCCCAAGAATGCACCTTTCTCACAGACTCTGATGGAATTATATTCTCTTGGACATTGAACAGAAGCCAATAACTCACCCTAAAGTGCTGAAATGGAATACTACCTGAAATGCTGTACTATGTAAAGCTTGGCAGAAACACCAATTAAGAAAGTTTAAGTCTGATATCCTGGCCAAAATCCAATAAGGTCAGTAATTCCCAGGCCTTCAAAAACCTCTTTGTAACAATACAGAGACAAGGTGGGTTTCTGAGTGTTTCAGAGAAGCTCTACATACCTTGAGACTGTATCTCCAGGTTTCCTCACTCCAGTTTCAGCTCTATATCAAGCCTACAGATCACTGAAGAAGCTCCCTACACCTATGCTCAGGTCTACCTTGGAGACAAGGAAGCCAGATGCTCTGATGCTCCATCATGATCACGGAAAAAAGCAAAACCACATCAGAGCTCATAATTTTGGTCAAACACTTTAATGTTGACCAAAAGCTGAATTTCTCAAAATACACATGCAGAGAGAGCTGCCCAAACGACACCAAAAAACCCAACAAAACCCCTCCACAAACACAAAAAAATGCCAAACAAACAAAACAAATCCAAAGCACATGAACCAAACCCCACAAATCACAGCCCTAGGTCACACGTATTACGTCGCTTACCACTTTTCTCTAGCAGTGGGGACTGAAAAGCCCAGGATGAGGAAAAGTCTTGCCAAAAAAAACCAGTGCAGTGCTTCTGTCTGGGCTATGCAATCAAAATTCCAGAAATCCACTCACGTATCCCTGCTGCAGGGCTGGAGACCTTTCCTGCTAGGCAATTCCATCTGCAATTGTCTGGTTTGCAGCTACCTGATACAAAACTGGGACCTCTGGAGCACACTTGGGAACATGAAGAATGTTTAAAACACACAGCAAGTCAACGAAGGGACATTTTATTATAGGGCATTTTAAAACTGAAGGACTCACTTTGTAACATGAAGTCTATGAGACTGGGGTCTTAAATATTGATTTTGTATTCTTTGTCATTGACAGAAGCAATTCTGCTTTTGCCAAATGCAATAAATATGTCTTTAAACAGAATAAGGCCCTTTCAGCAAGAAATTTTACATCTATCTGTTTATAAGCCTAAAATAAAAAAAAAAAAAAAAAAAAAAATAACCAAAGGGGTTTTCAAAAATTTAAAACTCTACCATGCATAAACGGAGCTCATCAGAGAAAGTAATTTCCCTGCAGAAAACACTCCATCTTTTGTTTTATGTAAGTTAGCAACATGAATATTTTATTCTTAGAGAAACTGGCATTACCCTTTTGCATTTCATAGCTTTGCTTGGTGCCTCAGATAAATGTTTTGGGTTTGTTTTTTTTTCTCTCCTTGCTGTTCAAGTCTCTTGCAATTACAAATTTTGCCATAGCTCAATAGATACTTGAGTTTGGAACTTGGCATTAGCATCAGCTATGTCCTGTATCCTTCACATCCCTTCAGACAGTAGATGGGAAGAAATGCAGGTAAAGGACAAAGCACTGCAGAGGATAATTATTCTCAAGATATCCATCATCATTTGGAAGGCACACTGACTACTATTATCTTCACATGGTTTATGTTTTTCTCAAAGTTACTTTCAACCTGGGCAAAGTTTTACAATTACAGAGAAGATATTCAAAACACCTACATTAAAACAATGGCCTAAATGAATGCCAAACTGAATTTACCACTGAGATATATTTCAGCTCCAAGATGAGAATAATAAAAAGAATCAGTACAGTGGTAACATATTGCATTGCTGAGTGCTTGTTGCACAAAACTGTGAGCAAAATAGGCTGGACAAGAAGACAGAGCCCAAACAAAATTGTGTTTTAAATGAGTTTCATCTCAGGAAGCCTAAAAGTAACTTTTTCAATCAAGTTGAAAATTTGGAGAAGATAGACTATTTGACCTACATGCAGTTCCATTATCATTGTAAATTCTCTTCCTTGAGAGCAATTTTATTTTTAATTTTGTTACTTGGAATGGCAGAGTTTGAGTGGTTGATTTTCTTGCTTAGTGCTGTTGGGACTTTTTTTTCAGACATTTTAGTAGGATTTTATTTTTAAAGACTGAACATTTCCAGAAAATAGTAGTATCATGTATTAAATCTCCCACCTAAAGGGGAATATAAGTGCTTCATGAAATGTGATATTACACATAGACTTTTTGAACTGCAGGAGTAAGTTCCCAATGTCAACAAGTCCTTTAACACAAGGGTAGGAAACCTCTGAGCCACCCAGGGATCTCCATGGCAGAGGGGAGCAATTTTTGAAGGCATTAGGTTCAGCACAAGAATACTAAAAAAACCAACACTGTCCCTGGCTAATTAGTTCTGCCAATTCAGAATAAATTGCACAGGCTTAAGAAAAGGAAAGATTCATACTGTTACCAGTCCCAAAGCTTAAGTGCTAACTCCTTTGAGACAAGATATGTTCTAAACTGTTTTTAATTTCTGATTCCTTTTTGTCTTCATCCTCTACAAAAAAATAAATGTTTCCAAATTTATTATTTTGAGAGTGTAAAAATATTTGCATGGGTGAGGACTCAAAGATCCCACAGTAAAGACATAAGGACCAGAGTACTTCCTGCCTAGAAAGCTTAAAACATTGTCTTAAAGATGTGCACTTAGATTTGCTTCCCTGTTCTCTAGTTAAAGACAAGAAACTTGTAATTTGTGATTACTGCCAAACAGCAACAGCAGAATTTCATCTTCTAGTTAAGTCATCAGCTGAAGAACTGGTGTAAAGGGGACAGTTTGTCAATGTGTAAGATGTGGATTTTTAAACTTAAAACACATTGTAGAGCACGGGACAGAGAATTGCACTTCAGTATTCAAAGTTTAACTGCTGCAGAGTTGTAAGCTGGCAGTTGACAAATTGATTAGTAAGCATCGTGTAGGACAAGAAGTTAGAATTTCTTCAGATAGTCTAAACTTTCTGGAAATCCTCAGTGTCCTGGATTGCAAAAAACACAAAGTCTTTTAGGTCAACTGTCTTGCCACTTTGCACTTGAATTGGAACTGGGTCCACAAATCAGATTTTCTAATTGTAGACAGAGAGAAAAAAAAAATATTGCCTTTAAAAAAAAATACTAGAAGAAATCTCTTTTTAACTTGAGATCCCTAGCAGAGAAACAGTAAGCAGCTCAATACCATTCCTGTGGCTGTATTACCTTGCTTTTACTGACAACTCCAGCTCTAAGGCAAATTATCAGTAACTATAACATCTGTGCCTTTGGACAGAGATTATTTTCTGTTTCCTTCCCACTCCAATTTCTGTGTTGGGCTGTCTTTTAACTGTTATTTCCTGTATTGTAATGTACACAAAAAAGAATGGCCTAACTCATCACTAGGATCTTTTGTTGATACTCAAATGCATCACTGAAAGCAACAGAGTTTAACTTTGTTTCCAAATGGTTACCTTGTCCATTAAGCCACATTTCAAAACCAAATTAATGTGTATTGCTTTATTCTCTTTACCTGTTATGAGATCACATTTAACAATAAATCTTTCACACAACCTTTTACCTGTGCTATTCAACATGTAAACACTGGACAGACAAAAGCTAATGCAAGGAAATCATTTTCTTAAGGAGATGGATAATTTCCTAATTGCTTCCTATATCTGTAGTCTCTTGCCAGAACTCAAGATTTAAAATTCCACCTTCTTCAGACTCTTAATGTTACTTGGATCTCCAAAGCATTCATATTTCATTTCACAGCAGTGTCACAATTCAAGTGGTATATCTGAATCTCTGCAGAGGCCAATTGTTGATTTTTTTTCTTTCAGGCAAAATGCAAATAATCTCTTAAAAGGTTTGCTCACAGCCCTTGTGTTTGAGTTAATACATTTGCAGTGAATAGATTAAAAGAAGCCCAAAATTAATTTTTAAGGCCCTTTTGAATTTAAAAGCTGTATTCAGTTTGGAAACATTATTTGGAATTTTTCCTGCAAGAAGCACCTGGAAAGGAATTCATTGGTGACACTGGGCCATCTCCAGTAGAGAGTGAGGCCAACTGGGAACTTCCAGAGGGGGAAAATGAGTGGCTTTCAAGATCTTGCACCTTTTTGAGGTCTTCACTGGGGGCCCATAACTTCTCATTTCTGCAGGAAGGAAAACACCTCTCAGAGAGGTGAATGTCCCCTGTTTTGGCTACCAGTGAATTCCTGGGACATTGTTGTAACATCATTCAGATCTCAGGGACCCCCAGAGTCATAACTGAGGCAGCTCAGGGTTAAGCAGCTCATCTCTAACTCCTATAGATTTCATTTCAGTGTTCTTTGCAAGCCTCCTCTTTCCCCTGGATATCTGTGTCTCCTAACAGCACAAAAAGAGGAAAAAGTCTAGACTTGAAGGAGTTACCAAGGTGGTCATCTTCAGGATGACACTCCAGATTGTATTAATAATCTAGCTGGAATATTAGATTAATAATCTAATCTTCTACAGGCCAGGTTTAACAAAATAGAACAACTTCTTGGGGCATCCAGAGCTAAGTTTCCATCAGAGATAACACCTAAGAAGGGCATAGAATAATGCTTTGTCAAATAATCAGTCAACATTCAGGATTTAGTACCATTAGCTTGTAAAGCTAGGAATGGGAAGTTGGAAGATCTGGATTCACAATGCCATGCTCAGGAGATTGTTATGATCACAGAAAAAGCCTATGGGAGTGATGAAGAAATTTGCAACACTACAAAATGTAATAAGGAAAATTAACTGATTTTTTTTTTCTTTACCCTCAACTATTTCCAAGCCTTTTCTTTAAAACAAAAAGACCTTATCTACACTTACAGACTAGACTTAAAAACCAGTACCCACAGTACTCAACACTACAGCCACAAACTTGTGGATCCTTTATCAATTTGAGTTACGGATGAAGGTTTCCAACACTGCAGCTGAGTCATTTCAGACTGTGACTTCAAAGAGGCACCATTCACAAAAAGGTGTTTCAGATAGATGATTAGAAGTGTCAGAGAGAAACACACTTGAAAGATGTATTTTATCTTTTTTAAACTGGAATATCTTCCTCTTTTAATGATTGTGACTTGTTTATTCCACTCAAAACATGTATGTGTTTTGGGTTCTGTTTTTGCTTCTAAAACTAGACGAGGGTGATAGATTTCCTCTAAGAAAGAAAAAAAGGGAAAGGCTTTCAACCAGGACATAGGAAACCCCTGCTAAGCTTCATCCTCTCTCTGAAACAGATCCTGGTCATAGCTGAAGGTTTTTTCAGACAAAAGACAAAGTTAGATCA
This sequence comes from Florisuga fusca, assembly GCA_038090715.1. Classification (NCBI taxonomy): domain Eukaryota; kingdom Metazoa; phylum Chordata; class Aves; order Apodiformes; family Trochilidae; genus Florisuga; species Florisuga fusca. The sequence goes on from JAAWXA010000013.1 coordinate 9,146,175, forward strand.
ATTAAACCCATACCCTGGTGAGGTGTCTTCTCCCTGCATAAGGATTAGGTTCAATAGGTGGTGAAAGGCACTCCTCATGCACTTGTCTTGCCAGCTACTTGGGGGCTCAGCTCACTTGATGGGGTCTGAACAGAGTCTGCTCTGCATGTTCTGACCCAATCTGGTGGATCAGCCATGCCAAGTGGGATGGATGAAGACTACTGCATTAGTGCATACAGACTTGTCTTGACTCAGGGTCAAAACTCGAAGACTGGGGATCTCTGCAGTAAATCCCAACACAAAACTTCAGTCATAGAGAGACTTTGAATCAAAAACTGCTGTGCAGAGTGAGGCATCATCTGAGCAAAAGCTTTAAGCTCCATCACTGGGTCATCAGTTCAGATGCAAGTCACTAAAACAAGTGTTAGGCAGAACTTAAACCCTTAAGCCACGTTGTGTGGCACAGGTTTCAATTGCCTGTAAGTCATGCTGTATTATCTTCTTGGCATGTAAAGCTTGTCTATAAATACCTAACTCTTTTAAAATCCGTATTCCTGCATGGCACAGGAAAATGTGGCACATTTCTCTGTTTGTTTTAAAGCTCCAGATTCAAAAGAAAGCACTTAGAAGCAGAGTAACTGGGAGGGGTTTTTGTGAAACATTTTTGGTTTTCAAAATCAGTCTGCTTTTTAAACAGATTCATGTGAAGATTCAGTTTAATATAATCTTAGGAATAACAGTCAGATGAACTCAAATTATTTTCTTAAATTGCATTAAGATCATCTCAGTTAGATACATAGCACTAATGGTACTGGCATTAGCAGTATTTGTTCTCAAAAAAGGAAAAAAAAATTCCAACTATGTTCAGTGAATCTGGATAGCCAGAAGAACTGAATATCTCGTATGCTACTTGCCACCTTGCTGGGGCAGGGAACAGCAGTACTTAACCAATGCATCTATTGTTTTGTGACTGCATGCAAAACAATGCAGCAGTAAGGTGTTTCATCCAGGAAAGTGGTATTTCAATAGTTGCCAACCTTCTCTCCTCCACCTTGGAATTTATGGAAGATCACAGCAATAATTTATCACACTGTGACTGAGAGTCCATCACGTATTAGATCTCATCTTTTCTGTGATTTAAAACCACCTACAAGAGTACTTTAGAGCTATTCCTGAGATTCCCTGAGCTCTTTTAGTCTGTATGAATCACGAAACTTGTGAAAGTTTTATAAAGTTTCACTGTTCTTAATTTATATTTTTTCACTCCAGAACAAAAGAAAGCTCCAGCCTTGGTCTCTTAGGGATACAGAGGGAGCAACCCAGCTGAACCAGCTGGGGCAGCACTCTTCTGTTTCCTGACACTCACTTTCAGTGCCACATCACTCCTGGGCTGTGTCATAACAATGATTAGACCACACAGCTTACAGAGGAGGAGCAGAATAAGTTGAATTTTAGACACATTCATGGGCCACAGGGCTCAGCGTAGGACTATTCAGCCACCACCAAAAAGAATTTGTAATGTTAAATGAAGCATTCAGCCACAACAAAGAAAACATATATATATATTTGTGGTGTTATCTAAAGCATCCTCAAAAGAGAAGTCTGCCCCCAGAACCATTACACATCCCAGTACAGCCCAAGTACCCTGTGAAGTAGAAATACACCACTGGTGAGCCAGTCTTCTTGTTTAACTTCATTAAGAATCTGCTATCTGAAGCCAGATCCCAAGAAGAGTTTTTTCATCACCAAATGCCCTTTGCACGTGGATTATTCACAAATAGGAAAGTCTTGCATTAGTCAAATTAATTGTTCTTTCAAATTACTCACACAGCTCTGAGTGTTTTCTGCCAGTCACTCAGAGTGCACCTGGGGGCAAACATCCTGGCAGAGCTTTTACTACTGCTCTGATGTGGAGATTTTTACCTCTTTTCTTCTGGAATCACATCCAGTCACTTGAATACTGGTTTTGTACAATTGTCTGATTTTTCTGTGTCAAAATTTTGGCGACAGCAGAACATGAAACAAATATTTTAAGTAGTTAAAAAACCATGAAGTAATCAACAGAATATAAATGTCCCACCTTCATTCTTCTTTTGGTGCCTAAGAAACTGAGTCACTGTTTATGGTGTGTAAAGCATACTGAAATCAAAAATCCTCACCAAAATCTAAAGATATAGCCTATTCCTGTTTAAAAATCCATATGTTAACATGAAGCTATAAATATTAAGTATAAACACACATTCTCCATCATTAAGCTTAGATTGTCCATTCAGTGTTCATCATCTGCCCCAGCTTCACAGCACTTTTTTTTGCAAAGCCTGGTGAGCAATCCATGATGCTTGGTAAATATTTTCTTTGCAAGCTTAGATACTGCAGTCATGGTAGGTCCTCAGATTTAAACCCAACCTGAGAGAACCATTTGCAAAGTTTTGAAGCATCTTACTTTGTGCCAATAAAAGCAACAAGAAGAATGTACACTTTTTGCCCAGCTCTAAAACACAGGAGTCCTAATTGCCTTCCCCTCACACTGATTTCACACAGCTAGAACTGTTTATTTCACTACAGTCAGTCTAGATTTACACTAGTCCAGATGAGATGAAAATCAGATTTCCTGTCCAGCTGAGACAGCAGGGTACAGTCCAGTTATGGAAGGTGACCTTTGAGCAGGACACCAGGATTAAAACTCTTATTTTATGGACACACAGATTTTTACTTACACTACCCCATTTCAAGGAATTCTGTCTATCCCAGGAAATTTAAGAAACACTGGTAGTTATGCCAGGTCCCATAACAGTTGCCTATTAAACTGTAGCAGTGTCCCAGCAGAGTTTTTCCTACATCAGCTACTGCTTTCCCAAGCAATTCCTGAGCACAGGAGAGCAGTGAGAACACTCTGGAACCTCTCCAGCATCAGTGGGTTAGGGGCTCACTGACCCCTGGGGCTCCAACAGGCCCAGATGTTCCTACTTTGCAGGTTAGACATAGCCTTAAGCCTCACAAATGCATCCTATACCATAATGATGTACCAGGACCAACTCATTTAAAAATAAATTATTGCAAGGAGGGTGCATGCTAAATCTCAGCCGAGCAGGAGGTTATCCAAAAGCACTGGAGTTAAGAGACAGAACAGCACAGTATATTCTGACAGAAGATTGAAATGTTGAAAACATTTCTTTTAAAACCTTCCCTTAAAATAAAGCCCTTTTCCTGGCTCAAGAAAATTGAGTAATATTTCATGTCTGTAGTTATTTGTGATGATGAAAAGGAGTTCATCTGCTGACAACCTGTCCCTTATACATCAAGCACTTCTCTAACAGTGTGAGAGGATGAAGACAGTTGAGTATGATTTAAGTGAAAAGAATCAGCTCTCTGTACATTCTAAAATAGGGGCTGATTATACTGTGTATGCATGTGTGCCCATAAATTAACGTACTATAATTAAAAGTTATCCAAAAAAATAAGTCTTACTCTCCCTACCCCAAAAGATTTTCAGTTTCAGAATACTGAAATAGCAGACAAAATCCCCAAGACAGGTTATAAGTTCAGCCTCATGAGAGCTAAAATTCAATTACATTTGCCTCTGAGAACCAGATTCTTTAGTAGAATACAACACCTGTGAACCAGCACAGCAGCTTTTCAAATCAAAGGTTTCCAGCTTTCAGCTGGAAGCTGAAAGTTTCTGTTTTCAGGTGTTTCATTTTTTTCCTAAGAAGTCAAAAGTGTCTGTAAAGAGCACACGTTTCTCACACAGAAAATAATTTTAATAAAGAAAATAGTTTCAACAGAATATTTTGGGCCACTTCTACAATGAATTCATGCTGGTTTGCCTTTTACAAAGCAACAGCATGAAACCTCAAGGTTCAATGCTAACACGGGAGAGCAGCCTCAGCCCCACAGAATTTTAATCAGAGTTCACCCAGCACACCCACAATGGCCAACCTCACATTATTCATTTAAATCAAGTGTAAAAAAAAAATTTAAAATAGAAAAAAGAAAATCCTTGCCTTTTTCCTCTTGGTGAAGCCTTCTAAGATTTGGATGCATTTGAATTACACTGTTTTATCTCCAGTGACAAATCTGTTATACCTTGGCTGCACCAACATCTTAGGAGCATGCTATTTCTTTCATTTATTTCCCCAGTGCTTTTACCTCAGTGCCTAATGTGCTGTCAGAATCAGAGGATCCATCCAGAAGTATTATGTGATGAGTAACTGCTGTATATGCAAGTGAACAGGAGAAATAAGCTTTCATTTTTTTTTTTTCCTTTGCAATCATTTACATAGTGGATATGATCCCGTATAAATTACTTCTTGTCATCTCTTTACATTTGATCAGCTGAAGGATCCTTCTATTGAAACTGGGGGAAAGAAAGAAAACTACCAGCAATTTGACACTCCTTTATACTCTGAGTTTGAAGGTTTGTACAGTTTTATATTCAAACTGCTACACCTTCTGATGGTTTCTGCTCTTAGAAGAGGATTACTTTGATAGTCAGACAACTTCTATCTTATCCCTCCAGGCTAAAAATCTCTATTTTCATGACTTCCTTTTAAAAATTAGAATTTCTGTATACCACAATATTAAATGAAGAGGTGTTTCTTAAATGGTTATGACCTGACAGAAAAGCCTTAGCTGTGGGAGAACTGACAAAAAAGTACTTCTGGAGGCTGAAAGAACCTGCAAAGTCTGCATTACAGACACCCAGCTTTGCACCATAATTTTTCACATTAACATTGCCTGAGTTCTCCAAGAATTTAAGTCACACCTTGACAGGATTCATCCTAAATCACATCTTTGTCTACACTTCTTAATACAGAAAAATCCACTTTGCTTTAAAGTGACAAAAGGGTATGTTTTAAACTCTTAACACAAGGAAATTCACAGCTGAAATAACTGAGCAGCATAACATGTCTTCTGTGCAGGTTTTACAGGGCATTTGAAATTCATGACTAATACTAAATACATGCTCCCTTCAGTTTAAAAAAAAATATTTCTAATTAATATTTTCCAGTGTTTAAGGGTGACATATTGGGGGTGGGGTGGAAGATGTCTTTTTGAGCCAGTAACTTTGCTGGGGCTTCCTCAGACAAATCTGTCGCAGAAAGTTTGCTGTCCTGAAGTGTTTATAGAAATAATAAAACAGGGTTTGCTTTTGTTTCACCAAAATCCAAGGGTGTCCTGAATACTAGTGAAAAAAAAATGGGACAAAGTGTGTTTACTCAGCACTGTTGGTGGCAGAATTCAGAGGAAGAATTCAGTGACAGGATGGGACATAAAACATTTTTCATTTTCAGAAATCTGTGTGATCAAGATGAGCAGCTCCCAGCACACTCACAGTTTAAAAAATCAATTAATTAAGAAACTTTTGTGTTTGCTTTTTTTTTCCTTCTACTTGAAGAAATATTCTAAGCCACAGACTTTTTGAACCGCAATGTTTGACCAAATGTCTTTGGTCAGAAAAAGCTCGTAAAGGAAAGGATGCATCAGTAGCACAGCAGAAGACCAGCTCAGACACTGAATTAATTTGTGATGAACACCACACACAGGCCAGGAGAGGCAGTCATGCATCCACTGACCTCTCCTCAATACTTCCCACAGCCCCCATCAGCCTTATTTAGCAGAGACACCTTAAATGATGAGAACATCTCTCGACATTACAGCTTCACTCCATACTTTTCCCCAAATATCTTTCTTGCTTAAAACCCTAAGTAAATCAGTGCAGTGCTTACTGTCAGAACAGGCAAAGGGGGATGAGAATGTGGGTAAAAACTTCTCTTTCACACAGTTTTCCAGGTCCTAGGGCACTAAGAGTTCCTGATTGTACTGCCCATCTCCCAGGGAGCCCGTTTCAGCTAGGGCACTGCTCCCCAGAGGATGCCCCAGCACAGAATGTGTGCCCAGCCCCTCCTGATCCTGACTGGACTTCCTACACTAATGTGGGACCTGGTGCTCTGCAGGATGGTGTCCCATGGGACTTGCAGACACTGTCCTATTTGTGCTGTGGTCACCCTCAGCTCCGTCCTCTCTTCCCTTAGGGACAGCACTGATGCATGCTTTTACCTTGGTCTTCTCAGAAGAACACCAAGTTATTATTTCTTTCCATAAAGTACTTTAATCCTGAAAAACAGAAAAAATACCACTCTTTACAGAAACCTTTTTTTGCTACAAAGGTGTCACTGATAAAGGAGCCAAGCTGAAATTTCTGTTCAAAAAAATCAAGAAAGCAGTTCCTACACCAATATAACCTTGAATTAAGCAGACAGAGAATCTGGATCTAGGGTTCTGTATCTCTGACAAGGGGTCAAGTCCCTGACACTTAATCTGCACATGCACGCCTGTGTTTTCACACTCAGAGAGACTTTCCTGTTCAGTTTTATTTAACTCTGAAGATGTACATGGAAAGCTGATTTGATGCCACAGATAAGTTTGGTATTTTCAGAACAGATCTGGAGGGTGGGGTGGTGAGGGATTTTTTTATGGTTTGAGCTGGGGAAGGAGGGATCTGATACTGATAAAAAGTTGGAAAGTTTGAAAAGTTCTCACCAGATTGAACTGGGTAAAAAAGCCTTACATCTCCACAAGGAGAAGCCACTGCCCAAGACCCCAATTTACCAATTTATGCCTAGTCAGGGACTAACAAGAAGTCTGAAGGAAAAATCAGCAGGAAATCAGACATGTTTTAAAAAATGTATCTTGAAGTCATGCCATCCAAGCAGATTTGTGTTGAAATTGAGCCCTTTCCCTTCATACATTACAATTTTGACAACTTGTCAAGTTCCAGCCAAGACATTTTTCATTAAGAGTCATGGACAAGATCCTTTGAGATATAGTAACACTTTAAGAGAAATAACCTTTTTATTAACTGATTCATGTTCCATTCCTACTCCACGCCATGAAATACTACATTTGAAGAGGCATAGAGATGGGGGAGAGTAGCATGGGGACAATTTTTCAGCTACATTCGGCGCTAAAAAAGGATGAAAGAGGAGCTGGTACAAAATGAAGTAGATAATCCCAGCTGAATGAGACAGCAATACCCACACTGCAGTTTGAGAATTGTCATTTAAGACAATATCCAACCTGCATCCTTTGAAATCATATTACCATGGAAAATATTTCGGGCTCCTCCAAGACTAAAAAAGTAACAAGGGGTCTATACGCACTATCTACTCTTTGGTCTGATTTACAGAAATAACTCCTGACAGGAGGCAAGCTGATAATAAAAAGTGAAGCTTTCCCACTCTTCTTTTTTTAAGGACATCTTTAGATGTTGTGTCTCTCTTCTCTCCCCATTAAGTGATAGATCTAAAGATTAAAAAGGGAATGGAAGAAGTGGCAAGATCTAACGCCTGTTGGACTAAATACGTAAATTATGAAATCAAGTCTCAGAACTGGGAGACCCTAAGTCAGAGTACTGGTAAGTCAAGAGTGTGATGAAAGCAGCATTCACCATTAGAAAGGCTGCTGATTTTATCTGTGACATTTCTAGCCCTCAGAAGTCTACAGTATTTTTCATATAAGATCAAAGAAAATGCATTAATATTTGCATACAGTTTGCTGTATATTTACCCCCTCCTATTAGCATCTCCTTCACTCTCCAACTTCAAACGCTGCATAATTCTGAAATCTTTAGTTTGAAGGAAACAAAAACCCCTCCACTTCAGATAACTAAAATGCATATTGAAATTAATGGGAATCATTTGATTCCTTCTTGTGACAAAATAAAAATCAGACATTTTCTGGAAAAGAAGCATCTTTAATCTCCCAGGTAAAACATGAGGGTAGAGAAGTGTGATTTCCTAATGAAAGCCTTTTTGTTTTTCTCACATTTTTCTGCATGCAATTTTTGCAGTTTGTTTGTATAACTGTGAATTGGCTTGTGTTCTCTGAATTTCTTAACCAAGCATTTTGCTTTTAATGTAATACATTTTTGTTATAATCAAAAAAAACTTGTCGTATTTAAATATTTTCTGCACGATTGCCATTAAAGCATCCAGTGCAAGGAATTAATGAGAGGATTGAATTAAATGTGTCAAATTCAGCCAGTTTTTAAACCCTCAAAACAACAAAGCAGAGAACTTCTTTTGTCTGCATAAATGACATTCAAAACCATAGAGCTGGGTCATTACAAGTGCTTTTAGTATCAGAGGTGGGGGTTACTCTTTATAGTATCCTGGCCCCATAATGAGCTCACTCCTTTTACTGAGATGTTTACATTTTTCTGTTGGTTCAGAGTGACCCAAACCTGGAATGTGTCCTGTAACCATTAATTAATGCAAGTAGCATTGTGTATGTGACTTCAGTTGCCTACCTCTATGTTACAAAAGTGAAACTTTTTTTTCTTCCCCATACTAAATGTATAACACTTTGGCATCAAGTCCCTCTTGAGCCCACACTTCTTTCCTTGTTTATTATAGCATTACACATCTTTCTTACTGAGAAAACAATAGTGTAAGGAGTTACTAAAGTGCAGCTGTTTTATCACAGGATTGGGGATTGATATTTACCAGTTCACAACCAAAAAGCTAAGGGCTGTATTTAGACATTTCCTTCCTTTTGAATTTTTGTTGAGCATACCATGGATGTTAATGACTGCACCACACTGAACCTGAGGTTACACCACTGGATAACAAATGAAAATTTTGGGGCTAAATTTAGTGATGGAATTTTTATGCAAATAAGAACAAAAATACACTATTACTTTACTCAGCTTCAATGACAGATCATGAAAAGTTTTTCTTTTAAAAGTGAATTATATTTATCACACCATCTGTCCAGAAGCATGGATAATAACTAATGCTTCATGACAGGTTAGATGGAAGATATTATTACATACCTAGGGAAAATTAGGTGTGGAATGATGTAAGAGCCTTCAGCTCTTAACAGTCTAGTTAGAGTTCTTGTTCCACCATTCAGAAAATCCAGATGATATATAATTTTGCTAAACTTCATCCTTCTCATCAATCTCCCAATCTCTCTCCAATCTCCCATTTCCCAGGAGACTGGAAAAGAAGCAGGGTCTCTGGGTTCCTTTTTTAACATTACAGCAGGGACACCCAGGGCACAATAAAATGACTGAATATGAAGAAATACAATGAGTTCTAATGAAGTACCATATGGTAATGTTCTTCCTCCAAATCTGTGAAGCACAGCAAGAAACAGACTGTACTTTTATATATGTATCTATCAAAACACTGGTACAGTACTGCAATATTTCCTGTTATTTAATCTGTAAGTAAGTTTTGTCTTGTGAAGGCTGATAATCTGTAAATCTTTCCAAACTTCACGTTTACAACTAATCAGGAGTGTGTCACTTTGTAGGACAGAATTTCTCATTCTAAATGACTCTGGGGGAATGCTATTCTGTATGCACAGATTTAAGGACACAGCAATATATATAAATATAAGAAAGTTATATATATATAAGAAAGATTCTACACTTTCAAGCCTATTTACAGAAAGCCACAGAGGAAAAAAAAAAATCTTTCCATCTACATCACAGAAATTCGGGCAAAGTGAAGATTTAATGCACTTATTTAGAAATGTTATTTAACTGGCAGGCAGCAGGAAACAAAAGTCCTGAACAAAGAACCTTTTAACCACTCAAAGGTCTTTTAAGGCTACCTACCCCCTTCTACAGCCATCCAGAACAGGGAGGCTGGGCAGGGATCCTGGCAGATGCTTTCACTGCAGAAGGGCTCTTAAATCTGAGCGCTCAGCATCCCTGCCCCACACTGCTCCAGAGCTTTGTTGTGCTGGAAGGTGCTAATGGTTGCCAGCAAGGATTCTTCTGATCCATGGGAAATCACAGACTTTGCAAGCTGATGTGCATGCTAGCAGCCCTTTGTTCAGAGGAATTAAGGTCTTTAATAGAGTAAAAGAGAAGAAACAACAGAAAGCCATGTGGGAAGGCCCAGGGGACTGATTGAAAACCTCGGGTCCTGTATTGATGGGAGGTGGATGTGGTGGTACATGTAGGCAAAAAAACACCAGGAGGCCAAAGAAAACAACTGGAGGCTTGTCCTTGTGATCAGAAAGAGACCTCCTTAGGTGAAGGACTGAACAGAAAAATGGGTTTAAAACTTTAAAGAAAGAAAACTGTCCGTTATTACTTTTTACCGCTGTGTTTAGGAAAAGAGGAAACATCCACGGCAAATTACCAGGGACACTCCAAAGAAATGCCTGACAAACACAAGCAGTTTCTCCTCCCCCAGACACAAAGCTAAACCCTAGCTCATAGAAGGACCTGAAAACAACACTTCAGAGTGTGGAGCTCACGATGCAAGGATTAAGTTCTTCAAGAGACTGAAAGACAGCTCCATCTCCCCTTGCAAACCCCAGCCACAACTGCTTGCAACAAAACCTGAAAACACTGCCTTCTCCATCCTCCTTCCTACCCTTCATGCTTCTGCCTGGAGCATCCTGGCTCATTACATAGCTACAAGGACCACGGTGAGGGCCATGAGCTTCCCATGTGTCTGCAGGACAAGCTTTTTGTCCCCTTCACCTGACAACCAGAGACACCTCAAGTGCCAGTAGCTGCATCCCCAGTACCAGGAACTTGCAGGAAAATTTAAGGACCCTTTGAAATCAGCTGTATGCTGGCCCAGCCTATGTAAACTGTACAAATTGCATCTTCCTGGAGGTGCCTCTCTCACCCCTCTCCCCAAGTGTCTTTGTTTTCCATCCTCAGCAGTCTGCTTGCCCCCATCAGTGCAGCTGGGGACCAGGCCCAGGATGGGGAAGAAAAAAAACCAAAACAAACAACCAGACACACCACCCCCCCCAAAAAAACCCCCAAAACTAAAAAAAAAAAAAAATCTCAACACAACCCAACCACCACCCTGGGTCACCAGGTTCACTTGCAACATCCTGAGGTGCCTAGGAATTCAGAGCCCCTATTGAAATCCACCTGAATGTGAAATGCATGGCAGGTACAGGCAGTTTGACACATTTCCAGCCCTCCCAGACAACCTGGGCACAACAGGAGAGACCCATTAGAGTGATTAAGTTTAACAAACAGCCTCTTGACTCAGGAACATGGGTACTGTGCACAGAGCCAGGCTGTTGTCTCACCCCACTGTATGATTTATAAATGAGACCATTGTAATGAAGATGGATTGTCCCCAAGTCACATCCTACTGAAAGCGGTGACCAAAAGTAAATTTTCTATGTATGATTTAGGTGTTTGCAGACGGATTTATAAAAGAATTTCAAAAGGAAGTCGACTTCAACCTTCTGAGCTTCTTATGTAAACAGAGATACAGGCCCAATGCTTCAGAACACGGGCCCTTCAAATCCCTCCTGTCATTTAAACCAATGGATCCTAAATAGAAATACTGTTACTGTATTTTGTCACAGTTGTTCACCTTGCATCTAACATATTATATTTCTCTTTACTGCTGTCACATGAAATATTAACACCAGTAGCAACTAACAGCTAAATGGTAAACATCCCCACTTGGGTTGTAGCTGTTAATACTTGATAACACCATAATGTCTAAACTAACACCAGATGATGAACTTGATGTCCTGAAACTATTTCTCCCTGGTTTAATTCGTGAGGAAGAGGGAGCAGAGGAGAGAAGAGACACTGGTAAGCCTTGCACTGGCTGTATTGACAGCACCAGAACATGTTTATTTCTGTTATTCCTTCTGGTGCTCATTAGAAGCACCACACATTTGGATGAGTTATGGCCAAAGTGTCTGGTTATCAATAAAACATTGGTTTTCTGACTCTGCAGCAACATGAGACATAAGTGCAGTAATCTCCTGTTTACTGATGGCACATTATGCGACATTATTTTTATTCACCCCTGACCACTGGAAAATTAAAACAACTTTGATCACTTTTGGAGATTCTGGGCTAAGATTTCCATTTGTAACTATCAATTATTTAAAGAATAGTTTTAAAGGGTTCTTAGAGCTTTTTAAAAAATTAGAGTAATTTAAGCAGCAATGGCAGATGATTGCAAGCCTTAAGCCTCACATGGAATAAAAAGCCTGTATAAAATAGTCACATTGCCATCTACTGACAGCTCTTCATAAAAAGGCTTCAGTTTTCCATTAGCTGCCTGGCTATAGTCTCTCTATAAGAGACACTTAATGCTCTCTCTCTTGACATACAGTAGTACAAAAAATCAGGGATGTAAAATACACATTGCTCGATACATCCCAGTGCAGTAATCCTGCTTCTCTCCAGATCCATTCCAATCCATTCAGCCTTTCACAGTTATATACTGCAATTAGATACATTTATTAATGGCATTATTGCACAGTATTTCAGAGGAGGTAAAACTGTTTTCAGCAAGTAACTACAGAAGGGTATGTTAATAAATCTGTGCTACACGCACAGTACATAGGGACTTGCTAATAGGATTTCCATACTAACAGCATTTATCTCACTGCACATTTTATAATACCAATCACTGGCAACCACAGTATTGTTATTATATTATGTGAAAAATAGGATTTCATGTTAAGGACACATTGTATAAACTAAACCAGCAGTGTTATGGAAGCACCTGTGTATTAAAAAAATCTTTTCTCTCATCTTTATACAAAAATATATTTTGGTCTGAGCTTCAATGCTTAGTTATTACAACAGCAACATGTGATTGCACTATAAACTGAACCTAGACCTCATGTCAATTCTACCTTACTGCAGCATGGGTCTGGGGAGCCTAAAAATGACCTGCAAAGGAAGTGATGGAGTGTTTTCTTGTGACAGCAGATGTACCAAGATGGGATGTCCCACCCAGCACTATCAATCCCCCCCACAAACTGATGGCTGTCCTGAACCTCTCACTGCTTTATTCCCTGCTAAGAATTTCTGCCTACTCTGCTCCATGGCAAAAGGTGATATTTCTTCATTCTTGCCTCTTAATTTTCATATTCACGTTTTAAAGAAGAAAACAAAAGCAAAAAAGTAGCTTGCCAGGTACTGTATAACATGCAGCATTTGTGCCCAGTTTTTCTTGCTGCCAAACTTGCCCTTCATGAAAGAGTTTCTAAAGGTCTAAATTCTCTTCAGCACTTCAGTTAATGTCATTTCTTACACTCATTTGGGCATGTCCCAGCAATTTTCCTTTCATGAGAAATTATCTTGGCATACAGAAGAGCCCAGAGAAGGTGGCACCCTGCAGAACACAGGGCATTACAATGCCTTGTTCTGAAACTTTACACCAGTGATTTTCCACTAAGGGCTTCCCTAAGATTCTCCCTACTGAGGGCTTTGTCCTTGGCCAAGCCTCAGGATCAGAGTTAACCCAACTGCCATTCCAGGCTCCACATGTGCAGTTCTTACATTGCTACCTAAAGGGCAAGTGAAACATTTTTTAAAATGACAATTTAAAACACCAGATAAAACAAAGGAGAACCTCAGGTATAGGCAAGAGAGTTACAAAATATAAGGAGACCAAGAAGCAAATATTTACAATAAGCTCGAGTGGGAATTTACAGAAATGTAAGTACTGACCATTAAAATTCCTTGTGTTCTCAGCCTCTGAAAATTAACTAACCTAAGAGAACCCACAGGAAGATCCAACAGGAACTCAGTTCTATGCTTATGCCCTGTTTTGCCATGGGTAAGCCAGCTCACACCTCACAGCATCTTGGAATCCTTTCTGGATGTCCTCTTGTTGGACTAGGGTATATTTATTGCACAAACCCTAGCACACCCAAGCATTTTATTTTGCCCCTTTTTCTGGAGTTATACAACTGCTTAAACCTTTTTAGAGCTATTGATCCATACATAATTATCACTCACTCACTGATATATCTGTAATAACCAGAATAACTAAATGTCAAGAATTAGTATGCACACAGTAAGAAGAGGCAGGAGGGCTGCTGCAAGGTTATACTGTGTTTGGCTGAAATTCAGTTTGTTTGTAGATAAATAAAGTGCCAGATTTACCACCCTGCAACTACCCATTTTGTCTCCTCATCCAATGGTTGCTGGCAATAACATCACAGCCTGAAATCACCCTGAAATGAAGCTCTTGCAACTCAATGAGTGCAGAATAAGCTATGAAAGTCACACTTGTCTCCCTCTGTAAACACTGCAGTTTTTTCTAACAAACTGCTACATAAGTAGCGTGAATAGAAATATATTGCACCAAATTTATAAAATTTCCCATGGCTATCACTGAAAGACAGCTTTAATGAAACTTGAATGGAGATCAATTCTTTGACAAGAAAAATATTTTCGTCAAATAACAAAGTGAGATCAAAGCTGGCATTTCTTCCAAGAATAAGACACAAGCTTTCCTAAAATTCAAGGTCAGCATCAAATCTCACAAGTTTTCCTCAAAGGTAACTCTTCATCTTAACGAATGAGGAGAAGGATTTTCACTACTGAGGCAACCAAAACAACCTAATTTTAAATTTAAATTTAAACATATTTTGAGCAAAAAAAAAGAAATATAATCCTAGTGGGAAAACTAGAATCTATTTCGCTGGGATTGTGGCTGCAAAATATGGGAAGATAAAATATGAAAACATGGGACATGCCTGATACTTCTTTCCTTGGATAGCTCAAATATGGATTCCACAACAAATGCTGAAAGGAATTTGCTAGGGTTTGGTTTTCAACTGTTTTTAAACAGTGGTTTTTTTAGCTCTCACAAAAACAAAACAGCTCAAGCAGTGGAAAGCCTTTAGCCAAAGACAAACCCCACTTGGTGTATGAATTTCCTAAGCAGTATCACCCAAAACTCAGCTACTCATCCTGCTTAGGCTCTCCTCCCCAGGGGAGGGGATGATGAGCTGAAATGGCCATAAAGTATGCAAAGAGTGCAAACAATCAGTTAATGCAGTTCAGAAATGAAATTACTTTGCTTGTAATGCAGAGAATACATAGCAGTGATAAATTATTGCTTTAACATTGTAACAGCATCTGTTGCACACAGCCTGGAGGGCTGAGATCTGCCCTTTCATCTACATCACTCACATTGGAAAGAACAAGGTAATCCAGATACCTGTAGGACTCCCACTTGCACAGTTTGAAAAGATGTGAAAAACATTCTCAAACAATGATTGCTTTTTTCTTTTTTTTTTTTTTTTTTTTTTTTTTTTTTTGGGGGGGTGGGAAGGGGCAGGTGTTGTTTTGTTTCACTTCAACAAGTGAAAAATGGAGTAAGAATGGAAAAAAAATCACTGCAGGCAGAACTTGCAAGCTAGAATATTCATTTTAGGTTTTCCAGTCTTTTGGTTTGCCACAAATAAATGTGTAAAAAATAGAAATAAATCATTGGTGACTGAGGGAAGAAAACAGTTAATGATGGTGGACACAAACTTCGGTGACTGATAAGGGAGAACCTTTCTCAACTATTTCATTTTAGAACAACTTCCACATACTAAAAAACCCCAGCAAATTCCATGGTGTCACAAGTGTCACTTCTGCAGTGCAGAAGGTCATGTCATTCAGCACAGCACCCTGGGAGAGCCTCTGAATTAAGAGTTTGGTCTTTTAGTACCTATAACTCATTAAAAACTAATTTGAAAGTCTCAAGGTTTCAAAGGCACCAACAGCAGAAAGTAGTTTGGAGAGTACTTAGGAATGGTACAGCCCCATGGGGACTGTGTTTCTGCTTTTGAAGAAATCACTTGATCATCACCCATCCTTAGAATTAAAAATATGGAAAAAAAAATTGCAAAATTAAGCATTAAGGAATATTTCTCCAAGTATATTAGGAAAGTTTTCAAAATAAGTAAAGGTTCATTGTGCGCCTTAATTACCTGAATCTGCATATTCATGCAAAACAACCCAAAAGAGAGGCAATTTTTAAAATTTCTTTCTTTCTTTTTGAGATATTCACAAACAAAAAAGGCAACCCAGCTTTCAGACTCATCCCACCCAAAGCATGAAGTGCCCTTGGCAGTGCACTGAAGGCACAAGTCACAGAATGTAGGAGTGTTAACTGCTGGGTTCAATGCCTTGTAACACCAGTGGGCAGTGCAAAGTATTTTTGAAGGCTGCAGTAGGTGACAAGAGACTTTTAAGAAGAAATAGGAAAATCAAAGGACATTGACAGCTTTTACATTGCCATTGAATACATCAAACTTTGCTTTGTTTGTTTGTAGTGTCAAGATACTTCCATTACATTAAAACTTTGTTAGCACAGACAAGCATTATATCTTAGTTATAATTATATAGTTATAGTTAGTTATAATTATATCTGATTTTTCTTTTTAAAGGTCTAAGAAAAAAATAAAGCTCCTTAGAAAAGAAGGATGCTGGAATGTCACAAGATCTCTCCCAAATTATGATGTAATGTCTTTGACACAATGGAATCTCTGCATACTGAAGAGCTAAAGTAATATAATAAAATGGAGTTATAGATTCAGAAAACTTTGTAAAAAAAGTATTGAGTCCAGACATCTTATAAATATCTATTTTAGTATATATTGCACGTAATTCTTGTAATTATTTAGGTAGTGATCATTTAGCAGGAAAATTGTCATTATTTATCACTAACAATCTTGATTCAACAAATAATAATTTTATTATTATAATAATAATTTTAGGCTTGTGTTTAAGTGCTTAGCAAGTAGTTCAATGCTGAAGTACTTTATTAACTTTCTGCAAAGGCACTCACTAAAATATTTTTAAAAACCGCTAAATATTCAATATCTTTTGGTTTAAGAGTGCATTGGTCATGCTAATAAACCCTGCTAAAAACTGCAACGCTCTGCAGCAATTTATATTGTCAGTTTTGTGACCCTCTGTTGCAATTCTAAAATCTAAAGTTTGACCCAGAGCCCAGGATAACAACTGAAATAGATGCAAGTAACATCCCTCTGAAACCACCACGCTGAATGAAAAGATGGTAAAATCCTTTCCACTGCACTTAAGTGCCAAAAGAATCTACAGTTTATGAGATCTTTCAAACTCCTGAAAACATTTTAGGCAAAGAGATGTTATTACATGACCAAAGATGTTCTCTAAAATAGTTTACTTACTGCCTTTCTTTCCTCTAAGGCACTGCAAAGCAGATAATATTAACAAAGGAGTAAGAAAGGGAGTTATAATTGACAAATGGGACAAAATTCCCAGTCATTGGCTTGCTGAATGAGTTACAGCACCTTAGTCATAAAGGGGAAAAAAAAAAAAAACATGAAGAAAGATAAGTCATCATCCTATGTTCACTCTGGTACCCAACCTGTATCCATCACCATTTATGAAAAGTCACAAAAATATATGACACTATGAATGCCCTTAAAGGGTATAGAACTCATCATGAAACCAAATCACTTCCAAAAAATTGGAGGCCTAACTTGAAAACAATTAATATCTAACAAATCTCCTTATTAGATAATATTATATTACTGCACTCTCAGCTACATAGTATACCCAGTGCAAATTTGTAACGTATAATCCATCTGCCAACACAGAATTCATGTACCTTAAGCTTGAGTGCTTGGAAGCACTGATTGTCTTTATGACAAGTTTTTAATGAAATAATGCTATGGTTGTCAGTGGGACTGAGAGAAAGAACACATTAGCCTGACTTATATCTAATCATCCTACAAAATATTGCATCCCAGATCTGGAGGTGGGGAGTCATAAAAAGCAGGACACAGAATGTTTAGCTGTGGTCTTGTCCTCAAACCTGCAAGAGTTAGTGTTGACCAGCAGCAATTTTCTGCCCAGAGGAATTAAATATGTTGTAGTTTGGATAACTTCAGTGTAAAAATATCACACGCTATACATACCTTGAAAAGGAAGTGTTTGCTCCCTATTTATTTCTACAAAATCCCAAACAGCTTTGATTTGCACTGCATTCCAAGCCATGCCAAGAAACATGATGCACAACAAATATGAAAAACAGACATGTTTACCTTCTGCCTCTTATGCTTCCAGATGTCTCAGTTTCATGTGCCAAACCACCTCCTCTTTCAAAATCCTACTTCTAAACTTTTGACAGGTCCTTTTCCTTTCTATGTTCTGTTTTGCAGTGGGGGAACAACACCTCGTTCATATGGCATGTTCCAGAAATCCTTACAGGTCATTTCCAATTAAATATTCAACCACACTGTTACAAACAGGAAAGCTTTTAAGCACTTAGTAGGAGAAAGAACCCAAAAGACAACAGTGCCTGTTAAAATATGATTAATTATGATTAATTGCAAATAATGAAAGAAAGAAGCATTCAATAAATATTTCTGCTGTATATTTCAGAGACAAAGTAGTCTGTATCAGGAAGTAACGGAACACTTCCCTGTATTCAGAAAAATGTTAACTTCTGAAATCTGACTTTTAAAAAATCTGCAGATAGAGATAACTGAAGTGTTTCAGAAGAACAAGCCAAGTGTCTTTCCAGGCTGCCAGTGACTTCTGTCACACTGGCAAAGCTTCAGAAGACTGAGGAGGAGGTAGAATTGTACCAGTGTGACAAGATGGGCTTTATAAAATCCCATAGTAATTACCAGAGTAAAACACTGAAAAGAGCAGGAAATTAACTTTACAAAGTCAGTCCTGTGCTCGGGGTGCTCCTCTCTTCTTTGGTTTCTTGTGGCTGTTACATTGTGAGACCTTTAGAGCCTTCCACTACTTACTGCTGTAAACCTGGCATCCTTGGGAATGCATCCTCACCTGCCTGCAGAAGCTTTAGGACTTTATTTTGAATAAACAGGATGGTTATCTGCAAGCACTTACTGAGAGGCTGAGTTTAAGCATACTTTATAAAAATAAGGAAACGCAAAATAAAATCAAAGTACTAACATCAAAAATTCACAGCAGCTCCCAGTGAGAAACGACCTCCACTGCCAGGTTGGAGCTGGAAAGTGGCAGCAACTGGAGGAGGGATGCCCACGAAAACACAACATGGGTGGCATCTAGCTCAGGCTGCTAACTGCTGATGGCAGAAAAGAAAACTCTGTAGCAGGCACAAACAGGCTCCATGGGAGCAATGCTTGGAGCAGCTTGTGCCAAAGCTCGGACACATCACCTTTTGGGACACCTCACCAAAGCATGGCTTTCAGCTTAAACACCTTATTACCTTCTTTGGGCTACTACTTACTATCTTTGGGCTACTACTTACTATACAGAAAATGAATAAACAGGTAGAACCCAAAGCTCTGCCTGCCTTAAGTCCTGTCAGAAGTACATTAAGCTTATTTAGTGAAATTGGTTTAGTGAAATTAGGAAGTTTTTACTTACACATAAAAGCATAAATAGGTAAGAGTACAGCATGCAAACTCTTTCTCTCCTAAAAGAAAGGAATTTGGAAAAGTAAATTCCTTTACCCATGCATTCAGCACTCAGACTTTAAATATTATATGTGAACTTTACTAATGGAAGTTGAAAGTCAAAAAACAACTGAGCTAGACACTACTGACACTCTAAAAAAGAAACTTTTCATAGCAAGGCAGTTCTAGATGCCAAGGTGGTACTGGCAAAGAAAAAAAAAAAAGTTTGGGGGAAAACAGCAGCTTGCAGGCCATCTTTTGGAAGCTAGTCAAACACAAACCATGATGAACTTAGTGTTTCAATGAACCTGCATGAAATAGAGCCTGACAGCTTTCTGGTTTCAGTGCAGCTATAAACAAATGCATTCCTGCATCCTCTTTGGCTAAGCAAATGATGTGCAGCAACAAAGGAACATCCGAGTATCCCAGGACACACACTCAGTGGGTGTTCAAATATAAGTAGGAATTCATATCACAGGAGAATATGACCAAATATTTCAGATAGCCAAACCCAGAAACAGATGGGGAAATGCAGAAGCAACAGCCATTAGATGACAAGATCATCTCTAGAGTCAGCTCTCAGCTGAAAAAAAAAAAAGAAGCTTATAGTAATAATTTTCCAAGTATTTGGAATGGAATAAGGGTTCATTACTTAGATGGTGGACTTTTCAGAATCTTTTCCCTGCCCCAAGCTCTCATGCTGGTCTTTTATGTCTGGCTGTGAAGGGACACCACTTCTATTTGACCTAGTTTGCTTTCAGACCATACAGAAGTGTTTTAAAGAGAAATCCAACTTACTAGCTCATAATCAAACTTGCTCAGCTGACAAAGGAGATTTATTCTGCGACCAGAAAACTTGTTGTTTTAATAATCTGTCAAAAAATATCAAGTGTTACCAAGTCAAAAGGCATCAAGGAAACATCCATGAGACTGACTGATGTTGCTCTACAAAGATGAACTCTGATGAAGGAGCCAGACATGCATGCTGCACAGCCTCCAACCACCACAACTAAACCAAAGGTCCAAAAAGTTGCTGCCACATTTCCCTCACACCATTCTGATTGAGACAACCTGATCAGAAGGGGGGCAGCAAACTATACTTTCCTTTAGTGAACATTTACACAACAGAGAGCAAAAGTCAAACCTGCCAAAAACCTGATTTTCTTTAGCCTGAGTTAACCACTGCTTAAAATTATTTCCATAGCGACAGCTGCACATAAACAATTAATATTTAACAGAATAACCCTACCTACTAAGAAAGTTTTGGGGAAGTTTTAGAGTCAGAAATATAATGACAATCACATTGCAGCAAAGTTTGTAAACTTTCAAAACTCTTTCACCATATCTGGTCTCTGGCTGGTCACTATGCCACAAACCTCATATCATTTTATACAAAAATAAAGAGGGAATAAGTATGAACAAATGTGAGGTTAGAAAAGCAAAAAAATAGACGGAATTAATATTTTGAAAATTATAAATAGAAGAATAATACAAATGCATGCTATTATTATCCACTTTTGGTAATGAAACTATCAATAATATTTAGAGACTTGGTTCCAATAATAAGATTTCATAAAAATTGGAAAGCAAAAATTGACCAGGTTGCCAGTTTTCTAATTTATTATTGTTTATCTGAATAAGCATAATTTTTAATTTTATCCTGCTAGTCAGAACAGAGACTTCCAAGAGAATATGTTATTTTTATCATCCAAAGAAGAACTATTGTGCCTTTTCTGAAAGCTGCCTGTGTTTAATTTGGCTCATAAACTTAGAAGGAAATACAGAAATATGCATAGTTGTGGAAGCACAAAAAGCAGAGACCTGCATAATCAATACACTGAAACCACGAAAGCTTTCTAATATATTGGATCCAGGCATTCACCACAGAATGTCATAAAGTCACCAAATACTTTAAGATAATCAGGGATGAAGCAAATGAACAGTCAAAGGGGATATCTACAACTTTCCACACATCCTCCATTCCTATTTGGACAATTTTTTAAATACTGGTTTTAAAAAAAATCCAAAATGCATATAGTCTGGAAAACTAAAGTAGCCATAAAGATTGAGTACTTTTATGCAATCTATTTGGATATTCAACTTTTCAGTTTATACAGAGGAGAAAAAAAATATCAGCTCATAAAATCTATTTCATCTGCAACAACTATTCTTTCAATCAACAGATTGGGTAATGATTCCATATATAGGGTAAAAGCTTTTCCAGTGGGAGCTATTTTAATGTTTTCAGTATTTTAGGGGGAGGGAGGTTATTATTTTAACTTAAGGTGAAGCACCTTTCAGTTCTTAATAGTGAACTGTCCTCATCATGATGACACTTAACACTGATTTAAAATGTTTGCTTTGCCATTAATGAAATCAGGAAGATCCTGTTTATAATCTTCCTTTGAACTCTTGATTAAAATACATACATAAATAGATACATATTTATACATGTGAGCATTTGATGGTTTTGATCTACACTCTTGACACTTTGATCCCACTTTACTTTGAAGATGGTTCAGATAAGACACTTCTATTCTAGTGTATGCTCCAGCACCATTATTTGCATAGGAGATTCAGAACTACTATCAAAAGATATGTCATTCTAACACAAAGGGAGACAATTGTTTTAAATTGATTCACACTTTTGCACAAAATGATAGCTATCAAGTGTTGTAGAGTCCCTTATGCTGCACTGACTGTTTTGTTATAGAATCTATAGCATCTGACAATCCATTGCTTTCCAAAATTATTTTCAGAAGTGAGCCAATGGTGATACAGAAGGAAATAGCTTAAGTCTTCCCATTAACTTAATACTGAGTCATTTTCACATACCAAACATACAAATGCAGAGTTCAGATTTTCTCTACTGCTTGACTCCAAATGAAGGATTACTCACCTATATTTTTTTTAAAGCTGCAGTGTTCAACATGCTGCACCCCCAAGAACTGTGAGATGCTCTTTCTGAAGAGCCAAAAAGCAAGCATGGCCTCCAACCACTGCCAAAAACTTTTGAAAACATAATTTATACACTAAATAGCTGGCTCCTGATAAACAGACCTTACCTGCTAGACATAAGCACCTTGTTTATTGCTAAACCAATTTTGAAGCATGAAGTGATTATAAGCTTGTATTAACGAAAATTCTGCTGCAAAAAGTTGGTGAATTACTGCTACATCTTTATTCTATATGATGAAAATTAGTATGCAAAAAAGGAAACAAGTCTAAATACTTTATAGTTGTATGAAAAGATGAATCTGAAGTCAGGCAACTAAGAACTGGTTGCAAATCCCTAGAGGAGAGGCCTGGTGGGGGGTGGGGAGGAGTGGGGTAGGGTAAGACTTGGTTGCAAATACAAAGAAAATAGTTTACATGAGTCAGCTTTATCTGGAGGCTTCCAAGATTGTGTTGCAGGGAAATTCTATAACACGTCCCCTGCCATATGCTGAGGTATAGACTTTACCATGTGCTGACACAAGTTCCTAGACCTATGACTTGGTTGACAAGATTTTGCATGAAGGCTCTGCAGTGAAAACCTGAATTCTTCATTTAATGTTTTACAGCAATCTATTTATTTTGCACTTTTCCTGTCTTAATTGCTTACGTCCCCATTTCCCTCACATTTTACTCCAATTAAACAATTTAGACATACACACACAGGCCATTTATCTCATACAAAGGCTCCTTTTTTTATTGCCCTCCAAAGAACTGGATGTGGAAACCTCTTATCTGGATTACCCACCATAGAAAAAGTGAGAATGCAACAAGCCTGCTTGCTCACAGTGTCTGAGCAGCTCTGAGGACAGAAGTGTCAGATCTTTTACAACCACCAAGAACTAGAAGGTATTTATGAGTCCATAAGTGTACAGCAGCCCTGAGCACAGATCAGCTCCATCTATTTCCTTTCAGGCTAACCTACACTATGAAACATGGAATTGGTTATGCCTTTTGCATTATTTCCAATCTAGTTTGGATTTGCATTGCAAACAAATCAATTTGCCACCTTAATTGTTTAGCTCTGAGTCAACTTAGAGAGCTGAGAGGGCAGACAAAACATAATAAATGGCTTTGTGTCCAGATTTTATCACAAGGAGCTGAACTAAATAACTTATGAGCCCACTAAGTTCTATTGAGTTATGAACTAGCTCTTTCTCCAGAGTAAATTAAAATTCTTATTGCATACAAAAAACCCAGTGAGCACATTTTATTACTCTTGCAGGGAAGTGCAGGAATAATGGAGGTAGAGCTAAAGTAAATATATAACCTGATGCCTCTCCAGTGGATTGTTTGCTAAACCTTGTAATTTTATGCACTGGTGTTTGAATGTTGTATTTTCTGCCTGTGTATAGAAGGCTGAGTAGAAAAACAGAAGTTGCTGGGACATGGCAAAATGAGAGCTTTCTGATGACAGAAGCAGCTACTGTAAACAAAGAATACGTCCTAGGAGGAATGACAATTTTCTGCTACATTTTCTAACAAGCAACTCATCCCAGTTGAGGAACAAAGGGTATTTTAGTTAGCATTTGGGGAAAGAGCAGAGAGCATAAAGTAATGGAAACTAAGTAAATGGCAAAATTATAGTCTAGATAAAATGGAAGCTGGCATTTATTCTATAGTAGAAACACAATTTCAGAAATATACACTCACCTTTAATAATATTTATGCACAATGGACAGAAGGATACACTTTGAATTATTATCAGAGAGCAAGTCACAGTTTCTAAATGGGATAAGTACACACAGAGAGGATGAATTTACAGGAAGACAGTGGGGTGAGATTCACCCCCCTGGATGAAGAAGTCTTACTAATTCAAGCAGGTCTAGGGTTCTGCACAAAGACAACCACTTCCCCAGTAATTGAAATATATGGGCTCTGTGATACAGCAACAGAACAAGAAAAATTTTATCAATTGTCAACTAAAAAAATCTGACCTCTGAACAAAAAGGCATCTATTCCAGCATTTTTTTTTTTCATGCAATGATTAGGTGAACCTACAACCATTCCATGCATGGATAACAAAATATATTTTCAGAAGCTAATAAACATCAACCCAAGCAAAAACCACAAGGACTGATTGGAATCCACAAAGGGACAAAACTAGTATTGATCTTACTAGTTAAATATTTAAAGTCTAGAGGATAGCTCTTAAGAAAAGCCTGATAGCAGTGTAACTAACAGGACTTTGAAACAGAGAAAGATCATGATATTAATTCAAACTGAATAAGAGAAAACAAGCTCATCTGTAGATGACAAAACACAACAGATCAGTAGAATGTATATTACATAAAAATATCAAAAATTAGGTAGAAAGCTGAGATATTCCTTCAAAAATGCAGCATCCATGGAAAAAATAATTGCCTCAATAAGTAAGACTTTCAATTCAATCAGTTTCTATTCAGGCCTTGCTCAGACAAATTCAGTATCAAGCCAACCCCAGGAAACACTATCACAGAGAGGGAGTGCACTCTCTCATACACTCTTCTCCATTCTTCTTTGGCACATTAGTTATTCCTCCTAAGTTAAGGTTTCACATTTCACAATTCTGAAAAGATCAAAGCCAAATTTTCTACACCATTTTCATCTCATCTGTATTTGCATGCACCAGCACCACAAATTCAGGGCCATTGTTTCCTGTCCTCAGTTTCCATTTGACATCAGTTTTCTTCTTTACAGCCACAGCTGAGACAAGGAATGAAAAAAGGTCACTAAGAGCTGTTCAACAACTTTGCAGCTGTTACCACCATATATTGTATCATGTATTGTATTAACAATAAAAAGGGCTAGTAATAACTGTTATTTCTAAAGGAAAGTACAAATAAGATCTGTACATCCATCAGCAAGATGATTTTACTAATATTTAACAATTTGCCACTCTGATTGGAGCCAGCTGTCTAGCAAAAAACTGGAATCATGCATTGATGTTTTAGAGCATTTCCTTTTGTAAAGGTTGGCTGGCTGCAGCACTATTTAAATGCAGCTCTTCTGGGTGCTGCATTTGAGGTGAAATGGTAGCTAACATCTTACACAAGCTGTAAAGTCACCTCTGCCACCAAACCATAAAAACTGACGGATTCCTTTATTTATTTTGGTTTTAATTAAGACAGTGAAAACTTACACTGCAAACTAAGCAAGCATTCCAGTCTAGCATGTAACATGGCAGTCTACAGAAAGACTTGGTCAGCTCTTGCATTTATTCTATTCTACTTCTGTTGGCTTATATCAGATTTGCATTGACAGAAACAAGGACAATTTTTGAGGCTCTCTCATCCAGACATCTGTACAGTCTGATAAGGAGGGGGTGGGAGGGGGGAGGGAAAGCAGAACAGAAAGGGCACTCACTCACTCACTCCCTCCTTGCTGCTCTCCAGCAGTTCAAGCTGACTGCTTGCTGGCAGACTTTGATTTCCCAGGTCTGTAATTGCTTGCCCCAGTTCTCTCTTTCTCAGAGGCCACCCTTTCCCCTGAAGATGCCTAAGCAGAGTTATGAGGTTTGAAAGGCAAGGCAAGGGAACAAAAAGCACCAAGTGTGACTTACTCTCCTCAGACCTCCACCTCAACGTACGTTTTTCTCTGTTATCTACACAGGGCTCGTACATGCACAGCTTCCTCCTTTACCTGGAGCTTCTTCACCATTCAACCCACAAGGAGATAACAGATTTACCCCTGCACAGCCTCTGACAAAGACTGAGGAATGTTGCAGCTACCTCTCATCTAGCAGGCTAGAGGGAAGGCAGATACACCTCGAGCAGGAGACACAAGAGCTTCTCTATTTTCACTGCAGAGACCAACAAGAGAGAAGCAATACACAGCAAATTGGTTTGTTCTCCAACACTCTCTATTTAAAGATCTTTTCTGGTCCCCAGTCCTTGTTTGTGGAAGTTTGGTTTCTGATGTCAACACTTACCATCCCTTTCTGAATATTTAAAATGAAAAGGGCTTTGGGACTGCTCACAGTAGTAATTCCTAGTTTCAGCAGATTTCTTACACCTGAGGACCAAACTAAGGACGTGAGCCTAGAGATGAGCAGTCCTCCAAAACATAGACCTGGGCTTTTAAGCACAGCAAAACATCATTTCTACTAAAACCACTTTATTTCAAATAGCACGATATGTAGACATATGCCAGAGACATTAAATGCTTAAATCAAAATTAAAGGACAAGATAGCATAAAGAATCTACATTGGTTTAATAACTGGTGGGTGTCAAAGAGGTTACAGATCTGCTTCTGGCTTTCCAAATGTAAGGCTCATGTTTGCTACAGGAAGAATTCCTGGCAAACCATTCATTTTTAATGAACTTCATTTAAGAAAACAACTGTTCTCTGAAAACGTGGCCAAAAAATGGGTTGTCTGCTCACATTATTATTTTAGCTTTCACAAGTAAGTGGCATGAACGTAGGGCTTCAGAAAAAGGAAAGATTTCTTGAGTAAGACAAGACAGTGCCAGTGCTCTTCATCTGTGGGTCAGACCCTGAGCTCTTGCCTACCTAAGTACCCTGCTGCAGCTCACAGGATTCATTTTGATTTTTAGTAAGATCAAAATTGTAAGATTTAAGGACCAAAGCAACACAGTTTTGGAGTGCAGGAGCCCATATTTTTATCTCCTTCCCCCCTCACTGCTACAGTATTACCACCTTTACCCCAGCAGCTCTTCCCAGCACTAATACAAACCTGGAGTTCAAGGACTTTTATTATGCTCCTTTCACAGAAAAAAAAAAAACAAACAAACCTGATGACTTGACTTACTCATCACAAATCCTTGACAATTCCCCCAGTCTTCTGCTCCCAACTTTTTATTATATTCACACTAAAAACAGAGCCAAAAGTTGAACTATTTTAGGTCCTTACAGGTCTTCCTCACAGCAGTAATGTTCAGTTTTATTTAGAGAAAATAATTGCACTGTTGAAAAATAATCACCTTCGTATTTTTATAACATGGGGAAGTGCTTGACCATTTGAAATTAATAAAATCATACACTATACCAAGGTCTAGAGTTCCTGAAGGTTAGTCATTATTTTTATAGAAAAAACTGTGAGGAAGAGGTGAATTTTCATCCGTGGTTTTACAATTATTAGGTGACACGCTGAATAAGCACTCACAACTTAAGAAATAAAACTCAAGTGGACAGGAAATAATTTTAAATTGTCACCACTTTCCTGAGCTTTGGGGAGGGGCTAAACACACACAAAAATACAGCTGGAAAATTCCACATCTTCCTTGTAGACAAGAGAGGCAAACATGGGAAAAAGGCTTTCACAGCAGGTAAGTTACTAAAGGCATTTAAATGAAATCAAGCGAGACTCAGAAGCAGCAGAGTACAAGGTTTCTTTCTGTTCTCTCTTGTCAGGTCCTTCTTTTGTGCTTTTTTGGCCCCACACCACCATCTTCCACAGCCTTCTGCCATCTGTCTGCCTGACCCCAAAATGGCAAGTGCTTCTAAGTGTTTAAATCGTGTACTCTCCCTGCTCTTGAATTTTTGGCCTAAATTTATGGGAGGATTTTACCTGGTAACAGAGACCAACATGTAATTTTTTATTAATTCTTTCTAACCTCCACTCATCAGCAGTTTCTCCTCAAACTCTATCATCACCTATTTGCCACTAGGAGACAGGCTGCTGCTTGACTTGCATCCACACTGCAAGGATTGCACTACAGACACATCTAAAGCAGTTATTCCCTCAGGGTCTGCTAGAAAAGTGGCTATGTTGGTACCAACCTGACACAGGATGCAATCCCCAGCTGCACAGGGTCAGGCTTGTATCTTGCTGCACTGGCAAAAGTCTTTAAGATACTTTTTTTTTTTTAAGGCAAACTAAGCATTTCTGTGTGAGCAGCCATCACAGTAGGGACTGCTATGTAGATATATGCCAAGAAGTTGTACCTGCAAAGATTTCTCCTCAGAGAAAGAAAGCAATTAATTCCCTAACCCAAAATGGATCCCTGAGGATCTGTGCAGAGATCAGGCAGTTTTCTCAGCAAGAAGGAGAAAGTTCTAAACAGCTGCCACAGTTGTAGAAGGGGTTGTGTGTCACAGAAACAGAGACTTCATCAAATTGTTCTAAAAATATGTTTGGTGGCAACCCAGCAAATGTTCCATCACACTGGCAAAGGAGACTGGCTAGAGATGATGACTTAAGCTTTGGACTTCAGCAGAGAGTACCCAACCTCCCCCAGACAGGGGATTTTTGGTAAGTACTCCTGGGAGGTGAAGAATGACAAGAAAGGTTTTACTAACCAGAAAGAAAACAGCTTGTGTGTTAAAACACTTCCTCTGGAAGACGTAACCACTGGTTAAACTTGAAAAACAAAAAAATATTTTTGTGTAACAAAGTCAATGATTATACATTTTTAAAAAATCCCACATCTCAGTCTATTGATTGTTCTCTCTGTTGCTGGAGCCACATAATTCACACAGTTGCCAATATATTAAAAAAACCCCAAAATTCTAAAGCATTTTTTACATTCAAAGTGCATAAAATAAAACTGAAATTATGTTCTCAAGGCAGCATGATACACAAGTAAAGAAACAATTATGTGTTTTTCTGCCTCCTGGATAGTTAACACTGTTTTTAATTTCATCTCTGTCTTTTCATATTATCATCTGCAAAAGCTCATGGCCACAAGTTTGCCCTGGTAATAGTTGACTGTTCTCTTTGATATCATCACTCCTTGCTCCTTATGGACAGGCCAATATTCATTGTGATTAGCAAGGGACAGCCCTGTCTATCCAGATTAGTCATGAATACTTAGCACTTCCCTCCATGCATCATCACTAATTGCTGTAAAAGAAAATGTCTGCATTTCTTTTTTAAACAAAAGAGACCATAATTTTCTCTCTCCAGGGAAGAAAACAATGTTTCACTGGTATTCATCACAGTTCTTGAGAATTTGTTTCCATCAGTAACTCCAGGAAATAACACTTTATTGGTCAGATTTTTTAATCTTTGTCTGAGATTTAATGTCCCATGAACCTGTACTAAAATATCTCTTTCTAAAAAAGACATAAAAAGGTAACTCATTCCAGTCCTTAATATGCATCATCACACATTCCTAAACAATAATCCTAAGGAATATTTATTTTGGGTTTTGTTGATTTCTGTTTGTTTGGGCTTTAATTGATGTGCCACTAAATTTGTCCATGGTAACATACCTGGTTTTGTTTCTGATGGTGACTGACAATGCTTAAGAGAAAACACAGCCTATTTATACTATGTAAAATAATACTGTGCTGATACCAACAGTGTTTCAAAAGATTCCTTCATAAACGTGATGTTTGGCATCTTCATTCATTAAGATAAAAAATACACGATATTTAATTACTGTATAAATCCTGTACATACCGTTTGGCCAGAGGATCATTATTTTGTGTTGGAGAGTACATTTTCCCATCAGATATTTTTCCTGCAATAAAAGAAAAATTGTGTCAGATTTATTCCTAAAATTTTATCTGCCAGAAAAATGCTGTTGACTGATATAACCTCTTCCACTAAGAGCTACTCTTTTTCTATAGAACAACACTAGAAATCACATTGCTGAAAGGGAATATCAATGGGACAAAACATGGCAGGTGAACAAATTAAAAATGAAGTCATTGTAGAACCATCAAGGATTTTACAGATGATAGGTTTGACACAGTCATGCAGGCAAGAAAATAGAATCTTTAATACTAGTTTCACACACACACATTTCTGCTTCTCTTCCTTTTGAGACACTGTCAGACACCATAACCGTGCCAGCTTAAACCAGAAACTCCAATTCAGACTAAAGCTCTCCTGTGACGTTAATTCTGGCAAGAAAATAAAACTCAGGTCACAGAACTGCTGTATAAATCATTTCAGTCATCCATGGCTCTGTCTACATCTATAAAATGGTACAGGACAGAAAAAGGAAATCTGAAGAAAACATCAAGAAGCACAGAGAAGCACAAGTTTCATTTTACTTTGAGTTTTTGGGTTTGATTGGTTTTTTTGTTAGGATGTTTTTCAGACAAGTTTTAACCATGGTCCCATGGTGTAAGAAGAGTTAGCAGGTAGGGCAGGGTATATACTGGGCTGCATTTTCCAGTTCAGGTTCATCCAAAAGGAATCCAGTTCTCCCAGGCTAAGATGGCTCCATAAAACAAGCCAAAGCAGAGGGAGGGGGGGGAACAACTCCCTTCCCAAACATGTTCCTTATCCAATCCCAAAGATGCAGTCAGGATAACTTAGAAAAAAACAACTTTTGTTTTCAGGAAAGCAGAGTAGACATGCAGGTAAGAATTCAGGTCAAGAAAGTTTTTAAATTTGATATGAACATCTGTTTCTATATTAGTGAGGAACACCCAGCAAACGCCGCAGAGAAGGGATGCTTCTGAAAATATCCTTATTTCAACCAATACACAAACACCTAAAGAGTACATCTATGGAGGTTTTATGTGTCCTACTTAATGTTTTGACCTGGAGCTGTCACCATTTAGCATTCACCATAAACCATTTTAAGTACTGTCAGAATCTGCATGGAAAATCCAAACCCTACAAGTAGAATATTTAAGATCTTTCTGCTGCTCTTCTGCAAATCTGACCATGAAATCAATCTGTTCATTAACCAGCAGCTAATTCATTCTGTACAGCCATTAGTGTGCTGTAACTCCAGCACCTAGGCATTATATTCATTTTCTTGTATTGTTACTTTGTTCCATATTTTTCAAGGAGACACATGGTGAACATTATTCCATATTCTAAAGTCTCCATAGTATTATCCAGATGTACATTACTGCTACTGGTAATACACATTGCATGTAGTAATAATTTATAAAGCAGATGGGAAAACTTACCAGAAGCTCCCAGTATTGAGGTTTTCACAATTGCTTCCATATTGATTATAATAACATTTGTCTGAAACACCTTTTAGAAGTCTTATTGTTTTCACTAGATCTGACTGTAAAACAATAGATGTTTTATACAACTGATACAGATTGAAAACTGTCTTCTGAGAAAAAAAAATATATATATAACCTTCAATCTGCATAGGTGCTACTAGCTGTAACAGGACATAAAAATCTACACACATGGAGCAGTCTGAAGAATCAGGGCCTTAGATTTATTAATTGAAATATGTTATTTTTTCTAGTTGGCATCAGTGCCTGTAGCCCTTCAAAAATATATTTTTCCTGTAAAATGTCTTTTTCCTTCATAATGTAAGGCATTCCTAATCAAGTAAACATGAATCAAAGAGATGGGATTTAAAATAGATTTGATCTGTCAATCTGAAACATCTTGTATTAATCTGGAAAGTCTTAATTAAGGACATATGTCTTTGTGCAAGTCCTATTTTAAGACATTTTATTTGTGAACATTCTGATCATCAGCATAATATGCTGTAAATTCAGGACTAAGAATATCTGAAGATAAAAGTCAGTAAATAGAGGTCTGCAATGTCACTTCTGCATTGTTAACTGTAAGCTCAGTCTGTGCTTCTTGCAGGAGAGAGAGACAGAATAAATGTCAGACATATGCACACTCCTACTCATCTGTCACCAATCATCCGGGTGCAGAAAAAAAAAAAAAAAAAAAAAANGATATCCAGTAGTTCTTACTGAAAAAAAAAAAAAAAAAAAAGGTGCAATCTTCAACTGATGTTGACAATGACATCCTTAGCAGGGCTTAGGTACCCTAATGAACACAGAGATGCACAAGCCCTAACAAGTAACAGTAAGGTGATTTTTACTCTTATTATTCCACCATTTAAGGATGCAGAAAGTTCAGTAAGAACTACTGGATATCCAGGACTAATACCAGATTATTATATCTCTGTTCCATCTCTGGAAATTAAGCTGTGCCTTAACTGCTGGTAACACTGGTAATGAAATTCCTTTCCCTAACACACACTCTGTGCTATAGACCCACCAGAAGTTTCAGGTGCAGGTCACAAATTATTTATTTGCTCTGTGGTCCTTTCACTGGCAGAGTGCAAATGTGGTGGATTGGAAGCTATAAGGTCAGAGCTCTGGGCTGGGAACAGCTAAGGGAATGCTCAGTATGATAAACTCTTCCCCTTCTTTCCTTGCTATACCTCTTCTTTTTACATTTGAGGGGAGAAGGTCACCTCCTTCCTGTTGCCTGCACACACAACATAAATTTATTATGTTCAAGACTTCCAAACAGGGAGTACAACTCTGTTTGTCTCACCAGCTGACTCTCACACAGGGAGGCACTGCTTTTGCTGACATCTCTGGAATATAAAGGGGATTATTTTCTCATTTCTTCCTCCTGTAGTAGTATTGGCAAAGTGCCATCTGGTGTCCAGAAGTCTGTTATGGGATTTAGATTCCAATTTTTACACAGTGGGACAGCTCCAGTGATGCTGGTAGGTTAGAAAAAGAGGAATTCCTGTAAATCAGTGGATGACCTGGTGATAGCCTGAAATAGGAAGGAATACACCCTCTGTGTAGCTAGGGATTCCTTGTGTCTCTGTTCTCTAACTCCTCATTTTGGGGCTTGTAGTCAAGAAGTAGTAGACCTGCAGATGTAGCTGGGGGTCTGGCCGTCACACTTATCCAAAACTTCCTCAGCATAGAATGGTTTGGGTTGGAAGGAACTCAGTCCCCCTTCAGGGACCAAGGACACCTTCAACTAGATTAGGATGCTCAGAGCCCTGACTTGGAATCTTTGCAGGGATGGGGCTTGTACCACCTCTCTGGGCAACTTGTTCCAGTGTTTCACCACCCTCACTGAAAAAAAATTTCTTCCTTTTATCAACACCCTTTTAAAAAGTTTAAAACCATTACTCTTTATCCTAATAATAAATTAAAAATCGCTAGAACATCTTGGATACAATCCTGCCAAGTCATTTGGAGCATACATTCAAGTCAAATACAAAATATGAAGGATAGAACCTCCCTATGGAACTCTTATTCCCTGTGCCACAACATGTACTAACACAAGAAAAATTGCAAGTGACAAACAAGTCACTTCATATTTCTGTAGTTAGCTAAAGTATCCTAGAAGTGAAAATAGAGTTTCCATATGTATTTTGAGACCTTTTTCACAAAAGTTGAGTGACTTTAAACTAAATAAATACATAAAAATAATCTTTACAATTGACTTCTCTTATTTTCTCTTCGAGATGTCTCATGACTTATGCTCAGTGCCAAAGAAATGTTATCTTGCCCCACTACAAAATCCCAAGAGACACAATGCTCTAGTTTTTCACAGGGAAAACTAGACAAGGTCACATATGTGGAGGGAATGAGATTTATAAGGAGTGAAATATATGGCTCTGACAGACTAAGTAGCTATTAGGAAAAAACTACTGACTCTTACCTATGCTGTGATTTTTGTAGCGTTGGAATCCCTCACTTATCTTGTTATAAAGGAGGAAGTATAATTCATTTAAATAATGAAGGCAGCCTAAAATTCAGTGGAAGTAGAGCAATTTGCACTGCTCACAATGGGTTTAAATATCTTCCTCCAGGTTGGGCTCTCCTAACGCACAGCAAATTCACTTCCACTCAGAAGTGAATGTGTGACTTGAACCACGTCTGATTTTAGTGAATTCATTTCTGAAACAAATGGCCCAATTGAGCATAATGGCTCTGTGAAGCTGCCTCGAGTAAAACATATGAGTAAGTAAGTGATTGCATGATTGAGGCTCAAGACATTAAGAAACATACTGCTGCTACCCAGTAATAGCATCATTAATGCAGTCATTTATTGGTTTATTTTTTACTTAGAACAGGAGAAAATGCATTGCCCTTCTGAGACCATGAGAAATCGATACATTTTCAGCTTCTAAAAACATGAGCTAAACCAGCTGATTAAGCCTGCAGAGAAATCTGGTGTGGGTATATGATGCCATTCATTCTCTCCACATTATTATTTGCATTTTAACAGACACAAGAAAAGACTTCAGTAAAGCAATAATTAAACCTATACTACGCTGCCTGAAGTGAAAATTATGTACATAAAGAAACCTAAAAAGTTCTTTTAACATTTTTATTTTCATAATAAAGGAAACAAGTAGAGTCCCCAAAATGTACACGTTGTACAATCACCAACACACAACAGCTCCAAACTTGGCATTCCCAGCGTGTCACTGACTACACTTAGACTGTAAAAATGCCAAATATCACACCCACAAAAGCACACTGAACCAAATGCCATACGTGTTTCTTGGATCTCTTAACACCCTATTTTGAGGAGATCCACTGTTAATATGTAACATTTTCACACATCTTTTGCCCCTGAATTAAAGTACATTGCAAATAGAGGCTCTAGGTCCTGCCATTCTTTATGAGGAGATAAAGCCTTGTGCTCCCTGACCAAAGCAGTGAAAATGAGTACTGCCTTAGGAAAGAGATTTCATTCTGGACCTTAAAAGTCCAAGAGGCACCACTGACTGAGTAGGACTCTCTCTTTCAGAAGAATTAGGCCTCCAGGACAGGGGCATCACTCCTTAAAGGAAGCAAGGCTGGGATAAGGAAGGTCAAAGCACATCACCATTACTGGTCAGCCATGCCAAAAGCTTAAAAAAGTAATTTCCATTTAATTTTATTTGAAAGTTTCCTTGTTCATTACTATTCTCACAGGAGGCAGGCTGGAACTTGAACAAATATATGTGAAATTTTGTGGGTATTCAGTTTCAAAAGCTGAAAACTTATAAATACATCAGTAGTAACTGGGCTTACCTGGCTTAAAAAAAGAATTAATTTGCAGTACACGTAAATCAAAAGAATTAGCTGGAAAAACAATCATTATTTCACTGAGCACAATCTAACAGCTTTCTCCATGCTCTAAGCACTTAGAACCTATCACTGGCACTGGGTTTTTTCTTGCTCACAGCATTTATTTTTAACTTACAGCTTAAGAAAACATCTCTGTGCTTAAATTCACTTTGTTCTTCCCTTCAGTCACACCAGATCAAGTTTATAGATGTTTTACTCGTTGTTCCTAATATTTTATCACCATTCTTAGGACTCACAGAGTATTTCAGGAGTACAAAAGAAGAAACAAGCTCTTTAGGATTTTCTTCTGTTGGGGTTGTCTGAAAGCTCCTAAATTTTTTACCTACAGATTCAATTTCCCTTTGTGTCTCATAATTAAGACCTGTCACCTCAGGAAATGTAACTGGGCAAGTTCATTTTGGCCACTATATCCAACTATGAAGTTTTCAGTGCTGTAAACTCCACTAACCAAAGGAAAGCCTGTGGGACTCCCCATGGACAGAGGTTGTGCTCTATTTATTTCAAAAACCAAGCCAAATAGCTTTAGAAAGATCTTGATTCACCCCCAACCCAATGAGGTTGCTGGTGCACTGCCCAACCATGTATGTACCATTATTTTCCTTCCCAGACAACTCAAGAATACTTCACAGCATCAGTTTGCTTCTCATGTGCTGCTTTAACCTGGGTTTGTAAATAAAGTTACTTTTTTCCACCTGCCTTTGCAACTTGACAGCCAGAGCAGTTCTCCAGTGTGGTAAAGAATTAGGAAGCATTTTGTTTGTATTGTTAGAGCCTTAATTGGAACAGTCAGAGAGAAATGCTTTATTACAGAGAGAGAAAGGACTTTTTTAATAAGGCTCTATGGAGACTCAGTTTTAATGATGCTTAACGCAATGTTTTAAACACACAGTACATCTACATGCTATTTCTTGTTAAATGTTGGTTATTTAACAGCAGGCTGGCACCAGATTGCCTGCTGTGGATAGTTAGGGCTGGCTCACACAAGTTCTGACAGTCTCAACATGGATGAAAGACAGCATCAGTTTTAATTCTTACAGTATTTCACTTCTTGACACTTCCTTTCTCAGACTACTATTAGGAACAGATGTTCTTCACCCAGCAGCAAGTGTAGACACAAATATAATCAGCTGCTAAGCTACATGCCCTGACATCACTTGGAACACTAGGTGTGAGTCCAGGATTATAAAAAGGAGGTACATCTGTTCCTCATAGGTGCTTAACACTCTCTGCTTTTGGTACAGAGAGAAGACTCCAGTCATACAAATCTAAGTATTAAGAGTCAGCAGCTGAAAAGACCAAGCACAATGCAGAAATACAAGTTTAGAAGTGTAAGAGTACCTTATACGTATATGGTTAAGAATAATGAACACTAATTAGGTAAGCTTTTGAAAAAAACTATCCATGTATGAAGTTTCAATCAAGATGCTTAGCTACCTTAGCTATAAACTCAGTTATATTTCAAATCAGTTGACAAATTTAATTTTTGAAGAATTTTATTTTCTCCCTCTTCTACTTGGGGAATTTTGACATTTTTACTTCTGAAAATGCAGAGGATTGGGGTTTTTTGTTTTTATAGGGTGGTGTTCTGTGTCGTTTTGGGTTTTTCTTCTTTTCCTTAAAAAAATGACACTGCAGATGCTGTCTGAGAAGATCAAAATGTATCTGTAGAACATTAAACTGGAAATGAAGTGTAATCCAATTAAATATCACAGAACATTAAAACTTGAATCTTCCCCATTCATAGCTAGAGCTCTTGCAAACGAATCTTAAAACAAACTGCTTTTAAAAACAAAAACTCATTGCCAAAATAGAGGGTTTTGTCCAGGATGTCACAAGTTGTATGTTCCCTGTATACAGGGAACTTAAGACATAAAGAGATGAGAGTTCAAAGAGTAATTGAGCATCATGTACTGAAAAGCTAAACTACAGATATTCCTAAAAGCGAGAGTGAAGAAATGCACATAAGACATTCCTACCTAGTCTTAAGCAAAAAAATACTCAGAGTTTTGCATTCCCAGTTTTTCCTCACAGCCCATTTTTAAAAGGCAGATATACCAAATTAATAAAAAGGTTGATAAGGCGACTCAATCAAATCATGGGACGTATCAAGAAGAAAATAGAAGTAATGAAATAATCTCAACCCCCCAAACACATCAGTTGGTATGCAAATCTAATAACCAGTTACTTCATTATTGATGCTGACATTCCTTTTATTGCTCCAAGAGGGAAATTTGCATTTTGTGGTAGAACTATCTAAAGGCAGTTTATAAAAAGAAGCAAAACATTTTTAAAAATCCTAGGAATTATCAAAGACATACATAATGAACTAAACACAGCATAGAATAACAGAAGTAAACATCTCAGCTTACATAACTAAGGTCATAAGAAGTACTTTTTGCTATGGTTTCTGCTGAGTAGGAAAAAAGTTCAATAAGACTTTGAAAACACATTCAAGATGACTAGAAAATATTTTAAAAAACATTAAAAAATTTAAATAAATAGAATTTATAGCCAAGCTTCCTACTCAATTACTTCAAGTCTGGTATATTTGTAATTCTACCCATGAAAGACAGAAAATTTATTTCAACCTAGAAACCCTCCACACCACACAGCATAGTACTAAGCAGAAGCAGTGTTTCCAGGGATTCAGGACTTGGTGTAGTATTTAGCAGTGAAAAACCACAGCTGTAGGGATGGGCCATGTTCTTGGAGATGTGCACCCACATACAATGACTTCTTACTGAAAAGCCAAAGGAAAATTTGCATTGAGTACCTGACAATATGAACAAAATACAGATCAAAAGAATTAATGAGGATAAAACCTTGTTTTTACTCATCTAGGCATCCTTAAACATTTAAATTGCCAGGCAAGACCTCCATACAAGATGTATCCTTTTCAAGCATTACTGCATTCCTACTTGCATACACAGCAGAGATGATAACAACACCCATGGTCCCATTACTGCCTTCTTCCTTTGCAAACACCTATCTTTGCTAGCCTTCCCATCTTTTAATGCCTTAAATAGTTAAATTTTAAATTATCCCAGCAGTGGCTTCTCTGTAGCTGTCATTCCACATCCTAAGTAATTTCATCAGCCTTTCTTTCTTCTCCTTTTATTGCTATTCACCTTCCTTCTTTCTGTAAGTTAATTTCCTATAGATAACTCAACATTTTATTTTCATTTTCTTGCTCTGAACTACATTTTAAATATCTTCTCTATTCAAGTGTTTGAGATGGTTATCACATCTCTTCACTTACTACTTCCCTGACTACCTCTCCTCTTTTGGCTGTTGCCCATCACTGCCTCCAAAACCAAATACATAATCTCCCATTGAATTTTGCTGCATAAAAAGGGCACAATCAGACCATTTAATCTTCTCCCACTAACGGGTCCCTTCAATCTCTGCTCTCTTTCATAGCCTTTTTTTCCTGACTTCTTTCCAGCATATTCACATTTGTGTTGTGCCAGCTCCAACAGTGCTACCATACATAAGCTAATGTATGAGTGTTTACATTTTAAAAGCTGTGCAAATTAGAATTTAGGACAGATTTCAGACAAAATAAATCTTTTGGAGCACACACAAATGTCCTGGAACTCAACTTTTGCCTAGGAAACAGTTGGAAATGAGTATTTGGTAGTATATGTCTATTTTGATCAAAACAGGCAGTAAAGCACAATACCCATTTATATTGGATCTGATCTGAATTTTTCCAAATTTTCAGTTATCAGACATGTATGGAATTCGTTCATGTGACACTCTCTCAGATATAAAAACACAGAACCCACAGTATTTAGCTTTGGGAATCAGACAGTTAACAGGGGCACCGTGACACACTGGTACCAACAGGCACTGGATTTGAAGCAGGTTGAAGGTCTCCAATTTGAAGGGTTAAAGCAATTTAGACTGTCAGGTAGGGAAAGATGGAACAGTCTTTTCAAGAAGCAGTTTTACTCATCTGCTGAACCAAAACCACTGAAAGGAAAGGTAGCATAAGTGCATTCAGAGAGGACAGTTAAGACTAGCTCTTAATCCCTAACTTACATGTTTTTCAGTTTGGGCATAAATTTAAAATTAATCAATTTTCCAGCCTGGTGTTTGGCAAGGGAAATCTGGAGCCTGTAACAATCCCTGCTGGCAAATATTCTTCATTTCTGCATATCTGACCTTCTCATCCTGAAAAATTTATTCTGCTAGTATTAAACAACCTTTTCACTGTACATATGCTCCACTTTAACCTTGTGGCACCTTCAGGTTATTTTCCATGCTATTTGTTCCTGTCTGACATCTCTGTGTGCTGGGATTTAGGTTAACATTTTATGCTTCCATAACAGATGCTTGATACACCCCAGTCAGGGATTTTGTTAATTGCTTCACCAATGGTGAGGACATCTCAGCAGCCAGGAATTAGGAAAGAATCAGGAAATCAACAACAGGTAAATTAGAAGTGGATCAGGCACTTCCCCATTGGGAAAAAAAAAAAAAAAAAGTGAATGCTAAAAGTTAAGCTTGATCCTCATGTTCCTGTATGCTTTCAAAATAGGATTTGTCAATTGCAGATGCAAAGCAGCTCCAATTTTATATTAGTGACTTTGTCTAGTTTATATTCTGAAACATTAAAGCTGCATAAATGACCTGCCAAGTATTGATGTAAGCTTATTGACAAAACAGAATGCTTCACAGTAAGGGCATCATCTCACAAGGCTCCACACAGTGACTCTGTAATTACTGTTTCAGGCTCTGCCTATCAGATCTCTCCTATACTGTGCATGAATCACCAAAAATAAAAAACGAATTAGCTGATGCAAGTAGGAATAAATTATCTGAAACCAATAATCTTTTAGAACTCACAAAACCAGAATTATTCTAAAATGATCAGTTACACTTCTTTCACTAAGGTTTAGAAATGACATGTAAGCTCAGCAATTTCTTTAGAAATTCATTAAAACCTCATCCAGTAGCACAGAGATCCCTACTACATCCTCCAGAAAGCTAGGGCAACACAAAGTAACCTAAGGGGGAGGGAAAAAAAAGAGAGAGAGAGCGAGCAGATTTACTTATTGTATTCTGTGTAAAATGAGTACATTTTTGTATTGTGCAAAACACACACACTTAAAAAGAGGAGAAAATCAGAAGATGTAGCCAAAGCTTCAAATTTAAGCTAGGCAGGCAGCCACAACTGCTAGTTATTTCAAAGGGGAAGGGGAGAGAAAAAAGTGACAGAAATGGATACCAGGTCCAACTAGGGCTGCATACTTGAAATCCATAAATTATTTCACTTCTTCTCTTGCCTTTCTTGTGTGTACATTCTACATTTGCACTTGCTGCCTTTTGTCAATCTACCCTTGCTTAGAAGTTTGAATATTTATTTCATTGGGAATATATAAATAATTATAAAAATACAATGAAAATACTATTTACTATTTTATTTATAATTTTTATTTTCATTAATTGATAAGAAAACCTAGTTTAAAATAAATAATCACAATATCAAATGTTTTCAATCATCTGTGACATGTAAACAAGTTCATGTAGTCTTTTGGGAGTGGACACTACATTGATCTCTTCTACAGAAAATTTTTCCAACTGGGTTGGTCAACAACCCACATAAACCAGATTTTGGTTGCTTCTTGCCATCTTGGATCAGTACATATATATGCCACAGGTGTAAAGGTTGGAGGAGGTGCCACAAGTTGTGGACACAAAGGTTTCATTCAAGCTGCTCATGTACTAATCATCACCTTGAAAGGGAACTCAAGTCTGACTTAATAGTTGAGGAGTTGGGCTACGAGGAATCACATCTCTGTAGGAAGAGCAGGCAGAATCTGGGGTGTACTTCAACAATCCATCCTTTCAGTGTCCATACCAATATTTATTGGATTGTGCAAGTTTTGTCCTTTTGCCCTATTTCAGACAGTTTGCATTCGTAATTCCTTCAGGTTTTTACCCTTATTAATATTCATCTACAAGACTTGTGTCTTTAAATACCAATCTCTGTCCCACTTCATTCATAATTTATGAACCTCCTCTTAACACAAAATCCATAGGTATCACTTTTTGCCCCTTGACTCCACAAATTAAAGGCAGACAATGCGGCAGTGAAGGGCGTAGGAATGTAACTGTCATCTTCTGAATTCTCAAAGAACTCTGCAGTTTAGATAAAGTTCATATTTATTTCACATCGGAGACAAAAAGCTATTAAAGGCACCCTGTGGCTTCAAATCCATTTTGTTTATTTACATTTTAACAATGTTTGACAAGGTAAACCTCTTATGAAATATTGTATCATTTGTGAGAAAGGGTGCTGAATCTTAAGAAAGCAAATATTCCAAGCCATTAAATTTTTTTCTCTCAAAGGGATTTTTTTCTTTAAATTACAGCTGTCAATCAAAAATAGCCTTTTTTTTTTCTTTGCTGTATGAAGACAACGCTTCAAAGGGAAGACTAATGTAGAATAAAAAAGCTTTACTCAAGTAAAATTCCAAAACAAAAAGGCATTTTGAATACTGTATCAGAAGGGTAAAAATCCAGGAAGAGCAGATATCTTATTAGTATAATAAGTCTTCTAAAAATCTGCTGTTTCAGTGACACAGTAAATTGGTTCAGCTCACTCTTGTGTTCATGCTTTATGAACACCTATAGGGATAAAGATACTGCAAACACATGGATAGTGTGTCCATACATTCCAATGGAAAAAAGTGCTTAATATCTGAAACCTCAGGGCATTAAGATATGAACAACAAAGCACTGGCCAAGATTCTGTAATCCCAATGCTATGAATTAAATATTGGTAGTATATGGGACTGGTAGATGACAAGGCTTTGATAAGGTAAAAAAAGGTAGAATTAAATTTTATACATGGGTTTTCATTTGCAATGAGAAGTAGCTGAATCTGACCACAGACTCTTTGTTAATTATAAAAACATTCAAATATTATTTCTTTAGCTAATCAAGCAGCTATGGAGTTAGTTTCATCAGTTTATATATCTCCTCTGCTCGTGGTTTTAGGCTATCAAATATAAATAACATTGTTACTCTGAAGTTTTCTCAGTGTCTCCCAAAGGCAATGCATAATGACTTCTTGTTGAAATGATTAAATGGAACATTTTTCAATCCCTCTTAATATAATTCTTCTCTGATTTTAGAAATACAGCATTCTACCTGAGCAAGCTGTCCAAAAGGCACACTTGGCAGCTCATGCTGAAGATGGACAAATGACAACCTAGAAGGCTATCTGTACAGACACACACACGCACAGAAAACCAGACAAATTCTTCCAAGAGAACTTCCATTAAGTCAATTTGTGTGATGTGCAGTGATACCACATCCTATAAAGTGACTGGCATTGATCTGATGGCTTTCTTTAAAAACAAAAAACCTACATGTTTAAGGAAAAGTAAGTACTTTCTTGCAGAATGTTACCAAATGTGAACCTGCCCCAGGTTTTGCTGTCTAATGAGGGAATAATGCTTATCATGTGTCAAGGTAAAAATAGGGTAATATTTAAGTAATATTCAGACAATAAACAAACAAATGCATAACCAACTGAAACAATACTGGCTGAGGTGCAGGCATTACACTGCTCTGTCCTGCTGTTCATTCACAGAGTGTCTTAAGCACACACAAAATTTATTGTTATTATTTTTGGCAGAAGTGCAGTCAGTTTCTACTTGGGAAAGAATGTAATTTTTTTCCTCATAGAGTAACAAAAGGGAGGATTTACCTTTCCAGCATCAACAGGTAGAGGGGTTTCTAGTTTCATTACAGTTCACTGAAACTCCAGCCTGAAGAATATCTGGTGTCTGCAGCCAGGAGTCTGGAAAACATTTGGGAACTGGGTCAGTTTAAGTGACCCAAGTGCAGAGAGATGAATGCCAGTGCTCCTCTACCCCTGCATGTTCCTTCCTCACCAGTTTCAGTAGGTTTAAGGGAGATTCTGGAGTGCATGAAAACACACGTTTGTAGAGGTGCAGATCTATTGGTTTGTTCTTCTGCTCTCGATTCTTTTCCCCAACCTTTAAGCTTCTTACTCAGAATGCTAATATTTTCTTCGCCCACATTATTCTCTGCACATTTTTACTTCGTAATTTTTCACAGTTTAATTGCATATCATTAGAGACTAAGCCAGCCCCAGAGAGTTCACCTGGATTTCTTCTTCATAATAAACCATAGGACAAGAGAATACTGCCTCAATTCATGCCAGGGGAGGTTCAGATTTGATATCAGAACAATTTCTGCACCAAAAGGCTCAACACTGGGTTGTCAGGTGTGTAGCAACAGTTAAAGGCAAATTTACTTCACTTGTACCAACAGCAACATGACAAGAATACATCCAGACCAAAATTCAAAATCCTACCTATAGCTCTAATTGTCACACCTGAGCAAGATTTAGTTCTTTGGGTTGGAAACCATTATCAGTTTTGGTGTGATCCATCGGAACTGGAAGGGAAATAATCAGTGGCTGAGAGGATCTCACTGCAGAGGACAGACAGTGGTGATTATGTCTACAAAAAAACCAAATCCATTGCAGCCAGGCAATGCCTGTTGCTTCCTTGACTGTTGTGGCACCAACCTCCTACCAGCTGCCATCATAACACACTTCAGTTTGGGAAGAAATGGCAATGATTTTGCTGCCAGTACTTCTTACCACTTGGGTGACTGAGTGTGATATTTATCATGGAGACCAAAATCTTAGTAATAAGGCCACTAGAACTTAAAAGGTTTGCTCCTCTATTTTGTCCTGACACTCAAGCAGTCTTGCTTGCAAAAAGCAAACTCAGAGAAGGACTTAAGAGGAAAAAGCAAACTGTACTGTGTCTGTATGAATCCATGCATCAGCAATAATGAAAAATGCAAAAAAGGCTGCTTTCCTCTACAGTTGTAAACGATATACAGTTAGCACCAAGTACTCTCTCTAAAAGTGCTTTGTTTCCACTCTGTTTCACAGTTTAAAATATATTTAAGTTTCCTTCTGCTCTGGTAAATTGATTTTTGTACGGCATGAGGGGATATGTTCTGCTTCCGACTATAGATTTAAAGAAATACTACACATCACCTTACACTGAGTAAAAATCAATTTTCTACCCGTGGGTGATAAAACTATTTCTCACCCCTGCTGAGCAGTCATACATCTCATAAAGCTTGAAGTAATAAACTGGTTCATTCCACTGAGAGCAAAAATAAAAGGTTCTCTTTAAATGTATTATTTTACATGTTACTTAGGTGTTCCTTTCCACAGGTTATCTGTAATTTTATCTACTGCATTTAATATTAAGTTTTCTCCTCCTCACTCTTATATGCTCAGCTGCTAACAGGAGACTTTGGTCTTGGTAAAAGCCCAAAGCACATTCCATCTGAAAAACGTAAAGCAGTTGTCTCTCACTTTCTCCTGGTGATAAAGGACATTCTGGAAGAGGTGCATTAAAAGCTCTGAGCTGAATCTGAGCACAGGAGAAAGCCAGCTGTTAAGATTTGGCTGTAGACTGCTGCAAAATTACCTTATTTGCAAAGCTCACTATGTGGTGAGGCAGATGAACAGCAACACCATGAGCTAATAAATGCCAGAAAGCTTTATTCTACACAGACCTGGTTC
Source organism: Florisuga fusca (assembly GCA_038090715.1). Lineage (NCBI taxonomy): Eukaryota > Metazoa > Chordata > Aves > Apodiformes > Trochilidae > Florisuga > Florisuga fusca. The sequence continues at coordinate 9,190,658 of JAAWXA010000013.1, forward strand.
TGACTTCAAACCTGATATTGAATATGCAGCTTTGAACATATATTCATAAATACCCCAAGCAATTCTGCACATGCAGCATTTTAATATGGGGAAAGCAGTGCTAAGATATTTCCTATGTAATGGTACAGGAACAAATATTTTAACATTCCAGGGGAATAAAATGTTCAGAAAAGAAATGGCTGGCAAAAGAAAAGGGCTCATTTCTGGAAAAGGGTGCATTTCCAACCAGATGAGAAAAACCTCTCCCTGTCAGTCAATCAGTCAGTCCATAGTTTATTTTAAGCTGGTGATAATATGGCTTTGGAGATTAGGAAACTAGTGAGGTACAAAGAAGACGAAATTAATTTTCCTTAAGTAAAAAAAAAAAAAAAAAGGCTTCAACAAATAAAACCAAAAATTAACCCTCTCCATCAAGCTCAGAATGGAAAAACTATTCAGAAACATTACCTGATATGAATTTTATGGATATCGTAAAGCTGAAATAAATGAGCCATCTGAGAAGAAGGAGTTATGTCCTGCATGTCTGAGCTGGAGGAGTTTATTATCATGGTTTCTTTTGTTAACTGACTAATTAACAGAGTTGTGAAAATACAAAATGGAGGACAGAAATATTCACTACACAGACAGCCTCAGCCAGAATTTTCAGACCATAATGCTTAAGAGTCAGCTGCCAAGATGCATATTTAGCACTTTAACCACAGAAGTCTCACTTTGAAGTCAGGTAAGGACCCAGAAAATGCACAGTTGCTGCACAGGATGCAAGTTCAGTACCCAGAAAACACCACTTTTTTTCTATTTAAATTCCAAAATTTGGGTCTAATATCAGTCATCTGTGTTTGACAAATGGGGACCTCATTCCTCTCCCAGAGAAAAGCAAAGGGCTAGCCCTGCCCTCTGTAAGATGCAGTTACTGATGTCCTCTGCAGGGGTGAGGGTACACACCACCCAGGGAGCTGCTCCCCATGCCTTGCAGGTAGATACAATTCACTCAAACTTCAGGATAGAAAGCAGCAGGGGAGGAACAAAAAAAGTTGGAATCCTTCGTTATCAAAAATCAGGCTCTTGTCTTCCTGTGGGATGGTGACCAGTGTCACAGTCCCAGCATCACTGCCTCAACCTAGCATCAAGGTGATGTTGCAGAGTAGGGCTGACAAGTACTTCACATGTAACACTGTGCTCATGAGTGAGACATGAAGACATTTGTCCTCCATCAGGCCAACCAGTCCCAGTAGGATATGTTGCCATGTGTGCTGCTGTCTTCTGTGTTATGATGTTACAATAAAACTGGATTTGAAAGCCCCCTGAAAGTTCCTTTCCACTTCACATTAAAAAAACGTGCTATTGTATTTACAGTCAGCTATATCTTCATCAATACTGCTACAAAAACACCCCCTTTGACTCCCCAAGAGAGCTAAAATGAGACAAAGATTATTCTAAATGGTGGCACAAACCCCAAAAGAAAACATGCCTTTCAAATAAATGCAGCAGCTTTTAATTTCTGAATTGCGCAGTCAAGCTTACACATTCTTGTCTGATTAAGAAGAAAATAATTACCTAGGGGCATGTCAAAAATAACTGTTGCTTTTCCCCTTCCTGTCCTTTCTGAGGAGAGCAGAGTTTGGTGAGCCAATCAAGAAATTAAAACTGACATTTCACAAACTGATCGTCATGTTGCTATTTATTTATTTTTTGTTTGCCTATTTAGAGTGAATAGAGCTACCAGGCAAATACACTAAGAGTTTGACACAGCCTTTGGCAGGATCTGAACTAATCCTTAAGAAAATTAATTCCCTGAAAAATAAACCAGGAAATCTCAGGAGGTCATTGTGCTGTCCTACATCTTCCATAGTGAACTGAAGTTTTTCAGTTCTGGTATAAGCAGTTTCAGACACCTCTCTTTCATTTTAAACACTCTTATATTCCCCAGTTAAAGAAATTTCAAGTTAATCCTGTTCAGAAATAGCAGACTGGTTAAGGGCAAACAGCAGAGTAGTTCAAGTTTTGTTGGGTTTTTTTCTTGCAACCTTTATCAGCAGAATTATTTTGCAGTTGTTCCTTACTGCAGAACACTCCTCACACACTTCTACTAAATGCAATGGTCACAGATGGATTAGATTCCTTTTCTTGAGCCAGCATAGCACATGGTAAGAAGATCATTTCAGATGTTTTATATATTCACCCCCAAAGTTTAGTACATTGTATGTTCTCTTGTCTTAGTTGTAGCTTTGTTTACACAGAGATACAGTTTGGTGGTCAGCTCCACAAGTCTTGACCCCTCTGTTTCAGACTTAAATAAGTTACTTCTGGTTACACTATTTTAACAACTGAAAATTTAGTTACAGCTTAAATTAGTTTAATTTCCAGAACAGATCTATGTAAGCAAAGAGTCTTTCCCTACAAATCCCGGAAATGTGACAAAGTGTTTGCACAATGAAATTTGAATCCTTGACACTAAGCCCTGGCACACACGTATTAATACTTCCATTATAAAGATTATCTAACAAGACAACAAGGGTCTGAGGTAAATAACATTTTTTTCCATTACAAATTATATCTTCCCCCGGGGATAACTGACAGACTTTTAAAGAATTATACAGATCCTTTCCAGTATTTGAGCTATATGTTTATTAGCAATCACGTTGCGATATATGCTGGAAAGGAGAGTTTTCTGGGTTTTGATCTAATGTATTCCAATGAATGGCAAAAAAAAAAAATAATAATTTTTAAAAATATCTGGAATATTCAGAAAGTTGATAAAATAAACTGATTTCTTTTAAAAGTTACCATGAATGAGTATTTACACACCATTAAAAACATCCAGAAGTTTGGAACTTAAGTTGTGTCTTGGTAGGTATCAGTAGTTTCAATACCATTAAATAGTTCCTTAAATTAGTAACTGCATGTGACATTAGCAGACTGATGATATTGTGCAGAATTTACAGTGCTAATTACCAAATAAACACACCTTAAGTTATCACTTACAGGTTCATGGAAACACGAACAGTTCCAGCACACCTACTAAGATCCCTGAGATTATTTCAAGTACTAAAGAAAGAGACAAAGTTTATTTCATCTAGTAGCAAAACTACTACTTAAATTACAAATAACACTTTTAAGTAAGATATGTGATACCCTAAGCTGCTTGTTTTAAACAGTTACTTCCATAGACAAATAGGTCATGTATTGCAAAAATCCCTATAACCTGCATCCATGGGCTTATATGTATAGATTGACACTAATAAAATCTGAAACAAAATGTAATACTAGGCAGAGATTATCTGTAACGTGACAACTAAATTTAAGTATCTCATTAACTTTGGTCAGAGTAAAGGATGCTGTTAATGGCCTCCAACATAAGACAATATAATAAAATTATTAATTACAAGGTTATTTATAATATAATAATTGAAATGCATATAACCACTGTCATTAAAATTTATGAACTCTGCCCACATTAAGTGAGAAACTTTATCCTCTTAGTATGAAATTTGTGGCCACTAACTCAAGACTGTATGAAATCAGCTACACATTTGCCTTGGTACCATGATGTTCCAATTCAGTGTAAAAATATTTAGAGGCATATCTTACCTGGCAAAAAATAGATCAAATGCTTTGGAATGTAGAAAGAGAAAAGTAGTTTGCCTCACTGTTTTGTAAGCCTACAAGTCATACAAGATTTACACATCACCTTCCTTCTGACACAAACCCAAAATTCTCATACAACTCAACAGTTAATATTTGTTTTGTGTTTCAAAAATCTGATTCACTGAGATGGTTTCTAAACATGGTAAATAATTTAAGAAACTGCGAAGTCTGCATTTGGAAAAGGTTCACGTGAACCTTGAAAATTCTTTTGTTGCATTATTTAGTGCAGTTATAAATGTCAGGTTACTGCTCATAGAGGTACATCTGTTTAGAATGGCATTTGCAGAATAATGTTTGCAGAAGTTTGTAGGAGTATTCCTCTCAGTGCTGATGGCAAAGAATATATTGCTTTAAATTCTTCACCAAGGCAGGTCCCTTCAAACAAGATACTTCATCTTTGTTCTGTTTTCAACTTGGTGTGTTCTAAGGCAGGTCAAAACCACTCCAGGACTGAATAATTGTTATCGTATTGTCTGCCTTAGTGACACACAGAAACTCTGAGCAAGTAATAGGATTCTCCACAGAGCTTTATATTGTACAGTTATGACTGAAAAAAAAAATAAAATTAAAACCAACCACAAAAAAAACAACCAAACAAAAATACACCTCTAAGGAGTTTCCCTTCAGAATGTAAGAAAAGACTTTCACTAAATAAAGACATTCAGTGAAATGTAAGAACACAAACAAAAGAATTTATTTGCAGGGATACACCCCAATGCTCCAGCAAAGATTTTATTTTAATTAAAATAAGCATATGGGGTACACTAAGTCAGAATTATCACTCAAGACATTTAGTTTCAAAGTACCTGCCTTGTTTTCACTCCCATTCTTGACAGAGATGGAAATGGTTACTGCATGTCTTGACTCACCTGCTTTTATGATCTGATAAATAAACCTGATTCATTCAAAGTCCCATCTCAACCACCATTACTTCAAAATTGAGGTTTAAAGGCAGCAGACCAACAGGAGCTGAGCAGTAAGAAAACCAAAGAGCTCTTTAGAAATGTTCTGTATATCGTTCAAAGCATTTGAGCTTTTTATGACTTTGTGATTTGTTTGGTCTGACTGACTTAGTTATAAAGCTTTTTGCTTTTTGTTCAAGGGCAGTTACTCAGAACATAGTAAAACATGTTTTTATATAGCAACTGGTCAGATCAAATTAGTTGAAAAAACTTGACTCCCAGGCTGATGGCATACCAGCCAAGCTCACACCTAGAAGGCACGCACTAAGGAACAAAGCATTAAAAATAAACAGGCAGAATGTATCACTGACCACTTTCCCACATTCCTCCACACCACAACTCAATCATATCTGTCATATCAGGAGACAGTTAAGTCCCAGGAGACGTGGGGGTACCTGCAGCATGCAATGCTCCATGCAGATCTTAGCAAAGATCTACATGAAACATTACAAAGTTTATGCTCGGTCAGCCCAAGGGACAGATTCAAAATACTTCCTAGAACACAGTTATTTGGTACACAGAACTGAGAACAGGTAATGCCTCGCTGGATATGCCACAGAAGTAACAGATTTGTTCTTCAAGCATCTGCACATAACAATATGAAAAATAACTCAGAGAAGCACCAAAGCAACACCCTAAAATGTTTCTGTTTGAAACCAAAACACCATTCCCCGTGTCCACAGACACTTCAGTGAGGCTCTTGCTGGGACTGCTGGCACTCTGCCTTCCTCCCAGGGCTCTTTTTCTCCCCAGTCAAGAAGCACCTCCAACTCTGACAATTAGCCAGTTTCCTTAAAGATAGGCAGTGTGAGTGGTGTCTGTCAACTTAATGGTTCAAGAGTGATTATCAAGTTATCCAACACTATCACAAGTTTTTATAAGAGTCCGGTAATATAACTTCCTTCAAGAAAAGTTTCTTTCCCATATACAAAAAACAGAAATGTTTCATGCTGCTTCATGTAAAGAGGAGGACAAATGACAATATTTTAGACTTCAACTTCTAGTTTTAAATACTTTGGTTTTCCTACAAATATATTTCTTCATGACATCCCAGTAGAGGGTGGTAGTTTAGTACATTCCAGTTTCTGCTATTTCAATACTTAAGAGTTGTTACCACATAAAACAACTTGAACTGTGGCTGATAGCTTTTAAATATAGGAAATAATTTATTCTGTCTTCCAAAACATTCTATTTCGATTGAAAATTAAATAGTAAAACAACAAAGTATTTTCTTCTGTAGACATAGTGTAAAATTTTGCTTTTAATGCATCTTCCTGTAGCATCAAAACACAAATGCTCTCTCTGTGGAACTGCTCTCAGTAACAAACCCTATCTATTGCTGAGTCCCCTAGAAAGCCACTGTTCAGCCTTTTTATTCCTTTTCCTGAAACAATCCAAACATTAAACAAGAAAAAAATCAACTGTCCCTAAAGCTACGGCACTCCATGAGAGCATTTTAGAACTATGTATTTTAGACTTTTTCATTCAACTTGATTTAAATTTTCAGCTTACACCTGTCTTCTTAAAAGATAAAAACATCTTTTTTTTTCCTCTTGAAACGAAAACAGATTCTTCTATCACTATTGACTGCAACTAGAAAAACAACAAGTTGGCATAAAACTCATTAATAGATTAAAAGTGCTGGTAGCACAGAACCAGAGAACCTGTCACAGAAATTTATTTTTACTACATTTTCCTAGCTTCATATTTCTACATTTAAGCTGCTTTTTACTAAAACTGGAGAATCAGAGAGACCTAGTTTCAGCAGAGCTCAAAAAGTGAAACTGAAATTTCAGTTGAACAGAACATTTTAAAGGTAGTTCTCTATGAACTCAAAAGAAAGCAGCTTGAGCTTTTTCCTCCTCTACTCCCTGGTTTCATTACCCCTAAGTGCTTTAGATTCCAGAGAGGAAAGAAATCTTTGGTGTCCTCATTTCTTCCACCCTCTTTAATTTCATCTGTGACTTTAATTATATTTCTTCTTATAAGCTTGTCTTGCTTTTATTTTATTTTTAAAGAGATAAGAGCTTACAGCAAGGCTCCCTAAAAAACTCTTTCAGGTCTATTTTTAATGCACACAGTAAAGTCAGAGCATATATTAAAAAATACAAAGAGTAGCTGATTACTAAGCCCAGTTAAACTATTACTGAAAGAGAATCACTGATCAGAATTGTACTAATTAATTTTACATAATCAGTGATCTTCTCTAAGAGCACTTACAGTCTGTCAGGCTTTGCTTGATGTTCAACCCTCACCTTTTGTGCTTGCACACTCCACAGCATTGTTGAAAACTTGTCGACAAAAGCAACATTTAAACTTCTAGCAGAGGCATGAGCTAAAAATGGAATTACTTGCTTTTGATAATTAATTACTGCTTTGGAATCGTTAAGTAGAGAAATGTTTATTAATCTCTGTACAAAGTTCTCTTTAAGGGTAATCATTTTATCTCTTTGCAGCAGGATTCCCAAACACAATTCTGCACTTGACAGCTTTTGTTAAGCCTGGGCTTGATAATTGGATACACAAGTCGCTCGTGGCCATTTGGATGGAACTGTTGGAGTTTCACAGAGCTTTTGGAAGTGATCAGACTTCACCACATCACTCATTCTGCTGAGCCAGCCTGACAGTTTCGATAGCCCCTTACAGTAGCTTCTATTTCGTTTCTCAAAGATTTCAGCAGACATCTCAGAACCAGGCTACCTTGCAACCTCAACTTCCAATGGGCTCTGTCTGAGCTCAGGTCATCATTACTTAATGAAATAACCCCTGCTGAGTCCTTTCATATTAACATTTACTGGAAACTTTTGCAGTGCTCCTTTCTCACAACCTTCTCTACTTATTATCAAGCTGGAAAACTCAAGAGGTGCCTCTCTGAATCAAGAACTATTTCTTAATAATTTCATTAATTATTAAATTCAACAACAATTAATGTGTATGTTATTTGTTTGATTAAAAGCAAGTCAGTGATGGCCTTGTGGAAAATCAAGTTGTTTGCATTTTACTACAGATAAAGTGAAAGATAACTTCATATTGTAAATTCTCTCTGTTCTTTCCCTCTTTGAAATGGTAATAGCAATGCAACAGGGAGAAAAGCTGGATCAGGACTGAGCAAATTGGGGGAGTGTTATTTGTGAATATTCTATGAAGTACAAACCAAGTTTGACTTTGTATTCTTCTCCCACTTCTGTTTAACAACTCAAAAATTTATGGGGCCAGAAGTGGCAACACTCAAACAGCCACGTTGCATTTCAATCCATCTGACCACAGCAGACAGATAGGCATTTTTAAATTTTTAAAGAATAACTCAAATGAAAGCAACAGTGTAATATGACTGAAATAGCAGCAGAAGCTCTTCCCCTTTCTCAATAATTTTTCTGTACAACTGTGAAATCTTTTCCATGTTTATCTTCCAAGTTTTCACTTCTCAATCTCCCCTGATTAAGTCTGCAAACCTGAGTGACAACTTAGCTATAAATAAACAGATTATTTTCAACTTCTCTCACCCTTACACGGAGTTATTCTTATTGAATCCCTGTTATATAAAAACAGACATATCTCAAAACATGCAGTACATAACCAGCAACTACATTTTTAGACTCTGATTAGATATATTAAAGCTGATGAACAATCAGCACCAATTAGAAATAACGATTTTGGAAGAAATCTTGCAAATGAAACTGAGAAGTTATGCTTGAATTTACTCAAATCAGGAAAGTGGATTTTCCCCCAGCACAGTCTGGAGGGATGGGCAGCATAGCTTAATCTAAAGATACTTTCATTTGACACCAAGACTAATGTCAGTGAAACCCATGTACTGAAAAATATAGCTTGAAGAGCAGCAGATGAGGAATAACAATGTACCGAAATTTATCATATTCAGCAATTTATTTTTTGTATCCCTATGATAAAAAAATTTTACAGTGATTTTAAATAGAATTTAAGAAAAAAAATCTATACAACAATCTATACAACAAAGCACTGTGCTCACTTTCTGCTTCCTGTAACATTCCTCACCCCAGCAGATGAGCACTGAGAGGTGCTTTGTGCAGACAGGATTTCTTCAGGGGAGATCAATGCTAAGATATTAGGCATAAGTTTAGTATACAATCCATGCAAACCATTTTTAAGACCTAGAAGTGCTCTGCCTACTTCACCTTTTACCTCTGGAACTCAAAGTTCATAAATAAAATCCACATAGAAATGTGGGAATGATGTTAAAAAAATAGTAATAAATCTCTACAATACACACATAACCAAACCTGTCAGCTTCATAACATAGTCACAGTGTGTGAATCTCCTCTGACTAGACCTCATGTTATCACATGCCCTTAAACAGTTTTATCTGCCTCCAACACTTCTTGGGTTCATCATCAACTCTATCCTTCCAATTAGTGAATTTCTCAGCTTCAGAATGAAACCTACAGCTTGGATTTGTCCCTGCATCCAACTGCACTCAGAAAGAGGAGGGAAGAGTAGCCACAGCTGCTGGGTACAAACCAGGGGTACACTGTAGCTGCTATATTGTGAATATTGGTATCTTCTGAAAGACACCAGTGGAGAAGACACCACGTGTGACAGAGCTCTGTTCAGCCACCTTCTCCTGATTCTGTGGTCCCTTTTTCTTAATACACATAAAATATTCCCAACAAAAACCCTTAAAAAACACTGACTTCAGAGTCATAAAGCTAACGATCAATTCTTGTCTTCTGAAAGCAGACTTTCCAAGTGGTTATATGTTACCAAACTATTTCACAAAAAAGCAGTGAGAAAATTCATAAAAAGCCAAGATAAAACAGAGATGGCAAAACTGTCAGCTAGCCTCTTTCATGCTTGGGATCACATTTTTCCAGGAACCATGCCAATGCAGATTTGCTGTGTACCTTATGGCAAGTCTCACAAAGTGGCAGCAGGGGCAGGGTCTTGAGGGAGAGCTTTCCATCATCACAGCATCTCCAGAGGGCTGAGCACTTGCCCAAGACCCAGGTGATGCAGGACACCTCCTCCATGGTCAAGCTATTTGCAGCTCCTAATAACAAGTGACTTACAGGAACTACTTGTAATTATAATTAACAAGAGGTTGGGCTGGGAGATTTGACTGGCAAGGAAAGCTGCTCTCTTGGTCTGAAACACATTCAACTTCACTTGGTGTGTTTGCTGAGATACAGCTATTCCATATTTACAAGGTCACTTATTTCCAGTTTTGGGGTTATATATTTCCAAATCACTGTAGAGATGAGAAGCTTGGTATCTACTCATTTACTATTAGATCAGAACAAGTTGAGATTGCATCCTCTCAACCCTAACATGTTTCAGCTGGTGGAAATCCCAGCCACTTTGTGTTCTGGGCATGTAGAAAAGCTCCAGGATGCTACAATTATAAGGGTGTCAGCCAGACTGAGTACAGGAGAGAATTAAAGACTTTGCTGAATTTCCTTTTGTATGGGTTTTTAACCAGCCCTTTTCTTTGGCTAGCAAGCAGTATGCTAACCTGGGTGTTTGCTGACTGATCTGCTAGGATGATGTTAAACCCATTCTGTATTTCTCACTGACTATTCACCATGTGGAATATTGATTTTGCCTTTCCCTGGTTCACTTCTAAAACCTACACAGTCAAAACTGTTACTTATTTGAAGTCTTCTGCTTCTCCAACCCTGTTCTGACACATATCTGTGTTCTGACACCATCTACTAGCTTCATATTCCATCCCTGAACTGCAGGCTAGCACTTCTGCTGTGACAGCTTTTGAGGTGTAAAATACACTTCTTTTGACATCTGCCTCAGCTCATCCATGCTCCACTAAAAGAAAGCCTCAAAATATTCTTGGTACACATCACATTTTAATTTCTTGATAGGATCCTTCTTCACTAGAAGGATGCCAAGTTTCTGGGGTTTAGTGTCCTTGAATTTGGAGGAGAGTTGATATCTTTTGTACACAAGCTCATGTCGTATCCCTGCTCAGGCAGGAAGGGAACACCTGATCCAAACTACTGCTGCTTATTCCTGTTTGTAGTCTGCAACAACCACCAGACCCAAACAACACACCACATTTTCTCCTAGGGTCCCCATTTGTACATTTTCTTAATTCCTGTTGAGTGTATTTCTCAAGCTTGTGCCTAATGCACTGGACATGTATTATTACATCCCAATAAAGTAAATCCTGCATAAAGTAAAATAACTGAATTATACCTTTTATACAGCAGGCCCAGGGCTCTCATAGTAGTATTTAGAAATAGCCTGCTACAATATTTCCAAATTGATTTGGATGCATGCATTACTAAAGTGGTCCCTAATTTATCTGTGAGAACACTGCCAAAAAATCCATACCTGGCATTTATTCATCAAAGTTAACTACATCATGAGCAGTTAGTCAAGCTCTTTCCTTTTGGGTATTATAAAAACCCTACTTCTTTCCAAGAGAGGAAGCCTCCTTCTTGAATCATCTATCATAAGAAATAAATCTATCAATGTAGTTAAAATTTCTTTCCATATCCTGTAAAATGAAGATAGAAGGATATCCAGGTCTGCTGCTTGAGTTGTCTTACAATCCTATCACAAGCATCCATGTAGTATTAAGACAGAATCCAAACTTTTTTTCCTCATATTTCTGAGTGAGTGGACAGATACTTAAGATACTGCAATTATTTTAATTGCTGGTTTGGTTTTGCATTCCTCTGCAGCACACAATCATAATAAAACTTGTACAGCATGTCATTGATATCTGGGGATCCTGGACTTCTTACAACTGTGACACATTTGCAGGCCCTGACAACAGAGCAGTGTACTTGTAATCTTAAAACAGACAGCATTTTAGTGACATTTAGTGTCACCAAAATGAAACATAATTGCTCACCACTGGCTAGAAATTAAATATGTTGATTTTGCCAAAGGCAACATTTACCAGAAATTGTAAACAGCAAGTCAGAAATCACGTTAATTGTGACCCTAGCAAATTAAATTCTGCATCTAATGGATTAAATTTTATTGACAGCTCACTAAAATGAAGAAATGCAGTAACTGCATTTGCTGAAAGTAAAAAAAGTGGTGGTTTAGAATTGTGGGGGTTTTTTTGCAGGCACTTAGAAGATTTTTATAAAATTGCTCTGAGCCTCAATGTTAACATAAAACAGCCAGTAACTATTCTTTAATCAGAGAAGACATTCCTACTCATTGCAAAATAAATTGGGCTATTGTTTACAGTTTTTCTGCTTAAGAAGTTGGACATCTACTAAATACTGAAATTGAGGAAAGCATTAGAGCTGTTTGTGAGATACATGTGCCAATTTCTTTTCTATCAACTTTCTCCAGGCATTTGAGTATTCTTATCCTGTAATTTAGAATGAATTAATGGAACCATCTTTGTTATTAAACTGCCTTCACAGTGGGAGAATACATGTGTTCAGTCCAGCACTGAAATTTTCCATATAGTTGGCAGATCATATCTTATCTCCACTGGAAAAGCACAGAAACTTCTGCAGAACCCATCTATTGATTGGGTTAACTTCTAGGAACAGAAACAAGATCTTCTGGCAACAAAAAGATTAGCAAGAAGAAGCCTGAACAAAGAGATTAGCACACATGGAAAACTCATCCATCTAGTGCTTGGATTAGAGAAGATGCAACTTTGATTATCAAATATCTTATCTGAATATCCCTTTATCTTTATGTGTAGATAGTAAGATGCAGCTCACCCACATGTTCTGTCACTCTGATGTAGCAGCATGGGAAAGCACCTGGCAGGCCACAAGCAGAGGTGAGCAGTGGGCAAGTGGAGGTGGTGAAGGGCTGATAGACATCACATCGTGCAGGTGGTAATTACAGCACCATGTGAACAAGATCAGCATGCTTACAAAATAGTTATAAATGCTTCACAGTTTAGAGGCTGGAAATATCTATACATCCAAGATAAAAGCAAGAAATAAATGATGGGTTTTAAACAGAAAAATCTCTGCTTCCAAACAACACGTCATTTTCAACTTAGCATCTCGAGAGAGAGTCCTAAATTGAAGAGGGAGGAGGTAGAAATTAGAGATATTTTAATTGCTGGTAGCACAATTGGCAGATACAAGCTGTACACGATCAAATGCATCAGCTTAAAATCGTGCTTCATTCAAAATCCTCAGCCTGGAGAGGACTTTTCTTGGAGAGAAAACAGAAAAAAAAGAATCAGATTAACTTAAATTCTTAAAACACATCAATTTCCTTTGACCCATTTAACTCCAGAAAGGAACTGGCACTTTGTACAACCCCTTAGGCAAACTCTTGTGCTTTTGTCTTGGAAAATTTGAAATAAAACATTCTCTATTATAAATGTATCCTGTCTCACCAAGAAAGCCAGTGTGACCAGAAAACACTCTTAAACTAAGCAGAAACTAACCCATAATTCTCAAAGTCACACACACAAGTTGGGAATTTTCAAGGATTCTAAAACAGTAACACACTCAAATCTCACTGCATTAGATGGCAGTTTGTCACCCACTTCCTGGAGATTGCTTTGAAAATTCTGTGTTGAACAAGTGGCTAATAATAAATAGAAAATCTAGTTTTAAAGAAATCAAGCTGTCCAGAAGTATCTTACAAACAGAAAGGAATTAAACTTAGACAAGTTCATCTCAAATAATTCCACAACCTCCACTCAACTCCACACACCCTATAAATGAAAGACAAATTCAGACTTTTCAGATGGCTTAACCCATGGTGTACCTTTCCATGACAAATCAAAGAAATAAATTTTTTAATCCCTTGCATCTTTATTGCACAGAGTAGTCCCCTGGGTTACAGAAACTTTTCACTCTCTCTTCTATTACTTACATATTTTGCAAGATACAAGTTATCCTATCCTAGCCATTAGAGGTGTCCAAAAGTTATTATTACTGTAACTGAATTTTGTTTGCAAATGATAAAAAAAATGTTAAAGCAATCCTTAGAGAAGATAGGTAAATGCCATTCTTTAATTCCTGAAGGGAGGTTAAAATATTCAGAGTGCTTCACAGTAATTTTCAGTCTCCACTGAAATAAGAACTCTTGATGGAGATTTCAATTCACTTCTCATGCAAAGCTATTTAATTTTGGCATCAAAATATAAAAATTAAAGGCATTAAAACCACCTAATTTAAACAGTAATCTGTCATATATGATTGCTTTTCTAAATTTAATTTTGAAATTATTTCACACAGCAATATGCAAACCAAATTAAAACGATGGGACACATCACTTAAAAAGACATTAGGAAACATTTATAACATCAGAAGTTTCCTTTGTGTTGCTGTGGTTGGATCCTTTGTTTAGTAAACTAAAAGGAGGAGTAGGAAGTTTCCCTGCAAGAGCCCTGCACAAAATCCTGGAATGAAAGGCTCTGCTCCAGCACCTGGATGGCAAAGAGCTCAGGCTGTGGGCAATTCAAACCTCAGGGAAATCAGGGCAAGAACTCCCACTGTGGCACAGGACAACAGGAGGAAAAGGGTAAGCAGAGCTTCAGAGGAGTGCTGGACTACAGCAGGTTCTTATTTTCAGCTGTTTTCTACCATATATACCTGGGTAAGAAATTTAAAATCCCACCCACGGATTTCAATTGCATTTAAAAATCCAGGTTATGCAGATGTGACTTACCCAGCAGAGAGGCAGGATTGAAAACTTCTGATTGTTATTCCAGAATAGTAAAAGAATTATACAACAGCCCTAATGCTACTCAAAATTAAAAACAGTTTCTATCTGTTGTCATCTGAAAGATGACACTGAAAATATGTAAGAGAAGAGCTACAGGGAAACTTTTTGTCCATTATTACAAATTGAAATAACTCCAAGTCATATCAAACTGAGAAATTCCCTTCTCAGCTCTAGCAAAAAAGTTCACTACAAATAACACACAGATTTAAGAAGTGAGAACCAAGTAAGCACTTAAGTTATTTTGCAAAATATGAAAAGATGCAGAATGCTGGCACTATTCCAGGCCCTGGTCCAGAGTTGCCAGGTTAGGGCAGCGGAGCCATTTAGTTCTGTGAAGATATATATGTGCATCAGGGCTTCCCACAATTGTTTTTAGCATAAGAACTCATCAGTTACAGTTTAGCTTGCAGGAATTGCAGCAGACAAGTTAATTAACAATAATTTTCAAACTGCCAAAAGCTGCTGTAGGTTCAGTAACAATTTTATATACATTTGGGTACAACCTAAATAAATAGATACTGCTTCCAGATCACTGGGCTTATTACTAAAATTAATTGAGCAATATTGACTTGGAGATTTTAATAATCTAAAATAGTTAGAGGCAACAGAGGTCTCTGAAGATACAAATATTCATTTTACTTTCTATTAAAACACTGACCACAATGATTTAATTAAGTGCATGCATCTCCAGCTTCCCTTCGTTTTACACAAATATGCTGGACAACAGCCCTGAAAGGAGTTCTCCAGACTTGACAAGGTAAAACAGAAGAGTAAACAAAAGCAGCAAAACAACTTTTAAGGTGGTTTTTTTTTTACCTGATTTTAGCAAAACTATATTTGGACAAATTTGTAAAGATGGAAAAAAAGAATAATTCATGCATAAGTCTGAAGAAAATAATATATTAGTAGGAAAAGAAGTTTTATCACAATACCATGAAACAAACTTTCAGCTCTTGAGCAACAATGGCTGGAGGTTTCCATTGAGCACCTGGTTTTTTTGCTATGCATTTCAGACTATTTTTCTTTTGCAGTTAAACCTCAAGATGCTGTGACCTTTAACACTCTTAATTACCTTACTGGCTCCAAGCCCTCTTGACCCATAAAGTTCCTCTAGTAAGATCTTCAGACAGTCTTTCCAGACAAGGAAATAATTACAGGCAGGATCTGTTTTCACACCAAGACCCTTTTCACTGTTAAACAAAGGCTTGCAATAAGGAATGAATGCAAAAGTAAACAGTAAATAGTTTGCAGTAAATTACTCTGAAAGAAAGCAAACATTTCAGAATACCAAGCAAACAACAAAGAAGAAAATGTAGCCACCTGGGGATTATTAGAACAAGAAAACACTACTGGTTTAAGCATTACAAGTTAATAACCATAAAGTACATTTATTAGCAGTCTAGATTTAACAGGGCAGATATGATGGAAACAGAAGATGTGTTTGTGTGTACAGAATTGATACACGATGAATATACAAACACCTTTTTTCCTGGATAGAGCTGCTGCTTTCCTGACCTACCAGTGTGCTGGGATCAGTTCAACACGAGTGGGCACTGCTGAACCAGTACCTTACATCACCATCACTGCATTATTTTTCTAATTGCAGTTGCCAGAAACTCTGGAATATGTAAAAAACCTGTAAAATAAAGACTTGAGGTTGGAGGTGAGAAAAGCCTCCAGCTTAGCACAACTTCTGAAGCTGTGCTACCAAATTGCCAACAGGTAATGGGTTGATCCTGCAGGAATCTCACATAAGATGTTCTGTGCTGGAAATCACTTACATCCAACACCAGGATGAGAAATACTGCTGATTGGCTGGGTCTATTCAGAAAATCCAAGCTGGAATTGGCAGCCAAAGTGACTGGCAACAAGAATACTGTTAGCTTCCACACTTTAACATTTCCTGGATGGAAATCTTAGAAAGAGGAACATACACGAGTATCGCCTCAGGCTTACCAGAACACACATTTTACTTCTGCAGCCTCTGAAAAAGATGTCACTCCCAATTTTCTCAATTCATTTGGGATTACCAGACTTTCTTGTGATTTATTCCACAGGAAATGCATCACTCGGATCCCTTGTCTGCAAATAAGCTGATGGACAAGCTATTACCATCTCTTGGCTAATTTTTTTGCCCTGCAGTGACAGCAGAGCCATTGGCTGAAAGGTGTGCATGGGAAACCTCTGCTTGTGCTTCTGCACAGACCTACACAGGGGGCTGTGGCACCTACAGCCTGAGCCAGACACACCTAGTTCACAAGCAACAGCACTACAAAAGGAGAAGGATTAGATCAGGAAATAAGTGTTTCCTTGAGATGCAATTTCTTAGAAAGAACTGCTGAGGGAGAACATAAGGCAGTAATAATTTTAACCTATCTTTTCCTCCCCAAAGGCAGGATTTATGGGATAGAGCATTCCATATCCCCAGCTCAGGACCCTCTCCCCAGGCCAATTCTCTGTCCCCAGACAACTGCAGCCACTTGCCACCACCACAAGTCACAGAGCAGCTTGATTTGCAGCAAGAACCTCACCACAGAAGCTGCATTTAAGGTGTCAAGATTAATGTGATTTCAGTGGGAGTCTCCTGAAATCGTGAATTTAAACACAACCATTAAGTCAGTAAAACCACATGTCAGTAGGTGTGATAATTGTCAGATGGGGGAGGGGAGGGGGGAGGAGAAAGCATAGATTAAAAAATTACATCTTGGGTGATAGGTGGGATGGAACTGAAAAATGAGCTCCAAAAAGGACCTAAAGAAAGTGAAAGGTATGGAGAATATAATTCTGTACAAATTGAAGACTTGGCAGGTGATTTTCAAGATTGCTTTTGAGAGGAATTTTTTTTCTTGCTATTTTTTTGTAATCTTTTGAAGTTCTATTGTGATGTGATTATATTGTGACTCATAAGCTTACTACACTTTTACCTGGAAAGTGCTCTGAATATTATATTTCAATCCTTTAGTGTTTAGACACATACATACACAGTCAGATATAGAGGTCATGGGAATCTGTGCAGCTCTTACATTTAATGCTACAGCACATATTAGTTTAGAAAGTGGCTGTCAGGTGGGAATACACAATCTAAAATACATACACACAGGCTGCAGTGTTTGAAAGAAAACTATTTGAAAGACCTTTTATGTAGACCTACCAGTTTAAAAACTTCTTTTTCAAGGATAAATTCACATATCAGATTCACAGACCACAGAATAGTCTGTTTAGATCAGAAAAGGCTTAAAAAAAAAAAAAAATCTGTATTGGTATCATCGTCGGCAACTCCTTTTATTCTGTGCAAGTCTTCAAAGTTCACACACATCCACATCTTCAGAAGCAGTCTCAAACTTCTAAACATTGAAGCTTAACAGGAAGCTATAGATGGAGAAGCTCCTTCTATGAGGAAAAGAGGATTGCAAAGGTGAAAAGCAGGCAAAATAAAAAGATAATCCACTTTATTTCTGGTGTTTTCTGCATTGATGAATTTGAAGCCAGCTGAGAAAATAATGAAATGTTTGACTGCCCAGTCCAAGAGCTGCCTTTCTTGTTTTCTTTACAGTAATCACTTCAGCTCACTCATGGGCTGTTACAACAAACATAGTTGCTGCAAACTGAAAATTCAGATCCTATGTCTATATTGCTAATTCTAAATGGTCTGGGAGAGAAATAAAAGAGAATATATATTACCCAGTGCCACCAGGCAGATACTTAGTACTTCCCACCCCTCCATTAAATGTAATAGCCTGTTTCTTGGTTAAGACACTTTAGACTAAAGACACAAACACCCTGATGCACAAACATATTTTTAAAATCCAGAAAGGAAGTTAGTATTTATAAGGGGAAAAAAAGAGATATTATTATAGTGCTGATGGATTTCCTAATTATTATTGAAGAATGACATTTGTCAAAGGTGGAAGGAGGATGGTTGATCTGGAGAAATGAAAAAAAAGACAAGGCTGTGGAAGATGCGGAAAGGCAAAAGTGAGATCAAGTAGGAGTAGAGAGGGAAAATGGAGAAAAGGTAGACAGAAGAACAATGAGAGAAGAATAACAAAAGCTGTCAGCAGGCTGCATTATTAGAGGAGGGAAGACAGCAGGATATGTATGTGGTAAGAGGTTTCTATGGCACAACTGCAACAGCATCCCAGACTAGAGACATTCAGGTTTGTTTGGTTTTAGGAAATGTGGATTCAAAACATCACCAACATGCTTGTATTATTTAAGAGCTTCTTTCAACTCCTTCTTGACAAGTTCCCCACAGTCCAAATATAGGATAAATTAAAGCTTCTGAAGAAGGTTTTGTTTCTGAGGCACGCTGTCATCTATTTCCCAGTGGGAATTAGACTTCATTAGAAGCCCTGGAGGGCATGCTGCAAGGCACTTCACTTTTACAGCCTGCTACACAGACTGGGGATTTGATCAAGGTGCAATCAGCATGTGGGAAAACAGGTTAATGTTGCTGAATGGTTGAGTTCTGTGTTTCCCTGTAATTTCTTTCAGAGATAATGAAGATCTGGAAAGTTTTGTGTAAGGGAAGCACAGACACTCCTCCTGCTGAAACAACTCTGTAGACACGAACAGGATATTTTATGCAAGTCCCAAAAATTTACTGTCATCTACAAGCCATGGATCAAGGCTTTATATCAAAGTACAGAAGTACAGACAGATGAAAAAATACAAATATAAATTTCATCAACTTGTTTTCCTTTTTACCAATGAGATCAACTCCCAGAGAGCAAGATGGTAACAGCTCAGTTCTGAGAGTCAATTCTTCAGTGTGACTGATCAGGATAACATGAGCTATTGAAAAGTTGTTCATCAGCTATCAGGATGAAATTTTTTCAATTTTTAGTAAGCTATGATGCTCTGCAAAAATTTACACTCAAGAGGAAGCAGCCTGTGATGCTCAGAATAGCAGATGTTACCATGCTATCACATTCAACGAGGGATTCTAAAGCAAAAGAGTCACTGGTATCATATGCTGTGCATTGATCACTTGCATCCACTTCACTTTCCTAAAACTAAATGCAACTAGAAGAGTTTCCAAGGAGAATATCCAATTTATCCCATCAGCATGAAAAGAGCCAAGCACTTGATTATAAAGCACTAGCATGAGTATGTACATGTGCTCAAGTGTGAGCTCAGAAAGAGAAGGCAACAGCCTCCACCTCCAGAGGTTTTTAAACCCACTGGCCTCCTTTGCTAGTTTTAAAACTGTTTCGTTGATACAGAACCACTACACCCCAGGCTCAGGAATAAATCATGTTTACACTTCCACAAACAGAGAAAGAGACTGGAAGAAATCCTGGTTCTTTCTTACCCACACATGTATATAAAGGGGGATATCCAGGTGTCAAGTTGTGACCAACTCTCATTTCATCTCTGCATTATGCAGACAACTGCATTCAGCAAATTACCCAAAGCTTTCCCAAAGAAACAGATGTGGTGATTCATAACAGCAGAAAACATGCCTTGGACTCTAAAGAATTTCTCCCCCATTTGGCCTAGGTTAAAAGATGCATTGGGAACAGACATTTTCATTCCACCTCTAATGCTTGCTATGAAGTAGCAACTCCTTCTCTTCCAGTGCAATCTGCACCTGTTTCAATGCAGTACTTGCAGAATTATGGGGCTTCTATCCTGAACTGTGACCCTGGCCAGTGCTCCTCAACTGCTGCCCATGTATCTTACGTTCTCCAGATACCTAAAAACTCTAGGAGTTCAAATGCCCAGAGCTGTCAAGGGCTGGGCAGTGCTTATTCAGCCTAACATCTATTTTGATGTTGCTCTTTCATGATTTAGACCTTGCAAGACAGGTTTCTGGCAGATAGATTTAAAAAGAGTCCCTTACTCACTGGCCAAAACATAGACAATATTAAAAACTGATTTGATAAAGACAAACCAATGACCACTTTTTGGTAGCCATTTGTTTTATGTAATATCTTAACTGACTTCTCATTTAATTTCTGCCTGCTCCAGAGACTTAATCGGCTGAAGAAATTTAATGAAGCAAAATGATAATTTAAGAGTAATTTTTAAACTTCAATTTTTAGAGAAAAAATAAGTATCTTTCAGTAGTTTCTGCCATTTAGAGAAGACTGTGCAACCAGTCCAGATCATAAAAAAAAGAAATGGTATCCAAGGGAAAAGACAGTTTAAATGACAGCGAACAAAGATTTAGGAAAAAAAAAACAAACAAAACCATAACACTTTTTTATAAGCTCCTACTCTGAAAATTATAAACAATGCTGGAATGCATTGTTTATCATGTCCAATGCAGACAGCTTGAGGCTTAAGAATGGTGCAACCTGACAGTCCCACAAAGACTCTTTAATATATACGTCAAAGCTTTGGGTAGAACTACCATGGCTCTTGGGACACTGCTTTTAAAATTTAATTATCATTCATAAGTCTAGATTCACATGTTTCTTCCTAGAATTGAGATCATTCAAAGGTCACTTGTGAAATCATCACAGAGCATCTATCTCATTACAGCCTGTGACACGTTATGCTTCCCCAGTAAACCTGGGGAAAAGAAAACATACCCCAAAGAACAGCAAGGTAATAAAATCTGACAATCTGACAATAAGAGAAAATTTATCATAAAAAAAATCTAATAATGGCTCCTAGCACTTTTTAATCACAGCTACTGAACTGTTGCATCCTGAGGAACATGGCTTGTTTTAATTATTTATTGGGAGCTGATGGTTTATTTGGAAGAAAATGCAATTATATCCTGACACTTTAATCACTATCAGTTTGTTTTGTTCCCCTGCTACTGCTAAGAGGAAGGTTACCTTCCTATGGAAATTCTGACATTTCTGTAATTGGTTTTGCAGCTCTTCCAAGAGACTGAAAGTATTCATATTATTAAATTTGTGCAAAAATTGGAGTTAAGGTATTATTAAGATTGATGGCTAATAACACCAATAAACTAAACTTCAAATAGATTAAATTTCTCCTTTCCTGCTAGATACATGCTACATACAGCCTTTGGGAAGTAAAATCTCCACTGACATCAAAGATGGAAATCAAACATAGTCCCTTAAATAGATCTAAATAGCTCAAGCATCCAGGGAAAAAAAAAATAGAAAAAGAATATTAAAATNACACACCTAGTTCACAAGCAATAGCACTACAAAAGGAGAAGGATTAGATCAGGAAATAAGTGTTTCCTTGAGATGCAATTTCTTAGAAAGAACTGCTGAGGGAGAACATAAGGCAGTAATAATTTTAACCTATCTTTTCCTCCCCAAAGGCAGGATTTATGGGATAGAGCATTCCATATCCCCAGCTCAGGACCCTCTCCCCAGGCCAATTCTCTGTCCCCAGACAACTGCAGCCACTTGCCACCACCACAAGTCACACAGCAGCTTGATTTGCAGCAAGAACCTCACCACAGAAGCTGCATTTAAGGTGTCAAGATTAATGTGATTTCAGTGGGAGTCTCCCGAAATCGTGAATTTAAACACAACCATTAAGTCAGTAAAACCACGTCAGTAGGTGTGATAATTGTCAGATGGGGGAGGGGAGGGGGGAGGAGAAAGCATAGATTAAAAAATTACATCTTGGGTGATAGGTGGGATGGAACTGAAAAATGAGCTCCAAAAAGGACCTAAAGAAAGTGAAAGGTATGGAGAATATAATTCTGTATAAATTGAAGACTTGGCAGGTGATTTTCAAGATTGCTTTTGAGAGAGGAATTTTTTTTCTTGCTATTTTTTTGTAATCTTTTGAAGTTCTATTGTGACTGTGATTATATTGTGACTCATAAGCTTACTACACTTTTACCTGGAAAGTGCTCTGAATATTATATTTCAATCCTTTAGTGTTTAGACACATACATACACAGTCAGATATAGAGGTCATGGGAATCTGTGCAGCTCTTACATTTAATGCTACAGCACATATTAGTTTAGAATGTGGCTGTCAGGTGGGAATACACAATCTAAAATACATACACGCAGGTTGCAGTGTTTGAAAGAAAACTATTTGAAAGACCTTTTATGTAGTCCTACCAATTTAAAAACTTCTTTTTCAAGGATAAATTCACATATCAGATTCACAGACCACAGAATAGTCTGTTTAGATCAGAAAATGCTTAAAAAAAAAAAAATCTGTATTGATATCATCGTCAGCAACTCCTTTTATTCTGTGCAAGTCTTCAAAGTTCACACACATCCACATCTTCAGAAACAGTCTCAAACTTCTAAACATTGAAGCTTAACAGGAAGCTATAGATGGAGAAGCTCCTTCTATGTGTGTGAAATTACAGAATGAGGCTAAGTTAGAGGAAAAGAGGATTGCAAAGGTGAAAAGCAGGCAAAATAAAAAGATAATCCACTTTATTTCTGGTGTTTTCTGCATTGATGAATTTGAAGCCAGCTGAGAAAATAATGAAATGTTTGACTGCCCAATCCAAGAGCTGCCTTTCTTGTTTTCTTTACAGTAATCACTTCAGCTCACTCATGGGCTGTTACAACAAACATAGTTGCTGCAAACTAAAAATTCAGATCCTATGTCTATATTGCTAATTCTAAATGGTCTGGGAGAGAAATAAAAGAGAATATATATTACCCAGTGCCACCAGGCAGATACTTAGTACTTCCCACCCCTCCATTAAATGTGATAGCCTGTTTCTTGGTTAAGACACTTTAGACTAAAGACACAAACACCCTGATGCACAAACATATTTTTAAAATCCAGAAAGGAAGTTAGTATTTATAAGGGGAAAAAAAGAGATATTATAGTGCTGATGGATTTCCTAATTATTATTGAAGAATGACATTTGTCAAAGGTGGAAGGAGGATGGTTGATCTGGAGAAATGAAAAAAAAGACAAGGCTGTGGAAGATGCGGAAAGGCAAAAGTGAGATCAAGTAGGAGTAGAGAGGAAAAATGGAGAAAAGGTAGACAGAAGAACAATGAGAGAAGAATAACAAAAGCTGTCACAGCAGAAGTGCTAGCCTGCAGTTCAGGGATGGAATATGAAGCTAGTAGATGGTGTCAGAACAGGGTTGGAGAAGCAGAAGACTTCAAATAAGTAACAGTTTTGACTGTGTAGGTTTTAGAAGTGAACCAGGGAAA